>JAJOZX010000622.1:0-625000 GCA_023014485.1 Bathynomus jamesi | reverse complement strand
TCAGCAAAAATTTGATCATTTTTAATTATGAAAAAGATTTTGTATACCTAATAGAAATTTTGTAATATTTTAAAGTGGGGAAAATAAATAATTTTCTAAAAATGATCTTCAGCTATAAAAGCGCATCTAATCAGATAACTTAACGTATTTCTATGACAACTAAAAAATAGAATGATAAATCAATATCCTATCAAATTGTTTGTGTATACGTAAAATTATTTGTACAAAAGCCACAGTAATAAAACTCACAAAAGTCACGGTAAATAATTTCGAGTGTGGCTCGTTTAACTTTAAACTCGTTTATTTAAATTGCCCGTTTTAATTATGTAATTTTTTGTATTGAATCGATAAAGAAATCTTTTGTGAATCGAAAAATGTTAAAATTATAACATATCAAAATATTTTTTATAAAAATCATTGAATTTTAAAAATGCATGTTTGTTTTTAGTTTTTTGCAAAAAGTTCTTTATGAATTTTAAAAATATATACTTTTTTAAAATTGAATCGATAAATAAATCTTTTGTGAATCGAATGATATTAAATGTTTAGTAAATAGACTTATTTTATGCCAAAATTATGATTAAAAATGAAAAATTAAAAAAATGCGTGTACAGGCATGGGAAGAACTGTACCCCTAAAAGGGGGGAAGGAATTGTGTTAGGGAATTTTTTTTTAGCATGGGCACTGCACAATAAAAAGGCGCATCGAATGGTGAAAACCGCATTGTTCTACACCAATTGTAGCGACCTGTAGGTGTGCGCAAAAAAACTTATATATATAAGGCTTCATTTCTGAAATAGTATATTAGATGCATGTATTTGTCTAGAAAGGTGCATGCAATCATGTCATTAAAATATTCATTTGAAATTCAGCGTATTTCAACAAAATAGATTGGGACATTTGGGACACCCTGTATTATAATTCATCTTAAATTCTTTCTCACAAAACTTAATTGAAGTATATTTCATTAACCCATGAATAAATAAACAAGATTACTACCTTAGAGGGATTTGAGAACCCTCTAACCCTGTATACTTTCGGATAGACGTTTTACATTCACTTTTTGAACACCGCCACATAATTCTTTCTTTAAAATATAAAGACATCAGGTATTGCGACATCGTTTTTCAGCCGGAATAATATCATAATCTTGAAAAAATCTTAACTGCCTTTTCTTCACTTATGTGTGTAATTATTTTTGTAATATTCCAGTCTTCCATTCTCTTCCTTTTATGCTTTAAAAAGTGTCACAAAGAATAAGATGGCCTATAGCTTACGTCCAGTTTTCAACGTAAATTATCGTCAAATTTTTGAAGAATGGACAAATATTTTTTGGTCTTGTTTATGTTCATAGCTGCTAAATTAAATAAATTAAATTTCTCCTAGCCAAAATGTACTGATTCTTAATAAGTTGAAAGTAGTTTAAAAAATATTAATTTCTCTCATATCAATGGTTCCCATAGAACGGAAAAGGTTTAGTTTAGGATTGTACAGTTACATAGGGTGTGCTTTTTCCATATAGTTTACCATAAAGAAATAAACTATATAGATAGTCACAAAGACCAAGACTAAACAATGAAACGTTTAATCCAACATCTAATTTCAAATTTGTAATGAAAATACTGTGTACTTGTTCCTTTTTCACCCCGCATTACTTTTACAAAAAACATTTTTTATATTTAAACAAACAAATGGTGGTGCTGTGCGGCACCGGTCCTCCTGCACAGTAGGGCGGAGAAAACTTGGAGGAAGGTACAAAACACCTCTCCACAGACCTATGAAGAACTCGATATTGGACCTCAGCGCGGGAGAGAGTACTTCTATTTCAAGAGAAGTCTACCCCGCAGCAGACAACCCCCACCAACGGCACTTTTTGTACCGTATAGAAGATAAAAACAAAAAACAAAAACAAAAAAATAAAATAATAATCATAAAAAATAATAAATAAATAAATACAAATAAATAAATAAAAAAAAAAAAAAAATAAAATAAAAAAAAAAAATAATAAAAAAAAAATAAAAAAAAAAAATAATAAAATAAAAATAAATAAATAAATAAAATAAAGAGTAGAAAACCCAAACTAGCTAACAAGTCAAGCACCCTACAAAAGCTTGAACGCGCAAGGAAGGTGATTCACTTATCACAGCCTACTTAAATCCCCAAAATAAAAAAAAAAAAAACTGCGCATCCTTGTGAGCCCGAGGACCTATCAACTCTTCATCTATATTTCCCATTTCCCCACTTTCTGTTATCACTCCTACTACTCTAATTTCACCTCTTATAACGTCAACAACAACAACAACAGCCACCGGTTGAATGGCCGGTTAGGTCAACTGTACACCCTTGACGATTGGTTAGGTTAAGTCGTGATATTCTCGTTAGTTTTAACGGAAATATCATGATTTAACATAACCAGTCGTCAAGGGCGTACAGTTGACCTAACCGGCCATTCAATTGACATAACCTAGATAGATCACAGTATTGCATTATCACACGCTCGCACTACAACAATAATATTCAGACTAAACTAGGTGTAAGCAGACAACAAGTAAACATTAACAAAAATTACCGTTTATGCGAGTTCATATGGAGAAAAAGGTATGCAAATGAAAATTTATTTATTAAAATAGTCTTTTGAAATCTTATATGCAGAGCGCTCTTTTACAGAAAACAGCTCTCTGCATATAAGATTTCAAAAGACAACCAACGTGTTTTACAGACTGCAAAATTTAGGCCTTTATTAAGTCAATTATTCAGTCAATGAAACTATAGGAAAGGATTTAGGCCTTTATTAAGCTTTACAAAAATAAGTACGTTTTGTATTTTTGTATTTAAACAACAAGGCGTGGTCCTCATTGCAGTGGATTCAGCTGGGCTATGTCACGACATATGGAGCCAAAGGGGTCATCACGGCCTCACCGTTTCCTCCAAATAAACTCGCATAGATAGGAGTCTATCTGTCGATGAGTACCCGGTAAATTTATAGTTTCGACCACAACTCGTTTTGAAAAATAAAAATTAGGTTTTCCGGTGGTTTCTGATGTGATTCATCCGAAAATGACATTCATTTCGTCGCAAATTACTCTTTTTTGTGACCCCCCCCCCCCCCACAATATGGGGGAATGCGTGGGAAATCGGGTTTTTTGGGTGGGGGGATCAAAAACGAATGATTTGCGACGGAAATGAATGTCATTTTCAGATGAATCGCATCAGAAACCAACGGAAAACCTAGGAACCGAACCTAACCTTACCTTATTGGAGTGATTCTGGTTCATCTTCCTCTGACTCGTCGTCGTCATGTGGGATTCAGACTTTTTCCGGTTGTGGTCCCTGTCTGACGCTTTGAGGAGGGTATAGCTTCCAGCAAAAATTTGTGAAGAGCTTGTTCTCCCGCTTGACGTTGGAACAGGTAGCGGCCGAGATACTGACGAAAATATTGAGCCTTAATTCCAGGCCGTTTCGTCCACTCTTTTATATCCCTCCAAAGTCGTTCAATGTTTTGCGTATGGATTTCGGGGTTTTCTGGATTCACAAAATTTTGAGAATGGTTCACCACGCCGTGTGTATAACCGTAGTCTTTCAAAGTTAGATACGCTGCCCACCCGTCGGTATTGAAGACTGACCCAGGAAGAATATACTTCTGGATTAGGGGAATAAGAGTGGCTGCGTCTCTCTTTTGAGCTAACGGCTCCACCAGAGGCACTACGGAAAATATCTTGTTTACACGTTCGATTCCCCCCAAGACCCAGGTCTGGCTTAATAGTCTTCCGCGTTCGTGCTTGCTTTCTTCCAGAAACTGATTCGTCCACCTCAACCACAACTCCAGGACCACCGATCAGTTCCTGTTTTTCGAACCAGTACTCCGTGACCTCTGACCAAAAACTGCGCCAGTCCACGCATGTATTAGGGGAAAATTGCAAACAACGCAGAACTGTTTGATGATCCCACTTCTTTTGAAGCCAATGATTAATAAAAAGCACTAGTTTCCAAGGTGGAATGTGAGTTCCCTCGAGAAAAGTGCCCTTATAATCGCTAATACTGAAATTACACCACCGTCGTTTTTTTGTTTTGGGAATAACATAAGAACGTCCACATTGCCACTGGTGTCTATCCGCGCGGTATGTACACGGGAGATCACAATTGTTACACTTAACTGAATTAGGCAAACACCGTGCGAACGCAAAAAACTTAGATTCTTGGTTTTTACTATGAAATTTCGCTATAACTTGCCACTCATCCTCATTACAACCATCACATATAAACGCCATTTTAAGACTAAACCACGATTATAAATGGGAGTGAATACGGCTTAGTACAATACCTTAAATATACCGATATACCGCTTACAGGTACCCATTGCTAAAGTTAAGTTATTATTTTCAGTTATTATCCCAGTTTCCCAGTTATTCATTTGCGACGGAAGAGTTATAGAAAAAAAACTCATCTTTAAATGTACCTATTACGAATATCAAATATGCAGTAAAGTTGTGGTTGAAACTATAATAATACCGAGTACCCCACCGTCTCTTGTTGCCTTCTTTAGCACATCTCCATGTTGCTTCCACCAAATTAGTACAAGCACCCGTTTCGGAATCTACAAAATTTTCAGTGATTGACAGTAAGATGACGGTAATTCATGCTCGGTATTTGGGCAGTACCTGCATATGATCACTGATTATGGTGGTCTCAGGCAGGATACTGTCCCTGATAATTGGCATCAACGTCGCTGCCGATTTATCTGGCGCTGCATACAAAAAGCACTACCCGGTTTCACGCAAACACCGCCAAACACCCATTGTTGGTCGACTCAACGGCCCACGTGATACTTCCGTCTGACCATCGGGGTTTCGTCGATCCCTACCACTGTGTTGGGACCACCATTGCGCTGTGGATTCGCCAGCAGTTTCTGCGTACATACTTTATACATATTCCAATCGACAATCGTCTCACTAGAAACAATACCTAGTTCCCTATGACAAACTACATGGTCATCTTGTGGACCCAGCAGTAGACGAATGAAGCCATTGTCCTGTTACGACAGGAACAGTTGGCCTTGTTCCATCACCGATCATCTCTTCCAAGAGACAACAGCATATTATGTCCGTTTTGACAATCTTGGATTATGACTCCAGAGGAGATTATTTCCAAAGGTAGATTTTCGGAAGGTGTTGCGAGACTACTCCTAATGTCTCAACAGCAACCGGAGGCAAGGATAGTCAGCTTATTCTCCGGACGGTCCCAAGCCCGGATAAAGGGGGAGGGTTGGTGTCAGGAAGGGCATCCGGCCGTAAAAACCCACGCCACAACCAAATGAGATGAGTCAAGAACCAAGATGGAGGCGACTCACCTTAAACAGCGACCCCATATAAAAATGGGATTAATTATGCTGATGAAGAAGAAAAAAGGATTATGGAGCACAAAGTGTTGCTGCCAAAGCGCGCAGCCGATTCCTTGTCATGAACAAGTGCTGACAATTCCAATAAATTCACCATATCAAGTAAACAAAATTAATCACTGAATGAATGTGATCTTATCTATTCACTTGTCTAATTACTGTGAAGAGATCTTTAAAAGAACGCAGCAATTAAAATCTTAAGCTTCACATCCAAACCCATTGTATCAATATTTGTGAAGCTTAAGACTTTCAGGGCTGTGTTCTTTTCTATAGTTTTATTAACTTAATAAAGGCCTAAATTTTGCTTAAAAACTGCGAGGGAAAAGGAATAAGTGTCGCTTGTATATTTAAATTATATAACATTAAAATTAAAGGTAAGTATGCAGCAAATAGCCCCACCTCGACTTTTGGTACGAAAGTTAGTTATTAGGGTGTGTTTTCATGTGCTTTCCTCAGAAATGCCACTCATTTGCCCCGCGTTTGATTGAAAGTATGAAATTTTTTTTTTCTCTCTCTCCAAGCAAACACGGGGCAAATGAGTAGCATTTCTGAATAAAACATGAAAACACACCATAATAACAAAGTTTCGCACCCGTAAAATGTATGTTATTGCTAACCTAACCTAAATGAAGAGATTTCGATTATCATTTATTGAGACGGTGGCTAAAGGGCGGATATTGCACGAAGGAAATGATGGACAATTGTCCTGTGGTCCCTATGTGCTGCTTGGAACATGTAACGGGCGAAGTACTGTTCGTAGTGGGTCTTCCTATTCCCTGCGCGCAAAACCCAAGATTTAGTCTTTCCACAACCATTCAATGTTTTGGGTGCGCGCGCCAGTGGTGGGGTTGACCGTTTGGTGGGTGTAATTCAGTTCCGAGAGTTTGCTGTATGCTTTCCAGCAGTCACTAATAATAACCGAACCGGGCCGGATGAAGCGTTGAATAATTGGAAGCAACGTTTCCGCACTGCGAGTTGCAACTGGAAGCATAAATTTTCGTTTCGAAACGCGCTCTATACCCGCAAAAACCCACACACCACGCACGTCGCGGCCACGATTGTACTTGCTTTTGCCGAACTTTCATCTATTTCAACAATTATACCGGGGCCTCCAATCGGGTCCTGATTGCGTAACCAGTGCAAACAGACCTCAGAGCAAAAGGATTTCCAATCCACAACCGAATGCGGCGCTAACTGTAGTTATTGCTTACAGTAGGATTGGGAAAAAATGTTTTCGGAGGAAAACGCTTATGAAAGCCAGATCAACATTTGCCGGAATGTATGACTTCGCTAGCCACGTGCCCTTGAAGAGAAATATTGAGCCCGTAAATTTGCACGGAAACAAACTCTGCTTGTTTTTTTGGAAATTTGCGTTTACACGCGAAAACGTCTCGGTCACTACGGAAATAAAGGGGCTGGGAACACTGGACAGTTTCGCGTACGAGGAATGACACCGTGTTCTTGAAAAATGTGAACCGCTCGTGAATCGTCTCCTAAAATTTTCAACACTTCAACGTAGCCTAGGTCACAACTTTCTCAAATCTCACTGCACATGTTTACGCGACAAATTAAAAAAGAAAGAAAGAAAGACAGCTGTATTAAAGGCCGAGTTTTCTCCGTGACTAAACGATCGGGAGAAAAACTAAGTTCTTTAAAATTCCTAATTAGCCGTCATTGGTTCATTAAGGCGCGGTTCTTTTTGAATGTTTAATAGCCTACTATTGGTTGAAAAAAAGGTGCACTGTGATTGGTCATCCACACATTTCCAGAAAAATGTCTGAGAGCGAGGATGTCTTATGCCTGCTGGCATGTCGCGAACCAAAAAAATGGTTAAAACTTTAAAAAAAATCAGTAACTTCGTTAATTTTGAATTGCGAGGAGTCTGGCTTTCAACAAATTTATTCTATTGCTGTATACTACCGAATGCTAATATCAAAAACCAAATTAAATTTCAATAGTAAATACAACGATGGCCAGTAAATACGATGCCCAGTGCCCACTTTTAAGCACATTTGTGAAATTAAATTTTAAATAGTGGTATAACTCATTTGATATAATTGTTTTAGCTACGTGAGCTTTTAATGAATGAAACGCTCAAATCGGCAATGATGCGGTACGATGATTAATTACTTTACCCTAATACTGTACTAAAAGACGAATGTTTTCTTCCGATATTTGAGAATACTATTTGAGATTGATGACTGGTAAGTAAATCCCATGTAAAAGAAACACTATATATCAGCCTTAAATATTATAGGCTTTATAATGAAGGGAAAATTAAACATTTATACATCTTATTTTTCCATGTAGCGAATTACTAAAAATACTAGCAGTATATATATATATATATACACACAAATTTACATCACTTGAAATACAAATTAAGCACAGTTCACACAAATTTTTATACTCCACAGAGGACAAGTTTGAAACTTGTCTTGCGCGTAATTTGACGACGAACGTTACAAGTAGCAGAAAATTTTATTGTTTAGCAGGGGCCTCTAAAAAGTAGCCCAAGTTGACAACACTGGTTCTATATACTATGAGGAGCCGACATCTTGAGAATGCTCGATATGCTTGAAGAAAAGTGTTCTTTCATAAGGAGTCATTTCTGTTTCCCAGAAAGCCGAAGAAGCCCTCTGCCTCAAGTCATCAGCGCTGAACGTCACATCGATATTACACTTCTAAAGATTTCCATCCAACATATCGTGATATCCTGAAGCGCAAGCCTTAGACGTCCCTGATGAAGTAAAAACTTTAAAAAATTACACTATAAATAAGGTATATTATTATCATTATTATTTTAGAAAGTCGATATCAGCTTATGTCTTTATAAAGGATTTACATTTAATTTCCAATATTCTGAATAGTTTTTTATTTTCAGTACCGAGTTTCTTAATAATAACTCTAGATAATAATTTGCAGTTTGCTAAGCATACCGTATTCATTTTTTTTTTCTTCTGACGCGTTCGTTCATATGCTTTGAACATCTTAGAGCTTTATACATAATTTTAAAATAAAATGGTTTATATATGTATATATATATATATATATATACAGTATATATATATATATATATATATATATATAATATATATATATATATATATATATATATATATATACACACACACACTGTTTATTTATTTCTTGATTGTAAGTTTCATACAATTTGAAATTAATGTAAGAATATTCGAAAGTTCATTAAATTTTATTAATTTTAGGTTTTTTCATTTTAATGTAAAAGGCTTGACAATTTTGTTTTTTTACGTTATGTGGTGAGTATAAGATTTGAAAGTTTTAGAGATATATTTTTTAAAATTAGTTTTTTATGATCTACTCTGTAATGTTCGTTAATTGTACTTGAACGATATTTATGTTGGTATACTCTCTTTAACGGTTTGTGGTGTAACCAATGTAAGTCGACGTACAGTCAACTACAGGACGTGTAAATTGGTACACCACATGATGTTGCTTATCAGGGTTTTTGTTACGTGTCGAAAAATGACTTGATAACATATACTATAAAAAAAAAAAAAAAAAAAGTTAACATTGATAGTTTTTCTTTATCCATTGGTTTTGTGCGCCTCTTTAATATATTGTTTAGACATTTTTCTTCATGTTTTAGTCTTGTTGGGTTTCTTGTTTCGAAGTAAAATTTTATATCTGGATTTTTATTTTCATCATCCTTGTTTTTGTTATATAAATTTGTTCGGTTTATGATATTATCGATTAAAAACAGCGGAAAATTAGTTTATTAGATTTTGTTTTATTCTCTCAATTTCTTGATTAAAGAGTTGCTAACTTGAGAATGTATTGAAAGCTCTGTGCACGAGTGTTTTAATTATTGATAGTTTATATTTTTCTGGTGAGTGAATTATAATTTAAATACATTCCTTTGTCTGTTGGTTTGACATGTACACCAGTCGTTAAACATCCATTTTGACCAATGTCAAGAAAAGAGAGAGTATTAGTCAAGGCAGGTTCAAATGTGAATTTTAATTTACTTAGTTCATGAAGTCTTCGAATAAATAAAGGAATGTGGTTATTGTTTTTAAATAGTGTCAAGGTATCGTCGACAAATCTCATACAGGTTTGGGTTGTAGAAGTTGTTTTCTTTCATTATTTTATTTTCTTCTAAGTTTGACTATATATATATATAAAAGTATGCGAAGGTAGGTCCTAATGGTGTGCTCATAGCAACACCATCTATCTGTATGTAGGTTTCATCACGGAATCTAAACGGAGTTTTTGTACAACACAAAATAAGTACTTGTTTCGTATCTTCTTTTTTTAAAGTTGGTGCAATTAAATTTTGATTATTGTAAACATTGTCCAAAATTATTTCTATGGTTTCCGTGACTGGTGCATTTGTAAAAAGTGATTCCACGTCAAGAGAAACAAGAGTTGTTCAGCATTGGCTATTTTTAAGTTACATAATTTAGCTAGTGTTTCGGTTGTAGAATTTACAATAAAATTTTTGTTAAGATACGGTCTTATCTTATTTAAAAACGGAGCGATATCGTGTGTGACAGTTCCGCTCATTGAGATGGCAGGGCGTAATGGTGGATTAGTAGAGATTTTATGAATCTTAGGTAGTCCATAAAGATGACCGTCATTATAACTTCCTGATCGTTTTAGTAATTTGGAGATGTTTACGTCATTTATTGAATTAGCAATTTTATTTATTTCATTTTTTGTTTTAATTGTGTTATTACATTTCGAGAATTTACTAATATTGTTGACTATTACCTTTATCGGATTTTTTTATTATGATTTCATCATTGTTTCTAAGAGGTGATATCGCGTCATATTTTTTGTTAATTTTCCATGATTATTATTTTCAATAAGTGAGATTGAAAAGGTTTTTAATTTCGTTTTAAGTTCATCATCATTAATCACATTTATTTTACCATTATGTTCATTGTATTCAATTTGTTTTTCTATCTTTTTTAGATGGTTTCCTAAGGCCAAAATTTAATAGTTTGTCAAGTATACTAGATTCGTGTTCATTAGGTTCATAATTTGATAAATTAGTCACTTGATTTTTTGTTTTTCTGTATAATTGTTCTCCCATAAAGTTTGAGTTTAAACACTTAAATTACACAGTCATCTTTGAATTCTCTTAAGCTTCTATTTAACCCTTTGTTAGTACCGTGGGGGGGGGGGGGGTTGAACACCCCAAATTAAAAAAAATTACTAACTTTTCTAATATATAGCTGCTTCAACATATTCCTCCACGCACTAATGAACAGATTAATTTCAATGTAGCTGAAATTTTTCATTTTTGTGTAAAAAAAAAGAAAAAATATGGTTGAACAAAAATAAAAGTTTTGATTCTAAATACTCATTTATTAGGTAAAGGCGTGCGGGATTATACATATGATTTTTTTTCTCAGTATCATTATAAATTTCAATTATAAAATTATAAACAAGTATATAAAAGCATAATTGAGTTTAATTTTCTCATTCTTTACTGACATAAAAATAGCAAAAAGTTGTTACTGATTCCCTATAAAAAATGTTGCTTATTCCTGCCAAAATACACCAAGACAATAATAGAAAACAAGTCAAAATAACCGCAAACTGTGCCAATAAAATGAAATGGCAAGAAAAATATAAGTAAGGTCATTACAAAACCATGAAGGAGAAGCTTGTTTCTGCCAAACATCCTCACCATTACCTATTACTCTGATTCATCACCTGATATTGTACCTTCGCACTCAATGCAACTAACAAGCAACTTGCTGTGTTCTCTACACACGTTTACCACAATTGTTACACACTGTTTTCACCTTACGATCACGTAACCTGGCACAGAATGTACATCTCTTTGTCCCCCGTGATGTCTGTGGCTGGGAGGGTGTTGAGGACTCTACAGCTCTTGGCAACATTCTTCTAATTCCTTCTCTGAGATCTCTCTTCAGATGTTTGTTCTGCATTCTCTTCAGAGTGTCCTCTATAAGCTGCATAGCTACATTCTTGATGAACAAGCGGCGCTTTAGCTTGTTCTGAGGGTCGTGACAGTATAGGATGTAGGAATTTATGTTTTGAGATGTTCAGGAGAGTGTAGAAAACAGTCATGCGCCAACGACGGCTATTTCTTGAAGTGTCATACTCCCCTGCCATCTGGTCAACCATATCAACACACCCTTTAGTTGAATTGTAGGTGGTGATAATTTCAGGTTTCTTCTTATCACCAGAATTTGGGTCAATTCTGTCAGCATAGTGCATGCTGCTGACGAGAACAACATTTTCCTTCTTACTGTTTGGCGTGTATGAGACTAGTGTCACTTTATCTGTAAAGCCGAACATACTCTCATACCTAGCTCTGTTCTTTACCTCTAAGAATTCCTTAGGAATCTCGGGTTTGTTTTTTCGGATTGTGCCCACCGCACTCAATTCATGGTCATCAAGCAGCTTTTGGAGTAGTGAGTAAGTGGTATACCAGTTGTCAAACGTGACATTTCTGCCTGATCCTGAGATCTGTGAGGTAAGCCTTGTGACCACAGCAATGGCTGTTTTCCTGCATATATTTCCATTTTACATACATAGTAAGTTTTTGCATCAGTCATTGCCTGTATCTTTATTCCATACTTGGCTGGTTTGTTGGGTATATATTGTCTGAAGGGACATTTGCCCCCTGAAGGCTGCAAGCATCTCATCAATTGTCACAAGCTCTGATGGGGAATAGTTCCTCAGACAGTTTTCAACAAACATCTCAAAGAGGTCTCTGATTGGGGCAAGCTTATCCACTTGCCTTCTTGCAGGGCGTGTTGCTTTGTCATCGAATCGTATGCAACATAGGAGAAAACGAAAGCGATGCAATGATATTGTCATTCTGAATACCTCTACACCAGTGCAATCAGAATTCCACAGATCATCAAGGTTGATTCTGTTGCTGTGATAAAGACCAGCTAAAAGTAGTAGGCCAAGAAAGGCTTTCATTTCTACAATGTCAGTGTCACTTGCCTTGCTAGTCTGAGCATAATTCTGTCTCTTGTCACTGATGAACTGGTTAGTCTTGTCAACCAATAAATCCACTACTTCAGGAGTGATAAAGTCCCCAGAAGTCAGTAGGTGACTGTGCATTTAGGGCTGGTCCTCTTGGTCCTTCTCTACTCCGGAAGACATTATGAGAACGGGTATGAACTGTTACATTACGTACTTTCTTCTCCCACCACGTTTTCTTGTCTTTTCCCAGCCAACCCGTCACGTCTGGGCTGTTTCCGTTGGGGCTCTTGTGGTGGATCATCGGGCCCCGATTCATAGCAATCAGAGTCAGGAATATGATCATCCCCCACGAAATCTGATTCACCTTCACTGTCATCTTCTGGGTCACTTGCAACGTCACATTCGTCCAACAACTTCCGAATCCTCTCCATCTCTTTTTTGTCGTCGGCCATCTTGTGTCTGTAAAGTTAACATGAATTTTATAGCTCCAATCCATTAGAAATCTTCCATAAAGCAAATATTATTTGATAATCTGCATTATTATCTTGGATAAACTTATATTATTTTATATTATAAACTTATATTATTTTATATTATATTATATTATTTTCTATTGAAAAGAAAAAATAGAAAAAAAATTTATAAATCATGAAAACTTACTTGGTTAGTACCGAGGGGTGACTGCACACCTTATGAGGACAAAATCTCGTCTACTTCTCACACAAGCAAGGGCAGGAGTCAGGACTGCAGCACTCTTGGTGCTCCCTCCACTCACAGATTCAGAAAGGTACTGGGAAGAACAGGAATATTAGTGTTGCCAATTGAGAAATATGACCAAAAAAAATTTTGGGGGGTATTACACCGTTAGAAGTGTAGAAATGTAGGTTTCCGGTTTCTTTTCTGAAAAGTAAAACATTTTTAATGGATTCTTTTTTAAGGTCGATTAATTTATCTTTGTTTCACAATTTCGCCTTTTGAGAAGTTGCGTTTTGAAATTTTCTGTAGTTTTCTTTGTGAGCGGTTTTGTCGTAAAGTCTTATGTTTAGAAAATTAGGAAACGGCTGATTATTGAGGCAAAATTTTAGAAAGTCGATATCAGCCTATGTCTTTATAAAGGATTTCCATTTAATTTCCAATATTCTGAAGTTTTTTATTTTCAGTACCGAGTTTCTTAATAACTCTAGATAAGAATTTGCAGTATGCAGTATACTACAAATTCTTATCTAGAGTTATATTAAGAAACTCAGTACTGAAAATAAATAACTATTCAGAATATTGGAAATTAAATGTAAATCCTTTATTATTATTATTATTGTTGAAGGATTGATTTCACTGAAATGTCTCGAGAATTTAACTTCAAACTCATGTTTATTATGAATGTAGGACAAAAGCCCCCTAGGGAAAAAAATAATAATTTTTTTAATCATTATTTTTATTCTTTATTTAGTTTATGAACACTTCTCTGACATGTAAAATATTACATTTATTATATCATAAGACTGCAATAAAGAAGGCATTATAAGTATTATACGGTAGCACACACTAACGCTAATATTTACACAACCATAAAAAATTACATCATAAAAGGATCATCATGCCTTATCTAAGCAAAGTCAGCTTTATAAGTATTATACAGTAGCACACATTAACACTTGCATTATAAATTTATAGCTCACTATTTTACAGGAGCACAAAATTATTTACACAACCATAAAAATGAACATTATAAAAGGAACATCATACCATATCTAGGGAAAATCAAACAAATAAAGCACAATATTAAAAAGTTCATTAAGTGTTAAGGTTCATTTAAAGTTAATTTTACTTCCACCTAATGCTGTGACCTAGACCATTCAGAAATTTCTCCAAGGCCTTCCTCTCATTCACATAGTGCAGACATAGGTTCTTCAAACGCTGTTGATGCTCCTTTGTGGCACGTTCCTAACCTAACCTAACCATTCAGGTAGACAAAACAGTGATCAACTAGTGAATCAACATAGACAAAGATTATAATATTTGTTTAGGATTACTTCATAGCACACGAACAATATAAAAAATGGAGGCGTTTGTCCTACTTTGCACTTTAACTAAGGGGCTTTTGTCGGGACCCCGTTTATTATACATAGTATGTGAACAAATGTTTGACTGAAAGGTAACTTGGGGTACAGAATGCTTTAGTATTATTATCTTTAAAGTGTGTGTGGTATCTGACCGAAATATTAGAATGGAAGTAATAGACAAAAAGTTCGTTTTATTTTAAGATCTGCATTCAACATATTCTATCGTATTGAACCACTAGTGCAGTTATAAGTAAAAGAAAGTGATATCAAGATGTATAAAAAAATGATGTAACCGTATTTTAAATACAGTAATTACTGAAAACAAACGTCTAGATGGGAAGAGGAAATGATTGTAACACGTAACCCCACCTTTGTCCAATTTCGTTATCAGTCAGAATCTTGAACAAGGGCAAGGTGTAAGTTGGGACAATACATTATTGTACTGGTTTTCTTTTCCAGCATTAAAAATTAACTGGTCTCTGAAGCATTTCCAAATCTTCATCAGATTTAAATTTATTAAGGATAGAACTAGGAATTGGTTTTTTAAGACCATTTTCAAACTGTTCAATAGTAATTCGGCAAGGTTCGCCTCCTCGATTAGCTTTGAAAAAGTTAAGTTTGGTTACGAGTAATCTGCGTAAATGAATACTCTGTAATCCATATTGAAGAAGCATTTTTTTTTTTTTTTCTTGAAGAATCTTTTGCAGTTCGCAATGTATATACTAGTCAATCTTTATGGAGTTTTCTATTTCATTTCTTGGTTTTGTTCTTATCTCTTGCATTTCACGTCTTAAAGCGCGAGATGAAGCAACAAATAATCTTTTTTCATAGCCAGAGAACACTAAACCAAAGCTTTTCGCATGTTATGCCAAGTTTTCAAAAAACATATCCTTCGTAGCGAAATAAGTGGCTTTGTCATAGTCAGTCATTTCCGCAAGTTTGTCTTCAAATCATGGCATCAGTCGGAGATAATTGTGTCCATTGAGGGACCCGTGCTCGGATATTGGTAAGAAACCTTTGAGAGAGTCCGTCCGTATCTGGGACTATTCATGACCACTGCCACGAATTTAGTCTGACTGTTGTTGTGGATGTGAAACTTAAATTTTGATGGTTGCTTTGTTTCGTGAATTTGTTGATCTGATGGCTTGTTTGGCTATTAGGAAAATATAAAGTTTTACAGACTATCGGGAATACCCGTCCTACGGAAGGGATGTTTTTCATAGTTTCTGCTGAAAGCTGTTATCACCATTCAGGCAATACATATTTCCCCGAAAATAAACAATCAGCGAACCGGGCAAGAACGAATCCTTAATTTACACATGCGAAACTGCAGGAAAACCTCCGAAATGCGCTACAAAAGAGAGCACCCTGACAAGAAATTTTCATTCTACGCAGAACACCAGAACGAACGATGGCTCCACCACGAAGATGGCTCCAAACGAATTCCCTGAAGATGCTCGAGGACAGCGAAACGTCGGAAAATTTAGGCAGGGCATCAATATAGGAATCTAAATGATTAACCGGTACAAAGGCTAGAGCAAGTATCATTTTTGCTTTCAAAGCAAAATCTGCATCATTATTGTATTGAGAAATAAACCCCAATGCAGCTAAATGCTTTTGCAGGTTCTGACTTAAGTGAAAGAAACACCCTTTTATTTCGACTTCAGGGAATATTTCTTTTATGGCAGTAAACGCTGCTAACTCAAAATCACATACAAGAGATTTAGGGTTTATGGTTGGCTCAATAGCTTTAATCATTTCAAACATTCGTAAGTATGTGACCCTTTGTTTGTTAGGTAAAAGAGCATAAGTTATTGGCAGAACACCACCAATTTTTTGCGCAAGAATAATATAAACCTATGAAAAAGCTTGGAGCTACCTTAAATGTTCCATCAGCATACCAAATATCTGATGAAACTAAATGCTGCAGCCAGCTTTTCCTTCCAAATAATAAGATCCTGTCTTCACCGGCCCCGCTGTCCTTCAATAGGAAATCATCTTCTGTGTCTGGACCTGTCTTATATATATCGTATATTCATATGGCAATGTTAACTGTTAACTGTTGAAGGTCTGGAGGGTTAGGTGGGGGAGCACTAATTTCCTCCCGTTTTCGTCTTATTGTTTTCCTCATTGCTGACGCAGTAGGTAACGATCCTTGGACCGTTTGAGAAACATTTGTTAAAACTTCATTAATAACAACACATGGACTTTCCATTGTTTCAACAGCACGCCTTTTCATTTTGGTTGTCACTTGTGCCACCTCTACATTAACTGCTGATGGATTATGAGAATGCGCATTTATTTCCTTCACTACAACTCCAAACTTTGTATGAATTCTGGCTTTACATCTACCGAGTTGTTCACAACGCCAAAACATTAAGTCACTATCCACTTTGCTCACTTTATCAAAAATAAATAGGTTACCATTGTTGGCAAATTTTTCTCTGCCTCGCTGGCTGGAAATATGCTCCATCTTGTAGGGTTTCTGAAGTTTAACAGTAGAAGCTTAACAGAAATATAAGATACTAACATCTTTTTCAAGCTTAAGTAAAGTTGCCAGCTTTCTCTAGAAGAAAAACGTGTTAATAAAGTAAAGTTGGTTGGTTTTCCTAGTTATTAATTAATAATATAGAAAATTTAGAATATAGAATCTTATATTATCAAAATATTCAAAATATAAAATATTTATAATTTCCATTGTGTATACATCTATATTTTTCTGGTGATGAGTTGGATCGGCGATGAAAAGGTACCGACCCGGTAGGGCAGAGCGGGGCTGGCGATTTAGCCATTAGGTGACCATGAGTAATGCGTGTGTGTCCTATGCGGAGACGGGCTATAATCACTTCTTTATGTCGGGACAGGTGGAAGGAGGAGGCCCAATATCCTACTTGCGGTTTGATCTTAAGTTTGTTTTGTGTTGCCTGGTCCCATTCCCGTTGCCAGATGGAACGGAAATGGGAGCGGAGAGTCGGGAAGAAGTCGGTGAAAGGAAGAGGCCGGGAGGAGGCCAGTAGTAAGCAGGCCAACTTTGCCGTGCGGTCCGCCGCCTCGTTACCCTGGATGCCGACATGTGCCGGGACCCAGCAGAAGGCGATTGTCTTGCGTCGGAAGGCTGTAAAAAAATGGAAAATTTGCTGGATGGTACAGACGAGCGGATGAGGGGGGTTACATCTCTCTAGGGAGAGAAGTGCGCTTTGGGAATCTGAATATATGACGAAAGAGCTGGCAAAGTGAGTGCGCACTATGTCTAGGGCCTCCTTAATCGCGAAAAGTTCTGCCGAGAAAACGGAGGTCTTGCGGGGCAAGCTGACGCCTCGAGAAAGTGGTTGAGTCAGTATCACCGCTGAAGCGGCCGCACCAGTCTCCGAACGGGAACCATCTGTATAAATGGGGACTATCCGGATGTTGGGTTGCATGTTCACAGAAGAGTGACCTGTATACCGTAGCACTCGTATTCTTCGGTAGAGCACACAGGTCCCTGCAAAACTTGATAGGGGTGAGGAGCCAGGGGAGGTAAATGTTGTATGAAATGGGGATAATCGAGAGGACAGGCATGTTAGGAAAGAGCGGACCTCTTCAGTGAAGTGCCAGCTCCGTCCCTGGGGTGGGAGTTCAGAAATCGCTGCGCATAGAAGCGAAGAGGGTAGTCTCTGCAAGGAGAGAGCGTCGGTCTGCGCCCCATGTGGTGTGGGAGAGGTGATCTAGTAGAGCCAGGGGACGCTGGAGGGACTGCTTCAGTTGTTTGATATGAGGAACCCAGTTGAGCCGTCGGTCTAGAATCACGCCCAAAAATCGCGTGGAGGGTACCACCTCAAGAGGATTGCCGTATAGCGTGACAGGGAACAGGAAGGGTTGCGGGTCTTCTGCTGAAAAGCATACACTTGGACTTCGGGGTGGAGAGGCGGAAACCCACCGACGTCGCCCACCTTTCCACCCGGTAGATGGCGAGCTGAATTGAACTACGGACGGCTCCCGCCCTGCAAAGTAGATCGCTAGGTCATCCGCGCAGATGGAAGAACGGATGTTGGGTGGAAGGCATTTTGAGACTGTGTTCATTACGATGGAAAAGCATAGAACACTGAGGATGCTTCCCTGTGGGACCCCGTCCATCTGCACGAAAGTGTCTGAGAGGACTGAGCCCACCCGAACTTTAAAGGTTCGGGAGGATAGGAAGCCCCTGATGAAGGTCGGCATGGCTCCTACAAGCCCTAGACTTTGGAGCTGTCTAAGGATTATTGTCCGATGAGTGGTGTCGTAGGCCTTCTGGATGTAAAAAAATATTGATAGGACGAATTGTCCACTGTCGAATGCATTCTGTATGTCACGGCTGAGAAGCAGGAGGGGATCAGTGGTGGATCGAAATTGTCTGAAGCCGGACTGGGTAGCCGGGAAGGAATTACTATTTTCGAGGAAGAACGATTAGTCGCGTCGCGACCATTTTTCGGAAATTTTGCAGGCACAACACAGGGTGATTGGCCTGTAGTTTGTGGGATCGAGGGAATCTTTGCCGGGTTTGGGGATAGGGATTACGTAGGCCTCCCTCCACCGGGAGGGAAAGGTGCCCTCTATCCATATGCGGTTGTATAGGTCTAGTAGGAAATTTTGTAAGGTGGGGTGGATGTGCCGGATCATGCTGTAGGGAATATCGTCCGGGCCGGGACAAGGGGATCGTCTCGAGGCCAGTGCCGCCTGTAGTTCACGCATGAACAGTTGGTTGTAGGAGCTGTCTATGGACGGTGAAGAGGAGCTATTTTTAGGGGCGGGTACGGAGGTGCTAACTGCAGAGGAAGAAACGGCGGCGAAAGTAGAGGCTAGATGGTTTGCCACTGATTTTGGCTCGTATAGGAGTCCGTCGTTAGTCCGGAGTACCGGGGGTCGGGAGGGGACATGTCGCCTCTCGACGCCCCGTACCTTCTTCCAGATGGTAGCCGAAACTGTGGTGGTGGTGGTGACACCGGATACAAAGCCACAAGCACGGCGTTTTTTCGTTTTTGGAATCTTTACTTTGTGATTACAGTACCACTGATGGCGGTCTTCACGATAATTACAAGGGTTATTACACTTAGGACACAACAGACTGGCAAAACACCGTGTTCCCGAAAAAAAGCAACTGTTTCACTGTTCTTTTGGTAGAATCGAGCTATAATTTCGGGACCTTTTCCAGTTTGTGTACCGTTTTTCATATAATTTATTTTTGAGAATATTTTTGTTAAAACTAACGAAAATATCACGACTTAACCTAACCAATTATCAAGAGCGTACAGTTGATCTATTAGTAAATAGTAAATACTATTCCAGAAACAAACAATGTTATAATTAATAATAGATCAACTGTACGCCCTTGATAATTGGTTAGGTTAAGTCGTGATATTTTCGTTAGTTTTAACAAAAATATTCTCAAAAATAAATTATATGAAAAACGGTACACAAACTGGAAAAGGTCCTAATTTCGTAGTAAATGAGAGTGCAGCCTCCACAGAATGATGCCATAGCCAATAAAATTGAACCACCCTCGTGCCGGGCTTGATTTGAATAGCTCACTTTAGCCAAGACAATGACGCCGTTTGTGATTGGTTAAATTAAAATTAGTGGCGCATGCGCAGTTACATTCCCTTGAGAAACGAACGAACGAGAGTCCCAAAAGAGACAGAGAAGATGGTTTTGGACTTAGAAAAATTCTTGGATATATATCAATTGTATTTATGGATATCTCGGTAATCAGTCGTCTGCTGAGGAAACTCAGAAGGAAATTTTCTTAGAATTGTCTAAAGTATGGATTGCCAAGAAAAAAAATAGAAAACGCTGTCCGGCGACTATCAAAAAATTACTCAATAATTAATACTAATAGACAGAAATTTCCAAATTAGAGTAACATGCTTCTCTATGAAGTACTGGAATTAGGTTCTACCCTAGTTGCCAGCTACCCTCAGACGCTCACCACAATTTAAAAAGATGTGTTACTGTTAGAATTATGCCTAAACAAAACTCAAATTACAAAATCAAATTGCAAGCTTATAGCAAACAAAATCCTAACACATAAATTTAACTGAAACCCTAAGCCTTAATAATGAAATAAATAAACAAACCTTAAACCTTGAAACGAAATAAATTAACAAATGCTAACTCTTAATATTGAAATCGCGTACTTACCACCTGCGTAATTTTGAAAAGCTTTGTAGTCATTCAGAGATCTGATTATTAAGAATGTTTATAATATCAAATCAAATTAACCTGAAATTGCTAAACTACAATTCCTATTATAACAAACCATTACCAAACTTTTAGTAATTACAACAAAACAGAAAAAAATAGATTCTTCTGAATCCTAAGTTTAAATTCTTAAATAACACCAAGAAAATTTTAAGACTGAATACCGAAGGCATATGCGCACAAACTGGCCGTTCAACAGTGAAAAAAAAAACTAAAATTGAATCACGCGCTCCTGGGCAGAAAATTCTGGACTCGGAAGTCGTGATTCCATGTATACTTTCTTTAAGGGCGCGCTTGAACAAACCTATTTTAGTTATTTTAATATTACTGAACAGATAGAATCACTCATTTATTCCAGTTTTATTTTTAATCTCGGGCAATATAATAATTTTAATATAAATTATAATTTGGTGGTGGTGGTGACGACAAATATGCCTGGTAGGGTGACAACTTCTTATAGGGATAAAATTTGAAATTCAAAAAAATTTGCCGGCCATTTGTCCAATGCTGCCACCCTATGAGGAAACACCGTAGACGAAATCTCATGGAATTTGGAAAGCATTTAGGGGTGCCTCGAGTCACATGAATGAAATTGTCGCGCGGAAGAAATTTCAAGAATGAACGAGTTTCGACAATGCTTCAAAAACAAAAATGTTTCGAGAATGCAAGTGTATTATATAATTTAATAGAATTGTTTCCTTTATTTCATACTATAGATTATGCAAATCGATTAATTTATTTCATTAAATTAAAATTTTCATAAATAAATCGTTAAATAATATGATGTATATCAATCTTTGGATGATCAGCTTTTGTTGCTTCAAGTTCATTTTGCATACGACTGCTTGACTGAAAACAACGCTTAGAAGTTATCTCCCGATTCTTTTAAGATATCTAAGGTAATATTTTTTATTTTGATACATTGATTATATTATTGGAAATTGTTCTAGAAGTTTCATTAATTGTTGGCATAGTTTGATGTTTAAATTATATAAATTTGGAACTGAATTTGATTTCCTATAATATATATACGAGTATATATACAGGGCCGTCGTCGAGAGGGGGGGTCAGGGGGGCCAGTGCCCCGGGGCCCGGGTGTCTGGGGGCCCGCAGGAGAATAAAAAAAATCGTAAAAAAATAAATAAGGATCATAATAATCATTAAGAAATTGTGACGTTTTTTTCATTCAGAGCTCCTTACATGTAATTTCTGAGTATCCTAAAAGTCAACACTAAAATTCATCAATCTGACACATTTTTTCAAATGTAGCTTCCGTTCTCACGCTCAAAGAATGAAATGTGTCAGAAAAGGTATCAGCTATGAGCTTCGACACTACAGCTTCAAATACTGGTTACTTGTCTGGGGCATGCGTAATTTTGGAGCAGAAACTCGGCCGCCGACTCTTATACCTTGCATGTCGCCATCACATCCTAGAACTTGTCGTTGAGAAGGCGTACATGGAATGCATGGGACCATCATCTGGTCCAGATATCCTCCTATTCTCCCGCTTCAAAGAGACGTGGAATACAATTTGCCAAGATAAGTACAAGACCCTGTCAGACCTTCCATCGAGTCTGAATGAGAATCGAGAAGAACTGATCGCTTGCTGGAATCTATATCTGACAAAACATCAGCCGAGGGATGATTACCGTGAATTCTTGGAGTTGTCGATTACAATCCTTGGAGGTAATCTACCTAACTTTAGGTTTCGGCGACCTGGAGCACTTCACCGAGCACGTTGGATGGCAAAAGTAATTTATTCATTAAAAATCCTGCTGCTTTCCCATCAGTTCAGACTTACAACTCGTGAAATGTCTGGCTTAAAACGATTTGTATTTTTTGCCCTGGAGTTATATGTCAGCGCGTGGTTCACGGCCAGCAGTCCTTCATCTGCTCCCGCGAACGATTTGAAGCTTCTTCAAGACCTAGCAAAGTACCACGATGAAAAGATCTCAGCATCCTGCCTTAGTGTCCTCGGTCGTCACTTATGGTACCTCAGCGAGTACTTGATTGATCTCGCACTCTTTGATAAAGGTATCAATGCAACGACGAAAAAGAATATCGCTCGATCAATCCTCGAAAAAGAAGCTGCTGAAGATCCTCCAAAGCGAGCCCCAATACCTACTGTTTCTTCCATTTCAACAAAGCAGCTCGGACTTTGCCTCGAAAGGATCAAAGCTTCTCTTTGAACTTCTAAAAATTAATGATGGTTTCTTGTCCAAGGAACCAGAGACCTGGCCGGACGACGAAGATTTCAAGACTGGTTTGACTATAGTTGAAGGACTAAAAGTCGTCAATGACATGGCAGAGAGGGGAATTGCCTTGATCCAGGCCTTCAATACAAAGATTACGAAGAATGAAGAACAGCGCCAACATCTCTTGCAGGTTGTTGAGGATCATAGGAAGTCTCAGCCTGGTACATTGAAAAAGGGGTATGGCTTGAGGAAAAGCAAGAATTAATGGGTGGTCTACAATTGAATGAAAGACACCCTGGAATATATTTAGTAAATATATTATTTACTTATTACGATTGGAGTACGCCTGCACTTAAACCTTATGAACTAAAACTAACGTTTATTTACATTAATTAAAAAAAATATTAATTTATTTTTACTAGGTAATGAATAATTAATTTTTGTTATAAGGAGAATTATTTACCTCACTTGAGACACCCTTAAATATTATCTGAATGACCTAATATTTACAGTACATTGTTTTCTCATGTAGTAGCAGCATTGAACAAATGGCCAATAAAAAACTCCAACTTTCGATTTTTATTGTCACCCTAATGCCTGGTTACCCTAGATTTTGTTTATACCCTAAAAATTCTCCAATTACCCTAAACAAAACACCACCCTAAACTCTACCCTACCAAAGGTATCACGTTTCTTTTTATTACTTAAAATTCCTTTCAGTTTACTCTAAAACGAAAGAAGGAAAGTTTAAAAAAAAAAATTGTGCAGGAAAATAAAAAATTTCATACCCAGCGGGACAACTATGTCCCGGCAAAATATAAATTGAAAACAACTTTCATAATACCATAAATATATATTTTTTACAATGTTTATATTTGGTAAGAATTGAACAAACACGATGTGTGTGGTTACACAAGAAGTAATATAAATGCATACCTTGTAGGCTTCACATTTCATGCTCACTACGCACATCCTTTCAAATTTGATGCCATTGGGCAACTAAGGAAGCAAATGTTACGCGCCAACATTTGAAATCCTACAGAAAAAGATGCCAGATGTCGCGAGAAATTAAACAGATGAACAAGCTCTGCAAATACTTTTTATAGCAATTTTAAGTACATCATGAACCCACTGGGACATGGGTGTCCCGGTGGGAGTAAAAGGGATAAGTGCTATGTGAATGTTTTGTTTGTATGAATTCCCTAAGCTGCATGATTTTTATTTGCGAGGCCATCTACGTTGTACTGTAATATGTTAATATGCTTCTGTATGTCTCATGGTCCTATTGTGTTATGTCTTTGTGTATGGTGACATGTGTAAGTTGTAGTGGGGCCTGGATTAGTCTTAATGTCGCCGGAGAGTAAGAGTATTCCGGGGAGCACGTAAGTGCTCCCCGTAAATGAAAAAATAGCACGCTCGTATAGGTGCGGCCCCGGGAACCGATCGGCACTCTGACCGTGCCACGCAACAGGCCGTCGACTGCCAGTCTGGCCAAGCGTAGACAGCCCGCTGCACAGAGATTTGAGGAAGTTTTTTGCCACCAGCGCGTTAATATTTCGGTTTGACGTCGCCACTTCTCACTTCGCGTTGACGTGTCCCGCGCTGGAGGATACAGCCACTGTTAGAAGCTTCATCGTCAGCTGCTCTGTCGACATAAGTTGAGGTTTTTAGCTCCTTCCTATCAGTTTCCTATCTTTGGTCAAAATGTGCTGTTTAATACTCTCATTTGTTTTTGCACCTTATTTTCTTTATTAATTTGTCAAACAGTTTAGGATTGGAAGTATATAATGAAGTTATTTCCGGTCCTGTCCTTCAAATGTTTTGATAAAAAGTTCTTTTAGGGTTTTCTTTCAATCAAGAATAAAGAGAGTGAATTCTTTACTAAATTTTGTTTTATTCTTTCTATCTCTTTCCGAAAAATATCTCGGATGTAGTCGTTTTTGGATGATAAAAGATACTGTTTAAACCGTTGTTAGCGAATTTCCCCATATTCCCCATACAAAGGTGCAGTACATTACATAAGGAAGGACAAATCGCTGCTCATGTGTTGCTGTGTATTGTTGCAGGAACGCATAAATATGGACTAGTTAAGCTAACCAAATTTGGGGACTTTTCAGCATTTAATTTTCACCAAGAAATAGGATTAACATCTACAGCCTGTGGAATTGTCGACTTGTTGATAGAGTTAATGTAAAGTCGGACTCATCTTGAAAAAACATACGTTTAATGTCTGCTAAATTAAATTTCCTGTAGAAAGAATTACACCTTTCTAACCGTTTTCCCATGGCTTCTTTTGTTATTCTGTGGGCACTCAATCTTTTAAAAGATCTGATTCTTTTACTTTTCATTGTTTTCGACACTTGCGCGAAATATTTAAATTATTCGCCATTTTTCTCTGTGAAAGATGAGTACCAGGATTATTTTCCTGCACAACGCATGCTCTTCAACGTACCTTCCGTTTTCTCGAGTCCGAGCAGTACGCGGACGAGCGCTGCCACATTTTCTGTCAATTGCCCCGGATAGTCGTCTAATTTTATTTGTTACATATTGTACTGTACTTCTTTTCCAATTTTTTCCCCCGGAAATTCCCTAGTTATTTTTCTAGCACTCCATCCGTTCTGGGCAAAACACCTTTATAACAGCTAAGTCTTCTTTACTTAAAACCATTACGATAGAATTTTAATTAACACCACAAGAAAAAAAACATTCCATCAGCCAACACCACTTAAAGAAATCTGACACTGCTACCCTACCAATTCGCCATGTGGCCACTTATCATTCTTAGGTGCGCATGCGCAAACTGCTTGTTCTGTAGCGAACATCTGACACATCAAGGGCGTAGTCAGCTTCACAAAATCTCGCCGTTTCGTCAAGTTAAATTTTTATAATTAAGAAACGGCCAAAGATAATTAACAGGTTTTCAGCACATGATAACCATACTGTTGGCTACATCTTATACTATTTTGGGTGTATTAACTTCACTAGTTTGAAATTTGTAAGAAAAAAAAAGTGTTCAGGTTTTTTCGTCCACTCGGTATATATATATATATTATATATATATATATATATTATAATATATATATATATATAATATATATATATATATATATATAATAATATATATATATATATATATATAATATATATATATATATATATATATATATATATATATATTATATATATATATATATATATATATATTATTATATATATTATATATATATATATTATATATATATATATTATATATATATATATTATATATATATATATTATATATATATATTTATATATATATATTATATATATATATATATATATATATATATTTATATAAATTTTCATTCTCTAATTTACCGCCAATTCGTATCTACAGAAAGCGGTACATGGCGAGGCAGCGGGTGGGTGGTAGACTAGGAGGGTGAGTAAGGGTCACTTGCTGGATAGTGGGTACGAGGGGTATGGTCTTAGACGCGATGGAGTAGATGGGAGTGAGTGAGGAAGAAAATCGCTTCTGTTGAAAAGTGGGGGCCTTCGGCGAGTATGAATCGTAGACTGTCGGGTATAGGGTTTTCGGCCAAGAAAGGGAAACACCTGCGACGAAGAGCGGCCAGGTTTGGGCATTCCACCAGGAGGTGTAAGACTGATAGGGGCATGGCAGGTGGGGCAGAGCGGGGCTGGCGATTTCGCCGTAAGGTGTCCGTGGGTGAAGCAGGTGTGGCCTAGAATTACTTCTTTATGGCGGGACCGGTGGAATGAGGAGGCCCAGTATCCTATTTTGATCATGTGTAGTTTATTTTGTGTGGCCTGGTCCCATTCCCGCTGCCATATGGAGCGGAGAGTCGGGAAGAAGTCGGAGAAGGGGAGTGGTCGGGAGGAGGCCGTCAGTGAGCAGGCCGTCTTTGCCGTGCTGTCCGCCACCTCGTTACCCTGGATGTCGACATGAGCCGGGACCCAGCAGAAGGCGACTGTCTTGTGTCGGGAGGCCGTTAAAAAGTGGAAGGTTTGCTGGATGGTACAGACTAGCGGGTGAGGAGGGTTAAATCTTTCTAGGGAGAGAAGTGCGCTTTGGGAATCTGAATAAATGACGAAGGAGCTGGCAGAGTGGGTGCGCACAATGTCGAGGGCCTCCGTAATCGCGAAAAGTTCCACCGAGAAAACGGAGGCCTCGGGAAAGCGGCCGGGACGGAATCACCGCTGAGGAGGCCGCACCAGCCTCCGAGCGGGATCCATCTGTATAAATGGCGACTGTGTCCGGGTGTTGGGTTGCGTGTTCGCGGAAGAGTGACCTGTATACCGTGGCGCTCGTGGTATTCTTCGGTAGGACACACAGATCCCTGCAAAACTTAATAGGGGTGAGGAGCCAGCGGGAGGTAGATGCTGTATGAAATGGGGATAACTGAGGGGGAGGGCATGTTCAAAAGGTCAAGGAAAGAGCGGACCACTTCAGAAACCGCCGTGCCTGCCCAGAAGTGAATAAGGTAGTCTCTGTGCACGGAGTATGTCCTCATGAGGAGTAGACCCCGTCGGAGGGCGAGAGGGAGATAATTGCAGTCCACTTGGAGGAGCGGAAAGCACCGGTGGCGAGGCAGAGGCCTCTATTAAGGACCTTGTCCAAGATACGGAGGCTGAACCGTAAACTGCACTGCCATAGTCCAGCTTCGACTACCATGGAAGTTAGTAGTATGACCGCAAAATGGACGAGTGCAATGCAATTGCAAATGTTGCAAGTGCCAACCCCCACCCCTTGTTGCAAGGCACCCCCAAAATGGGGGAAGGGTTGCAAGAGCAACAAGGGGATATGCAATTTGGAGGCGGAGTTATCTCCCAAGCTGCAATGAACCCCACTGGGGGAGACCTAACATAAGAGAGAGGTGTTCACCTGGCAGTAGCCAAGCGCATATTAAGACTTCATCCGAGTGGCCGTTGTCTTATAGGGCCCCTAATCAGCCAGTTGGCACAGTGTACACGGCACGTACACCCATCTATACTGTTTATGTGCGTCGCGCGTTAAACTTAAAGGTGGAGGCGGGCTCGAGACCCGGCGCGTCCTTCCGCGGTTGATAGCTAGGGTGACCTAATGATCCGTGTTAAACCGTAGGTCTAAGGTGGAGGTAAAGCTTCGCCAGAATGAACAATTCGTACGGGAAGCAAAGGCGAGCCTATATATGCAAATTTCCGAAAAAAGTTCATCTAAAATGGTGATTGCTGGCCAGGGCGCCCTAATGATCCGTGTTAAACCGTAGGTCTAAGGTGGAGCTAAAAATCTTTCCACGGTTTGTAGGGGCAGGACCCCGTTATTGCAACACTCGATCATGATTCTCTCGCGCTGTCCCCAATTAAGCCCCTGCTGACCAAAGCTCTTCTTTCCACAACAAAAATTTAATTACATGTCATAAACGATCTTCTAATCTGAACCTTCCCCATATATATATATATATATATATATATATATCACACACGTTTTATTTATTGATGGTTCTCTGATTTTATCTATTCTAGCTGCGGAAATAGCATTCACCTTCAAAGTACCATAAACCATTAGGCATTTTTCTCAATCATACGCGAAATGTAGTGCTTAGAAGCACTCTAAAAGTGTTTCGCGGTGTAGGTTACATCTCTCTCTCTCTCTCTTCTCTCTCTCTCTCTCTCTCTCTAATACAAGATCAAAATAACAAAGCGTTTCACGTCTCTCCACGAATGGTGGCAGTCACATTCCAACCTCAACTCTCTCTCGAATACAAGATCAAAATAACAAAGCGTTTCTCCACGAATGGGGCTATCTAACACGCCCTGGATTAACCCGCCAACTGACTTAGAAGGCCTAACCAGGTATTTGGTATAATTAAATAATAATAATAACGTTTATATATACAACCGAAAGAATTAAATAAACCACGACCACATCACACTTTATTTAGACAAATAATTGGACCAACTTCACAAAATATATTGAAAATAAATATACGTTCCTATACAAGCAGAGGAATATATGCTATCCATACAAAACATCACACGGATTTGTCCTGAAAAAAATAAACAGCAGCAATCCAATAAACCCCAAATTTGATCCAGTATAAATTAGTACCTTCAACGAGTATTTTTTTTTTACTTCAAGCCATACAAAACATCACACGGAATGCTGAAAGAAGAAAAAATAAATAACAATCACACCTATAAAAAATATAGTTTTGCTATATATATATATATATATATATATAAGAAAATGCTCGCCTAATTAAAAGCTGGACAATAGAAGGACAAACATTTATGGAAAACAATATATAAATATATTAATCTTCGTTCTGAAAATTTCGGAGTTTGTCGGAAGTGATAGATAATTTCCAATTAAAAATCCACTAAATAACACCGGTCTGCATGAAAATCGATTTCTTTATTTTGAGTTGTGATTCTGAAGCAGTTCGCTGCGCTGAATTAAAAAATGCTACCAGTTTTTTCTATCACCCATAGTTTTAAAGTTATTAGCAAAACAATTTTGGGGAGTTTTGTAATTTTTTACCTTTTTTATCTTTAATTAATTTCGTTTTTTCATATTTTTCAGATAGATAATTCTAACATTACGTCTTTAAAATTTTAATAATGGCTTCTAGAGGATGTACCCATAGTCCAGATATATTTTGTTATATTTGTGGTCGGTATGTTGTAAAACAAAGGACAAATGTAACGACCTTCATTAAGAGAGGAGCTTATGCTTATTTTGGAATTAAATTATGAGATCAAGACAAAAGTTGGGCTCCACACAAGGTTTGTCTTACGTGTGTTGCGGCACTAAGGAATTGGAGCAAAGGTAAAAAGAAAAGTTTGCCATTTGGGATCCGTATGGTATGGCGCGAGCCTAGAAGCCATACCGACGACTGCTACTTCTGTTCTTGCAATGTTAAAGGTTATAATGCAAAGAATAAAGAGAGCCTTCAATACCCAAGTCTTCCATCTGCAATAAGGCCGGTACCCGATGGTCCAGAAGTTCCTATTCACCGCCCACCCGAGAGTCTGGATCAATACAATTCAGATTCTGATTCAGCTCCAAATCCAGACAATGATGATGTTTATGAACAGCCAACAGCTGACCGAGATCCTCCTAAACCATTAACCCAAGCCGAACTAAATGACTTAGTCAGGGATTTGAATCTGCCTAAGGACTCTGCAGAACTTTTGGGGTCTAGATTGCAGGAGAACAATTTATTGGCATCCGACACATACTTCGTTTGGTACAGAAATCGTGAGAAAGACTTCGTGCCTTTTTTCGAAGAAGATGGTTCCTTGGTATTTTGCAAGGACATCACAGGATTAGTGTGCAAGCTAGGCAGGGCCGGATCTAGAAGTTGCGAGGCCCTAGGCAGATCTAGAAATTGCGAGGCCCTAAGGCCTATATATATGAAAATATGGACTTAATTATCGGTACTATACCAGCAATATTAGAATCCCGCATAGAGAGAACTATGCCAGCACTTAAAAATTAAACCAAACCAAAATAATCACGCATGGAAATTGTATAAGAAATATAAATAAACCATACAAATACATATAAGTTATAATATGAATCAAGATTTGTATCGAAAATATAAGACAATGATTTCTAAGATTTATATAATATTATAGGTAATGACTTTCCATAGTATACAAACGTTTTTCATATGTGATGTATAAGAGATGTTGACATTTCATTTTTTATAATAGTGAGCGATCGACTTATCAGGCTAAATATTAATGCTTTAATATTTGGTTCAGATGCTCCTTGAATATTACAGCAATGCTTTTCTACTTTTCTTCGAGCTAAACTCTTCAATTAATTGAGAATAATCTAATGAATTTGTTATATCGTTTTCTATTGATAACATAGCTAATGATCGCTTGAGCGAGGCCCTAGGCGATCGCCTAGTTCGCCTATAGCTAAATCCGGGCCTGAAGCTAGGCATCGAATACCAAACCAGTGACTGGAGGTTGTTTATAGATTCCTCTAAAACCAGTCTAAAAGGAGTGTTACTGCACAACGGTAACAAATATGCATCAATCCCAGTGGCCCATTCTACTCATTTAAGAGAGACCTATGATAACATGAAACTGCTTCTGGAAAAAATTCAGTATCAAAATCACAGATGGATATTGTGTGGGGATCTCAAAGTCGTTTGCATGTTACTTGGGCAGCAATCAGGATACACTAAGATGCCATGTTTCATCTGCGAATGGGATAGTCGAGCACGTGACCAGCACTGGAAGAGGAAAACTTGGCCTCCTAGAGAGAATCTTACCCCAGAATCAAAGAACATTTTACATGAACATCTAGTTGAACCAAATAAAATCCTCCTACCACCCTTGCACATTAAGTTAGGCTTGATGAAGCAGTATGTCAAAGCATTGAATAGAGAAGGTGTGTGTTTCCAGTACATTTGTTCAAAATATCCAAAGATTAGCTACGAGAAAATAAAGGAAGGTGTTTTTATAGGTCCTCAGATTAGAAAGTTATTGACAGACGATCATTTCCTGAACACAATGACCAATAAAGAAAAAGAAGCATGGCTTGGTTTCAAAGATGTTGTTGAAAACTTCTTGGGAAACTACAAAAGCCAAAATTATGAAAGACGTGGAAAATATGCTTAAAAAGTTTTGCGCCTTAGGCTGCAACATGAGCCTGAAAGTTCACTTATTTTCGCAACTTGACCGTTTTCCCGAAAATCTCGATGTCAGTGAGGAGTAAGGGGAACGATTTCACCAGGACATCAAAACCATGGAAAGAAGATATCAAGGAAAATGGCATACAAATATGATGGCGGATTACTGCTGGTGTCTGCAACGAGATCAGCCTAACGCACAGCATAAGAAAACATCAAAGAAGCACCGGTTTAGTCGTCATTAGTCAGATCTACCTTCGTAGTCTTAAGTCTTTGGAATAAGTCCTGAAATGTTTGCAAGTAAAGAAGGTAAATATATTTTGTTTCTTTATTTTTTTATTCTTTCATAAACAAGCAATATGCTTGTCCAAGAGCTAGGAGCTATTTAATTCTGCTTTAATTAGGTTTTACTCTATCGCCTAAAGATTTCGTGCTACAAGGGGTGTAATACCTCATCTGTCCCCAAATGTTAACCACCCATTGATGGGAGGGGAGAGAGTATTTTGCTGGGAACGGGACTGGTTGTTATATATATTTACCCTACATTATTATGTAAGCGTTACTGTAGTTTATAACAACAAAATTTATGGTTTAGCATGTGCAATCCAATGTTGGTCTCGATAAGATGGTTCACATTTGGGGATAAATGGGGGATTTATGACACCCTGTAGTAAGAAAACCATACGTGATAGGGAAAAACTAACTATATTTTTGAGATCAGCTCACTCAAATTATATAGAATCACCAACTAGTTTGTAAAAATCGATCGACAAGTTTTCAAATGTGTACTGGTGTAATCTTTTCGCAGGAGTTCGTCTCGAGACCATAAAGATTAAAACTTCTTCAGCAAATGACTCGTCTTTTAGTGTTTATCTCCGCTAATCATTGTTTTTCTACAAAAAAAAACTTCATTGCTGGGCTATAAACGGATTTCCATTCTGAACTGTCTCCAATTAAGCCCCTGCTGACCAAAGCTTTTATCATCTTTCCACAACAAAAATTTAATTACATGTCATAAACGATCTTCTAATCTGAACCGTCCCCATATATATATACAGGGTGTCCCAAAAAAATGTACTCACACTTTGAATGACAATAAATGCAGTGTTTATTGACATAGATACAAGTCTAATAGGTTAAATTAAAGAACATTACATTAAATTAAAGAAAATTAAAGAAAAGTTTAGTCTTTTCCCCCTAGTCTAGTCTACTCATTCCTGCGTGTTCGCAAATGTTCAAACTGATGACCACCATTTTCCAGACACAGCTGATAACGCGGACCAATGGATTCGATAACATTACGAATCATTTCATTTGGAATTGCGAGACATTGTCTTTCAATTTCCTCTTTCAACTCATCGACTGTCGCAGGTTTTGCGGCGTAAACCTTATCCCCATAAAAAAAAGTCCATTGGTGTGAGGTCTGGTGAACGTGCAGGGAATTCAACGCAACCTCTGCGCCCAATCCATGTGTTCGGATGAGTTGCATCGAGATAGGCCCTTACATCACGATGGTAGTGGGGAGGTGCTCCATCTTGCTGGAAGTAACTCTCTTCGTCACCAAACATCTCTTCAATGCATGGACCGACGGATTCCTGCAGTAAGTTTAGGTAAACGGCACCAGTGACAGTTTGGTCAAAAAAGAATGGTCCTACGATGCCCAATGCTGATATCCCACACACACTGTAACCCCTGGTAAGTTCAAATGTTGTTCCAAAGTAACATGCGGATTTTGAGGAGCCCAGTAGGTGCAATTATGTCGATTAATTGAGCCATTTAACTTAAAGGAGGCCTCATCGCTCCAGACAATTTTGTCTGGAAACGCTGTATCTTCCGCGCTTTTGTCCAGGTACCATTCACAAAATCCAACTCTCCGGTCAGGATCATCTTCATTGAGAGCGTGGATTAATGTTGGAATGTAACTTTTCCAATGGACTCGTTTCAAAATGCGATGGACGCTCGATTTTGGGATTCCTATCTCACGAGCCGATTGTCGTATGGATTTCTTTGGGGATCGGAGGAGGGTTTCCAGCAGTTGTTCTTCTCTTGCGGGGCTGGTGGATGTCAGTGGTCTTCCAGAACGTTGCTTGTGGACGTCCTGAACAGTTCCATCTGCTTCAAACTTATCTCTGATACGAGCAATGGTGCGTCGCGTTGGTGGATCTCTGTGAAACTGTCTTCTAAATTGTCTTTGCACTTCCGTGACGTTTTCGTACTTCCAGTAGCACTTTATGACAAATTTTCTTTCTTCAAAAGTTAGTCGTACGTCTGCCATTATATTCACGTTAGTATGGCCTGAAACAAATAAAATTATATGAGTAAAGGGCTGTCTAAGAGTGAGTACATTTTTTTGGGACACCTATATATATATATATATATATATATATATACACACGTTTTATTTCTTTATTGATGGTTCTCTGATTTTATCTATTCTAGCTGCTCAAATATCATTCAACTGCAAAGTACCATAAACCATGAGGCAGCATTTTTTCAATCATACGCGAAATGTAGTTCTTAGAAGCACCCTAAAAATGTTTCGCGGTGAAGGTCACATTCCAACCTCAGCACTCTCTCTCGAATACAAGATCAAAATAACAAAGCGTTTCATATCTCCACTAATGTTGACATCTGACACACGCGCCGTAAAAACTTTACAACTATGCGGTCAATTCATGGGCAGTTAGGTTTAAATTACCTTCCAAACCCCTACGAAATATTTTTGAGAACGGAAAAATACATTTTATCGAGATCGATGTAAACCATCTTGTGAAAATATCATTTACCATTACTACAGAGATTCAGATTGCTAATTAGTACAAAAGCACACACACGCACGCACACACACCACACGTGTATATATATAATATATATATATATATATATATATATATATATATATACTAGTGGTTTTTGTATGAAACTGACACCCCACCAGGATTCGAACCCCAGACCTCCTGAGTAGAAGTCGCGGGCGTTCCATCACACTATGACGAGGTGAAAGTTTACACAAACTGTTTTGTATTTAAAAGACCTAGGAATCGCTTAGTGCTTTCGCGCCCAGAGATGTTTTACGATGTTAACTCGCACTCGAGGTAATGGCAACATTTATTTCAACTCTCTCTGGCACAAAACTGTTTCACATAGATGGAGTTACACTTTACGTGTTAACCCTACCGCACTCGAGATAATGACATTTCATTCAAACTATCTGATACAATGCACAGGATCCATAAATAGATTGTCATGCATGCACAACAATTTTACCCGTCAGTGTAGTGGCTAGTACCATCACTTTCCACTTAAGAGGGGGTGGTCTCGAACCCTGGGGAGGGTGACTTTCATATAAATATACAGTACCGTGCAAAAGTATGAGACCACTGTCAGTCTGATAACTATTAGATAATCTGTCGTATAAAAATTGGTTTTGATACTAAAATACACATTAAGTAGAACCTCTGGCTCATATTAACGTATAACTAAGTTATTACTTAAGTGTATAAAGTTGTATTAGCTGGATGACAATCTAGTCTGCATAAATTGGACTCGAGGGTTGATTTATTATATTACTTATAACGCATGTGTTTAAAGATCTAGCGAGCTATTGATGATGGATCTGCAGTAAATGCTCCTAAGCTATTGTTATATCAGTATTTACAATTAAAAGTATTGACATATTTACTTAAATTCTAAAAAACAAATTTATCCAAAACATTTCTCATTATAATCCTAATTCCTGCTGTTTTTTCTTTCACAGGCTTAAGAAATGACGAAAAGTACAATTTCTGATATTAGATATGAAATATTACATTTGCATGGTGAGGGACTGAGTCAAAGAAAAATAAGTTAATCTACAGGTGTTTCCAAAACTGGTGTAAAAACAATCTTGGCTCGTCAGATATCAAATGGGATCCCCAGTTGGTCGTCTAGATTAGAGAGGCCTTCTAAGCTTTCTCCATCTGATCTACAATATCTAAAGATTACTCTCCTTCGAGACAGACGCAAATCCAGCACTTCACTTGCAGCAGATCTCGAAAAACAACAGGTGTCTCAGTTGATCCCTCTACTGTACAAAGGAAGCTTAACTCAGTAGGTCTTAAAGGATGTGTTGCAGCAAAAAAGTCACTTTTAAGGAATGGAGAAGGAGAGAAGAAAATATGCTTTGGAACACAAGTATTGGACATCTGAGACCTACTGAGTTAAGCTTCCTTCGTACAGTAGAGGGATCAACTGAGACATGTTTTTTCGACATCTGCTGCAAGTGAAGTGCTGGATTTGCGTCTGTCTCGAAGGGAAGTAATCTTTAGATATTGTAGATCAGATGGAGAAAGCTTAGAAGGCTCTAATCTAGACGACCAACTGGAGATCCCATTTGATATCTGACGAGCCAAGATTGTTTTTACACCAGTTTTGGAAACACCTGTAGATTAACTTATTTTTCTTTGACTCAGTCCCTCACCATGCAAATGTAATATTTCATATCTAATATCAGAAATTGTACTTTTCGTCATTTCTTAAGCGTGTGAAAGAAAAAACAGCATGAATTAGGATTATAATGAGAAATGTTTTGGATAAATTTGTTTTTTAGAATTTAAGTAAATATGTCAATACTTTTAATTGTAAATACTGATATAACAATAGCTTAGGAGCATTTACTGCAGATCCATCATCAATAGCTCGCTAGATCTTTAAGATTTTTAATAATAATAATTTGACGGTACCTTCAATAACGTTTCAGATCGTCACTTTACACAAATGGCTACGATTAATTGGAAATAATTAATAAAATGTTCCATGTATGATTTATAATAAGCTGATGGAACTTTCAATAACGTTCTAGATTTTCAGTTTACTTTATGCAAATGGCTATGATTAATTGGAAATAAATAGTGAAACAGAATCTGGTTTTGTGAAAATAATGTTTAGCATTTATTACAGAGGTTAATTAGTACAAAAAGCGCACGCGCGCACACATTTTCAAATGTTCAGTCTATTGTTTAAGGTACAAATTTGATTGTCAAACGCATATTTTTAGCCATTCGTCGGTATGCTTTGAAAACGCTCAGCTGATATAACTAGTTGTCGTTTACAAACAAAACTAAATAAACCCTCGTTACATCATTCTGATATTTAGTCGATTGTACGCTGTTTTACTAAATAAATCACATCGACAGAAACAGGCACATAAGCATTTTATATTTCATCAGCGCTGAAATCTAGATTTGATTTAGATGCTAGCCAGGCTTCGTCATTTAACATTTTCTTTACGAGCCTACCATCTCTGAAACTATCAATTAAGGAGTAGCTAATAAAATTAATTTTTAATAATTTCAAGGGGTCATAATTTTCGTTCATTCATTTTTATTGACGAAATGTATTTAAAGCGCCTTACGGTTAAAAGTGTTTTATCAATCAGGTTTTGTGGTTGAAAAATATCAGAGCGCTATAACAACTAATAAACTTCTTTCGCAGATTTTATTGTTTCGGACGTAGTTCGCGCGCGCTTGAGCATGTGAAACTTTGATATCTAAGGTGCAAGCTTAGTTACCAGAAGGCATCATGCAGTGACATCTTTTATTTGATCGTTTTGCGAAGATTAATTGGAATTATTGCAGTACGTTAAAATATTTTCCACAGTATTCGCTAGAAAGTGGTATATATATATATATATATATATATATATTATATATATAAGGGTGATCAAAAAGTAACGCAACCCATGGGAAAAAGATTTATTTCAGAGCAAGTGCTGGAAGTGGGCACCGTTCTGTGCTTCACACAAGTGGATACGGCGATTCATGTTCTTAAAGACCCTTTGCAACGTTTCCTGTGAAATTGCATCAACACACTTCTGAATCATCGCCTGCAATTCTGGAATACTGTGCGGGTGAGTGACATATGCGGCATCTTTCAGGTAACCCCACAAGAAAAAGTCGGGAGGCGATAAATCCGGAGATCGCGCTGGCCACAACCCACGTGAGATCAATCGTCCTGGAAAACACGTTTCCAAGTAAGCCATGGTGTTTCTGGCTGTATGGGCTGTGGCATTGTCTTGTTGAAACCACGTGTTCTGCAACCTGTCTGCCGGCAAGGTGTTGACAAATTCTTCCACCATCATTATGTACCGGCCACTGTTCACTGTGTATTGGAAGAATGTTATGAAGATGCGACTACGTGACATGGCACACCAGACACCAATTTTCTGTGCGTGTAGAGGTGACTCATGCAGCTCATGTGGGTTTTCCGTGGCCCATACTCGACTATTCTGTGCATTGACGTACCCATCAAGATGGAACCACGCCTCGTCTGACCAGTACCAATCATCCAGTTCTTCCCCATCCGGCGTTACAAATTCCATAAACCATCGACAATAAGATTGGCGAGATTCATGGTCTCGAGCCAGGAGTTGATGGACGGCACGCATTTTGTAGGGGTACATTTTCAATGATCTTCGCACCGCGGTGTGGGCACTGCCATAGGAGAGTCCGGACTGGCTTGAAAGGCGTCGCAGGGACTTTCGGGGGCTCAGAGTATAGGCAGCTTGCACGTCGATCAACTTGTCCTATGTCAACACCTTCGGCCGACCGCTTCTCGCTACGTCATCGACATTCCCTGTCTCTTGAAACTTGTCGTATAGTCGCTTGATAGAGGATTTGTTTGGAGCACCTCTTCCATACATTTCCGTGAAGGCCTCCTGCGTCTGGGCATAGCTTCTGGAGCGAATGTACTGCGTGACAATGAATATACGCTGCTCCAAGGTGTATTTCATCTTTTTCATATATTCACCACCTGCAACAGAAGGAAAAAATCAATTGTGTGCGTTTCTCCATGGGTTGCGTTACTTTTTGATCACCGTGTGTATATATATATATATATATATATATATATACACACACTTGTTGAGTTTGAACGACGGTTCAGGATCGACCTGCGGTCGACCCCTCTGCAGTATACCGCCTCATTTGCGAGACTTGGTGAAGGAGGGAGTTGCTCTCTGATCTGCCCTCGTAGCCAGCCACGCATGGCTGGTCAAGGACTTTGCACAAGAATCTGTCCAGCTGGTTCTTGAAGTTATTCAGGTCGGTGTGCTGGAGATTCCTCACTTTTTTTGGAAGGACATTGAAAAGCTTTGGGCCCCGTATTCTGAGGGTATTTTCCATCCTCGTTTTCATGGCTCCTTGTCCCACCGCAGCTGGGACCGTACAAAATCTGCCTCTTCTCTCATCCCAGTTTGTTTATTGCAGGATACAACAGTAAACACGACAGCTACCAAAAACGTTGCCAAAAATTACCAGTACCCATTTACAAAGCAGTTTAGGCGTAGAGACTGAACAGCGTTTCATAATGGCTGGGTGCTTTCATATTTCTTTATTTTCCCCAATAACACGCCGATTATTATTTATGAAGCATTAATTACTTTAAACGTCATCTTACAGAACTTCGTTCACTAGTTCGTTTATTAGCTATGATTAAAATCATTCCCACAGTTTATATATATATACAGGGTGGCCCAAAAAAAAGCCATTTTTTATCACGAATATTTCGGTGGCCGTTGTAGCTAGAGACTTGAAATAAAATTTAATCAATTCCCTTTCAAATATGTCTTTAACATGATAGAGTCTAGCTGGCCCCTAAATGGCTAAAATCGCCTTTGAAAAAAATTTACTTTCAAAAAATGTTGCGGAAAATAACCATGATTCATTTAAATTTTAATGAGAGATTTTCAATAGATAAACAAACCCTATCCCGTTCAGTTTTTGTAAAAGACTCGATGTGGCCTCCGTCACGATCAACGACAGCTTGCAATCTTGCTCTCCATTTAGAAATAGCCTTTGCAATCGACTCCTGTGTAAGACTTTCCCAAGCAGCAAGAATTCGTTCTCGAAGATGAAGCGCGTTTCTAATTTTCTGACCACGGTAGACTTTTTCTTCTAATGCTGACCACACGAAGTAGTCAATGGGATTTAGATCAGGACTGCTGGGCGGCCAGTTCTCCGGTTCGATAAAGCTGGGGGAATGAGCCCTGAGGTATGTGACTGTTTCTTGGGCAGTGTGGGAAGGGGCTCCATCTTGCATAAAGACAAAGTCATTTGTGTTCTCCCTGATTTCGGATAGCATTGGAGACAAAATAGCATCACGATAGTATTTTGCGTTAATTTTCACACCACGCGTGATAAAAATTATTGGTTTTTTTTCTTAGATGATGCAGAAAGAGACCATTACAGACTCAGAAAAATGAGTTTTCTCGCGCAAGAGTCGAGATGGTTCAATGTCCTTTTTTATTGGACTTCGCGAACGAACACGATCATTTTGTGTGTTTCTAGGCGTTTCAACCGTGAATTTTTTCTCATCCGAGAACCAGATTTTTTCCACTGCTGCATTCGATCGAAATCTCCGCAACAGTTTTTTGCATCTGTCCATTCGTTTTCTTCTCACTAAGTTGGATAGAGCTGTAACAGTCACTCTTAAATGTTTTTAAATGAAGATCTTTTTTGATTATCCGTTGGACTGAAGAGCGCGAAATACCAGTCATTTTCGTAATTTCGCGCTCACTTTTACTCGTTCCTGGCTGGTCATCCTGACTTAAAACAAGTTCACTTACAATTTCAATGTTTTCTGCAGTTCTAGTAGACTTTGGCCGGCCACTCCCAGCACGACGTTGGATACTGCCAGTTTCACGGAGTTTTTTCAAAAATGCTGCAACAGTGGGTTTTTTCCAGTTGCGATCTGGATACTCGTTTAGAATTTGTGTCAAGGACATTCGCTTTTCTTCTCGTAAAGATTTGATGATGTACTTGTCGCTTTCTGTCAAACCCATTGTTCTAAATCTGAAAAAGAAAAACGTTGATTAATGTAAAATGATTGAGTACGCGACATTTTTTTGAAAGTAAATTTTTTTCAAAGGCGATTTTAGCCATTTAGGGGCCAGCTAGACTATCATGTTAAAGACATATTTGAAGGGGAATTGATTAAATTTTATTTTTATTTCAGGTCTCTAGCTACAACGGCCACCGAAATATTCGTGATAAAAAATTGCTCGTTTTTTTGGGCCACCCTGTACATATATATGTGTGTGTGTGTGTGTGTGTGTGGTGTGTGTGTGTGTGTGCAAACGGCTGTCATGGTTTTCAGCCCACCCTAGACCTACAGTTTAGTCGATATAAACGGAAGACATGATTTGTCTTACAAATCTAAAAATAACTTTATTACCCCATGTTTTCAAATTAAATAATACCTATTCGACAAGACAAGTTCTTTAACTGTTGTTAATATATGCGAAGTAATTTTGATAAGAAAAGAACAACGGGTTAAATACAGTTTTATTAACAAAAATAGCGTGATTATGAACGGAATTTATACAGGTTAAATAAACTATTTATTCATTTAACAAATAAAAACAACAGTGTTATACATTTACATATCAAAAGGGGTCTGTGGAGACACTTGTACTTGCCTGTTCATAGCCCGAGTCGATACACCTATGCAGCTCGAACATCTGATGACGTTGGTTTGCAGCACCGCTTATATCACATATGTGATGCTGCATGAAATCTGGAGGAGGATGGGGTTCCTCCTCAACAACCCATGGATTGGAGCTGTCTGAAGATAGACTAATAGTAATGTCTGTGGTGGGGGTGGGGGGTGTAGGGGACAGGGTTACATCAGACCATGAAACATCCCCCAACCACGAACACTCCATAGATAATGACGGTAGACATTCCATACTGCTCGTATCGAAGGGGCTGGGGGTTGTAGGGGACAGGGCTGCAACAGGCCATGAAACATCCAGCAACCACGAACGCTCCATAGATAATGACGGTAAACATTCCATACTAACCGCATCGAGATAATCCAAGCTGAAAACGGTGAATGGCAAGATTAGTCCGATGATGCATTAATAAAATAATAGCAGAGATAGCAACAATGACTGTGGCAAACTAGCTAAGCATAGGTACGCCATTTACATGTTAAGAATGAATAATATACATTTACCGTCTTTTTCTATGAGCAGGACCATCATCCGGAGAGTCCGCAAGATCAATACCACAGGTTCTGGGGCTTCGTGCCCGTTAATCGGGGACGAAGCGCGTGGTGTAATGTCCAACCCAACGGGTGATTGCGAACCAGATCTGCAATAGGTGTGTGAAAGAACGGTTCGTTCATAGCACGAATGAGGCCTATACAATTACCTCATTCTTTTTCTATTAGTAGCCTTTGTAGACACCTCGGGTACAACAATGGCTAACGGTTCCGCCACAGTGTGGTTACAAGCAGGGGGCGAAGTGTGAGATGTTAACAGCCGCTCGGGTGAAGTAGTACCAGATCTGCAATAGGCGGGGAAAGGATGTAAAAACCCGTTGAATTCGATATTTCCCCAATCTAACTGTACGTACAGCCAGATCCCTCATAACACGGTGAGAACTTCACAATTACCGCACTCTTTTTCCATTAGTACCCTCTGTAGACGCATCATCCGCTGTAACACCAGACGGACCTGCTACAACACAGCTACTAGTCGGTGGCGCAGTGGCAGGCCTTGTGATCTGCCGGTCAGATGAAGACGGGGCAGATCTGAAATAGACAATCAAATCGGTAAACAATAACAATATTAGCGGTGATAATAGCAAAGGTCTCAAACAACGCCGGTGAGAATTGGTATGCATAATGCAGATACTTACACATTTTTCAAAATTATCACACACACCTCGCACGAATCCTTTTCTACGTCGCCGCAGCGATGGCGTAATTACTCTACCGGCATCATCTGTATCGCCGTCGGCACTAATATCTGCATCATATCCGGTACAGCTATCGTTGCTGGATGAGCTAAAATAAACGACTAAATTTCCAAAAGAATTTCACTTCAGAGTCCCTGCTTCCATGTAATTAAATTTCCTAACGAATTAGCACATCATTCTATTCACATCAGTTGAGGGGTCGCGCGTCTTAATACCTAAGCGCCACCACAGGCGAAAACGTGTTTTTGATGGATATCACTATTTTCACCCTTCCTCTATCGCGTGGTTTGGGTTAAAATGACCTTACGACACGAAGTATGGTTGAAAACCTTATGAAGCGAACTACTTTTTTCACCTCTATCGCCAGCCAAAAGTTCACCCAAAGTTCGGCATAATAAGACAATTAAAAAATATATATATATAAAATATGAAAATCTATTCCAAAAACTCCTCATCTTCATTAGCATACTTAGAACTCTAATTTAGCCAAAAATGAGCGTTTTAGCTCAATTAATAACATACTATTGGGAGAATATTTCTGAACTTTGGAGGCGATTTCTGGCGAATTTTAATTTTGGCGCCTAGGTACCTTAAGACGCGGGACCCCTCAGTTAAATTTCCAAAAAATAATTTTACATCAACTAATTTTCCAAAAGAATTTCACTCCATTTAATTTCACCTCCTTGCTTAATTTAAAAAGCACAATTTCAAAAACATTTGTTTAATAACCACTTCAAAAAGCATTTCACTTCAAAAGCACTTAATAATTTCACATCAATTAAATTTCCAAAAGAATTTCACTTTAGAGTCCTTGCTTCAATGAAGTACTTATTTCGCCGCATCCCGAATCTATTTGAATGTTTGTTTATTCCAGTATCAACGCGAAAAGGAAATGACTCGAATTCAGACTGATTTTGACGATGACTCAGATAAATTTTGAGTCAAAGCGGTTTGGAAGTCTAGACTCCGACGAAAAGAGATGAAAAAAATTTGCCCGCGAAAACGCTCGCTTTGAGACGAAATTTTGAAAGTGATGGGCGCCATCTTGAAAGACAATGATTTGATAAGGAATGAGAATCGAATTTGCCTGCAAATGCCACCAAAATGTAGTAATTAAGCCGTTTCTCATATTGCTTTTTATACTATTTTCTCCGTTTGTTCCATTTCTCTCTATCCTTCATCATTCTATTTACACACGCTTCGCTGTACTTTATAAATACGTGGCCGAATGGAATCCGTTATACAGTAAACCCTCATTATTCGCGGTAGATGCGTTCCACTCGCGCCGCGAATAAGGGGAATACGCCATACACCATTGATTTTGTGCCTAATGTACAGGAAGGTGGTTCATATCCTTGCCTTTTAGTGCTCGCGGGCGGGCTGCCTTATGAATTAAGCCAGGCTTCACCATGTGACCTGCAGCATTGGCACAAAAGAAGTTACACGATCTTTTGCGGCTTTGAATCCCGATGCATGACGCTCTCCCTGACTAATGTAAGTGCGTGATGGCAATTTCTTCCAAAAAAAAGGTCAGTCTCATCGGCGTTAAAGACCTGTTCAGGCTTATATCCCTGAAATCTTGACATTGTGCAGCGAAAAACGTTTTTTGAATCTTTCAAACCAGCCTTTACTAGCTACAAAGCTTGATTCGGGAGTGGTGCTCGTTCCTTCTCCGTCGGCGGCCTTGAAGCAGTGACCGCGAATAGCGAGGGTTACTGTAATTTGAAACGGGCATGGGGGACGGGCGGAATAATATACATCCGTTTAATACTCTAACTTCATTTATGCCGAAAGCACTTTCAGATAAAACGGGGTAATGCGAGGGGACAGTAACGTAGCACTATTCTAAATGTACATCGTAACCCACAAAATCACCTTAGTTCCAAGGCCGACCAATGACTGAAAGGGTATTTCTACCCAAACAAACGTTTTCACGAGATAAACACATTCACAATGCGGCTAATTCTGCGTATTGTCAAAAGCATTTGAAAACGTAGAAGCATGGGGCCTATCCATCAATAAAGAATTATGAATTGCTTCGATATATATATATATATATATATATATATATATCTATATATCTATCGAAGCAATTCATAATTCTTTATTGATGGATAGGCCCCATGCTTCTACGTTTTCAAATGCTTTTGACAATACGCAGAATTAGCCGCATTGTGAATGTGTTTATCTCGTGAAAACGTTTGTTTGGGCAGGTCATGCTCAGCCTGACCTAACTTTAAAAGAAAAATAAGTTAATTTACTGGTCATCATGTAAAATTTAAATGTGTGTATTTCAAAGATCTATTTATTATGGTCACTTTATTAGAGCAATATAAATTTTAGAATGCCGCATTTTCCCTTCTCTCCATTCTTTGGGAAAAGTCAGACTTGTTTTATGACGCCTGAGCGACCGAGCGCATTAAGCCGCAAAGCCAGGTCAGGCATCATTTCCGATGCCTTGCATCACACTTATGAAAAAATGAAACTTTTTACGGAATTTAATGTAATTTAAAATCAACATTAGTATAGCATCTATCAAAACAATCAGATAAGTATATAATTTTGTCAATATTTTTTCAAAGAAGAGAAAAGCGAGTTTTCAGTTTACAAGTCAGGCATATTCCTAAGTGCCTAACATTACGCTGGATGCCAACTCTCATCCTCAGAAAGCTGTTTGAGTGAAAATAGAGATATGTGGCAACTATGAATTGCGCACGGCTTTCCTCATTGTCAGTTACCTCAGGGACAGTGTCGTACTCGTTTCAATGCATTTGAATTTTTTTCTTTTGTGCTTTTTGTGTGTGCGCGTGCGTGTGTTTTTTTTTTCTTTTTTTACTCGACCTTAGATACCCATTTACAATGAAGTACATTTATAAAGATCCTGATTTTACTGCCTGCAAAAATGTCAAAGAACTGCTAAAATTATTTATTGATTTAGATTTAGAAAAAGCTTTTAGCGAATCTGCAAAACTGTTTAGATTGATTTTAACTATACCAGTGAGCAGTGCATCCACAGAGAAGTTTTTCAGCATTAAATCGAATTAAGACGTATCTAAGGAACAGAACTGGTCAGGAAAAACTAGTATGTTTAGCAAGAATTGCAATAGAGAAAGAAATTGTGGTTTCCCTGGAGAGGCAAAAGATTCTACATGACAAGGTCATTGAAGAATTTGCATTGAAACCGAGGAGGTTGGAGTTTATGTATAAATGACTCACGGTAGATTAAATATGAAGACATTCTCTAAGGACATAATAAAATACAAGTAAGTTATTATAATTATGAAACAATTTATTGATTTAGTAGGCTTTAAGTAATTTTTGAAAACAAAAGCAAAATTATTTTTAAAAATTTACATAATATGAATTCTATCGAAATCATATCAAGCCCATAATGCTTGTGCCTAACCTATGTGAAAAGTCTGGCGTCGCCCCTGAACTCGTTGAAATGAATGACCATTTTTGCAGGAATTCGGCCATTTTACCGAAACGGAAAACCCTCGAAATGAAAACCGTCGACCGAAACGGAAAATCATCGAAGTGAAAATCGTAGAAACCTCATTACTTCGCCTAATCTAACTTAACCCAGTTACGCCTAACTTAATTCAGTTAAATATAACCTCATACGAGTAAATTAAACCTTATCTCCTACCATAAACGTAGTATTCTGACCTTTTAAGTTAGGCGAGATTAAGGTTTGATAATTATCAGTTCTGAGAAAAAAAACTAATTTCATCGCAATTTCTCTACTTCGATTCCAGGGCGGGTACCTCATTTTTCATTTGTTCGTTATTTCTCTTCCTCGTGTGCAGAACACTCCTCTATACTTACGTCGTTTCTATACATTAATATACTGCGTGGTCATTGCAGTTATATATATATATAATGATGGGGCTGTTTAACCTCCTCCGCAACATCTAAGTATGACGGAAGGGACCTAAACTTTACATGGGATCCGAAATATAAGGGTCATCACTTAAATATTTGTAATATTTTGTAAGTGACGTGTTAGAAGTGGATTCTGAAGAAAAATTCAGGTTCACGAGCCCATCCACATGTATTAATTGTATTATATCTGGACCTACAGGATGTGGTAGAACTGTGTTTATGCTTAAAATCATTAAAGAAACGGGAGAGATGTTCTCAAAATTTGTGCATAAAGTAATATGGTGCTATTCGACATACCAATCAGTGTTCAACGAGCACCAAGATGATATTTTGTTCCACAAGGGGGTCTATGACGTTAATTCGTTAAAGGGAAATGAACCAGTCATTGTAATTGACGATCTCATGTTGGAGATGGATAAAACGTTTGCCGAGATACCTTTCACGAGGCACAGCATGACTTGTCCAGCTTAATGTATCAAATGAAGATGGAGAAATTGGGTGAAAGGTCTCCGCCCCCAGACATGTGCTATATTTACAGCAATATCGTAGAGCACCAATTTGTTGGGGACACCCAGGCGCGCCTGTTGCATTGCACACATCCCCAACCATAGAGGGAAAAGTTTGAGCATTACATATGACAAGGCCTATTATGTGAATGTTGCGACTAATCTATTAAACAACATCTCGATATATATAAGAAGGATTGAGGGAAAAAAATTCCCATTCGATGATGGGAGCTTAACAGTGAAACTACACTTTCGTCGTTTATAATGACTCGAAGACCATTCACAGTCTACCGATGGGTGAGATACCAGCGTGGGAGTGGACTCTGATCCATTTTTTCATCCATACTACGCACCGCTGTCCCACTGTTGAAGAGGGGTGCCAGGTACCTAGGGCGGAAGGCGTTACAAACAGGTTTTAACGCGGCAGAAGACATAATGGGTGGAACTAAGCCTAAAGAAACTCTAAAAAAAACATTTAAAATGTACACGGTACGAAATCATCAGAGACAGAAAAATGCGTGGTGGCGGAAAGAAGAGATGTCAGGAAGAAGGGGTTACCATCACGTGGCGTTAAACGTAAAAAAATAAAAAGTGCTCTAAGCGTATGAAACCTATGGCTGATCATTTTTTTAACTGATATAAGCTGGACACTACTCTCATGAATCATAGGTTGACTAATACTTGTCGAGGGAGGTGGCACTATTTCTGACTCGTCATGGCGCGTTTCCTCCATCCGTGTAGTTCACAATGCTGTAAATCGGAACACACACTTTGATATGCCCCCCACTCAGGTCTCTATTGAGCATAGCGACTTTATTACAATTAACCCATTAAACACAATTAGTTCACCCAGTGCCTCTATAGAATTCGTGATACCCAGCTCAGGCCCTTACTTTTTTGACCCGAGCTGCATGCACATGTACGCTAAACTGCGTATAGCCCATTCTGATGGAATGGACTGCGATGATAGTTACTCTGCCTAGCCTGAAACCAACTTTTTACACTCCATATTCAGCCAGTGCGAAGTGTATTTAAACCAGGTTAACATCTCGGCAGGTGCAGGGTACTACCACCTACGAGCCTATCTGGAAAATGTCCAACTTTTCAAAAGAAGCAAAGGACACCTTTTTAACAGCCGATGGGTATTACCACACTAAAGATGAAAATGGAATAAAGGATAAATTAAAAAATTCTAAACAAATATATATGAATGTTTTGGACGCCTGCATACAGACTTCACATTCGAGGAGTTGCTTCTTATGAAAGTGGTGGATATGAAGTTGAAGCTTACCCGCACGATTCCTGAGATCCGCATAAATCTGGGGTCTGAGCAAGAAGAGGGTGCGAAACCCGTTGTGACACACATCATGGAGACGTATTTGCGTATACACCGAGTGAAATTAAGTTCCCCGAAACAAATAGAAATTGAGAAAGACTTAATACACGCCACAGTAAAATACCCAATTAACAGGGTACAGATCAAACTACACGGTCCCCGCCGGGTTGGCCTCGAAGCAACTAGAAAACGTAACCCTTGGAGTCCTACCTAAAAGGATATTAATTGGAATGGAGGACCACGCCTCGACGAATGGAAAATATAAGAAGAGTGCCTTTAAATTCGAGAATTTCGGCCTTAAAAATATTACTCTATACGTAAATGGCATCGCTTTGGGAGGGACCATGATTACGGACTACTCACCAGACGTTGTGTTCCCGCTCTGCGCGAGAGCATATAGTAGTCTGGCTCATAATACAGGCGCCTGTGACGAACTTGGTTTTGGTGTAACGCAGAAAGAATTTGTTGAAGAATTTAAACATTTATTCATTTGATATTACGCCTGACTTGTCTGCTGGCGCAGATACGCATTTAAGTCTACAGCAGAATGGGAATATCTTAGTCAGGTTGGAATTTGCCAAGCCTATAGACGCGCCTATAAGTGTACTCGTGTACCTCGAATCACAGGCACTAATAGAAGTTGACCGTTTCAGGAACGTGATTACAGACTTTTAAAATGGACGCGAATACACTCCGGAGAGTAATGAAAAGTGACCGTTTCACGCGCTCAAAATTTATCGGTGTTTGCGAAGAATGAAATATTGAAGCTGCCAAGTAGAGAAACTGGTACGGGATTATCGTTAACACCGACATTGTGGGGAGTGGGATTCATTGGTTTGCAATCTATTTTAAAAATCGGGGAAAGAATGTACTATTTTGATTCACTCGGATTTCAGCCATGGAATGATTCGGGAATGATTCGATAATTGTGCAGTTTATCGCGCAATTACATGTGCCTGAGATTGTTTGGATCCCATATCGTTTTCAAGGATATACTGAAACATGCGGGTTGCATTGTATTTCATTTCTCATGCACATGTCACGTGGGAATGGAAGGGATTTATGAATTTTTTAAATTATTCGATTTGTGCGACACAGAGATGAACGATAAAAGTGTATGCAGACATAAAAAAAAAGGTTCCCATATGTTAGCACCCCCTGTAATGTGTAAAGGTGTGTATATACATTTGTAACTAGCCATTAAGACTTATTTAACGGATACTGGTTCCGCTTTGTACATGATTTCTGCCATTTAATAAATGAAAATACAATGTGTTTTGTTCTTAACTTCAAAAATACTTACATAAGTTTCTCGATAATCACGGGGTTAGTTGTGCGGAGAAGCATCCATATGACAATAATTAAAAACTTGATGGGATTAATTTTATGTTAGAGTAACAAGAAATTGTAACCATAAGTAGATATCCTGACAGTTTTCAAAAGTAAGATTAGCTGGGTGTGCTATGATACCGTGCCCTTTGGATACCATAATCTTTGATATGTCTATTGTTAACATTGCACGTATTTGTAATATATTATATATAGATAGATACACATACCTTGAATATTTCATTTATTAAATAAATCGTGTTTCAATTAGCGTTTCACTTTCTCCTTTGTGTGTGTGTGTACAGTAAAAAGCTAGGCTCCGTCCACTGTAAGATCGGCAACGTGAGTCCTGCCGCTACCTGAGCATGCCTCTATCCCTGCGTGCTCAGTTGACCTCTGCATACCCTTGAGCTCAGACGTGTGTTCTCCCGCGTAGAAAAAATAGTAATGGCTACCTTTAATATTGCGTGTTCAACATTTATGAAGTGGTATTCGGCAAAGTGCCAAGATCTGGTGGATACTGAAAAACTCCCTATTCCCCCTCCTTTGTCACTTTTAAGGCTACATTGAGCCGCGCGAAGGGCCAAGATGTTCAAATACTCTACGGGTATTCTGGCGAGGGCATTGTAGGATTTCGTATTACAGACAATGTATTGAAGTATGTTATAGACCTAACCTTTATAAAGTCTCACATATACCGCGAAGTAGAAGCAACAACACGTCCAGAAGATAAGCAACGGTTATGGATAGCGAGTCTTGTTGATGAGTGGTGTGACAAGCAATATTGTCATGTTACACTATACCGACTACTCGTACCCTACGGTTGAGAATGTAAATCTTGTCATCATGGAGAATCTTAAGTATTTTTACCACTATATTAATATATATCATGAGGTTTGTAATGAGGTTGTGGCTAATGGGCTGTGTGAGTTTTTAACAGACTTTAGAGACGAGTATCGCTTGTTAAACAAAAAGGATAAATATGGACGTATGTTTCTCTCAAATAGTGCGCCGAATTGTGAAGATGTTTAGTTTGTGGAAATGAACATCTGGTAAGTGATAAAACATTAAAGTCGATGTTGTTTCATGTAGTCGAAAATTCTGTTTGTCCAAGAGCATAAGTGTTCGAACAAGCCTGTACACGCTTTAGCAGTGTGACGCGCTCCCCCCAGCGAGCCGCCCACCCGTGTACCTCACGAAACAGTTCGAACAAGCCCGTACACGTTTCATCAGCGTGACTCACTCCGCCCGTCGAGCCAATCCGTCCACCTTTGTCTCAGTCATCTCAGAGCTTGAACCGAGTGAGCGTGCGAATACGATGGAACTTCCTTTGAGAAGCATTCTCAACGCCTCGTACGATGTCTCCGTGACGAAGTCATCGCGCGTATTCAGGCGTGAAACCGGCACTATTAACTATGTACTTGAAACGATTTGCAGGCAAGCAAGCAAGCAAACGTAATGTTATTTAAGTGTTGAGGAGATGAATAGTCTTCATGATAGTTGAGAAGTAGGGAGAGGACCGTTATAAAATACCTGCAGGTGTAGGTACAAGAAGAGCAGATTAGTGACGCCCCCTCATATGCCGTTGTTTGCACGTTGTTTATAAATAACGAACAGCCATGCATTGAAGTACGACTGATGTGGAAGAACGCATCTGATAACGTTCTTGTCCCTACGCGAAACCGTTTCATCCTCGACAGAATGTTTGAAATAGTCGGATTCCGCAAGCTGAAGCCTATATTAGACGCTCGTGTTACGGATATGATTTATTTTGACACGGTTCTTGAATAGGCATACACCGCTCTGATCGACGGATTTATCGAATGTAGGAATGAACCAGGCGAGAATGGTCTAGCCCTTTCACTCCCACCGGGACACTGGTGTCCCAGCAAGAATATTTTGAACTATAAATCATATTTTTCGCGCCATTACATAACTATTTTTTCATAAATTGGGCTTCTGGTGACATTTAGCAATATTTTCTAGAAAAATGCGACACAAAAGTTGCCAACATTGACATGCTTAGTTCTTTTTAGGCGCTCAAGTGAATAGGTGCGGTCTGTGTATGGTGTATTATTTGTATAATAGTCATTAAAAATTTTAATCAAATTTCCATAAAATGGTTTAGGCATCAAAATATTACGAAAAACATACATTGTTTGAAAGTTATTATATTTTTTTTCTTTGTGGGACACACGTGGCCCACTGGGAGTCAAAGCTACTATTCCAGTGGGACGTGTGTGTCCCATTGGGTATCAAAGCAGTTATTGATTTTCTTACATCTCAACTAATATTTATCTTTTATTTGTTTTTCAGACGAAATTAAAGTTTATCAAAATGGTAGGCCTTATAAAATATAATTTCATAACTATTTTCACCCTTTTATAAAGCTAAAATAAAAAACTAAGAATAATTTCTGAAAATGCTCACTTCTGATAGTGATTCAACTTCCTCGAAGTTTGTCTCCTCAGCAGCCTAATAGGCCTAGCTCAGGAAACACTGATATTATATGGCGAGATCCTTTTTCCTCCTTTACTCCCAAACATAAGATTCCTACTGTTTTTGTACCCAAAGTTCTCGCGACTAGATAGAAATTCAACTGAACTAGAGTGCTTTCGAAAGGTTTTCCCTCATAGTTTACTCATTTTTATCGCTCAAAACACGAATGATAATAATTTTTCTCCAATAGATGCAGATGAGCTACTTATATTTTGGTTGCTGCATAATAATGTCATACAACCATGTCCCTGAAATAAAGAATTATTGGTCAAATGATGAATCCCTTGGAAATAAAATAAAGAATTCGATATCACGAAATCGATTCCAAATTATTGCTTCAAGCTTGTATTGTAATGCACCCCAAAAAGCAGCAGATGCCCCCAAGACGTATTACGTCGATGCATTAGTGGCATGCTTTAGGCATAACTTTCAATGTTGTCGAGAAGATTCAGCTGCTCAATCTATAGATGAATCCATGATTCCGTTCAAGGGAAGATCATCCTTGAAGCAATATATGCCAATGAAGCCTATCAAACGAGGTATAAAATCTTTCCTTCGGTGTGATGCAATTACTGGTTATGTGTATGATTTACACATCTACGCTGGAAAAGATAATAGTTTTGGAACTGGGCTAGGGTCTCGCACTGTACAATGTCTTATATCATCTGTTAGAAGGCCAATTGTCGTGGCATTTGATAGATTTTTTACAGGTCCTAATCTAATGTTGGAGATCAACCGTTGTGCAGTTGGAACTGTATGACCACAAGGAAACAAATGCCTAAATTACATAAATTGGAAAAGGGTGAAATGCAAATTAGTGTCACCAAAGAAGGGCTCTCAGCAGTAAAGTGGATGGACAAGAAAGAAGTTTTCGCTCTCAGTAACTGTCATGATATAGAAGTAACTTCAGTTGCGAGGAAAAGTCAAGATGGCACAAAGACCAATGTAGCATGCCTAACATCAATTGCCGATTACAATGCCATTATGGGAGGTGTGGACGTATGTGATCAATACATTTCATTATATCCTATGGAACAAAAATCCAAAAAGTGGTGGGTAAAGATTTTTTACAGGTATCTTTGACATAGCTATTCATAATGCCAGGATTCTCTATGATGATACCAAGAGAAAAATTAAAGGCACTAAAATGTTGAGTTACAAAATGGCATTAGCAAATCAAATGATTGATTTGGGACGATCGAGAACAAATTCTAAAGTACGCACTAAATCGTCTACTGGGTGTCGGCCTTCAGAGCGACCAAGGCCTTTGCAAGTTGACCATCTTCCAATCTACAATATAACACGTCGTAGATGTTTTAGTTGTTCAAACAAAGGAAAAGAAACACGTACAAAACAAATGTGTAATGCATGCAATATTGTCTTGTGCCAGAAATGTTTTGCCTCATATCATACATAAATGCTTTCATTCAATTATTGACTAGCTAGTCAACACAAAAATATTCATTTACAAAGGAATTACATACTTTTTAAAAAATTTTCATTCAAATTTCTAATTTTTGTTCATACCCAGTGGGACGTATATGCCCAACTCAAAACTTTAATTCAATCCCAATGGGACACCCATGTCCCATCGTCATTATTGTAATATGGCCAAATAAATTTTTATAATTTTCACAATTTTAACTTTCTTTTAATGATCCTTAACATAATTTAATATAAAACTATTTATTTTAAAAACTTGAATCTGGGCGTGAAAGGGTTAAAGCTGGATGCATATTTAAAAGGTTAGATTCTTCGAAATATCCTGAACTTTGGTACAAGCACTTGAGCGGTACAGGTTTGAGCTCACCTACACTGTTCACCCTGAAGAGCTGTACCTCTATATAATGAATAGCTGTCGTTACGACTTGGAAGATTATTTCAATTGCCGCTATGCAGAGTGAAGTGCTCACGATTGAAAAGCTCGGGACGGTAAGAAAAAACCTTCGATTGGAAAGGCTTGTTTATAAACTTTTATTTAATAATGATGATCTCTTTGTGCATGCTTTTGTTTGTATTCTAGCCGTTTTGAAAGATAACTTGCCAACCAGATGTAAAGTAGGTACAAAAATAGTATTGAACGATATGAAAGCCATTTATGTCGAGTATAGGCCTCCGTATTAGTTAAACGGTGAAGTGTTGCTTGGCCGGTTTTACCACTTAATACAAAGTAATATCGCTGTGGATGTAGACTATTACATGTGAGTTTAGCGTTTTGCACCGTAGAACATAAAGGATGTATATTTAATTGTGTATATATAATATATATATATATGAATTATTTCACGAAAGTAACACGTGAAAAATATTTATGATGAATAAAACCACGAAGGAAAGGAAACACAAAACGGTGCTCAAGCGCTTTCGTCTAATGACATCCTCAGGAACACTGAAATACATAAAAGGTTCCGGCCTATATATAGGTTACAGAAATATAAATAAATAACACACAAACACATATATATATACATACATATCTACACACACACATATATATACACTATATATGCGATAAACGGAGAAGTAAAAATAAAACTTAAAAATTAAGGATTAGAGGATTAACAAAGAGGCAAATCGATTTTTAGCACAAGATCAAATGAGTTATAAAAATAATACAAATTTATACTGGAGATACGCCCGGGTTTAACACTTGCCTTCTTAGAGTCAAGTTTCGATATATATAAAAATAAATTGAAGATTAAAAGTAAATAAAGTAGCTTACAAGTTTACCAAAGATTGAGTGTCCTACCCTTTTTATCTAGGTTTGTTTTAAAGGAATTCAAAACAACAGGATCGAGTTGAAAAAGACCTTTGCTTATGTTGAAGTTATTTGAAAGTTGAATAATGGCAGACTCAAGAATATTTCTATTGACAATATTGCTCGAATGAAATAAAACTGAAGCATTATTCCAATCAATACAGTGGGATAACTCTGACAAATGGACAAAAAGAGCACTGGACAACTGTCCTGTTCTGACGGAATATTGATGCTGTTTATACGTGTGTGCAAATCCTTTCCCGTCTGACCTATGTAAAAGGAATCACATTGTTTACACCCAATTTTATAGATAATGCCTGAATTATTGGTAGGACTATTTTTTACTATGATATTTTTCACAATATTGTTATATGAAAATACTACATTAATATCCAAAAGTTTAAGTACATTAGCAATGCCTAAAAAGCCCGGGAAAAATGGAAGTACTAAAATATTTTTTGACAAAGTACGAGTGTTATTATTGACACGATAGAAAGTTCGTTTTGCCTTGTTGAGACAAGATTCCATAAACGCAGATGGGTAACACAGATCACTTCCAATACCGTTGATTTTTTCCAATTCGGCATCGATGTATTCCGGACTGGCGATCCTAAGGGCGCGGAGAAACATTGATGAAAAGATGGCCTTCTTAGTGGGGGTGTCATGTCCCGAGTAAAAGTGTACGTAGGACAAGTTGTTTGTTGTTTTCCGATAGATACTAAACTTAAAACCTGGGCTTTCCCTATGTACACGCACATCCAAAAATGGGATTGACTTGTCTTGTTCCACTTATAAAGTAAACTTAATGGAGGGGACTTGATCATTTAACTGAAGGAGGAAGTTATCCAGGTCACGATTCATGGGCCAGATACACATCGTGACCTGGATAACTTCCTCCTTCAGTTAAATGATCAAGTCCCCTCCATTAAGTTTACTTTAGAAGTGGAACAAGACAAGTCAATCCCATTTTTGGATGTGCGTGTACATAGGGAAAGCCCAGGTTTTAAGTTTAGTATCTATCGGAAAACAACAAAACTTGTCCTACGTACACTTTTACTCGGGACATGACACCCCCACTAAGAAGGCCATCTTTTCATCAATGTTTCTCCGCGCCCTTAGGATCGCCAGTCCGGAATACATCGATGCCGAATTGGAAAAAATCAACGGTATTGGAAGTGATCTGTGTTACCCATCTGCGTTTATGGAATCTTGTCTCAACAAGGCAAAACGAACTTTCTATCGTGTCAATAATAACACTCGTACTTTGTCAAAAAATATTTTAGTACTTCCATTTTTCCCGGGCTTTTTAGGCATTGCTAATGTACTTAAACTTTTGGATATTAATGTAGTATTTTCATAACAATATTGTGAAAAATATCATAGTAAAAAATAGTCCTACCAATAATTCAGGCATTATCTATAAAATTGGGTGTAAACAATGTGATTCCTTTTACATAGGTCAGACGGGAAAGGATTTGCACACACGTATAAAACAGCATCAATATTCCGTCAGAACAGGACAGTTGTCCAGTGCTCTTTTTGTCCATTTGTCAGAGTTATCCCACTGTATTGATTGGAATAATGCTTCAGTTTTATTTCATTCGAGCAATATTGTCAATAGAAATATTCTTGAGTCTGCCATTATTCAACTTTCAATTAACTTCAACATAAGCAAAGGTCTTTTTCAACTCGATCCTGTTGTTTTGAATTCCTTTAAAACAAACCTAGATAAAAAGGGTAGAACACTCAATCTTTGGTAAACTTGTAAGCTACTTTATTTACTTTTAATCTTCAATTTATTTTATATATATCGAAACTTGACTCTAAGAAGGCAAGTGTTAAACCCGGGCGTATCTCCAGTATAAATTTGTATTATTTTTATAACTCATTTGATCTTGTGCTAAAAATCTATTTGCCTCTTTGTTAACCCTCTAATCCTTAATTTTTAAGTTTTATTTTTACTTCTCCGTTTATCGCATATATATGTGTATGTGTGTAGATATGTATGTATGTATATAATATATATATATATATATATATATGTGTGTTTGTGTGTATGTATGTTATTTATATTTCTGTAACCTATATATAGGCCGGAACCTTTTATGTATTTCAGTGTTCCTGAGGATGTCATTAGACGAAAGCGCTTGAGCACCGTTTTGTGTTTCCTTTCCTTCGTGGTTTTATTCATCATATATATATATATATATATATATTTCCTGTACTAATATGCAATTGATTATACGTTTCCGTTTCGTGTATTATTATTTTTAATTATTTGATATTACTCGTAGAAAATAAAGGATGTATATTTATTTATTTAATTGTGTGTATATATATAATATATATATATATATATATATATACTGTACTAATATTCATTTTATATATTCATCATCCGTATGCTATTATTATTTTTGATCATATATATTCCAATGTATATTTCCATTAATTCGCCGAAATAAACAGAATGATGTAATGGCGTTTTATTTCATTCTTTTTGTTTGTACACGGTATTATATCAATTGGCAGGTTTGTAAACCGGAATATATGCTTTAATTAAATAAATAGTGCAAACTGGCAACTCAGCCCTCTAAGCCAACTGACTGATTAGGGGCCCTATAAGACAACGGGCGCTCGGCTGAAGTCTTAATATGCGCTTAGTTCCTGTCAAGCGAACACACACCTTCCTTTCTCTCCTAGGTTAGGTATACCCCTTTGGGGTTCGTTGCAGCTTGGGGGATAACTCCGCCTCCAAGTTGCAACATTTCCCCTCCCCCATTTAGGGAGTACCTTGCAACAAAGGGGGGGTAACACTATGGGGTGCCTTGCAACAAAGGGAGGAGTGGGGCTTGGCACTCTTGCAACATTTGCAATTGCACTCCCTTTTTGTGGTCATACTAGTGGACTCACTTTGTACTGTTTGGATTAAATAATCTTCAGCATCTTGAATTTCTTGTAGATTGATTTCATGATTATCTACAGAACATGATTGATTAGTTTGCTTCTTGAGTAATTTTATGAATCGGACGACCAGAACCGTAACATGAATTAATTTACTCATGCTACCGTATCGATTTATATCGAGAATTGTTTCAGTGTCGTGTGACACTACAGGGTAAGTTTCAACAAGAAATTCTTCACTTTCTTGTGTTTCAATGTTTTCTGGCTATTCTTCTTCATTACATAACCAATCTGGTCCAACAAACCACTTGTTGGACTAAAAATGCTTTAGCGGTTATACCTCGTGATATGAGATCACTAGGATTTTCTTTCGTTGGTACATATTTAATCTCAGCTTCAGGAAGTACCAACTTCTTGAATTCATTTAGGCGATTTTGTACGTAAGGCCTCAAAGGCTTATTTGTTGCTAACCACGTCAGAGCAACTTTACTGTCCGACCATAAATATATATGATCGAATTGGCGTTCTTGTGAGTAAGCTTCTAGAATGTAGTTGATTAAGCGAGACGACAAACTCATTGCCGTCAGTTCTGCTCGTGGTATGGATAAACCTTTACCTTTGACATAATTAAAATAGATTTGTTTCCAGACAAAGTAAATTGTTGTGCCATAGGCTTTTGTGCTGGCATCCGAGAATGCATGCATTGATATAGTCTTATTTAGATTTCGTGGGATGGCCAGGTTTTTTATAGCTTCGATTTCTTGAGATAGAGTTATCCATTCACTGCTTAGTTCGTTGTTCAATGGCTCATCCCAATCTAATTTTTGTTTCCACAACCCATGTAGAAACATGCGTGTTTTGATTGCAACAGGGTTTAAATAGCCTAAAGGGTCAAACACCTTAGCAACATTGCTCAAGACTACCCTTTTTGTTAAAGTTATTGAATAAAAAGTGAGGATAGAGTAGCGTGTCCGACTCCTTGTCCCATATCATTCCTAAAACCTTAATAGGTTTACCCAGCTTGACACTTGACTCCGTTGTTTTGCTCCATAATGGAGGCGTTAAGGGAGGTTGAATTCGTGACCCATTATCTCAGTCAGATGAGCTGTTTATCAGTTATTTAATATTATGGATTTATACACTTAGTAGAATACCTAATTATTATGATCGAATATGAATTAATTATTTATTTTCGTTGGTTTGTGGTTGTTTTAATTGGTTTTTAATATATTTTGATAAAATATACTACCAACTGCATAAATTAAGAATTTTTGAACCTGCTGTCTAAATATTTTAGACATACTCCAGGCCAAAAGAAGAAAAAAAACTTAAATTTAATTAATCATCAATCCATTGATTTCTTATTCGATTTCTGGCTTTTTGAGCTGCTACACGAGTAGATCTTCTAGAGTAGCATTCGGATTAGAAACTGATGGAGTGGAATGGCCAGAGGTTTGAGTAGAGTTCGGAGATGGGTTGGATAAAGTTTCAGCATTTAATTCTAACGGATATAAATGCATTAAAGATCTGCTGACAATGCCGGATGATGTTTTCAATTTCATCGAACGAATAAATCCGTCGATACCAGGTTCGAGTTCGGTGATTCGTCCCATCCGCCAATTCATACGGAATCCGTCTTGATAGATTAGTACCAAGTCACCGACTTGGACTTTCTGGTTGATTGATGATTTTTTCCATTTACCGTTATTCCTAAGAGAAACCAAATATTCCTTCTGCCAGCGCTTCCAGAATTGATTATTTTAGAATCTCTCTCTTTGCCTAGCATTTAGATTTTCAGTTGTGCAGGGTTCAGGTTCCAAAGTTTGATGATGGTCCACGGTCGTTAAGTTTCTCCCGTGTAGTAAATGGGAAGGAGTTAAAGCTTGAGGATCATTTAAGTCATCACTCACATGAGTGATGGGCCGATCGTTGATAAGTGCTTCAACAAGTAATGTTTGTAGATCTTCCTCTTGGTTAAGCCTATTAATCTTTCCCAAAATCCTCCCATCCACGAAACCGACTAGGAATGAACCGCAATTCGCATTTATGTAGATTTAAGAATGCGTTGACTTTGGAATCCTTTTGTATTTTCATTAAGAATTGAGAAGCCGCTGTAAATGTTTTAGAGTTATCACTATAGATTATGCGAGGGCATCCTCGGCGATGAATACACCTTTTAAATGCTCGTAAGAAAGAGGTGGCGGTATTGTCTTCCACTAATTCTAAATGAATAGCCCTAGTCCCGGCACATGTGAAAAGACAGACATACATTTTGATAAATCTGCCTTGACCCCTCGCATGTAGCGCTCCAGTGTAGTCTACTCCCACGACTGAAAATGGATGAGATTCCACAATCCGCGGTGATGGTAAATCCGGCATAGGAGGAATAGAAAAATGTCTTCCATGCAGGCGTTTACAAATCACACGATTTGAGGATAGATTTGACTTTTCTAATTTGTGGAATCCACCATTTCTGCCGCAAAGAATAAACCACTTGGGAAATACCTGCATGTCCGAACTGAATGATATTTTAGAATAGTTAATTTGGTAAAATGATTATTTTTAGGCAAAAGTATAGGATATTTTGCATCATAAGTAAGGTCAGACTTCCCACGTCTTCCCTTGCATCTTAAAACCCCTTCATGAATGAAAAGATTAAATTGCTTGATTAGATTGGTGGATTTAGATTGATTTTCAAAATGAGAATTCCTCAGGTAAGGACTCCCTTTGTACTGTTTGGATTAAATCATCTTCAGCAACTTGAATTTCTTGTAGATTGATTTCATGATTATCTACAGAACATGATCGATTAGTTTGCTTCTTGAGTAATTTAATGAATCTGAAGACCAGCACCGTAACATGAATTAATATTACTCATGCTACCGTATCGATTTATATCAAGAATTGTTTCAGTGTTGTGTAACACTACAGGATGTTTCAACAATAAATTCTTCGCTTTCTCGTGTTTCAATGTTTTCTGGCCATTCTTCTTCATTACATAACCAATCGGGTCCAACGAACCACTTGTTGGACTCTAAAAATGCTTTAGCGGTGATACCTCGTGATACGAAATCACTAGGATTTTCTTTCATTGGTACATATTTACAGTAATCTCAGCTTGAGGTACCAACTTCTTGATTTCATTTACACAATTTTCTACGTAAGGCTTCAAAGGCTTAGTTGTTGCTAACCACGACAGAACAACTTTACTGTCCGACCATAAATATATATGATCGAATTGGAGTTCTTGAGAGTAAGCTTCTAGAATGTAGTTGATTAAGCGAGACTACAAACTCATTGCCATCAGTTCTGCTCGTGGTATTGATAAACCTTTCAAAGGTAAAACCTTTACCTTTGACAATTAAAATAGATTTGTTTCCAGAGACAAAGTAAATTGCGGTTCCATAGGCTTTTGTGCTGGCCAGATTTTTTATAGTTTCGATTTCTTGAGAGAGTTATCCATTTCACTGCTTAGTTCGTCGTTCAATGGCTCATCCCCAATCTAATTTTTGTTTCCACAACCCATGTAGAAACATGCGTGTTTTGATTGTAACAGGGTTTAAATAGCCTAAAGGTGTCAAACACCTTGGCAACATTGCTCAAGACTAACCTTTTTGTTAAATTAAAATTATTGAATACAAAGTGAAGATAGAGTAGCGTGTCCGATTCCTTGTCCCATATCATTCCTAAAACCTTAATAGGCTTACCCAACTTGACTGCGTTGTTTTGCTCCATAATGGAGGCGTTAAGTGAGGTTGAATTCGTGGCCCATTCTCTCAAAGTCAGATGAGCTACGCTGAGCAACGTTTGAGATTCTTGATAGAAGCTCAGCAATTGATTTTCACTGTCGGACGAGAATATGAGATTATCCGCGTATATATTACGTTCAACCTGCTTGCTCACCAGAGGAATGTTCTCAAATGGTGTAGAATTGTGGCATTCAGTAGAAACTGACCACGTCGCTCCAAACAAAACCACTTTAAAGCAGTAAACACAAAAGGGTGAGTCAGGATTAAAAGGATTTTCAGGCCATAGAAAACGGGTTGCATCTCTGCCCTTTTCATTAAGTGAAATCATAAGGTAGGCTTTCGCAATATCACTAACGTAAGCATAATGACCTAACCTAAATCTCGATAAAATGTGCCCCAAATCATGGATTAGAGATGGTCCAGTGTACATAGTCATTAAAACTTGGATTACCCGCTGAACAATCAAAAACATTTCTCAGTGGTAGCCGAATCTCTCTAACTCAGTGAAGTGACAAATAATGAATATTAGAATTGTTTGAGAATTTGGGACTAACTACACAAATTCTTCAGTGATGTGATCCTGTATCACATCATTGTAATGTTTTTAATCTTCTGGGGTCTTCCTTAGTTTGTTAAGAGTAGACAAAAGTCTACCCTTTGCCATACCGGAATTAGAAGGCAGAGGGGGATGATTTTTCTTCCAAGGAAGTCTGACTTCATATCTCTCATCACAGTAGGTAATATCTTCGTAGAATTTTTTCATGATTATGCTCAGAGTCCGATGGTTCATTTATTTTGATTCCTAAAGAATCGAGATCCCATAATTTGTCAATCTCGGAACCAGAATTAGACTCGTACACTCGAACTCTAAGTACGATAAATTTGAATTTAGATTGCTAGATTTGTTAGTCGATTTGAATTTAATTGAACACCACTAATGACATTGCCTAACTCTGTTTCTAACAAATGAATGTCATTATGCTTAGTTTGACCAGTTATAAAATTAAAATAATAGTCAGAACCAATTAAAATGCTAATTTCATTAATAGTAGTTTTTAATTACCAAAGAAGCTAATTGTACGCCTTGAGATTTTAAAATTTGAATGGTTTGTGTTATCCCTGGAATAACAGCTTTAGATAGAAGTCTCTGAACCAGAATGACTTCGATTTCATGTTCATTAGATTTAGTTTGAATTAGAATTTTAGCTACATCATAGCTCTGTGTTTTACTGCTAGAGTTGAAACCATCAATAAGACAGTTGGTCTTATTGTAAGGTTTTATGTTGTATTCTGTCGCTATCGATTTAAGCATGAAGCTTTTGTGATATCCTTGATCGAAAAGCGCGCATAAATTAATTACACCGTAGTCAGTTACTACAGGAAACACGGCAGCAGGCAATGCTGTGCTTGATTTGTTTTTGGTTAAAGCGGCTGACACCGATGTGACTGCACGCTCAGTTTGTTCCTCTTCACTGACTATTGGTGTTAATCAACTCATTTGCAGATTTAAAACACAAAGCTGAATGATGCCTATTTCGACAAAACCTACATGAAAATTTACTCATGCAGTTTGACGTTTTATGATTATTCCTCAAACAGTTGAGGCATAGATTTAAAGCGCGAGACATCTTCGAGCGTAATTTGGGAGTTATACTTAGGACACTCATGAACCTTATGCTCTGAGCACAAAATTTTATTCGATTTTCCTCGTTTTCATTTTTACTAGCAATAGAAAAAGAACCTACAGTAGATTTGTTAGAATTAGATTTATAAAAATTAGTGTTAGACTTAGGCCGAATATCATGGAGATTCGCTTTGCCTTTTACAATTAAAATTAGATTTAACATGCTCAGTAGGCTTGCTTTCGGGCTCTAATGACTGTAGCAATGATATTTCATTGTCAATAGCTTTCTAAAACTATCTAGATCCCAATAATCGGACTTAGCAGCTCGATTAATATTATCCTAACGCGATTCGGTAATTTACGCAGCAATAGGGCGGCGAAAACAAAACCAGCTTCGTCAATATTTGTGCCCATAACTTTGAGACCACGGAGATGGCATTCATATTGGGCGCGAAATTTACTAATTTCGGTAGAATTAGCTCTGGGACATTGCAGATCAAAAATAGCATGTAAATGCGCTTGAATTATTATTTTGCGAGGCTTACCATAAGTCTCGCAGAGAAGCTTAACAGCCTCTTAATTAATTATCATTGGTGGTAGTAAAATCATCAAGAAGTTGTAAGGCTTCATCCTTAAGTTGACCCGATAGATATGTAAATTTTTGAGCGCCCGATATATCCACGCTCATGAATAGTGTTTTTTAAATATCCCAGAAGTGTTGCCATTCCAAAGGATTACCAGAAAATGTAGGAAACTTAATAATAGGCAATTTGACTGCCTGTTCTTTTTGTTTACTTTGAGCTGCTACATCAGCTTTTTGTTTTATAAATTTATTAATTAGAATAACATGTTGCTCAATTTCAGCCTGATATTCCAAAGCGGTAGTCATATCTGTGATGAGTTCATCAGATAATTCTGCCTGAATTTTGTCATCATACTCAAGAATTTTATTACTTTGATTAAGTAACAGATTAAGAGTAGCTTCAATTTTGCCGAGATCAGGTGTATCGGTGGAAATAAATTTAATATTTTCAGCGATAAGCCGTTTCACCATGGTACGATGACCACGTCTCAACGTCAATCATCGAGTTATTTAGATTTTAGAATTGAAAATTGGATGAAAATCTATGGAGAACTGACTACAAATATAGAATTTGGTTGGATGTACTTATGAATGCAATTGAGGCAAGAAAAAGATTAACAAAATATTTTATAAAATAGTAGATTTTAAGGTAAAATTAAATGGAGTTAAATTTACATAGATTTAAGCCTCAAAACAGCCTTAAATGCATCCGGTTCGAAGGAACACCTTTTAGGGTGCTGAATTTTCCACAAAATATCTTCACGGCTACCCGCGTCCACCCTTACCTCAGGCTCGACAAGGTATCGTTTAAATTAAACCTTCAACTTAGGGTTCTCACAACGCTGTTAATAAAATGATGGTATGTTTAATAGATTTAATTTTAAGCCAATACTCTTGACTTGCAAGCCTTTATAAGAGTTAAATTGGTATAATCTATTTATACCTTAAATGATTAAATATATACAGAAAAGATATACAGGGTGGGCCGTAAGTTTCCATACATAGGAAAAATAAACATTTTTTTATGGACAACCATTTTTATTTATATATGCTCTACATGGTTGCCATTGTTTTGAAAACACATTTCAATACGTGTTCCCCACTGTTGATGAACACGCATTAGCACAGTTGACGTTATGCTTGTAATGGCGTTGGTGATACGTTCCTTTAGATGATTTATGTCTCGTATCTTTTCCTGATACACCATGGCCTTCAAGTGCCCCCAAAGATAGAAATCAAGGGGGGTGAGATCTGGGAGGCCACTCCACAGGACCACGCCGACCAATCCAAGCATCCGGAAACTGCTGATCCAAATACCGACGCACGTGAAGACCATAATGAGGTGGAGCTCCATCTTGCTGGAAGTAAACTGGGAAGTTACCTTCCTCGTTTAGCAGGGATGGGAAAATCTCTTCTTGCAACATGTTAAGATACCTTTCGGCATTAAGATTTCCACTGACAAAAATTGGTCCAATAATTCTGTCATCCCATATCCAGGCCCACACCATCACTTTACCGGCACCTTGCATCTTCGTCGGACTCAGCCAGTTAGGGTTAGCATTACTCCAATAACGTATGTTTTGCCGATTAACCTCTCCATTGACGTAAAAATTTGCTTCATCAGTAAACAAGATCTTACAAACGCATATTCTTAGGGTATCTGAAACATAAAAACAAACGTTTAAATTTTCCTATGTATGGAAACTTACGGCCCACCCTGTACATACTGTAGCTTAATCCTAACTTAATCACTTAATCTTAGATTTTAAATAGTAACCACACTTAATATTAAATAAAGGGGAGTACATAAATCGTATCATATGCACTAAACTATATTTCATAGAATCCTATCATATCTACCATGTGGTAAGATATAATTCGCTATAAAATTTGCCACAATATGCACTGGATTAAATGTTTAATGATATTTACTTACGATTAAATAACTCTTAAGGCAAGCTTAAACTCTTGATTTGATATTTAAATTAATTGGTTAGATATAGTAAAAACAAGCCACGCGTTAAATAACTAATCTAAATTAAACAAATTTATTTCTAATTATTTACTTAAAGTTGGGTAGATTTATATTTAGAATTAATCAATAAGTTAGTTTTCTTTAATACTTTAAAATATAAAAAGTGCAAAGAAAAACGATAAATAAGGAATGATTGTTATGCTATGATAGGTCAGGCAAAATGAAAGGACTGACCTTTCTCAACAGATTTTAAAATTTTTGATACTAAGCTTGGATGGCACTTATAGAAAAATTTTATAGATTTTGTTCAAAGATAAACCTTGGATAAGTAATAGTCAACATTAACTATATTGATCAGATTAAATTAATACCAGAATGTCCTTACCTTAGACAGAAAGCCAACAAATAATTAAAGTATTGATTACTTACAGTCGTCAATTATTTGATCCTAAGAAACTAGCCTAACCTAACAATTCATTAACTCCTAAACGGAATTACACAAAAATAATAATTTAGATAAAGCACAAAAAATGACACGATTTTAGACTTAATGGTAAATCTCTAGGAGCGCTCCATTTTTCAATATTAAACATACTCATAAAACATATACCATTTGAAAGCTCATATTTTAAAAGTATCAATAGAAAACAAAAACCTAACCTAACCTAACCTACATATATATCCCCCGAATCAGTATTTGCGACTTGATACATGTATATATTAACACTTACCTAATAACCTGGATTATAGAGTCGTGCAGCTTCCAGAAGAAATTTATGAAAAAGTAGAGGTACGTCCGGGTTGGCTTTAAGAAAATAGCTTCGTGCTAAATAGCCAACAAAAAATGTTTTCCTTCTGCCGTATGTGGTGTTAATTGACGTACATCTCCACGTCCTCTCAATATTCTGAGTATGGGCTTGGGTGATAGGGTCCACGAAATTGACAGTAAGATGTCTATAACCTTCTTTTTCAAGGCAATTGTAGCTCTTCCAGCAGTCACTAATGATGGTTGTGCCGGGTGTAATCCACTCCTTGATTATAATTAATAACGTGTCTGCACTGTGGTTCAGCACTGTTACTAAAAATATTTTCTTGGAACCCCGTTCATACCCTCCAAAAACCCATTGACTTTCAACGACCCTGCCTACGTGATATTTTCTCTTGCCGAATTTCGCCTCGTCTATTTCCACTGTCTTACCCGGCCCACCTAGTTTGTTACTAGAGTTATAAGTTATAACTATAGTTTATGCACACCTCCCGGCAAAATGATGACCAATTCGTGAAGGTTGCGAAATATTTAGTTCATTAATAACAACTTGCTGGCTTAGTTTATTGTAGAAAAAATATTTCACAAACATTAAAGCTTTCACTGTACTTAATTGAATTTTCAAAGAACGTATTTGTAAAAATACTTTGGTAAAAATTACACGGTAGAAATTTTGCCAGTTCTAGGATCTTTCTTGGAATATGTGCACCGGAAAGCTTTTTTACTGTAGTCTATAATGCATTTACGAATATTCCCTTTTGTCTTACACTTGGGGCATTCCAAAATGCCGAGCACAAGTTTATGCTGTACTAAAAATTTAACTAAATTCTCAAAATTGTCATGAAAATCAGTGAATTTTCACTACACTGATATCACATCCAATCTTACAACACATTTTTTTAATTTATTTCTGTTTAAGGTGCTGCAACCCTGCTGGATTATTGGCACCAAGACTAAAAAGAATATGAAAAAAGACCTCTACCACTTCAGTTGTAGGGTTCCACTCTACAACACAGGATGGAAAAGAAAAAGGAACCTGTTAGTAAAAGAGTAATGCTATAGCTACTACAAAAGACTATCAAACGATAAACACCTAGATCAGGTTAGATAAATTGGCTTTCTTTAAGAAGGTCAAGAGTAAGGATGATGGAAATTCATTCCCCAAAACACTTTCATAAGAAAAACAAATTCCTTTGCCATTACAATAGTTAATCAAATCAGTTCTAAGAAGATTACAAGTAGGGCAATGAATGACCGCATGTTCTGGGGTGAGTTGAACATTACAAGTACCACACCTTTTAAATAAAGTTGCATAAAAAAAATGTCCATGGGACAGCTTAGAGCAATTCAACCTAAGCCTGGTCAATATGACATCATTCCTGCGATTCTTTTCTGGCATCCTTTTCCAAAGGACAGGTTCCATCTGAGGAAGGAGTCCATTGCATCGGGACCATTCCTGTTGCCACTCAGAGAATGAAATGTGAAATGGGCTTCATAAATTCACCAACAGAGTAAGGGATGGTCTGGACTTCATCAAGACTACAAGCCATACGTGCTGCTTCATCAACAGTATCATTCCCCCGGATACAAACATGACCAGGAGTCCATAAAAAGATAACATCAAGATTATACTGATTGAGTAATTCAATAATCTGAATGACTATATGATGCCCAGAAGAGGACTGTATAGCTTTCAGGGAAGAAAGGGAGTCAGAACAAAAACAAACTTAGTAAGGTCTGAGTTGTGACAAATATATATTAAAGCCTGTAGTATAGCATACAATTCTGCAGTAAATATAGAACAGTGCTCTGGAAGGCAAAAACCCTTAATCACCCCATCCCAAAGAAATGCACATCCAGTGCCACTTTCTGATTTAGATCCATCAGTATATACAGGTAAGTATCCTCTTTCTTTGTAAGTTTCTACCCTCTCCAGAAAACTTCTTTGGAGCACAATTGCAAAAGCCAATTTGTTGTTAGTGGTATGAATAGAAAAGTCAAAATTCACTGTTACAGGGTGATAAATGAAATAGGAACTTTGCTGAGATGCTATCAAATCAAAAGTTAAACCCACTTGGTGAATAAAATCCTTGATCCAGCCACTAAAAGGTATTGGGTATGGACGTAGTCTATAAAATTGAAAATTATAAAATCTATTAATACAAGTTTTAGTTGGGTGTGAATCAAACCTTAACATTTTAGTAGCATACCTAGCACCTAACACAGTTCTTCTATAATGCAAGGGCATAATGTTTGCTTCAGCTTCTAAATAATCAACTTGTACATTTGAGAGCTTCCAAGGCCAGTCTAATACATTTATACTGCATCCTATCTAGCTTCAGTAAATTTGTTTTAGAACAGGTATGGTACAAAAAACACCCAGAGTCTAATTTACTACGTACCAAGGACTTACATAACAACAAAGTTGATCTACCTAAACCCCAAACTGAATTAGAAAAAAATTTTAATATAGAAATAGCTTTCACACAAGCTTCCTCCAGGTATTGAATATGCTTAGACCAAGTCGAACCCTGATCCAAAACTATTCCCAGATATCTATAACTTGAAACATACTGAATTGGATTTCCTGATAAATATGTTAAATCATCATTCCTCCATGGTCTTTTTGAGAAAATCATACATTTTGATTTGGAAGATGAAAATTTTAAGCCCCATTCCTCTGACCATTCGCTAATATGATTAAGGACACCTTGCATCACATATGTCAGAAAATTCAAATCATCCCCAACCACCCACAAGGCACAGTCATCAGCATACATGGAATACCTGACACTGTCATTGATTCCTTCAAATAAATCATTAATCATCAAGGAAAATAGTGTTGGACTTAGGATACTTCCCTGTGGGAGGCCAATTTCAACATTAAAGCTATTGGAAATGTGATTTCCAACAACTCTAATACGAATTAAAATTACGGGTTAGAAATAAAATTTTGGATAAATCTTGGAAGATGGCCTTTTAACCCAGATTTATACAGTTTTTGAAGTAAACCATGATGCCAGACAGTATCATAAGCTTTTCAATATCAAGGAACACAGTCAAGACATATTCATTTCTCAAAAAAGACTCCCTTATATCATTTTCTAACCGAACAAGGCTATCTATTGTTGAAAATCTATGCCTGAACCCACTCTGAAACTGAGACAAAACATTCTTTTCTTCTAAAAATTTCATAAGTCTAAATGATACCATTTTCTCCATAACTTTACACAGACAACTTGTTAATGCTATAGGCCTAAAAGATGTAGGGTCAGTAGAAGGTCTACCTGGCTTATACAGAGGGATTAAAATACTCTCTCTCCAGCAATCTGGGAAGACATCTCGTAACCATAAAAAATTATAAAACCTTAGTAAAATTTCTTTATTTTGTGGGGTCATATTAGATAGAAAAGGATATACAATATTATCTCTACCAGGAGCTGTTAGTTTAGTATCCTTAAGAATTCTTTCCAGTTCATATATGGTAAATGGGGAGTTGTAAGTAGTATCACTTGGTTCAAAATGAATAGGGACAAACTCAGATTCCACCATATGATATACAAAAGGTTCAATATAAAAGGAGAGGCTACTGGTGTTTGCAAAACTGCTGCCTAAAATCTGGGCAGTGTCAACTGGATCAGCATATAAAACACCTTCAGACTTTAAAACCAAAGAACCCCTAGATCCCCTATTGGCACTAAAACGCTGTATTTTATTCCAAACCTCACTCACTGTGGAATGTGACGATATAGACTGTACAAAATCTCTCCTTGAGTTCCTCTTAGATAGTCTAACAACCCTACGAGCCAATGCTTTTGCTTTTTGATAGATGACCAATGTTTCTTGTATGGGATTACAACAAAAAGCCTAAATGCTCTTTTTAACTCTAAGAGCTTCAGCACAGGTATCATTCCACCAGTATTTACATATTTAAAGTTCTGTGACGAAGAGCGGGGAATATATTTAGATGCACAAGCAATGAGTGAGTTTGTTATATTACAACATTTTCACAATCACTCTACAAAAATCAAACTGGAGGGAGAGAGATTGGCTTCAAAGGTTAATAAGAACTACCTATCTTCCATTTGGCCTCTTAAACAAAACAACTCAAAAGTGTCGAAGAACAATAGGGAAATGATCACTGTCATATAAGTCTGGTAACACAGTCCAAGACAGTTGCTAAAATAAACCAGAAGAGGCAACTGTTAAGTCAATGCTTGAAAAGTGTCCCCTAAATTCAGCACAATAAGTTGGGACTGGAGAGTTCAAAACAAATAAATCTAAATCAGTAAACAATTCTGCCAGTAAGTTACCCTTAATACACCTATTATGTGAACCCCCAGGAGACATGATGGCTATTGAAATCTCCCATCAGTAGGACTGGTTGTGGCACTTTCAAGAGGACACTCAAATTCCTTTCTTGTAAGAGTCAGATGTGGAGGTAGATAAATGGAACAGACAGTAAAAGATACTGACCTAAGGTGAATTCTGGCTGCCACAATTTCAAAATCTGAACAAATTGCAACAGGAGAAAAAGGGATGGAATTGTGTATCCCTAGAAGGACACCACCACCCTGCCTAGTCCCATCTTTACGAACAAGTATATCCCTTCAATCCAATAGTAGCATCCTGACAAAGATAAGTTTCTTGCAAAGCAAGGATAGTAGGTTTATGATCACTTATCAAGGTCTGAAGGAATGGATATCTTTTATGAAAGCCCCTCAAATTCCACTGACATAACTTAACAGACATGAATAAAAGTGGTAAAAAGAAATTAATCTCCAAAGAGAATCCTAAAACCATCTCTACTATCTATGTGACACTCTGGTATTCCTTGTTTCCCAAGCATGAGGGCCAATTTGATAACAATTGCCTTAGGTTGAAGATTCAATTCGGAAAGTTTCTTATATTCATTAATTACATCCCAAATAGAAAAGTTTGGGATGTCATTGGATGAGCTGAGTAAACTCTTTATAGGAGAAATAGTAGTGTTAGGAGTATTACTTGTTGTAGCCTTGGAAGAAGCATTACTGGCTGTATGTAATTCACACCGAGTTCCAACTGACACATATGTAAGATTTAGACAAATTCTGGGTACCTACTTGAGCATAAGATGCAGAGGAGATCTGAGGAGATAAATGAGAAAAGTACTTACGTCTAGCTTCAGGAAAAGACAAATTATCATCAAATTTGATATGAATAATCTCACTCTCTCTGATCCAATGAGGACACTGTCGAGAATTAACAAAATGAGAAGCTTTATAATTAATACAAGAAACATCTTTATCAGGTAATACACAGGTCTCTATCATGATCTTGTCCACATTTAAGACATCTGTCACTATTTGTGCAGGTTCTTGCCCCATGTCCATACCTCCAACACTTAAAACAAAGTAAAGGATTAGGATAATATCGCTTGACATCATACGCTAAATATCCACAGAATAGTTTACTAGGAAGAGTAGTCCTACCAAAAGTACATACTAAAAGAGAAATAGGAATCTTCTCTCGACCTTTATTTAATCGTTTTATACCAAGAACAGAATTGGTAGAAGACTAATTCAGTCAAAATTTCCTCAGTTGATAAATGAAGGAGTTCTGGGGCAAAAATACCCTGAATTTTATTCAAATTATAAGCAATCTTAGCCTCAACTTCATAAAGACCATTTATAATCGATTTAGTATCCAAGAGAGCCTGAGTGTCGCCTATTGTAGGTCTGGCTCATTACTCGTGAATACCATGAACTCGAGACAGTCCTTTTGGTGTTAAAGTCTATAGAGCTTATTTGTGGTGGACCAGTGAAATCTAAGTTTGGACCAGTGAAATCTAAGTTTGGACCAGTGAAATCTAAGTTTGGACCAGTGAAATCTAAGTTTGGACCAGTGAAATCTAAGTTTGGTTAAGGGAACTGACAAATCTTTGCTATTCAAAAAAATATAAGACATGCTCAATAGGAAAATTAGGTTCAGGACTATTGGTAGCAGGTCTAGCAGATGTAGGACAATTCAAGGGTTGAGTAAGACTAGATGGTTCCTGAGTATCTAATCTTTGAGCAACTTCATTGGAACTTTTCTTGCAAAAAGAAGTGATAGCATGGTCAGTTTGCTTTAATGACCGTACTCAAATCCATCAAGTCATCACTGCGAGCCGACTCAAGGGTCTTAGAATCATCAGCCCGTAACCTATTAGAAGTTACTCCTTTACTCATGATTGGATGTAGGGAAGTAAATATAACCTATACCCCAGAGTTAGGGTATAGGGCACACGAAGGCCAGGCCTAGCCCAATGAGATGAGCTAGGCCACAGTCGTTACCAAAAACACCCCTGACAAGGCCTATGCTTTGCCAAGATCTTTTAACAAACAAGTACAAAAAACACTGGAGTGATCCTATACCAGTCAAAAAATAATTCCAAAACGCAGGATCAATCTCAACTGCAGCCCTGGAAAGATTTTTTCACACCACACCCCTGGTTTCAGTTAGAAAGAATTTGAACTTTGTCTTAACAAGCAACTGAGGCACGTCCGATTACCACAAAGGTTCACCGAAAAGTCTCTTACAACACAGACTGAAGATTTATAACTTAGCCAACCTTTATAATGTAGTTAATGACGTCACGCATCAAACTATTAAACCTAGTTACTTTTTACTTGCTATTGATACTTTTGGATTACTACATTTTTAGACTCAGAAAAATGTGAGCTTTCAAATGGTATATATTTCATGAGTATGTTTAATATTGAAAAATGGAGCGCTCCTAGAGATTACCCGACTTAATTAAACTTGTAAAGCTTTAAATCAAAGCTAAAAGCAAATAAATTTCCTAACTGGACACTTTGAATCAGGGGAAAACTGGAGACTTCCTCACAAAGCAAAGCTGAGTATAGAGTAGACTCCTAAGAACCTAACCTATAGTAGGTTAGGTTAGGTTAGGTTAGGTTAGGTTAGGTTAGGTTAGGTTAGGTTTGGTTTGGTTTTAATTGGTTTTTAATATATTTTGATAACTGTTATGCCGTTGGGAGTATATTTTAAGAATTTTTGAACATACTGTCCAAATATTTTAGACAGGCAGAGACTCTCAATTCACGGCCGCACGCTGCCACCAGGGTGCGATGGACATCAAAAATGTCAAGGTACGTGATGGATTGACCTTCCAAAGCTTTGGTGACTAAAAATTTCCGATAGTTTATGGGTTCAAATACCCCTGGTAAAACTTCAGTGACAGATCGGGTAGAATTCTTACTCCTCTGGTGAGAGCCCTTGGAACTCTGTGCCTTCGGGTTAGTCTTAACACGCTTCGGCTTGGCAGCATGCGAGGCCGAAACGGAGTGGGCAGAGGCCTTCGTTCCATCGGAGCTACCCGAGGCCCGGAAGGGCTCCAGGGTAGCTATAAGGGAAGCGCCTTGAGAGAGGTCCGTGGACATGCCAGGCTCATCAGGAAAGAGAGCAGCAGAGATGCCAGGGGACGAAACGGGAGTTTCAAGAAAAAAGTCCGAGGACATGCCGGGGTCGTCAGGAGAAAGGTCAGGCCGAGAAAGATAGGGATTGTATATTTCCATAAACATATAATTAACTATTCGCCACTCCAACCCCCACCCACCACGGAGCCCAACAAGGGGAGGCCATATAGACCAGAGGGGTAGTGGAGAGGTATACGCATTACGCAACCACCACTAAGTCTGATGGCACCCGCGGACCAAATGGGGCGCCGACCTCGTGGTGGAAGCTTGACCCTAGCCAATAAGAAGACCAGCCGATTGACTTGACCGGGCCTGTAATAGTCAAGCTGCCCGTTTAGCCGGAATAAGGGACCAAAGAGGCGTGTTGCTATAGCCGCAGGGCGCGGCGTGCGGCATCGTTCAGCTTCCAGGACTCCCGTCTCCCAGCCTTACGGGTCGCCACGCACGGCAAACACGTGGGAGAGCTACTACTATCCAGCCCTTGATGGAATAGGCTAGAGGAAGGGTCACCAGCACGCTCTCAAGGCCAACGGCGCACCCTGGGAACCATTTAGTCTCATCTCTCCCTGATTACCCTCCCAGCATGGGTAGCCCTTTCCTCGACCAGGAGGAAGAGGGGACAATCCCCCAGCTGGTGTGTCTCATTGGTCATTCCATGTCAGTTCAACGGAATTTTGGGTTGAAAAAACGTGACGATCACCGATTTTTTTGAAAATTGGCAAACTTATAGATCTCGGTGAGAAAAACAAAATGACGCTTGTTTCAACACTAGGTCATATGGTTCCGGAGATATGGCCATTCGAATTTTGTAAAAAAAAGGTCAATTTCCAAGGTCATACCATATTTCAACATGAAATATCTCGGCTCCTATTGCACTTACAGAGACCATTTAAACACTATTTTAAAGCTTTTAAGCAGATCTACAACTTTGTTTCTATTCCTATTTTACCTCAGTGGTAAAAAAAAAATAGTTGATCTTATTTTTTACCTTTGACCTTGTGTAGGTCATTTGTGTCACAACCAATTTTTTTCTCCTTTCACCCATTGTTGGGTACACATGTCTACCTTAACCTAGAACAAGATTTTTAGTGTTGATTAAGTTAGTATAGACGCTACAGCCATTTCAGTGGACCATACCCACCTCCATTTTGACCACGTACCTTTTTCCACCAAACTTTGGAGCACCGTATCTTTGGAACTGTTTGAGCTAGTGTTGAGAAAAATACCATTAGATTTTTCTTACTGATATATATAATGTCTGCTAATTTTCAAAAAAATCGGTAATTATCTAACCTAACCTAATCCAGTTATTTGGTCGAATAAATATCCGGCCCTATTATAATTTTTTTTTTTTTTTTGTATATTTCAGAGAATTATATAATATAGGTAATTTATATTACATAATTAATTAATTTATATGGAGATTCAAAAGTGTGAAGAACTTCGAACCTGCTATCCTGTTTAAAGGTAAAGCTATGTATTGTACGTATATAAGTACCTTATACTAGGCTATAGGTACTACCCTATAGAATAAGTTCAGTTTTAAGAGTTAGATGAGTTTTAATAGAATTACTTAACTTTGTATTTATTCATTGTGTACAACAGTATGTACCCATGTGAAATAAGCTTATTTAAACCTTGGAGCAAGGATTTTTTTGGCATCTGTATTTATTCCAATCTGTAAATCAAACCACATTTTTTCTTGTTGTAGACCACTGAAACAAGATCAGTAGGTCCCAAATTTTATTTGTGCCATCTAAGCAAAAATAGCTTTTAACAGGGTTGGATACAATGAATAATTATAATTGTACTTTTAATTAATTGATCCTAATTTCCATTAATTGTAATTGATTCAAATAAAATAAAGGTAATTGTAATTGATTTTTGAGCTATAACTGATTTAGTTATACTTAGATATAGATATATATTTTTATAGATATATATTTATTTTAGATATATAGAATAGATAGTTATATTTGTGTAATTGTAATTATTCAGACAAAATTAATTGTAATTGCAATTGATCTTGAAATTGTGAAGTACAATACTAACTGTAATTAATTTGAAGAAAAATAAAAATAATTGTAATTGTTTCCATTTTGTGTAATTGAACCCAACCCTGGCTTTTAAGCTACATATGTTTTTTTTCTTTTTAGATAAACATGGATTTCAGCAGTTTGAATATGGGCAGGTTCTGTTGTGACCCATTTAAAAAAACAAAGGAAAAGTGAAAAAAGGCATTCGTGCATTGACTAAAAGTTTGATTGATCAAAATCCTGAATTGAAACTAACAAATAATCATAAAGCATGTGCAACCTGTCGAAATATACTAGCAAATCGTCCATCCCCAATGCCTGAATGTGAACCACTTGAAAAATCATCATCCACCTCATCAAGTGCCTCATCTGAGCTAGAAACCGTTGGAGATGTAGTTGAAATGCAGTATGAGCTTAATAAATTCAATGCTTCATTGGCCACACTTGATAAGACCCCAATAAAACCATGTAAACTCTCTGACAGCGCTGGTTACGCAAAGAGAAAGTTGAGGAAAGTAGCTGTGAAAAGAAAGCTTGAACTTGCAACTAAACAACCAATTTCATGCAGTGACTCAGATGATACAGAACTGGAGATTCTTCAACAACTAAAAGAGAAATTTAATAAAGTGACAAGTCGAAGTGAAAAACTGACAATTCTTACTATCCTACCAAAAAGTTGGACACAAGTAAAGATCAGAGAAGAATTTAAGTGCTCGGATTACATGACTAGGCAAGCAAAGAGTTTGGTGAGGGAGAAGGGAGTGCTTTCAACTCTTAATCCGCGTTTGGGGAAACGCCTGAATAGTGAAACTGCTGCCAAAGTAATTGACTTCTATCATTCGCCAGATGTGAGTAGACAAATGCCAGGGTTGAAAGACTATGTTTCTGTAAAAGGAGCTGATGGTAGGCGGGAAAGAAAACAAAAATCGCTAATCTTATGCAACCTAAAAGAAGCATTTGAGCTTTTTAAAACAACCCATCCAACAATTAAAATAGGATTTTCAAAATTTGCAGAGCTTCGGCCAAAAGAATGTGTGTTGCCATCGGTGATGGTCACGTTTTTTCAACCCAAAATTCCGTTGAACTGACATGGAATGACCCTCATCAGATCATCGGGACCTCAAGCCTCCCTCACCACGACAAGGCGGCTCCCTCTAGGGGTATTTTAAGTGGTCTAACATAAGAATTATATAATTTACAAATGACTTCCCTGCTCTTGTAATTACCATTCCTCTTAATAATACCTAACATTTTATTTGCCTTATTTGTAGCCTCTGAGCACTGTTTACCAGTTTCCTTGCGTCTCATAACTAAAGTTTTCATTATTTCTACCAAAATGTATGACTGCCTTTTTGAACACTGAATTCCACCTGCCATTTACTAGCACAGGCCACTAATGTATCAAGATATATTTGTAGTTTATAAGCATTTTTCATACTTCTAATTGAAGCAACTACTTTTGTATCCTCTGCAGATTTAGAAACCTTACTACCTACCCCCTTCTCTAAATCATTTAGATATGAAATAGAGTACTTTTCATTTTTCACTTTGTGCCACCCAGATTCTTGACCACTTAGTTTTACTGTCTGTTCTGTCTTCTAACCATTTTTCTACCCAGTTTATAACTGATCCCAATATCCTATGAGTTTTTAATTTATATAGAAATTTCCTGTGTGGAACCTTGTCAAATCTTGCTAAAATCCAAGTAAATAACATCTACGTCATTTCCGCTATCTACCTATTTAGGTACAAACTCTAAAAAGTCTAAGAGATTATACAAACAAAACCTTCCTCATCTAAATCCATGTTGGGAACTTGAAATAAAATTAAACATTTCAAAATGATCTTGATTTATTGTTCTTGATAATTATTTCTAGTATCTTTCCTACCAAAGATGTTAACCTAACAGGCCTATAATTTCCTACCTCCTTTTTTACTACCCTCGTTGTAAATGAATAAAAGAATGTTGTGATGTCCGTACAATATTAGGATTAAATGATGTCAGTATTTATTAAATTTTACAGAGTAACTCACTCCCCAAATACTTCCATGAGCGTCCTCAAGTGCTAACTTCGTCACTTATTATATATAGTTGGTCCTGCCTCCTCACTTTTTCCTCCATCTCTAATTTCTCCTTTTTAATTTCACTTAGTCTTCTTAAATACTGAAAATAAAATCACTTATAACACTACATATTTGAATAAAATTTGGTTTTCCTATATAATTTTAACATTTTAAGGTACATACTCTTATAATTTGATTTACAACTGTTTGGCATTCAGTTTCAATAGATTTGAGAAGAGAAGTTAAATGAACGTTAGAAATAACTTATAAACAGAATTGAAGCATATATATATTATATATATTTCAAACATCTTAAACTCTTTGGGGTTGAAAATATCCGTTGCGCACACTGACGTACCCACTTATCTACCAACCAATTTTTTCGTTCACGCCTGTTTTTTTCTCATGTATTTCAAATAGATGAAAAAAGTTCACAAATTATGGTTGAAATCATTAAAATGGATATAAAGTTGTTTATACTAAAAACGTTCAATAATGAACACATTCTTTAAAAATAAACATAGAATGAACATTATAAATTGCAAAAAATATTAACTAGAATAAGGTTACGCCACCAATAAGCTTTCGTGCAAAAATGGCATTTAGTGTGGACCAAAGGTCGTTGTGTTGGCCTAGCGCTTCCTACATTGGTAACAAATAAGGGCTAGCCCAGTGTTTCCCAACCGGGGGCCATGGCACATTTGAAGGGGGCCACAGGAAAATGTTAAGATTTAGAGGGGCCACAGACTCCATGAAGGGGGCCACAGGACTCAACCTATTGAAGCCTAAATTATAGTTAGGCCAATAGATAATTTTAATTTATGTAGTTGAATTACATTTTAAAAAATTATTAATACATATATTTTCCTTTTTTTTAGATATTTTATAATAGAATTTGAATTTATCTGTAAACAAATATTTTGCATCTTACAAGCTTATTGTGCGGCGCACTCCATTGTGGGCTTGATCGTTATGGGCCTGGCAGCGTTGTTGACTTGATAAAAATACTTCAGGTTGAAATCCTTACAGTCTGTTTACCACGTGGATCGTCGCTGTAGTGTGTAAGTAGCTCTTATTTGTTTACCCTAATATTGCGAAGTTGTAGTAATTTTACTAGTTTTTTTAATTTATAATAGATTGCTATAAGTACAGTATTTTTTTTTATTATATTTTTTTATAATTAATACATAATATAAGTAAATAACTGCAAATTTTTGTTTGTCAGTAAAGTGTGCCATTACTACACCAAAGCATTTTTTTTTCACTTCGGTTTCAATTAGGGTTTATTTACAAAGAATATGGCATTTACTCTTAGATTCTGATGATTGTATTTATTCGTTTTGTATCTGCATTAATTTTAGTAATATATATATATATCCCCTCGGGGGTACATTTCTGGTGTTTTGTGTTTCGGTACAGGGTACCAGGATGTACTAGGAGTTGGTGTTGTGCACCCTCCCGGTGCTCTGCACAGGGAGTGGAGGGTTGTTTCTGGGTCTTTTCTCAGAAATACTCTTCCTCTTTCGCCGCTGAGATAAGCGCCTTTCTGTTGCGGCGCGCTTCGGCTCTAAAAAGTAATATATATATATATATTATTAATATAGTAAATTTCTTCTGCACAGATTACCCATGGCTACTGCGACGAAGAAAAAATGTCGACAATACTCCAGTGAGTATTTAGCTTATGGTTTTATACATTCACCAGACAATATAACAAAGCCATTGTGTCTGATATGTATGGCTACACTTTCTAATGATAGTATGCGACCAAGTAAGCTTAAAATACATTTGGAGAATAAGCACAAGCACAAGGACGAGAAAGACAAAACATTAGATTACTTTAAAAAGCTGCGCGATGATTTCCAAGCAAGGAGCACTATTAAAGATATATTTAGCAAAACAGCGGCTAAATTAGACAAAGGTTTATTAATTGCATCTTATGAGATTTCCAAGCTAATAGCGAAATCGGGAAAACCTCATACTATTGGTGAAGAATTGATTTTGCCATCAGTATCTGTGGTGATTTCAACTGTCATGCAACAAAATCCCCAAAAAATCACTGAGGTCATTCCGTTGAGCAACAATACAGTATCAAGACGTATTGATGAAATGGCAAAGGATGTAGAGGAAAAACTAGTTAAACATTTACAAGTAAAGATCTTTGCATTACAAATTGATGAATCATTATTACGTGATAATGAAGCCCTTCTCATGGCGTATGTTAGGTTTTTGGATAATGATCAACTCAGAGAAGAAATGCTTTTTGCCCGGAGCCTTGTGACAGATACTAAAGGTAAAACAATTTTCAAAGAAGTAGTGACCTATTTAAAAAAAAATGATATTCCACTTGGAAATATCATGGCTTGTGCAACTGATGGCGCCGCTGCTATGGTAGGTAGATATAGGGGATTTATTGCACATTTAAAAGAGGCTGTACCTAAAGTTTTTTGCATACACTGTGTTGTCCACCGTCAACATCTGATTGCAAAAAATTTAGGAGGACGTCTGAAAGATGCACTTGATAGTGTAATTAAGGCAGTCAACCTTATCAAGTCAAATCCACTTCAAGGGCGTCTTTTCCGACAACTCTGTGCTAGCAATGAAGAAGGGTTCGAGCGAATTACTTTTGCATACAGAGGTGCGATGGCTTTCTAAGGGTAATTGTCTGCGTCGCTTCGTTGCACTTTGGGATAGTGTTGCATTATTTCTGGATGGTAAGCAGCTTGGAGTACAAATCATTGCTGCCAAATGTGACATATTCTACCTTTCAGATATATTTGAAAAGCTAAATGTCTTGAACAAACAGCTACAAGGTAAAAATACAAATATTTTAACTTGCAAAGAGGCTATTTGTGCATTTCTGGGAAAAATTAACCCTTTAACGCCGAACGTTTTTGTAGGGTTAAGTCTAAATGCGTGTATTTGAAACGCTAAGTATTCGACTCAGTCGGCGTTAGAGGGTTAAGCTGTTCAGGACAAATATCGGGCGAAAGGAGTTGATACAGTTTCCAACCCTCCGCACTATTGAGAGTGAGCTGAAAGATGATGATATTTTAGTATACATTGATCATTTGGAGAAATTGCACAGTGATATGGAAGTTAGGTTCACAGATCTTCTAGAAATGGACATTCCAGGTTGGGTGGTAGACCCATTTGGGATTAATGCAGCTGATGTTGATATCAGATTACAAGAAAGCCTCATTGAGTTACAGAGTAATCAAATCTCTCAGGCTAAATTTAAGCATGGGCTCAGTAACTTATGGACAAGTAGTGAAATTGCTATGAAATACCCATTGCTTTGGGACGAAGTAAAATTGTATTTCATTGCCTTTCCTACTTCTTATCTGGTTGAATCCGGTTTTAGTAAAGTGTCACACCTACTATCAAAAGCTCGCAACCGCTTAGAAATAGTAAGTAGAGGTGATCTTCGTTTGTCTCTGACAACCATAGACCCTGATATTGAAAAACTTGCGAAACTGCATGAGTCACAAGGATCGCATTGAATAAATAAGGAGTTAATGATATATTTATTTGATTTTGCTAAAGGATTTTATTTTTTTGTAGGAAAAATTATTTATTTTAAAAGGTTATTAAATTTTTGTTAGCCACTGTTTAGTTTTTGTTATGTTTATAGTCCTATGTGACAAATAATATTGTACCTGAATACAAATAGTTGTTTTAATATCCTTTATATATATTTGTTTTTGTAAAATAGAGTTAATCTGCATATTACCTACTGAAAATAATGCTTATGGGGGCCACAGGAAAAAATAAGGTTCCTAAGGGGGCCATAAGCCAAAACCGGTTGGGAACCACTGGGCTAGCCTACAATGTTTTTTATGCATTCGGCTGACTTGAATAATTCTGACAAAACAGCATCTATAAAGAATTCACAGAAATAATCTTACAATGCATTTCGTTTCTGCACTGCAATTACTCTATGCATGATACCTGCCATATTTTCGCGAAACAATTTTCTCAAATTTGAACAAAGACTTAGTTAAGATTTTTTTTTTTTTTTTTTTTTTTTTTTTTGTAATTCATTAATTATTGCGTTATTTCTATATTTTTATTTTTGATATTTTTGTAAAGTGGCTGCAACAACCTCTCTCGCCACACCTGTGCTCATATCGTACAATATCGCTTTCGTTTCTATGTCCATCTGAAATAGATAATACGAGTCTTTTTCATAATGTCTTATCGTACACATACATTTAGTATCACAGTTCAACCTCTCGTATTTGATTTGAAGGTCTGTGACATATACCTATTGTAATGTGCTCTTTACACGCAAATATCACCTCAAATTGGTTCTACCCTATCTGATTGTCAACGCTGCTGAACTGCTCCTGCTCCAGAATGAGCATATCGACGGGATGATGCACTATGTAAACAGATGTTTAATTATTCATACTTCCACTTTCATAATAAAACTGATATATTACTTTATTTTGTCTTGCATATTTTTTGAACAAATTATGCGATTTGGCATATGGCCTAACTTTCTTACACGTTAGGCCTACTTCGCGGATGATATAGTTTGTAAATGTAAATTACATACGACATTCATTTACCAGCGTTGAATATGAAATCTGTTATCTAATTGAAGTCTTGTTAGTTTATATTAATTGTAAAAATATATAAAACACTTGCTTTCAACGTAAAATTAGGTGGTGATAAAAAAAATCTTCGTTCTTTATGTTCCAACTGAGACAAATGGTTACAATTCCATGTCACTTGCCATAGTCGATGTACAATATATACTAGTCTCCGGGATTACTTTTCTGAAAATGCCTTCGCTTCTAACCCCAGTGATTACCAAATAGGTATATACGTTTTAAAATGAAGGTGAATCAGGCAGCTTTTATTAAGTAATTTCAACGTACAAGATTTCTTTTCATAAAATTATGTATTTAATTTATAATTTCTTAATTGATTAATATTCTTAAAAATTGCAAAATTACAATCATGCAACTCAGACGGAGAATATTTTTGCAAACAATCAAAGATGCTGATAAAGTAATGAGTCAACTGTAAATTAAAAACTACTGGAATTATATTCAAAGCATTTAAAAAAAAAAAATTTGTTATAATCCAAAACCGTTTCGTCTCTTTGTAACAGGCGGCGCTGGACCTGGGAAAAGTCACTTTATTAAAGCCATTTACTCTGAGAGCAGTAGACTTCTCTCAAAAACTGCTAGCAATCCTAATTAAACTACTGTCTTTTTAACTGCACCTACTGGAGTTGCAGCATTTAATATAGGTGATTCTACATTACACCACACCTTTTCTTTGCCTATTAAACTTCCTACGAAATATCACCCCTTGGGTGATAACAAAATTAATGCTCAACGTGTGAAATTACAAGATATCATTATTGTCATAATTTATGAAATTTCGATGGTAGACCATAGAACGCTCATACATATTCACGGCAGATTGAACCAGATTAAACGATTTAGAGGATACGAACCTTTCGGTAATGTATGCGTTCTAGTTGTTGGTGACTTTTACCAGCTTCCTCCGGTTAAAGGTTTGAGTTTATGTTCATATGGAAATGTTTCTTGTCTTTGGGATGAGTTTACAATGGTGGAGTTAGATCAAGTTATGCGTCAAAAGGATGCTGAATTTGCCCATCTCTTGAATCGTTTAAGAGTCAAAAGCAAGAAAGAAAATTTAACCCAAAATGATAAATCTTTATTGTTGCCATTTATGACTAAAGATGACGATCCATCTGTAGTTTATATATCTGCTCTTAAATTACTGTGTAGAAATTCGGTATCATTTACTGCGGATGATTACTTTAAAGACCCATCGTCAGGGAATCTTTCGAAATGTGGTAATTCTTTTTCCAAAAAAGTAAGAGATCCCAGCCTTCCCTATCATCTTGAGCAGGGGTTTCCACGAAGATAAAATATATTGCAATGAAAAGATTAATGAAGCTTTAAATGTAATGAAGAACCTCAGATTATATATTTTGAAGAAATAGATTTAAAAGTAACATTACTTAACGTGCAAGGGCTAATCAATCTTCAAAATTTCACTTGACAATAGAATCACCTCTAGTGACATTATATGCTTAACAGAAACGTGGGTAGAAACTGTACATAATAGTAATGTAGAAATAGATAATTTTATATTCGCGAATCAACCTCGTATTCTTGCTTATGAACAACCACATAACCGGTATGTCGAAACAGTAAGAAAGGAGAGCGTAGGCACTTATTATAAAATGACTATTAACTGTGAAAAATTAGATTTTGGAGGTCTCAATATATATAGTATATTAGTAGGGGAGCATTTGTAACTTCGTGGCAGGTTTAGTGATGAAAAGGTGGGACTGGTTTCGTTTTATCAGAAACTACCTATAGATGAATAATTTCCATGGTGTCACTCTATGCGTCTATGGTGCGTGGCGTGTAGTATTGATAACGTCATCAAGATGGCCGCCAACGAAATTCATAAAATCTTCAGTATCTCCGTTATTTATAGACCAATTTGAATGTTTAAGGTCCCATTTTAAAAATATGTTTTAGGCTTAAAATGTGGTCCTAACAACATTTACTCTAAAGTCAATGGTTTCTCAGATATTTCCATATTTATAGTATTAAACCTCATATGTACTTTTTTTGGGATGTTCCACAGAAAATAAAACCTATCAAAATGAAGTTTGAGCTATTGGTACTTTATTTTAAGTTGTGAAATTTGATTGTATACTAGGACTGAACTGTTAAAATTACTAACCTTGAGATAACAATTATATAGCGTCCTTTAATAGGTCAGTAATTGTGATCATCATCATCGCTGAAATCATCTTCACTGTCAGAGTCTGTTGAGTCCGGTACAGTGTGAGAATCATTATCACAGAGATCATTGTTTCCTCCACACTCACACAAATCTGTACAAGGTAGGTTGTTTGCTAAACATTTACACGGTGGACTGCATCTGTTCTTCATACACAGGGTTGCCACTCCAAAAATTTAAAATAAAGCCATATTTTTTTCAAAATAAAGCTGTTATATATATATATATATATATATACACACATATATACAGGGTGTCCGAGAATTATCTGTACAATTTTTGGCTGTTATTAAAAGTCAACCATGAAGTGTAGAATTCCAGTGTTGTCCCATTTTACAGAGAATCTCATTAAGTTGTTTCTGATACCACGTTTTGACAAGTTTTTTAGAAATGTACGCGGGTGACAGACATTGATGATTTAAAAGCAAGATTCAGAGCTGCTATTGAGCGAATTGATGTGGATATGCTGCAGCGTACATGGCAACATTTGGAGTATCGATTGGATGTTTTGCGAATCACTAATGGTGCACATATCGAATGTTTGTAACAACGTTACTTTAATAAAAGAAACTTTTGAAAATACAGATTCTAAATAATCTTGTTTAAGAATTTTACGTGTGTTATCAAGAATTTTATTAAAAGATGAAATTGTACAGATAATGTTCGGACACACTGGAATTTCTAAAAAACTTGTCAAAACTTGGTATCAGAAAAAACTTAATGAGATTCTGTGTTAAAATGGGACAACACTGGAATTTCTACACTTCATGGTTGACTTTTAATAACAGCCAAAAATTGTACAGATAATTCTCGGACACCCTGTATATATATATATTATATATATATATATATATATATATATATATATAAAATATCGGTACATTACAGAAGCTGTCATGTTAGAACTTATAAGTGGTTTTTTTTTTTTTATAAATTCCCTATGAACAGGCCAAATGAAATTGAAGAAAAATAATTCCAGCATGTCTTTGCTTTATATTTGTATATTTATCTGTTCTAATTGCTTTAAATCTGGTCATATGTCTAGTTAATTCTACGAAAAATATTAAAGTTCTTATTACATCTAAAGAGTGGGTACCATTCAAAATTATTGAAAAATAAAGGAAGCAAATTTTGTAATAAACAAATCAAAATGTGTCCAGGGTATAAAGCCTGAAAGTATTTACTTTAACTTGTACTATAGATGTGATTTGACCAGAAAAAGTAAGTGACATTTATTCAGAGGAATTAGCCTCTGGAATTAAGTTATAAAAATGTCAAGTTTTCTTAAAACAAAATATTTACATTCTTCGGAATAAGCAAAAGTGTGTTAGCTAAAGTTTTCTTGAAAACATATTTTGAGTATCTGAAATTAACAAAATATATAATGTCAAGTTTCACTGAACACAAAACACTTTTTGGATGGAATTGACAAACCAAATAACCTTCAGCTTATGAAAACAAAACATTTATATTCTTTGGAATAAACAAAATTCTCAGTTAAAGCCTTTTAAAGCTCTCCAAACCAAATAAAGCTGTTTTAAAGCCATTTTTGTAATTTTCAAAATTTAAAGCTTTGAAAGCCATAGTGGCAACTCGTCTGTGTCTTAGAAAACATAGACCAGCGCAACTCTGCAAGTTTAGTTATACTGGTTCTGGGCTGATAGACTTGGCAAATGAATGCTTCCAGTTTATCCAATACCTGTTCAGGAATTTGTTCTTGTGTTCCTAGTGAATTAAGTGCCAAAAGGGTGTCTTTAGTCGCTGTAATGAATGCTTTCCAGTATGAAATTTTACCTTTCCCTGACAAAGTACTTGTGCAATCAGATCCAGACAAGGCGTGAAATGCAGGCAATGCAGAAGCCTAGTGATAGGAATATCTCTGTGCTTACTTCTAAAGACATTATTTCAATTGCAAAGTAAGACTCGGGGGGGGGGGGGGGTTTGGATACCTTCTTATAGCAAGAATCAAAACATCTGTGTCCTGTGCAAATATATAGTTTTGTAGCTCCTCTTTCTGTGGCATTGATGGCATTAAGAATGATTTTCGTGTCTGCTTCTTCTTGTGTACTACGAAGACAATCCAAAGAACAATGTTAGGCGGCCACTTCTGTACGCCACGCCACTACAGTCTTTTTTGGTCATTTGTGCATGCTGAAGCATTTTTTGAGCTAGGTAAGCAGTTAATTCATCTTTGGTGCTAATGTGTGAAAGTAGCTTCTTCATAGTAACATTAGCTGTTTGTGCTATCCATGATTTTATAGTGGGTTGGCGCAATCCCCTGGAGCCTCTTTTGCCTTGTCATACTCTTGATTGAGTTTTCTTTATATGTGTCAAACACTAAGTGTATTTCATTATACTCCCAGCACTTCTTTGAATTTTTTTTGGTGAATGCTTCAGCCAGATCTTTGCATGTCTGAATGCCTTTTGACTTATCCAAAACTTGTAGCTCTGCCATACCATCAACAATTGCAACAGAGAAGGTCCTTTCATGTGGAGTATTGGTAATTGCTGTTGTTGGACTTGTTTGTTTGCTGTGTGGGCTGCTGCTTTGCGGTGGTGGTGGGATCGACTTCAAGATTTTGATCAGTTTGCTTTTTGCTGGCAAAGCTGCATAGTTCCATCATCATTAAACAGTGATCATGGTACAGCAGAGAATTCATAGAGCCCTAATGTCTCACGTAAATCACTAAAAACTGCCTTGGTTGAAATGTTAAGTTCAGGTCCATCATATGAAAATGGATTCCCAATCCGTTTAAGTTCAATTCGCAATTTGTTTATTGCAATATCCTCCCTGTTTACTGCTTCTTTAGTGGTAATGATGTTTATGTGATGCTGCTTGCTCTGGTATCCCTGCCATGCTTGATGTGTCTTCAGATATATGGTCAATACTGGCGCTGTTAAGAAAATAGCGTGCAAGTGCCCTAGGGTGTTGTGTTATGCCCACTAAACCTCCAAAGCTTTGTTTTGATGTTCAAGTGCTTCATCGGCTCCAAGAGCGTAGAATGGAATATTACTTTTCCTCACAACCCAATTTCCTTTTTCAAACTCTTCCCATATTGCAGGATCAGATTCCTTCAAAGCATTCATTTCTGCAAGATAGTATGCCATCATCCCAGAGTAATTATGTAAATTTAATGCAAAGAACTACCCAACGATTGCTTCTACTGATGAAATGTGTGCATTCCAGTCACCACTTCTTATAGACCTTATTACTTGCAACAAAGATTCCACCATTGCATGTATTCCCGCATCATTTTAAATGTTGGGTTAGACTGTCCTTGAACATTGTCAAATTCCTTCATTTTTTCAGATCTTACATTTCTCAATGGTTGCCAGCAGGTCTTGAATATCGCAGCTTTTGATACATTTGGTTTGTAATTCTTCAACCTTATTAAGAATTTCTGCACATGGATGCTTCTTGAAGAACACTTCCAGGTAGCAGTTATACAGTGCAACAAGTGTGCGTTTGTGAGCTTCTTCAGCACGTCGAATATGTTTGCCCGTGATGATTCGTTGCACAGTGCTCTTACTGTACTAGACGTCCCACATTTCAGGAATACCGGATCCATCAATAAAAGTGCTAATAGCACGAAAGAATGCATACATATGTGCACTGTGCAGTTCACCAGGCCGTAAAACAAATCGATCACGAAGACACTGTTGAGACATTATTAGTTGCTGCACAGGACGGTAGAGACCAAAATCTAATGTCACAACACATTTTGAATCTGTTCCACAAATATGTTTTGTTAAATTTTCCAGATATGTCAAAAAAGTCAATTGAATTGAACGATCTGTTGGGGTAGCTGGTACGATTGGCAGAACACATATGCGAGTTATTTGCTTCGGCACTTCTTGCAATGTTGCATTGAAAACAGTCCAGGCTGGAACACACGCAGGATAAGATCTTGTTTTCTTAGGTTGATTTTGGGACTCTGTAACCATTGCATCATCATCCGTCCTGCTTGCAGATTCTGTGCTCGCAACATTCAAAGTAGTAGAATTTCCTATACTTTCAGTTTTGCATAGACACCATGCCAAGTCTACTTCTTTAAATGATTTCAAATCCTTAGCTCTTCTGTTAACATCAGATTCCTTAAAAACTGTACTCTCTGGCTTTAGGAGCTTTGGGCCATTTAAGAGATGAAGTCTGTCATGTAGTAGGGTAGTTTCTGTAGTGAATGATTCAGCATGCTTGCATCGTACAATGTTATGGATTGTGATTCATCTTTGTCATGACATTCTTGATAAGTCATCACAGTTGCAGGAAGGGTTCCCTTTCCATCAGGTGTGTCCTCAAGGAAGTCCAAATTATCTGCAGCGTAGTAGATAAATCTTTCTTTCACAAGGTTGGGTGGGACATATACTCCTCCATTATCTTCCATGTGGCGTAGAACTTCATTAGCTAAAGCTCTCTCAAGTCGGAGAACTTTATTATAGTCGATCGAGGATCCCAAACCATGCATAAGCTGCACCAAGAATTTTCTGCGAGTTTTAGAATGTATCGGTAGGCCAACAGCAACCTGAAGTGGAAGTTCACGTGTGTGTCTTGACTTTACTGAAGTTAAGGTACCATATGAGGCCTGCCTTTCTGTTAGGCACTCATACATAAGAGTTTGTGACAAAGCAGCAGCCTTGTGGTTCAATTGTTGATTTTCAACCTGCAAGCCATCAAACGCTCTTCTCCCACCTATACACCATTTGAAAAAGGATAACACTTCTTGTGGTATTGCTTCTGTAACTTCGTCCTGCGTGATGGAACCTGTAAATTTCCACTTCTCATCTGTCAGGATGGTTTTCTGTAGTAATTTAGCAGCTTGATATAGAGCCTTCATGTTTGAATTTGTGTTGCAACTTGCTTCTGCATGTGAAAGCACAGCATCGTTAACTGATTTCAAATAAATACGCTGTGATTGGTTCTTGGAGACAGGATTGCTGAATACTACGTCCATGTCAAAAAGTTCATTTTCAATAAGTGTTTTCAGTGATTTTCTCTATATCATATTTCTCTTTAACACCTTTTGAGTAACAGATTTCCTTGTAGTGTCGCTCAGCATCTGCCATTGTGACATCCTTACCTTCCAAAAGGGCCTCTAATAAACAGTCGGTGAATTCTACCTGACTTGCACATTCGGTGGTGTTCAGGAGGTTTTTCTGTACTTCGCAAGACATTGTTTACATTTTTCGCATATCATTCTTTGTGATATACTATGTCATATGCATGAACATCTTTTGGATCGATGCACCCACTCAACTTCAGCTTCCATTGGCTATTTTCACTCAATTGAACAGCATAATACATCTTCTGACCTGTATCTTTAGCGGAAAGTGTGCAATGGATGCCTCCTAGCTTCAGGTCTATCGCAAAAGGAGCAGACATTTTTTTTGTAATTGCGTACCGGTACTTTGGGATCTTGTACAGGGAAGTTCCTTCCTGCTCACTGAGCTCTCGCCAGCATCTTCATGTTCAGCTAGTTGCTTTTTGTATCTGGCCTGTAGTCTATCAACATTACCTTTGTGTGTGCACTTCTTGTAACAGGACAGATGCCACCTTGCATTATATTGGTTTATTTCTTCTGCAGTTGTATTTTCCAAGTGTTCTGCAAGGTGTTTATAATCACTATCTTCGCACTCATTTCGAATTCTTACAGCATCAAGTAGTTTTTGTGTAGATTTTGAGTTTTCAACTAGCCTCCTTTTGTTGGCGTTGACACAATAAACACAAATCAAAGTCTATACCACTCGAGCGCTTACGTTTGGACGACGATGGTTGATCTATCTTCATTACGCCTTTCATACCTTCAATCAAATGGTTGTACCTGAAACAGAAAAAAAATAATCAGTGAAAAAAGTGGAGAGAGGAATTTAAATTCATCAGCACATAAACACATGAAATTGGTTCAATTTCTCATCACTCACGTAATATACATGCAAACATTCACACAAATATTCTGTATTATCTATCTAGGCCTAGGACTATTTTTTTTGGATTAAGGAACTTAATGGAAATCCGTCCTTGAATTTTGTTTGGGTGGATAAATAAATATCACAAATTCACAAAAACAGGCTATGTCTCAACTGGTGTGCAACCTACAGCAGACTGAGAAAAAGTCGGAGTTCTATTTTCCCACTCATACAGGGTTGCCAGGTTGGTTCAAGTAAAATTAGCCACACTCCCCTTTTAAATTAGCCAAATTTAGCCAATTACAGTATAGCCTATTATATATATTTGACTGGCCCGTCAAAACTTTTATTTGGAAAATGAAAGTCTCACCCCTAAAATTGTTACCACCATCATAATATACTCGCACACTAAATTTCAACAATATCTGTGTACTTTTAGTGGTGCCGACAGCCTCTTGTATTTTTCATTTATTTATTACATTTATTCATCATATATTTATTTTGTAATTCGTATTACAAATATTGTGTAAACCATGCCTATTCACACACTCGTGCATTGTGTCCCACATGTTTCACTGTGTATGTTGAGTAAAAACATGTCATTGGCTACGGAGAAAAGTGGGAGGCTCGCTGTTCGCGTCAGTATTGTTTAAGACGCAGTGAATTGGCAGTAAGAAGCTTCCATACAATGGAGATGTACTACTTCGGCTTTTCTGTCTCACAAACGGTAAAAAAACATTGAAAGAAGCATCCAACATAGTTTATGCTGAAATTTTTGAGATTTGGGACAAGGCGAAAATACCCACCAGAGCCAAACAGCATATACTAACGAAAATTCAAAAAATGTATCAGAACTTCAGATCACTTAAAAAATCAAAACCAAACCGTAATCAAAATCAAATTAAAAAAGAAACTGAATTTCAAGATAGTTTAGATAACCTTTTTGATATAGCTCGAGCAAATGCTTTAAAAATGATGTCAAATGAGGAAGATAGATCATTCCTACAAGCTCAGAGAGAAAAAGGGAGGCGAGGTTACATGACTGATATTGATAAGAAACTGGTCGCTAAGCAAATGCGACAACGGAAAAGAGATGAAAGACAAGCTGCACTAAAAGAAGCCGAGGCATTGCGAAAGAAATTGTCATCAGCTGTTGTTCAGTTCAGTGATAGCAATTCAAGCAGTAGTAATGATGAGCAATCAGAGCCAGACACATCGTACACTCCTGAAGTGACATCCAAACCTTCAAGCAGCACAATATCAAATAAGCGTAAGCGCATCGTAACACCTGATCTGGCAATGGCATTAGATCGAGCAAAAACAAGTGATCGTAGTGCTGTTATGGTGCTTTCAGCTGCTGCAACTTCTCTTGGACATGATATTGACAGTGTTGTTTTGAGCAGAAGTACTCTACAGGGGGCGAAGAGTGTACGCAAAATAATTGCAGATGACATTAAGCAAACCTTTACTTCTGACGTTCCGCTTACCATTCATTGGGATGGTAAAGTAATGCAAGATATAACACGTGATGAAAATATAGATAGGCTAGCTATTCTTGTATCCGGTGGAGGAAAGTCTAAGCTTCTAGCAGTACCCAAACTTGCTTCTGGAGAAGGCGAAAGAATTGCAGAAGCAGTTCTAGAATGCTAAGACGATTGGAATTTGCGAGAATATATTCAAGCAATGTGTTTTGATACTACCGCTAGCAATACTGGCCAAAAAAAGCGGCGCTTGCATGATAATCGAAAGTAAGCTTGATAGAAAACGCCTTTCTTTGGCCTGTCGGCACCATATTAATGAAATTGTAATATCAGACGTCTTCCAGAAGTGTTACGGTGGTTCAACGGGACCGGATATATTACTTTTCAAACGTTTCAAGAATTCCTGGAAACAAATGGATGATAAAAGATTTGAAACTGCCAATACAAATATGCCGTAGAAAGCAGAAATCCTCGCACTGTGCGAAGAACAGCTTGCGAGAAGTCACCCAAGAGCGGATTATCGCGAACTTCTTGAATTATCAATTATTTATTTAGGTGGTGTTCCCTCAGTAGTAGTACATTTTCGTCAACCTGGGGCTTTGCATCGCGCTAGGTGGATGTCACGAGTGATTTATGCCATCAAAATTGTATTGTTTCGCTCGCAGATCAACCTGACAAAACAGGAACAGAGTGCAATGGAACGCTTCTCTCGTTATGCTGTTCGCTTTTATTCGCCAAAATAGTTTGCGACTCCCATCGTATCTTCTGCACCAAGAACCGATTTGGAGTATCTACAAGAGCTTCAGCAATATGATGATAAGGAACTTTCAGCAATAGTTAGCAAAGCACTATGCCGTCACCTCTGGTATCTAAATGAAGAACTTGTATCGCTTGCCTATTTTGATGATGGCATAACTTTGCAAGTGAAACGGCAGATGGTTCAGGCATTGGAAAGACCTGGTTCAGAAATACCAAAAAAACCCGAATTGCTTTTGACCACACCCATGATGACCCACTAGAGAAAAATCTGGCGGACTTTGTCACAAGCTCAAGTCGCTCCTTCTTTGAGAAATTGTCCCTTCAATCGACGTTTCTCGAAGTAGATCGTACAGAATGGGATAGCAGGGACGACTATAAATTAGCTAAGGAATATGTTAAAACAATGAATGTTGTAAACGATAATGCAGAGAGAACGGTCTCATTAATTCAGAGTTTCGGCACTCATCTCACAAACAAAGAAGAACAACTGCAGTACCTTCTTCAAGTCGTGGAAAAACACCGAGAGCGGTTTCCAGAGGCAAAGAAATCTATGATAAAGACAGGAAGCACATCAACATCATGAGTTAACATTAAAACAGGAAGCACATCAACATCATGAGTTAACATTAAAAAACGTGGATTAGGCCTATTGGGGATACCACTTAAAAAAAACGCGCCTGTTGTAGTTACCTCCTGGGTGGTGCGGAAAAACTACACATTTGAGTCTGTCGGCACCACTAAATACTATCGACTCGGGCTGAAACTTCACTTAAAGCTTTCTATCGACACGCATAATATTTTTCACCCCCTATGAGCCTGGGCCGGTCTAAATTTTATATATATATATAGGGTGATTCAAAAAAATCATTTTTTTTTTTTAATTGTTCAACCTGTATTTTTGTTCCCCATGACAAAAAAGTAGTGTATGCCAAATTTGGTGAATTTTAAATAAAATTTACTATGTGCTACCAGGCGTCAAAGTTTCCCTTTTTTTCAATTTGTTTGTTTCTACAACTTATGATTTTGTTTAATTGTTTGAATTTCAGAATTTTTAATTAATGGTTTATATACTAGCTTGCTTTTAATTGATGTTTGGTACTCGTAATTTTGATACCAATTAATCGATTATGGAAGCTAGGCCTAACTCACCATCACCTAGTTGCTCAGTTGGGAGAAGTTCTACGAGAAAAGAAACTGAAGTATGGCTAATTGGGCAGCCCTCTGCAGTACTAAAACATCCGTATTACCATCAGAGAAGGAAATGATGGCCCTCTTCATACACTACAGAAATATTAAAAAGCGAGGCATTAGAGAATCATGCTACTCTACTGTGGATGATGTGCTAGCAGTTTGGAAAAAACAGGAATCCCAGCAAAACAGAGTACATGTAGTAGATAAAATTCAAGGAATACTGAAGGAATGGCAGCTGCTTAAGAAAAACAAAGCAAACAAATTGAAAGATCACAAAATTTAAATAATAAAGAAGAAAAAGGAAAGATAAACTGGAAAACTTATTTGACATTGCTCATGAGAATGCTATGCAGCTTATAAAAATAGAAGATGATAAGAAATTCTTGAAAATGCAACGTGAGAAAGGACGTCATGGAAAAATGGGTACCATTGATAAGGCTGTTGCTAAAAAAGAGCAAAGAGCAGCAGAAAAGCAACAACATTATGAAAAGAGGAAAGCAGAAGAAGCGATCAAAAGAAAGAAGAATGAAGAGGCTGTCATACTCACCAGTACATCATCAGAGGAGAGTAAAAGTGATGAATCTGGTTTCTGTGCTGCACAACCTTCAACATGGAAAAGTAAGGTAGGCAAACGTAGAAAATTGTTTGATGATAAATTATTAGGAAGTCTTGATGTTGCAAAATTGAGTGACAGAAATGCGTCTCTAGTTTTAATGCCAACAATCAGACATCGCTTGAATGGGGCATCTGCGAACAAATAAAATGCGTGTGTTTCGATACAACGGCAGCCAATACTGGTCCTAGAAATGGTGCAGCTATTCTTCTAGAACAAAAATTCGACAACGATTTATTGTGGCTGGCATGTCGACACCACATATTTGAAATTATGCTGGAAGCTGTTGTTTCAAAGTCTTTATCACCATCTTCTGGCCCAGATATAGTCCTTTTTAAGAAGTTCAGAGAAAAATGGTCAAGCATTAATAAGGAGGACTACGAAGCAATATTATCAGATCCAGATATCTATGAAAATATTCATGACATCAAAGATGACATAATTATATTTGCAGCAAATCAACTAGACACATTCCAACCAAGAGACGATTACCTAGAACTATTGCAGTTAACAATTATTTTTTTGGAAGGTGAACCAAAAGGTGGAGTCAAATTTAAACATCCAGTGGGACTTCATCGGGCTAGGTGGATGGCCAAAATTACATATTCATTAAAATTTTTTGTTCAAATCTCGGTTCAAAATTTCAGTAAAAGACAAAAAAGGACTAAAAGCCATGTCTATTTGCTACTCGGTTATATGTAAAGGCATGGTTTACAGCTCCTGTGCCATCTTGCGCTCCTCGTCTTGATCTGGAATTATTACAGAATCTTGTAGTCTACAAACAAATAAATGACACAATTGCATTTGTTGCTATTAAAAAACTGTTAGGTCACCTCTGGTACCTATCAGAAGAACTGGTAGCGTTGGCCTTTTATGATGATGAAGTGCCTACTGAAACAACAAACAAAATGGTAAAGGCCTTGCAAAATACAAAAGAAACTCTTCCTGCAAAACGGGCTTTTCTAGATCCTGCACTTATTCTAACGAAGAAATTAGAAGATTTTGTCACATCAAATACTCAAAGATTCTTTACAATAACAGAATTTAGTTCAAAATTTTTACTCAAAGATGCTAAAGAATGGCATAATGATGAAGAGTTTAACTCCGCTAAGAAATCTATCAAACAGTGGAAAGTCGTGAATGATATAGCGGAAAGAGGAGTAAAATTAATGGATGAATATAATAAAATACTAACACATGACGAAGATCAAAAACAATTCTTGCTACAAGTAGTGAAAAACTACAGGGCTGTTTACCCTGATAGAAAAAAAAGAAACATTGATGAAGTAAGGACAGCTAATGTCTCAAATATCATGCTAGTTTAATTATGCATGCTTGTGGTTATGGTAGGACCTACGGGGAGCTTTCCACATTAAAAAAAAGCAATGCGCCTTGTACTGTACCTCCTGGGTGGTGTGGAAAAATTTGACAATTTGAGTCGTTCTGTCAATTTTTAATTGCTGGTAGCAACCCTTAAAAATTAAAATTTGCTAAAATATTTTAGGATAGTTATTTTTATGCTGAAATGAACCATTTAAAGGGTTGAACACATTAAAATATATAAAAAAAAATTTTACCCCCATATTTGAATCGCCCTAAATTATATATATAAGCACACCGGACAAAAAATTAGTCACCCCTAATAGCACCGATAGTAGGAAGTTCAAGGTCACACAGAGGGCGCTGATGTAGCATTGGTAAGTGACAAGTAGCGGTGACGTAGCACACAGGATCAGATCTGTTTCGTGAGGTGGTGAAGAACAAAGTGTGTGTTGGATATAGTCTGCAAAATGGGTCGTGAGGCAGACGTTACTCAGTGGCGAAAAGGAGCCATCGTGTTTGGCAGAGCCCACGGACACAAAATGTCTGAAGTAGCCCAATTTGTTGGTGTGTCAACGCGTACTGTCCAGCGAGTTTACAAAGAGTGGTGTAGTTCGCAATCAACTGACAATCGACGGCGTAACTGTGGCCGGAAAACAATTCTCGACAATAGGGGCCGCCGCCATGTTTCTCGTCTAGTAACTACAAATCGTTTTCAAACCAGAGAACAATTGCTCCAAGAAACCAATGAGGTTCTCCAGCGACCAATTTCCGAACGGACATTGCGACGAGAACTGCGTGCGATGGACATCTGGAGCAGGGTACCACGGAAGAGGCCGCTGTTAACAGCAAGTCACAAATTGGCACGTTATAAATGGGCTCAGAGGCACAAAAACTGGACTGCGGCAGATTGGAAACGTGTAATTTGGTCCGATGAGTCCCGTTTTTGTTTGTTCTCCAATGATGGGAGGCGACGAGTACATCGCAGGTCCAATGAAGCCTTTAATCCTGAATGCGTCGAAGGTGTTGTTCAGGCTGGAAACAGAAAGTGAAGCGCAGGAATAGACACCCACGGACTCTGGCGGAACTTCGGGACCGGCTGATGAACGAGCAAATCGATGTTCAGTACATGCACAACCTCGTAGAGTCTCTGCTTCGCCGGATTCGTGCGGTTATCAAGGCCAGAGGCGCCGTCACACGTTATTAGGTACATTCTGAGAGGGGTGACTAATTTTTTGTCCGGTGTGCTTATATCTTGCGTGATTAGACAATCTTTTTTGTAACTTTAAAATTCTTACAGCATTGATCATTAACAGTTAAATGAGATCGTATTCATAAAATAGATTCAAATGTATTTACATTTATTTTATTGCGCTTCTCACTTTTAATATTTGTCACAAAGGCATTGCTTATTGGAATAGAAATGGCATGAAGTACAACTTCGGCAAGTTCTTTGAAACATTTTACTTCTAAGCCATTTTCATAGATTCTAACTTTTGCCCAAAAAAGAATGGTGACACAGCCAGTCGGATGCAGTATTGCCAGGTCTATAAATTTTTATACTTAGACCTACAGTAATTTTGGTGAAATAAAAAATATTTAGAAATCTATAGGATTTTATACTATTACGCCAAAAAAAAATTGTTACAATTAAGAGAATTAATCGATTTTTAATAAAAATTGAGTTTGTAGTAGTGCAGTATTAGAGAATATACATAAACTATAGGGTCTATGAAGATATAAATTATATATGAGATATATAAATTAAGATACATAAGATAAAGAAATATAAAACGACATATAAATTTTAGTCAGATTTCTGGTTATAGGCCCAATTAGCCTAAAAGTTGTTGGCTAGTACTTTCGAAATATCTTTAGCCAGCCATGAATGGAATTAGCCAAACCTGGCAACCCTACACTGATATCATAAATTCACAAAAACAGGGTATGTCTCAACTGGTATGCAACCTACAGCAGACTGAGAAAAAGTCGTTATTTTAGTCTAGCCGTAGGCCACACCCCCAGTCGAGACAACTCGGCCCATTTCTGTAACGTAATACCAGTGGGAGGAGCCGATTTCCTGAACGTATAACACTAGTGATGTAATTGCATATCTGTACTATAAATATCTTTAAAATGTGACTTTATTTATGGACCAATTTGAATTTTTAAAGGAGATATTGAAGATTTTTTTTACTTTGTTGGCGGCCATCTTGATTACGTCATCAGTACTACACGCCACGCACCATAGAGTGACACCATGGAAATTATTCATCTGCAGGTTGTTTCTGATGAAACAAAACCAGTCCCGCCGTTTCATCACTAAACCTGCCACGGAGCATGATTTTTCTACATTTGCTCCCGGACTATATTGCACTTAAAGTCGTCAACCGTAACTTGTTAATAACAACAATTTACAAACCGCCAAAGTATAACATGCATAGATTCCTGGAAAATCTCAAAATTCTACTTGCTCAGTTAAATAGTACTGTATTATAATGGGGAACTTCAATCAAGGGGGTGAACCATCCTAATTGCCCACTAAAAGATCTAATGAATAGCTGTAATTATCATCAATTAGTTACCGATTCCACAACTGAAGCAGGTACAATTATCGATTCAAGTTTATGTAAAAAAGGATTCAACTTTAGTTATCACGAGGCCATTACTGTTAAAATAATGGAGAGCATGACTTCATCAATAACTTCATAATTGCAAGAAATTTAAAAGGGGTCGTTCGTAATTCGTTTAATGAGTAATTTTATTGTAAACTATATACTCGTACGTTCGAAACGACACAATAGAAAAGGGTATACAAATACAGGCTGCGAAAAATTACATTTGTAATTTCATCTGAATATAACACTGGTATGCATCAATTTTGCTGTCAAGGGTTTTGTAAGTGATTCTTATAGAGCTTTTCCTGCTGATTTCGAATCTGCAATCCGTTTTTCTCAATCAGCTCAGGTTATCCGGCTATGGCCTCATAAGTAAAATAGAATTTTTCGTGATTTTGTCAAAGCGGAATTGGAACAGTAACATCTATCATCACTTGTTTCACTTGTATAATATCTTTTTTTACTTTTCAGGCATATAGATAAAATATTTCATAATGAATAGAGCGTGTAAAAATGATCCCAATAGATTCTGCTACATATGTGGGACGGTTACCATGCCAAATAACCAGTCCCAAATCACTAAATTTGTGAAGACAATGTATAGAGCATACTTTGGAATTAAGCTAGGGGACCAGGACAAAAATTTCGCCCCTCATATGTGCTGCAAGACGTGCATTGAAAATTTGAGAAGATGGAGCAAAGGCAGAGCGAAATCTTTGCCTTTTGGAATTCCCATGATTTGGAGAGAAGGAAAGGATCACGTGACAGATTGCTATTTCTGCATAACAAACCTCCAAGGTGGGCTTATAAATTTATTTTTCTTAAATATTTTGAAATCCTCGTATGAAACTTGACATAATATTCACCATAATGTAATATTCACCATATATAGCATAATATTCACCATAATGGTAATCATACATTTACATATACATATTGTTATAGAAAATACATTTACACATACATATTGTTATACAAGTTACATTTACATATACAATGATTGTATATTTTCTTTCTTTTTCATTCATATTGTCCCCGAAGGGACAATATGAATGAAAAAGAAAGAAAATATACAGACTCCATCGACCTATTTCATATCTTACAGACCGCAGCCTTCCCTCACGAGCCGCCACTGTCTGAATGCTTCTTCTATTTCATATGCAAGTTTTATATCCATGTTTCTGTGTTTCTATTTTCAGGAGTTAACGAGAAGAATAAACACATTGTTGTATACCCTGACATTCCTTCTGCTATGAGACCTGTACCCATGGTCCTGGAATTCCAATACCCGACCCACCTCAAACCCTGGACTTCGATGATTCTGATGATGAATCAATGACCAATGCCAATGACCAGTCCCAGTCGTATATACCTACAAATACCGCTTCAAATGAGCCGAGGCCTCTCAACCAGGCCAAACTTAATGATCTTACCAGGGATTTAGGACTTTCCAAATTAGCTGCCGAGATCTTGGGCTCACGACTTCGAGAGGACAACTTGCTGGCTCCGGGAACAACATTCTCCTGGTATAGGAAACGAGAGGAAGAATTCCGCAAGTTTTTTGCAGTGCACGAAAATACCTCTTCCTTAGTGTACTGCTGCAATGTTGAGGGGCTAATCGAATCCTTGGGCCTGCCATATAACGCATCAGAATGGAGGCTATTTATAGACTCGTCTAAACGAAGTTTGAAAGCAGTACTTCTCAACATTGGGAATAGGGTTGCATCAGTCCCTGTAGCACATTCCGTACAACTTACTGAGAGCTACGATAACATGAAAATTTTACTGGATGCTCTCGTATACGACCAACATAACTGGAGGATCTGTGGAGATTTGAAGGTAATACTAATATCATAAGTAAACTATTGCTATTGACTATGTTGTTTTTCCAAAGGTTATTTGAGAGCGTATAAGAACACTTAACTTCCCCACAGAAGTGATACAGTCCAATGCATAGATTTTTTTATCTGATAGAACAAATTCTCTAAATTCTTTAAATATTTTCATTTTTTTTCAGATTGTGGCATTTGTATTGGGAATGCAAGGGGGATACACGAAATACCCATGTTTCCTCTGCAAATGGGATAGCCGAGCGGATGAGAAGCACTATGCACAGCGTGAATGGGCATCCAGAGTGTGAACGATTTCACCAAGATATCAAAATAATGGAAGAGAGGTACCAGGGAAACTGGGATATCAATATGCTGGTGTTTGAAGCGAGACGTGCCCGAAGAAAAACAGACGGAAAGCCAAAAAAAACTTCATTCCTTCCTCAAACTTTTTTCCATATTCATTGTATGAATAAAAGTATTTATTCACACAATGTTTTCATTTTTCACGAGTGTTCTTATAATATTACTCGTATCTACAGTGTTTAAGCTAAAAAAATCAATAAATTTGGGGATAAAATTGGACTTATAATAAATGGCCAATAGAGAAAAAACCTTACCTGATTGAGGAAAACCAATGTCATTTTCGAATTCAGCATGGTCGAATTATATATGAGTTGAAAAAACCCTCACAGCAGACAAAAAAATTTCATATGCATACCAGTGTAATTAATTACACATTTTGCTATGTACTGTAAATAATTAGTTATTTTACTATAACTAATTACTGTAATTGAAATAATCGAACTTATCTCGAATAAATTAATTTTTACTTTTTTCACTGATTTGAAAATTTAGTGTTTTTTAGTTATTTATTCAATCAAATTAATTGTAACAGTACAGTAATTATAATTGTGACTATCGGAGCGGAAGTAATTAATTGTAATTATAATTCAGCATTTCTAAAAAGGAATTTTAACTGTAACTGTAATTATCCCCCTCAAAATGTAATTTTTCCAAATCTCTGTAAACAAATAATTTGTGAGAAAGTAATCTTTTGGGGAAGAATAATCTTAAATTCGGGTTTACTGTTTAGCAGGAGGTGTACTCTCAAGGCTCATTCGTATCTAATTAATTTCAGTAGTTCGAAAGATTCGCTATACAAATTTGTACGGTTTTATATTGTTTATAATGTAACCGTGTAGGAGTTTCTTTAAACAATTACTCCTAAACTTAGTCTTCTCCCTCCCCGACTTTAGAGAGACGTCTCTGGTTGTAGTGTGCTCCACATAGCATGGCCAAACATTGAGCAACTCACTTTTATCACTTGTCTCATAAACACCTCGAAGTAGGAGAGGCTCTTGAATTTGCCGTATCAACAACGGGTGATCACCCAAGAAAAACTCTTTCTCCATAAAGGACAAGTACACGGTGATAGATACAGGGACCCGCCACTGATATCCCTCGCCGGAAAGAGATTTTCTCTACTCTCGTGGTGTCACAACACCGCGAGGTATGAACAACTCGTATATCACATGTCGCATAAACACCTTTCACGGCGGGAGACTCAACTTGAAATTCGGCGACATTCAAAGAGTTGGCAGCCATAAAAACACGACAGACACAATTACAGAGAACACACTCAAACACTTGCTAAAACAGTGACATATTGGTCAATAGATTAGTCAGTGTAGCGTTGGATGCTGTAAATATAATAAATATAAAAAAAATTCTAAAAAAAAACAATGGCATGGTCATTAGCTTTAACCAGCCAAGCTTTGCATCTCTCTCTCATATATATATAAAATTAAACTTTTAAAAACTGTCATATTGTTCTTTAGAGTATGCACTGTAGTATGAAAAATAAAAAACCTTTAAAAAAAAATGGCATGTCGTTCATTAGATTTGGCTCTCTCGAGTTGGATGCTACCCTTCATTTTGTACTGTCCAATGATGTCAAATTTAAAAGTACAAGTAATAAGTGTGCGCATGGTCTAAATCAGGGGTCGGGGAACCGGGGTAAAAATGAAAATCTCGGGGTTAATGAAGGCTCAATAAACATATAAATAAAATTGCACAAACATTTATTTAATAAGCGAGGCTAATTACACTGGCCAACAAAATGAAACTTTTTTTTCTCATCACAAACATTATCACACTTTTCTTAATGCATTTTTCGCGCTGATTCCGAATCTGGTTTTAATATTTTCCTAGCACGTATAGTTATATAGATACCCTGGTTTTGATATTGCTATAAGAAAATTTATGGATGTATAGATCACACTTAGGAATGCTAAACAACAAATACATCATATACCTTATTCAATGTACTTATAAATAAAGAATATATACATTATTTTATTAAAAGCGCTGTGAGTGTGATTTCCTTTTGTAAATTTGGCCTGGATTGTCACGATACAGCATCCAACAATGGTCCGCCATCATGCTTATCATGCTTTCATTCCAATATCCTTGGTAGCGCTTCTCCATCATCTGAATATCTTGATGGAAGCGCTCTCCTTGCTCGTCACTCACTGCACCAAGGTTTTCAGAAAAGAAATCTAAGTGGGAATGCAGGAAGTGAATTTTTAACGACATTCGACACTCCATTTCTTTGAAGGCATCAAGGAGGTTCTTGACTCCATCCTTATACGCAGGTGACTTGTTGCTTCCAAGAAAGTTTTCACATATCCATTTGAACGCCAGCCAAGCCTTCAATTCCAGCGGACTTAGGACTTTTTCAAATTCAGTGTCATTCAAAACCTCCCTTATTTGTGGCCCAACAAAAATTCCTTCCTTCAATTTTGCTGCAGTAACCTTCGGAAATTTCCTTGAAAGGTATTGGAACCCTTCAGAATTTACTTTACCCATTGCTTTAACAAAATTCTTCATTAAACCAAGTTTAATGTGAAGAGGTGGCAGATACTGTAGATCTTTTGGTGATCCACTAAAGGGACAGACTGGACATTGCTTATCCCTGGGACATATGTATACCTAAGTGGCCAGTCACTTTTGGTGTAATGTTCTATAGTGGCTCGACTGTCCCACAGGCAAAGGAAACAACAAAATTTTGTGAATCCTGACTGCATACCCATAAGCATTCCTATAACTTTTAGATCTCCACAAACGTTCTATTGATGACTGTCGTATTTGATTGCCTTAAGTAGTATATCCATATTGTCATATGTCTCTTTTAGATGGACGGAATGGGCAATGGGGATGGATGGCATTATATTACCATTATGCAAAAGAACTGCTTTCAGGCTTCTCTGCGACGAATCAATAAAGAGGCGCCACTCAGATGCCACATACGTCTGAGATATGGCTGTAAATAGTCCATTGATGTCATGGCAATAACAGAGAGGACCGTCTACTGAAAAGAATGCTGTTAATCAGAGCTGGGCACTTGCGGCATATTTTGCGGTACTGCGGTACTGCGATACTACCGCACTACCACCCCGGGCCCGCATAACGCAGTACCGCAAAGGATCGCTGAAAGTACCGCAGTACCGCTACCGCATTCAAATTTCCGCGTACCGGTTTGGTAGTGCGGTGGTACCGCAGTACCGCAAAATATGCCGCAAGTGCCCAGCTCTGCTGTTAATTCAAAATTCCGCTTTCGGTAGTAACTAATACGAACATTGTTCTCAAATAAATTGTTCTCCTTTAGTCTTGAGGCGAGAAGCTCTGATTTCTCTTTAGACAGCGATAAGTCTCTAACAAGATCATTCAACTGTCCTTGGGTTAACTTTTTAGGCTCTAAATGTCTACCTTCAAAAGTGAATCACAATGCTGCTAGACGTAAAAGCTCACACCTGAAATACATAAGATGTATAATTAAGATAATTGAAATAAATAAGATGAATAAACTAAAAAAACACAATATTAAATAAACACAATCAAATGTTGAAATATTAGTATTTTGCCTATTTAAAATGGTTAAATCTGTGTAGTTATATATATGCCTTCATCTTGAAAACTATACGTGCTAGAAAAAATCTGAATGCAGTTTTGGAATCAGCGTGAAAAATGCTATCCAGCCACCACAAATCTTACTCTGATGAAAAATCTTTGTTGACCAGTGTTATCAAAGTTTATTTTTTCGAACAAATAATTTCAAGTCTTGCGGGTAATATCGTTGTACACAAATATATTTTGGGGTAATACCCGAAAAAGTTCGCCGACCACTGGTCTAAATGGATTAAGAGTGCTTGTTAGTTTGTAAGTCTGTTAATTCTAACATTTTTTTAAGGTGTGGCTTCCAGCATATTTTATACATTCTTTTTCCACCCTTCACGTTTCTTCTGTTACAGCAGAGTATAGGACTATGAATATACAGGGTGTACATAAAGTCAGGATCTATTTTTGTGAAGCACTTGGAAATTATATGGAATTCAATCATAAAATGATAAAGTGGTAACATTTATTAAATAATTAAGAGTAGGATTCGACGTGACGCCCATCAGTATCCCTGCACAGCTCAAATCGTTCCGCAGCATTTCTAAACACATTCTGGAGCATTTGCGGGGTTATGTTATCTGCAGCAGTTCGTATACGTGTACGTAAGTTTTCAAGACTCGTAATCCTCGTCTGATAGACGTGCGATTTGATAAAGCCCCATGCAAAGAAATCTAAAGGGGTTAAATCTGGTCATCTCGCTGGCCAAGGTCTGTTGCTTCCGCGTCCGATCCAGCGATTTGGAAAACGTCCATTTAGATAATCCTGAACAATTTTGGCATAGTGACAAGGAGCACCATCATGTTGATAGACGACGGTACTAACAATCCTATCCCCGTCGTCTATCAACATGATGGTGCTCCTTGTCACTATGCCAAAATTGTTCAGGATTATCTAAATGGACGTTTTCCAAATCGCTGGATCGGACGCGGAAGCAACAGACCTTGGCCAGCGAGATCACCAGATTTAACCCCTTTAGATTTCTTTGCATGGGGCTTTATCAAATCGCACGTCTATCAGACGAGGATTACGAGTCTTGAAAACTTACGTACACGTATACGAACTGCTGCAGATAACATAACCCCGCAAATGCTCGAGAATGTGTTTAGAAATGCTGCGGAACGATTTGAGCTGTGCAGGGATACTGATGGGCGTCACGTCGAATCCTACTCTTAATTATTTAATAAATGTTACCACTTTATCATTTTATGATTGAATTCCATATAATTTCCAAGTGCTTCACAAAAATAGACCTGACTATGTACACCCTGTATTTTAATATTTGTTGTTAATATTTCAATCTAACGGACTACTTATAATATCGTAATGGTGAAGAACTGCTTTATCAAAATCTAACGAGGCAAGTGTTAAACCTCATTAGGTGGCCATGGAATTAACACATTTATATTGTTTAATCTGCTTGATATATATATAGTATATACCACAAAATTTGGTTCCTGCGGCAGTTTCCAAGCTTACATTTTTCTAATATAAGAAGGGGTATAAAGAGGGGAACATAAATCTTCACTATATTTGCTTCCAGCAAAAATAATTTAAAAGATAAATTTTCGTGGATTCTACGTTATTTTATACTTTCACAGTCACTAACTCCCCCTTCTCTCTCTCTCCCTGTGTGTGTATACGAATGGTGTTGCGATGGACATCTCTTCAAAAGAAGATTAGACGTCTCGCTCAGAACAATCCTAGATGAAGAGTACAGGAAACCAACTCGCTACTTCACCAGGCCAACTCGAGAGGATGGGTGATAAGCTTCACCTTGAAATGAGGAACCATCGCACGGAACATTTGAAAGGTGGGAAGGTATACAATATACATATACGAAACTAATTCTGCTTTGGCCCACACATTACCAATTTTCTAAATACTCATCGGATGTTCATGAAACTTGGACTAAATATTAAGAATGTAGGGCTCTATGGAATATGCCCGAAAGGGCTCATTCCATCAAGTTTTGACCATAGATGAGTGAGTGTATCATCTGCAAAAATATTGCGCGTACCAGTAAAAGTGATAGAAATCAAAATAGTCTCCTCTAAACGTAAGGTAATAATAATATCTTCAAAAATTTCTATTACTAATAGTATTAGCAGTATTAGTGATAATTTCTAAAATCATCACTTTTCATCTTATCATGATGGAACTCGGCGAGAATGTTCAGAATATGCCCTGATGGGCTTATTCACACAACTTTTGACCATAGGTCACTGTCTCAACTCTAAACATTTTGCGTGTACGAGCAAAAGTGTTAGGTCTTCTCTAAACAAGTTAATACTTCTATCTTAAAATTGTTCTATTACTAATAGTATTATCAGTAATAGTCACAATTTTGATGACTTTTAAGTGTTGAAATTATGGTATCTATAGTATCTTTGGGCTTTACTGGGCTAATAATTAAAAATGAAACCTATAGTTATTATTATTAATTAATAATACACAAATCATGAATAAGAATTATTAATTAGGGTAAGTATTGGTACTTTTGAGATAAAGACAATCCAAATTGACGTACAACATGAATGGATTTCTTCATGAGTTACAAAATATTCAACAATTTTAAGTTAATGAATTTGTTCTACGCTCGTAAATAAAAATAAAATGTACCACTTTGATTACATCTTTGAGTTTTAGTATTTTTAGCTCTTTAAATAATGCACAAGAATAGTCATGGCAATCAATATCAGATAATAACCTTATTGCTCGTTTTTTGAATAATAAATAATAAAATTTATTTTACTGGTTTTTTAGGAAGAGTTTCTTGGTGGCCAACCATTTCATTACATTAATCGTCCAAATATCTAACGAGTCTATACGCTATACGAACTAGTTCTATTTTTAACTATTATTTATAGATTTTTTACAATTTCTATTTACCAAAACTACACTTATTCATGGATTAAAAGGCTAATTTAATGATCATTTTATTTTTTAAATAAAACAAAAAATTTACACTCTTAACAAGTCACCCAACACGTTAATAAAGTTAACATGTTGGTTTTGAATACGAGGGGCGGTCAAAAAATAAGTTTGTACGGCTATAATTTCGTAAGTAAAGGACCTACATTGATTATGTTTGTATCAGGTGAATTCGTTAATCATTGTTGGCAACACTTCACGTCGATTCGGCTGCCATATACCGTACATTGGTTATACTAGTCAGTTGAACATGACGGCTCGACTGGAACAGTGCCCTGTCATTTCTGCAACGATATTCCGAGTCTGTCAGTGGTCAAGAATTTCTCGAGCGCATTGTCACAGGAGACGAGACATGGGTTCATCACCGTACTCCTGAAACAAAACGTGCCAGCATGGAATGGAAACACCCTGGGTCCCCGCGACCAAAGAAGTTCAAGATTGCGAGGTCCGCTGACAAAGTGATGGTTACCGTGTCTTGGGACCACAAAGGCTCTTTGCTCGCAGACTTCATGCAAAAGGGAACAACAATCAATGCAGCTGCACATTGTCCAACACTTAGAACGTTTACGAGCGGCCATTAAACTAAACGTCCTGGACTGCTCCGTAAAGTAGGGCACTGTTCCAGTTCAGTCGCCATGTTCAACTGACTCGTATAACTAATGTACGATAGATGGCAGCCGAATCGACGTGCAATGTTGCCAACAATGATTAACGAATTCACCTTATACAAACAATCAATGAGGTCCTTTACTATGAAATTATACGCCGTGTAAACTTATTTTCTGACCGTCCCTCGTAGGTTGAGTTAGTTAAGGTTAGTTAGATTTGCAACTATCCTTACTTATTATAATGGAGTTGATTCTGTCTGCTCTCTATCTATCTGTGGAAAAAGTCGCATTAAATAATTTCATACCGAAAAAGTCAAGGTAAATATTTTCATACCGAAGATTTTGAAAAAAATTATTTAAATAGCGAAAGCTTAATATTTACTTGGAGCACTCAATATATTTAACCCCACCCTTTTTTCTTAGCTAAATAATAGGCCATGGGGCTGAAATGTCTTTTGGGCCGCAAGTTTAAACTTTCTGCGCTTCACATAACCGGATTTTTCCAGTTTGAACCTCCCTTCCTTGTATAAAACCGATGGTTAACGCAATTTCGAAAATGGCGTCTGACAGTGATGTGCGTCGTAAACAGAGAGCTGTTATCGAGTTCTTAACCGCAGAGAAGGAAACAGTTGGAAGTATTCACAAACGACTACGGAGATGGTGTTGATCGAAGCACAGTTGGACGCTGGTCTAAACCTGTGAAGTCATCGAAGAGAGGGAGAGCCAGCCTCGATGATGAGTGTGGGAATTTTCGATTACCAATCTTTAAGGAGCGTACCCCAACTAATATTGGTAATCCGCGCCCGCCTCTGATCGTGGTTCGAGCGATGTAAATGAGGCCACAGTCTTGGCAGTCTTGGGAGACTCAAGTACGGGGTGATTTTGTACTGAATTAACTTAAGGTAGTCCGTATCATATAAATTAGACAATGCTAACTGTACATATTAATTGGAAATACCTATCCTTAATAACGAATCGGTAAATTTCTAGTCTGAATGGCAACCAGTAATGTTGCATATAGAAAGTCGTTTTAGGAGATACTGAATACAGTCGTGAGGTTTGTTTTTGTCGCTAACTAAAACTAACCTAGCTTAGGTTTAGTTAGGTTACGTTTAAACTAATCATCCTTACCCTTTTAATTTGCTGGTTTGTAGAGCTGCGCTATTTCTCCAAGAAAATCATGAAAAAAAAAAATTTTCATTACGATGGGCGGCTCTGAATAGATAACGCGCAAAATACTGTTCATAATTGTCCACACGCACACCCGATCGTAGCACCCATGATTTGACGTCTTTCCAAAGGCGTTCAATATTTTGCGTATGAACTTCATTGTCGTCAGTATCTACAAAGTTTTCACTATGGTTAATTTTATGGTGCTCATAACCGTGCCAATTTAAAGAGTCATACGCCTTCCAACTGTCTGAGTACATAACACTTCCTGGACGCGTATATTTTTGAACGAGCGAAATTAAAACTTCTTTAGTTCGTTCTTTTACAGGAACAAGAAATTTTCTCTGAAATTCTTTCAATCCCGCTAAACACCCAACATCCACCCACACGTCGTCCAAGGTTATATTTAATTCGTCCAAACTTTGATTCATCGATTTCAAGATAATGCCAGGCCTACCGATTCTTTCTTGATTTTGCACCCACGCCAGGGACACTTCTTGACAAAATGACCTCCAGTCAATTGTGGTTTGCCGCGTGATATTTAGGTTTTCGCAAACCGCAAAATACTAAATTCTTTTCTTAAAAAGATGTCAACAAAGCGCAGGTTTGTCCACGCTGTAGATTAGCCTTTTCCAGCCAGGTACTTTTGAACCGGCTTTGCGAAAATGAGCACTTCTTAAAGCGCTTACTTTTTGCGTACCGTACTTGTTTCCGACACTAAGTTATTTTCACTTAGTTTACACGCACTGTTGCAGGATGGGCACAACTTTGAGGACTGGATTACGCCGTGCTCTTCAAAAATCTTTAATGCTTTTTCATTGTTATTAAACACCTCGGCAATTAGCATATAGGACATTTGCTCACAACCTTCACAAGCCATGATTTCTTATAAATGAGATGCTCCCTTGCGCAACTATATTAACAGATGCACGCACGTGCATAAAAAAACAACCACATGCATGCACATAAAGAAACGGAGCCCACGTACACATAAACAAGAAGCGCAGTGCACCAACTAGTGCAACATTTGTGCAATTTGTTATTCAGCGCACAGCGACAGAAATGGACCTCACCATTGTATTTAGCATCCTCAAAAACCTATAAATCCAGAGTCCATATATGTACGGGTATTGGTTGCCATTCAGAATAGAAATTAACCAATGAACTACAGGTAACTACAGCAACTACAGGTAATAACGAAAAAAACAATCACCAAATACAAAAAAAACCTAGTTGGAACGCCAAGTCAACACGATGCTAGTTTATAGAGCAATGTAGATCACTACAAACTATCAACGTGGGCTAACCGCAAAGAGCCTCCTGCAAGAAACAGCATTATTAATTGGCACAGATCGTTGATGCAAGTTGGTAGTGTGCAAAATGTGCAAAGAAAGAGAATAAGAACTAGTCGAATGGAAGAAAATGTGGCACTTGTTGTGAATCATTTTGATAACGATCCGTACAAAGTCCATATTGTCCAGAAACTTTATGGAGAAGATAAAGCCAATCGTGTGCAATTTACTACTGATGAAATTGCGAGAATTGAAGCAAATCCTATGCATTTGGCAGTGCTGTTGTGGTCTGATGAGGCCCATTTTCACTTGGACGGGGGTGTTAACCGCCCTAATCATCGGTACTGGGCTCGAGAAAATCCAAACTGGGTGAAGGAGCAAGCTCTGCATTCGCCAAGAACTACGGTCTGGGCTGCTATTGGGCAAAGTGGTGTTTTCGGCCCATATTTTTTTGATGAAAATGTCACAAGTGAAAGATACCTCACTATGTTGCGGGAACAGTTCTGGCCAAACGCGGAAGCTAGTGGCCTAGATGATGAACTGCTATTTATGCAAGATGGAGCTCCTCCCCATTGGGGAACCCAGGTCCGGAACTGGCTCAATGAGACACTGCCCGAACGCTGGATGGGTCGCGGGTCTTCCAATATGCCCTGGCCCCCACGCTCTCCCGATCTCACCCCTTGCGACTTTTTTTTATGGGGGTTTATTAAGTCGAAAGTCTACGCGACAAGACCAACCGACATTCATGAACTGAAACAGAGAATTCAAGCAGCTTTTGGTGAAATTACGGTCGAAATGCGACAAAAGGGGGCTGGAATACAGAGCAAGGCTGCCTATACTGATCGAAAATGGTGGAAATCACATTGAAGTTTATAACTAACCTTCTAAGTTTATAAAGGTAATTAAATTTATATCCAAAAAAACTTTATATATGTACCTATGTTGTGTATAAATTTTATTTGATTTGGTTACAAAACAAAAAAGTTATAAGGATATTAAAACCGTCAGAGTTAAAAGGCCCACCCTGTGTGTGTGTGTGTGTGTATATATATATGTATATATATATATATATATATATATGGCTTTTTTGTGACGGTACGCACCGGTACGGCGTACCGGCACCTTTTTTGAATAATTAATTCGTAGATTATTTACAATTTTTCTTATTAAATTTTTAAGTTTTCTAAAACTTAAGCGATATTGTATTATAATATTGTGTAGTACAAAATTATACTGTATACCTATTTTATTTCATGGCAAGTATAGTTGTTATATGGTAAGCATTGAAATCAATTGTAGATAAACTTTACGTACACAACAAATGTAAGGCATCTAAAAATAAACTACGAGCTAGTACACAATACAATTTATTATGCGTCACTCAGCAGTTGACACAAACAGTAAGGAACGAAGTCGACATATTGAAGCAGATGAGAACTTGATGAAAATTTGGAATTTTCCATAAAACGGTAAGTTAATGTTATGATTATAATATATATATATATATATACAGGGTGGGCCGTAAGTTTCCATACATAGGAAAAATTAAACGTTTGTTTTTATGTTTCAGATACCCTAAGAATATGCGTTTGACGTAAGATCTTGTTTACTGATGAAGCAAATTTTTACGTCAATGGCGAGGTTAATCGGCAAAACATACGTTATTGGAGTAATGCTAACCCTAACTGGCTGAGTCCGACGAAGATGCAAGGTGCCGGTAAAGTGATGGTGTGGGCCGGGATATGGGGTGACAGAATTATTGGACCAATTTTTGTCAGTGGAAATCTTAATGCCGAAAGGTATCTTAACATGTTGCAAGAAGAGATTTTCCCATCCCTGCTAAACGAGGAAGGTAACTTCCCAGTTTACTTCCAGCAAGATGGAGCTCCACCTCATTATGGTCTTCACGTGCGTCGGTATTTGGATCAGCAGCAGCAGTTTCCGGATGCTTGGATTGGTCGGCGTGGTCCTGTGGTGGCCTCCCAGATCCCCAGATCTCACCCCCCTTGATTTCTATCTTTGGGGGCACTTGAAGGCCATGGTGTATCAGGAAAAGATACGAGACATAAATCATCTAAAGGAACGTATCACCAACGCCATTACAAGCATAACGTCAACTGTGCTAATGCGTGTTCATCAACAGTGGGGAACACGTATTGAAATGTGTTTTCAAAACAATGGCAACCATGTAGAGCATATTATATAAATAAAAATGGTTGTCCATAAAAAAATGTTTATTTTTCCTGTATGGAAACTTACGGCCCACCCTGTATATATATATATATATATATATATATATATATATATATATATATATGTGTTTTCGGATTAGAAGCGAGAGAGGGTGTTCACCTCAGAAGCTCTCGCTTTTGCCGTTGTCAGCGGAATCCGAGCACTTGCATAAGCATTTACGAGTCTATTGCGAGAAATTAAATAATTTAAAAGAAAAGAAATAAAAATAATACATGTGGCCGTATTTACCTGTACGTAATCATGACTATCAACGGACATGTACGAGTGCATAAATAGACAATAGGGAGGTCTGATGCATGAATAACACTGCCCAACAAAAAAAACATTTTTTGCTGCTGATTTAATTCTAAGACCTGTTTCTGGATAATATTGATGTGCTGATTTCAAAAATCACCTTAGATTTTGTCCATCACATCAGGTTTTCGTGCAATGCAATATGCCTATTTTGGGTGATCCATGAAGGGCGCTTATCAAAATTGATGATTTTTGAGACCTGTTAACAGCTGTTTTGCTGTTAAAATTTTATCTGTGGAATACGCAAATCTGTGCATTAAATCTAAAGGTCATGTACAACATATTAAAATCTTGGGTATCTGTGATTTCCCCAGGTGTGAGCGTGACGTCATGATCTGAGAGAGATTTCCCATTGGCGGAGTGAGAGCAGCCGGTTCCGCTAGTGACGTTACTTGTAAACTTTCAGCAGTTGGGTTGCAACATGAGCATTAAAGTTCACTATCTCAACAGTCATCTGGATAAATTTCCAGATAATCTTGGTGATTTTAGTGAAGATGAAGAACAAGGTGAAAGGTTCCACCAAGATATCAAAGTGATGGAAGAACGATACCAAGGAAGATGGGATACTATGATGGCTGACTACTGCTGGAGCCTGCAAAGAGATTGTCTTGACATCTCTCATTCTAGGAAGTCCTATAAGAGAAAATTTATCAGCACTGAAAAGTAAGAAAACTGGTCCCTTGCTTGCTTTAATATGGATTCATTTTTTGCTTATTTAAACACTTTTAATCACTTTATGTGTCAATATTACCATTGTATATTAAAGTTCACTCCCTGCACAATTGTTTACTTTTCCATGCTGATTCTGAGTATGTAAAAACTTATTTTTTGAAAAGAAAAAAAATTGTGCATAACCCTGCCAAAATGCGATATCTCCAAAATATCCGTATTTGATTGCTCGAAAACCTGACGTGATAGGCAAAAACTAAGGTGATTTTTTAAATCAGCACACCAAAGTTACCTAAAAACAGGTGTTAGAATTAAATCAGCAAAATTGGTGTTGGGCAGTGTAATTAATACAATTAATAAAAGATAACGGTCAAGATAAGATATGGACGTATGGATGAATATGGTCGAATAATATGATGATAAAGAATTTACCATACATTGAATACTAAAGGTATGATCAGTATTCAAGGTATGGAAAATGTGAAGGGAATTAAGCTATTTTATGACGTCATAGTTATTCAAATTATGCCATACGTCAATTCATAATTAATACGCCATAGTTATTTAATTCGTACGTACAGTGCAAGTCATTATTGGGAGAAATTACAGGAAACAAATTAGAGATACAGTAATGAAGGGTTTACAGCCATTGTACAAGAGTGGGTGAACTATTAATTAAATATATATACTTATACGAGTATACACTATACAGTATACAATAAATATTAAGGAAAATTAAAAAAATGAAACAATTCACCAATTATTTGGCAAAAATAGAAAGCAAATCAAAATTTTATCCAAACTCACGTTAGGCGATTTTGGTGCTTATGTAAAATGAATATTTGAATATAAAGATTATATAAATATAAGTACTGTATGAATATAATGAATATAAGGATTTAAATAAAGATTATCTAAATGCACGGATTAGGTAAGCATAAGGATTATATGAATATAAAAATATATGAACATAGAAATTATTCATTGTTCATTTTTACACACACACACACACACATATATATATATATATAATATTACATACAGTGTGTGTGTGTGTGCATCTAGGCCAATTGGCAGTGATCTTAAAGCCGACTAGGATGACTTGTGAAAACTCCATTATGCGGTGAGACATGCATCTGAAAACATATTCTCTTTCCTTGTGTTTTATTACCCCGGTTAGGTTGTTACCTATTCCCCCTTTGAAGGGTCTAGTCCTGGCCCTCTTCATGCTTAACCCTCCACTCTCCCCCATTGGAGGGATCTAACCCACACTTTGTTGCATTATTCATCATGTTGCATGTATAGTGGTTACACTTAGTGGTTAAACTTATTTTCCGTTTTTATAATTATTTTTGCGCGTTCTTCTATTCATTTTCTCTTTATTATCTTTTATCATTCTCTTTACACTCGTTTTCGCTGTACTTTATAAACGTGGTAGCACGTGACCGAGATAAGGCGCCATTATAATTCGAACGAGGCGAGGGAGACGGGAGATTAATTATACACTTAATTACACTTTACTGACTTTTATTATACCGAAACACTTAGATAAACGAGGTAATGCGAGGGGGGAATTAACGTTAGCATTTTAGCCGGAGACACAATTTATATTTTAAATAAACAAACCATACTAAATACGAAAAGCATCGTATTTGGCCAACGCCCGTCCGACAACTGAAGGGCATTTCTGCCCAGCCTCTAGACCAGTGATTCCCAACGTGGGGCGCACGCCCCACAGGGGGGCAATTTGAATATTTTTGGGGGCAATTTGAAAATGCTACAATAAAATGAAATTTATACATAATAATAAAATTATAAAATAATGAAATTTATACATAATAATAAAATGAAATTTATACATAATAATTCAACTCGTTTGGCGAGAGAGCTACTGTTACCATTCCCATCTTCATATTTGGTGGAATGTGGTTTTAGTGCTGTAAGTGACTTACTACAGAAAAAAAAGAAACCGACTGGATATCACAAAACGAGGAGACTTAAGACTGAAGCTAAGTAAGTTAGTGCCTGAAATCAAAACCATTTGTAGTAAACATCAAGCTCAAAGATCTCACTAACTTGAGATTATCAAACTTTGAATTTGCTGTATTTTTACCTAATATTGTGAATTTAAAGTGGTATTATTGATTAAATTACTTTTTTGTGAATTTAAAATTGCAACTTTTCAATTGAGAAGTTTTATTTCAAGGAAATAATATAGTTAGCTTCAATCTCAAGTTTCTTGACTCATATTTAATGTAACTCATATTGAATGTACTCATATTATTGAAATTTAAAATTATAACTTTTCAACTGAGAAATTTTATTTCAAGGTAATAATTTAGTTAGCTTCAACCTCAAGTTTATTTACTCATACTGAATGTACGGTAACTCATATTAAATGTACTCATATTATTGTAAATTTTAAATAATACCTTTTCAACACCAAATTTGTTTTTATATTAATGGGGGGCATCAAATTTTTTGAGGTGGCGAGGTGGGGCATGGCGCAAAAAAGGTTGGGAACCATTGCTCTAGACCATTTCGGGGTGTTGCCACCCAGTATTTTGTAACCAAACAATTATTTAACGTAATCACTGTACATTTCTTATTAACATATTATCATCTTTATTAAACAAACATTATTAAATTCTTACAAACAAAACATTTTAATTCTTAATTAGACATTACTACACATGCAATTGATTTGTATTTACATTTTTTAGGATATACTACTGGTTTGGAGGTCTGTAAAATGCACCAACTGAATATACTCTTTACTTGACACACAAATAACCCAAACTGATTCTACCCTGTTATCTAATTTATACTATCATTCTGAACTGAAGTTCAACCATTCTTAATGTACAAGACCAAACCACCTCCCTGCCTAGCCATTCTCTGATATATATTTATTGTATAATAAGTTGATTAATAACTATTTAACTCTTACTCTGCTGTAGTTTCATTCATTACCGCATCACTAATACAGACTATATCCAGATTTTCACAAATCATATAACTAAACAATTCACTTTTCTTACTCCTAAGACTGTGCATTTGTACAGGGTGTACATAAAGTCAGGATCTATTTTTGTGAAGCACTTGGAAATTATATGGAATTCAATCATAAAATGATAAAGTGGTAACATTTATTAAATAATTAAGAGTAGGATTCGACGTAACGCCCATCAGTATCCCTGCACAGCTTAAATCGTTCCGCAGCATTTCTAAACACATTCTGGAGCACTTGCGGGGTTATGTTATCTGCAGCAGTTCGTATACGTGTACGTAAGTTTTCAAGACTCGTAATCTTCGTCTGATAGACGTGCGATTTGATAAAGCCCCATGCAAAGAAATCTAAAGGGGTTAAATCTGGTGATCTCGCTGGCCAAGGTCTGTTGCTTCCGCGTCCGATCCAGCGATTTGGAAAACGTCCATTTAGATAATCCTGAACAATTTTGGCATAGTGACAAGGAGCACCACCATGTTGATAGACGACGGTACTAACAATCCTATCCCCGTCGTCTATCAACATGGTGGTGCTCCTTGTCACTATGCCAAAATTGTTCAGGATTATCTAAATGGACGTTTTCCAAATCGCTGGATCGGACGCGGAAGCAACAGACCTTGGCCAGCGAGATGACCAGATTTAACCCCTTTAGATTTCTTTGCATGGGGCTTTATCGAGTCGCACGTCTATCAGACGAAGATTACGAGTCTTGAAAACTTACGTACACGTATACGAACTGTGCATGGATACTTGACTCTGCTTTCAATAGTTAAATGTCCAACTTTGCTTCGCACCCGTAATCAATACAGTTTTGCCGACATGCTAACTCTGCGAGGCTGCCAAAAGATTAATGGCTAAATGGTCTAATTAATGGCTACATAGTCTAAATATAGAAATCAAAACGATTAAACAATGCACCATTGATGAGCAGGATGCATGTTAGAACAAAGAACTGTGTGACGTCACGCTTTGGCGCATGACGTCAGGCATTAATATACCAATCCGGATACGCTAGAGTCAAATCAAATTTTTTTTAGGGTAATACTCTAAAAAAATTTGATTTTGTTGGATATAAATAGAACATGACTCATCATGGAGAAACGGAATATGAAAGATTTCAGTTGTTTATTTCTTTATTGTTTTATACCATACAGCTTTACGTAAAATACAATACGATTAACATATGTACTTGCATACTCATTTTTATTAGATCCTTCAGGGGTATATTTACCAACATAAATACGACCTAATGGTTTAGATAAATCATTTGTAGATATTCTAATTAAAGTATTAGGGAATTGGGCAGTTACTGCATCACCTAACTGACAGACCTGTTTCAATCTACGATACAATCTAAACTCTTTAAAAGGTGAGAACCACTTTGTTCTTGGATGATTCATTACTTGCTCTGAACTATGAGAGGAGTCAAGATTAGGTTCAAACAAAACACAATGTGGAACAATTAAATATGGAGATGGGGATATCCCTACATTAGGTCCCTCCATTCTTTCCCTAGCCCCCTTCTTACGACCTATTGAATCTTCAAAATTAATCACATATCCAGACATATTAAGTTCTGGAATACTATGAAATGATACACCTGTTACTTGATAATAATTAAATTTTAAAATGGTAGATTTAGACTCATTATTTAGAAGATCCAAACACAAGGTATAAAACCCATCACTGTTAACACCAAAAGTATTTTTAGATAAATAAACAAATTTCATTGAAGCTGTAACTATCTTCTCCTTTGAACGCCATTTAGGTTTCCTTCGAGGAACGTACTTCCTTTTTCGAGGAACAAACTTCCTTCTTCGATACATCTTGAACAGTAAATAATACACGTCACTCCGATGCAACACCGACGATAAGAATGTTTGTTTCTTCTGTTTAAGGTGCTTTCAACCCTGCTGGATTATTGACACCATTTTTTTTTTTTTTTTTTTTTTTTTTTGTAGAGAAAGGTGGTGAAAGAAGTAGTAGAAGAGAAATGCTGCGGAACGATTTGAGCTGTGCAGGGATACTGATGGGCGTCACGTCGAATCCTACTCTTAATTATTTAATAAATGTTACCACTTTATCATTTTATGATTGAATTCCATATAATTTCCAAGTGCTTCACAAAAATAGATCCTGACTTTATGTACACCCTGTATAAAAACACCAGCCCCTCAGTTTTAACTGGTTCACTACTTTCGGTAAGGGAGCTCTGTCTATTCCTGACATAATTTGTTTTTAAGACTTTAAGAGTACTAACTTTACATAGCCTATACCCTGATGCTTTATGACCGCTGATAATCTAAAGTTATCTTTCAAAACCCTAAAGAATTCAGTCTCCCGTATGAAGCAGTTCCCTTTTTACTAAGATGTAATCCATCGTTACTGTAAAGCTTCCTCTTTTCATTAAAATTATCACACAAGTCTATGAATTTCACCCCCCTTCACTACACAGCATCTTTATTTTATTATTTTAGGCTAAATTACATTACATTTCATTTGGAAACCATGCAGCCACTGGGGCCTATCGAAGTTATCCAAATCATGAGCTATATTTTATAATATTCTACTTGTAAATTCTGAGTTTACTCCAACCCTTGGTAAAATACCGACAACATAACACTTGCTCTGCCTATTTCTTAAAGTTTCAATTAATTCTCTCTACCTCTGTTTAACAACTTCTGAATTTCTGTTCACTTTAAATGTACCATTTTTATCTTTGCTTGTTAGATCATTTATACCTGCATGAACTATAATTTTACCTTGACTTTCAGGCAACTTCTTCACTACCTCCTTGCTTTTAGAAATATTACTTCCCAGAATACATATTTTTCTACAGGTTTTCCTTCCCTTATTGTAAAATTCATTGTCCTCATTACATTACATTTCATTTGGAAAACATGAAGCCACTGGGTCTATCGAGGTAATCCAAGCATTGAGCTACATTTTAATAATAATAATAATAATAATAACAAATCTTGCAAAATGTCACTCTCAAGTCAGCTAATTAATATACAACTATTTACTACCACCAATGTAGCCTACATAACAGAAACTAAGCATAGACACTACATACATTCTACAAACTCTCTCTTTCACTCATGAAAATGTCTAAATTTTTCTTAGATTTAACTAACAAGTTTACTGTTTATATCATATGGCAAGTCATTCAAAAAATCTACCACTCTGAATTAAAAAGTATTTTCGTAGATCAAATCAACAAGTCTGTTTTCTAATTTTCTTATTATGCCCACGAGCTATCCCATCAGCCTCTAGTGAGAAAAAGTTATGTACATCTAATGATCTAAACTGTCCAAACCTGAAAACATTTTGAACATATGTATCATATCTCCCCTCATACAACGTTTCTCAAAACTAAACATACATAAACATAGTTCCTTTAATCTATCCCTGTGTTCCAACCTTCTTAGGCTAGGGATAAGCTTGGTTGCCCTACATTACACACCTTTAAGCACATGAACATGTCTAAGGCGAGGGGACCAGGCTTGAATGCAGCTTCTAAGTGAGGCCTAACATAAGAATTATGATTTACAGATAACTTCCTTACTCTTTAACTAATACTCTTAATAATACCTAACATTTTATTTGCTTATTTCTAGACACTAAGTACTGCTTAGAAAATTTTAGATCACTACTAACTATAATGCCGACATCCTTTTCCTGTCTAACATCCTCTAACCAGTTTCCTTGTATCTCATAACTAATTTTTTTATTATCCAAAATGGATAACTTTGCATTTTTGAACATTGAATTCCATCTCCCATTTACTAGCCGAAGTAACTAATCTATCAAAATGTTTTTGCACTTTATAAGAATTTTCTATATTTGTAACGGGACAACTACTTTTGTATCATCTGCAAATTGACCTACTCCTTTCTCTAAATCATTTAGATATAAAATAAAAAGTAATGGACCTAAAACTGATCCCTGTGGTACCCCACTTTTTCACTTTCTGCAACCCAGATTTATGACCATTTCGAATTACTCTCTGTTCTCTGATCAGGTACATTAATGGAAATGATGTAGATGTTATTTATTTGGATTTTAGTAAAGCATTTGACAAGGTTCCACATAGGAAACTTGTGTATAAATTAAAAACTTGTAGGATATTGGGGTCAGTTATAAATTGGGTAGAAAAATGGTTAGAAGACGGTTACAAATTCTAAAAAGTCAGATTAGAGAAACAAGACCACCTTGGTCTAAATCCATGTTGTGAACTTGAAATAAGATTAAAATTTTCCAAATGATCTTGAATATTATTCTTTATATTTCTTTCTAGTATCTTTCCTACCAATGATGTTAAACTATCAGACCTATAATTTCCTACCTCCTCCTTACTACCCTTTTTTGTGAATGAGTACTACATTTGCTTCTCTTCTGTGAGAATCCTAGCAAATATATTATCAGGTGCAGCAGCTTTATTTGACTTCAATGTATGAATCACCGCCTAACATCATCCTTCCTTATATGAATATGACCAAGGCATGAATTTACAGAATCTACAGAATTAAAAATCAAAGTCATTTAAATTTTCTTACATGAAAACAGCTAAAATTATTAAAAATACCAACAATATCCTAATCTTTTTCAAACATCCTATCATCATGTTCTATTGGGCTAATCCTATCATGCTTTTTATTATATTTATATAAACTAAAAATTTCTTTGTATCTTTATTGCTATTTCCAGCTAGATTTATTTCACTATGTTTTTTGCTCTTCCTAATCAAACTATTTAGCTTATTTCTTAACTGCTTATAATTATTCAAGTCCAAAATACTATCACTGCCTTTAAATTTCCTAAATGCCCTTTTCTTATCTTAATCCTGTTATTCCTAATAGTTCTGAAAAGAATACACCTACATTGTATATCCTCTAAAAATTTTTGAATCCAGACTATATCTCAATAGCATTTTTATTGGCAAATTCATTATCCCACTTTACTGAGCCTAACTCCCTAAATTTATTATAGTCACCCTTTGAGAAGCAAGGGACTGGATGGTCATTGTTGACTAGATCCCTAGATCCCTATTTAATTCTATCTTAAAACGTATAATCACTATTCCCTAATGACTCTCCTACTGCAAGTTCCCTAATAAGCTCATGTTCATTGGAAAGAACCAGATCTAAGATTGGTTGATCCCTAGTTGGTTTGTCTACAAAATGGTTTAAAAAAATAATCGTTACAGGAGTCAATGAAGATATTTCCTAATGATAGTCCCCAACCATGTTAAATTTGCACTGTATTGCTTCATATACATTACCAAATACCTGAAACCTGTTGTTAGTTGCTACCGCATGATTACTATTCTAATCCTATTCCCTAACTGACCTTTGACTTTGTGCCATCCATTAGGCCTGCGTCCTTATCACTAACAGTAGTCTTAGGATCAACCTTACTTGGACCTGTGTTGGTTAATATTGGTTATTTCACCCACTCAAAACAATACCATATATCGAATCCTCATTAATAATTAAGTAGAAAAATACCCATCTTGTGCAAATTGGTATAAATATTTTTTTTAATAATAAAGATTGCTATTTTTTGACGTTTATGATATGTATGTATACACTATTTTGGTCAATTTGTTACTTTTTTTAAATTCTAATTGGATTCAGTTTGGTGTTGTGTGCGATAAAATTATGACGTGCCTTTCGTGTGATTTCGACTTTGATAACCTGATTTGCCATGTAGGCCTAGATGAAGACAAAGCATTGGATATGTTTATCAATCACAGCGTTATTCTCTCATCCTTAACTTGCCCGAAATGTGACAGTGAGTGCCTAATACGAAAAGATCAGAAGATATTTAGATGCCGTAAGAAAAATCTGAAAAAATAAACGGGAATGTGATTTCAGTGTCTCAATCTTTAAAAACACTTGAAGGCGATTGCCGAATTGTACCCCCCACACCAAATAAGGTGAGAAAACTTGTTGGCCTAGGTTTCGTTAGATGAAGATATCTCGAAAACTATGCATTTGCACAGGAGACGGATATCACATTTGTGCAAAACGACTCAAAATTGACCAGAAAAATTTGTTCTCGTCAAAAAACCCGACTGCGTGTATAACCAATTTTTACCCCTGTGCCCTTATCACTTACACTAGGCTTGGGCTTAACCTTATTTGGACTTGCATCCTTGTCACTAACACAAGGGCTAAGCTTACGCTCAACCTCACCATGACTTACATTAGCATTTCATGTATTTGACTCACTTTCTGGCCTAGCTGTTCCATTAATCTCATTAGCTTACACTATTAATCATAGGGACAACCAACTCAACTAACTTAGGCCCGCTAGACTCTGAATTAGCAGCTTTTTTAAACCTTACTTTAAGCATGTCTTTAACCTCTCTAAACATTTACTGCAGAACCAAAAATATTTGGTTAACACCTTCATACCCATTGTACACTTGTCCTGTAATTTTGATGCAGACTGAGTGATACCAATCATCACAACTCTCACATGCCACAGTCTTATCCCTACACCTAACTTCCTTCTTGCAAACCTTACAGTCGCAGACGGAAGTCATCTCAAAATACAGTATTATTCTTTAACTCGGTTAAAAAATTTATGGTCTAAGTTAGACTATCCTTTGGATGGAATGAGCTAATGGGGACCGGGAGTCGAACCCCAGCACTTAACGTGGTAATTATGCAGCTAAGGGGCGTCGCCGAGTTCGGTGATAATTTTTGTTTTTTCATGCTTTGTGTAGTAGATATTGTCAATAGTTGTGGAATTATGAAAAAACACCAGGTTTAAGGTGTTTTGGATAGACAAGTACCACTGCACAAAGCACAAAAATTAGCAGAAAAACCGAAGAATTATCACCAAATAATGCAGAAAAAAACAATAATTATTACCGATTAAAGCAACCTAACCTAATCTAACCTTAACCAAACCAATAAGGCCAATTCTTACCTTTATTGTGGAGGTGGATAAAGTACAGCAATTGCTCTAAGGAAGTGATGGAGAATGGTAAAGTGGTCTGGGTGTTAGTGAGCAAATAAATATCTTGCAAAGTATTGTTGTATGTAGTGCTCCTGCTTGTTACCGGCTCGTAAAATCCAGCTTTTCACATCCTTCCACAATAAGGTAGGTTGATTTTCCGCATTTTTTTAGATATCGACTTTGAACTAGTCGAGATAGTCAGGGCTTAATATGATAATAACTGACAAAAAATTTCAGATCCCTAGCTTTAACCGTTTCAAAAATCGTCAAAAAATCGTACCGAAAAATACCGCATTTTCGCAATTTTCGTCAGAAAAAATCATGCCATTTTCATAAAAAAATCCTGAAAAAAGTTACAATTTTATTGAAAAAAAGTAAGAAAAACATGTACAGAGTCAAATAGACACATTTAGATCCCAAGATCGTCATAATTTTCACTGTAAGAGCCCTTAGAAGCAAAGGAAGGCCTCATCTGGCGGCTTAGGGCTTTGGCCAGAATGTGTTTGTGCCTTGATTCGAGTCCATAAACAGTATGGGAAGCTTCAGATGTCAGCTTCACGGCCCTTTCAACACTGAGAATGTGAAGGCAGATCAGGCAGCTCCAGCTTGGTGCCATTCAGCAATGCTTCTTGAAGCTCCTGGTCAGAAAAGTCTTCTGTGAGAGCAGGTTCACAGATGCCACTTTGAGAAAGGTTGATTAGTTCTGACCAGTGGGTAGCTTCAATGTTGATGGCTGTGATCTTCTTCAGCCTCTTCTTGGCTGGCTTCCCACTTCTGAAAGAATAATAATTAATTTATTTTTTATTCCAGTTTAAGATTTAATCCCTATTAGTCTCAGAATTGCTGATTCAAATTAAACTTAAATTAAAAAAAAAAAAAAACCCGAGTTCTATAAATCCCCATAATCGAAATTTTTTTCAGAAAGAAGGTAAGATTATTTCCATTATTAGAGGGGAGGGGGGGAATTGAGATAAGAAAATGTGAAAAAAAAATTCGATTATGGGGATTTATAGAACTCGGGCCTTTTTTTTAAATAAATCCCCATAATCAAATTTTTTTTTCACATTTTTTGAAATTAATAAATGCTTACCTGATGGACAGAATTTTCTTGAGAGCAGCTTCTCTCACTTCCAAGTCATCAGACTTCATCATGAAGTACAGCACATTCTCGGGCAGCAAGGCAAAAGCATTGTACTTCAGGTTCTTGAAAGCAACACCCTGGATTTCTTCAGACTGCTGCTTGATCCTCTGGATCATGTTGAAGATGTACAGCTGCTGATTGTGGAACTTGCTGTCCCTTTTGATCTCAAACCAGCTGACTGCATACACTTCCACAATGAACTTGATGGCCTGGTAAAGCTTATCCTGTAGTTCTGGAGGGTAAGCACCTCTGGTCCACAGACACATCAATCTAATTGCCAAAGTCAACCATCTTGCATGGTTTAATGGTCCAATTTTCCAGGCAGCAAATCTTGGGTTGACTTTGCCCCTGGAAATTCCAAGCACATACTCCAAAAGAAGCCTCTGGTCGCTACTGAGATCATTCAGTGTCTCCTCAGCAAATTCCATGTCATCCAAGGGGTCACTGAGTTTGGTGAATTCCACTTGTGGCAGATCTTGGTAGTCAATTTCACAGAGTTTTCCCAGCGGACCAGTGAAAGCAGTGGGACTTTTGGTACTGCCATCAAGATGCTTGAAAACAGCTCTGAAAGGAAGCTCATTTTGATGGAGTGAACAGCCAATGGTGTGCAATTTCCGCTCAATTTTATTTTCCAGAGCTGTTACAAGGCCTCCCTCCCAGCCAGTGTTTGTATTTGTGTTGTCAAGGAGGACAGCTTTCAGGGTATGAACACTGTTAAACTCCTCCAAGACACTAGCAACTTCTTCACCAAGAAGAACTCCAGTCGCACCTTTAATTGGGGTGACTCTGTGAGTAAGATATGTTCCACTTTCAGTTCCCGGCTCCTTTGTGAAAGTCAAATGGTGCTCTTGTCCCTTTCCTTTCTTCAGCTTAGTCTCCCCATTTTCATCCTTAACTTCTCTGTACAGCAAAGTGTCCTTGTCAACTTTCCCATCAACCCCAATACAGACTAACTTTTCCAGACCCTCATTGTGCTTTTCATCACTTTTCACTTTCATTCTAGCTTTTTCCCTGTCCATTTTCGATTTATCAACTATTATCTGTTTCACATCAAGGCCAGGCTTAAGCAGGTCCATAGCTTGTAAGTCGAAGTTACAAGCTTTTCCTCCAGATTCTGCTCCTGGACTGTAGAAAGAGATTTCCTGTTTATCTCTCTTGCTTTCTTGAAGCACACTTTATCCACCAATTTCACTACATAATATTCCTCATACAGGGGCAGCCGCGGGTTCACTGCCTGCCAGATCTCAATCACATCCTTTGCTATCATTTTAGCAATATCATAGTCTTTCAAGTCCGGGTGGCTGTTTTGGAGGAAATAACTGTACTGAATAACTTGGCGGAGGGTAGGAGACTCTGTTTTATCCAAAGGGGAAGGCTGGCCACTGAATTTTTTGGCACTATCACTTCGAGTTAACACTGCAGACTTCCGTTTTTTACCCATTTTTATGAAATATCCAAAAATAAACACAATTAAATGAACGCATCATAAAATAACTTAATTTAATACACATTTTATAGGTAAATATCATTAAAAAATACAAAATAATACACTAATAAACATCTATAATGCATTTACAATAAGTTCCAAGCATCGTTTTGTTAAAAAAGCCGAATTTTAATTGATTATTTTGATGAAATAAGGTCCGATATTTTGTTTGTTTACATTGCGCGAATGCCGCGCGCGCGATTTTACGCGTAAAATTCGGCAATTTTACAACTTAAAAATAATTAACAATCCTCAAAAAATACAATCATTTTCACAAATATGAGTTGGTGCAACGTTTCTTATTCATTAATACCTTTCTATCTAGACTAGTCCAAGATCACAGTTCCAAAATCAACCTACCCTATTCCACAAACACTCCGTATTATTAGTATGAACGAATGTCTCTGGATCCACAAAGTTTAAGCTATGATTTACAGTATGATGCGTGTATCCGTGTTCACTTGATGTATCACATGCCTTCCAGCAAGTCACTGTAGATTATGGAACCAGTGAAAATTAATTTTTTACATAGCGGAATTAATGTTTCGGCGTTGCGTTTCTCATCGGGCACAATGAAGTGTTTCTTAATGTTTCTATCAATACCACCAAATACGCAGACACCAACCACTCTACGTCCGCGGTGATATTTCCTTTTTCCAAATTTGCTTTCGTCGATTTCAACGACACAGCCTACACCTCCAATTGGTTCTTGAATTTTCAATCCACTTAATGCAGACCTCGCTGCAGAAGCTTTTCCAATCCACAATGGTCTATGCATCCAAGCCAAAGCCAAGGTACTTTTCGCAATATGCCTGACTGAAATGTTTTCTTAAAAACACGTTAATGAAAGCAATATTTTGTCCTGGACGCAATCGTGAGTGTTCTAACCATGTGCCTTTATAAACTAAAGCTATAAAATTACGAGTTACACGCTTATTTCTTGGATTCACCTTTTTATCGTTGCACTGAAATAATGCCTTATCTCTTTGAATAGCGCACTTTTTACCTCACTGAGAACAATTACGGGATTCCGGAATAACGCCGTGGTCTCTGAAAAGGTTTAAGGCTAAATCGTCATTAAAAAAAATAACGATGAATTTCGATATAATTAAGATTCCAAGTTTCGCACACCATGTTGGAATCTAGACTGAGAAACAGCGTTCCCATATCCTTCACAAGTGTTCTAGCAATCACACACAAATGTTTAATACAGCCTTTATCGGTAGATTCATCAATGATGAGGGAAAATTTATTTCGTTGGAGCAATCCAATCAGAAGCCGAATTTCACTCACTTTCACCGTTTCATTTTTCTTTCGTTTCTTGCTTGTACTTGGCATATCAAAGACAGATGGTTGTCTTGAGAGTGCAGAACACTTTTCACTGTGTTTCTTTGTTTGTGCATGTTTTCTCAAGTCTTGTCTGCCGGCTTGTAAACACAAATCGACATTGCACACGGAACGAAACGCGTAGTTAGAGCCTTTACGACTTCCTCGAAGCCAGTTTTTAAACTCAAGTGTTGGGAAAGTGATATCGAGTATTTTTGAAGATATTTTCGTTGCCGTTTTTTGGCTGGGACAATAACAACAGGTGGAGTTCCGTTGTCGCTACTATTTGTATCGGAAGACATTTCAGTTAAGAGCTAACACTAATACACTAACGTTAGTTATGTCTCACCCACCACCACCAGAATAACGAATTAAGCCGAAACTCGGGTTCAATTTAATTTAATTATTCATACCTGTAATAATTTAATTTAATCAGTAAACACTAGGCACGGATCGACTGAACAAGTTATGAACTTGTAATCCAACGAAAGCCGAGAAGTCCGATGTTGCCAAATCCTTGCTTAAAAATGTAAATTTTAGATATTTAGGGAATATTTTTTGGAAATGTATAAAAAGTCTGGATATTTCGCACATTTAACCCAAAAAATTTGGAAATAGCTTAGTCTGGAAAAATCCAGACTTTTCTGGGTATCCGGCAACGCTGCTGAGAAATAGCGCGATTTTAATTCTGGGATAGAGTCAGGTTTAAATTTGATTGGCTGGATGACGTCACGAGAGCACTTGTCCCTTGGTTGACGTCTGCCATGTTGATCATGGCGGCGATAGTGGCAAATTCCAATTTTTTCTAACATAATTTCTTTAAATTTCACCATAAAATGATATTTCCCCAGTATATAATTAATTGTAGTGTGATGTACATATATTTCTAAAATCGAAAAAGGTAGTGTATATTTATAAAGCCGTGACGCCCCTTAGCTGCATAATAGCGCTTAACTTGTCGGCTCAGCCATCACGGCACCTAAAACCGCGAGTGCAGCCTGCGCAGTTTGCTCGAATTTTGCAACGGCATCGCATTTTTCCCTATCACATTCATGCCCGTTGCGTCAGGCTAAAGTTTTAACTCAAATTACTCGAGCTCGGCATATGTAAAACGAAAACTTAACTAAAGTTAAAGTTTCGATTGAAATTAACGTGAGAACTACGATAAAATTTCAGATGCCAGACGCAGAGACAGAGTGTATACGCCCTAACTACTAACCTAGCCTAATCTCTACATATAAATTACAAAAATCCATGTCTGTTTGTTCCCTACTTACTCCTATCCTTAGGCTGATCTCAACCAAGCTCGGCAGGAAAATAGAGAGGACCAAGAAGCGTGTAACAGTAGGAGGGGGCGGGTAGGTGAGGTAGCTCCGCGCATGCGTGGTCCATCCGCAAAGCTTATACATATTGCTGCACAAGGCGCAACGGGGATATTCTCGTTTAAAGGCTCACTCACACGGTCAGCAGTCTATTAATGTCAGTATCCGAATACTGTCAATAATACTGATCGTGTGAAGTCAAGTCCCAGTCATGGCAGAGAGCGGATCAAATCATCGCGAATCTGCTTGAATTCATAAGCAAATATAGAAACTTAACCGAATTGTGGGGCATAAGCAGCAAAGACTACATAAATAAAGCAAAGGCCATGGCTTACGATAAACTGGTCACGGTTTATAGGCAAATAAAGGCGGATACAACAGTTGATGATGTAAAGAAAAAATAAATACTCTTCGGTCAAATTTTTGGAAAGAGCTACGGAAAATTGAGGATTCAAGGCGTTCTGGAGCTGGCTCAGACGATGTATATAAACCATGCTCCTGGGTTTTTGAAGAGAAGTTTCTTCAAGGTCAAGAGAAACCAAGACAGAGTATGACTTCAATTGAACAAAGCGAGGTAAGTAAACACACATATCATAATACTGTTATTTGTTCTTTCATTACAAAGTTTTACAAATAAAATTTAAGTAATTTAGTTATGTTTATCATATTAAGTAATTAATTATTGACTTAATTCATTTTAACAGATGGGTTATCCCATCACCCACCTGCAACTAGGTACCATACCATATATATATATCACACACACACCAGACCAGATATTTACATTAGCCTAGCAAGTGCGTTCTCTGCCAAGGAACTTGACAATGAGTATTGAAATAGGCACAAAACCTATCTCTTACATCTTTTGCATTTTTTTTTACTTTACGAAATGTTCCTTTTCTTAAGGGGAGCAACATAATTGGAGTTCTGTCAGATCCTTCAATAAGCTCGCCAGTGTCAATATTCTCCACAAGTTAAGCATTTCCGCAGTATGCCTGACGATTCTTTTTCAATAGATAATTACTAGCGGAGCGACCCGGCGTTGCCGGGGTGGATGTTGAACGCTATATATATATATATATATATATGTGCCCGGTTAGGTTAATTGAATGCCCAGTTAGGTCAACTGAATGCCCGGTTAGGTCAACTGAATGCCCGATTAGATTAACTGAATGCCCGGTTAGGTTAATTGTACACCCGTGACGATTGGTTAGGTTGTCATGATATTTTCGTTAAAGCCAACGAAAATATCACGACTTAACCTAACCAGTCGTCAAGGGCGTACAGATGACCTAACCTGGCATTCAATGAACCTAACCGGGTATTCAATAATTTTACCATAGGTTTCGTAATGATCTTGATGACGTCATTTAATGTCTTAAAATTAATTATTTAATTGCTATTTTCTTACTTACAGCGACAGGCATAATGATATTAGGATACCTAATAGAAATTTTGTAATATTTCAAAGTGGGGAAAATAAATAATTTTCTAAAAATGATCAACTATAAAAGCGCATTTAATCAGATAACTTAATTAACGTATTTCCATGACAACTAAAAAAATAGAATGATAAATCAATATCATATCAAATTGTTTGTGTATACATAAAATTATTTGTACAAAAGCCACAGTAATAAAACGCACAAAAATCACGGTAAATAATTTCGAGTGTGGCTCGTTTAACTTTAAACTCGTGTTTATTTAAATTGCCCGTTTTAATTATGTAATTTTTTGTATTGAATCGATAAAGAAATCTTTTGCGAATCGAAAAATGTTAAAATTATAACAAATATCAAAATATTTTGTATAAAATCATTGAATTTTAAAAATGCATGTTTGTTTTTAGTTTTTTGCAAAAAGTTCTTTATGAATTTTAAAAATATATACTTTTTTTAAATTGAATCGATAAATAAATCTTTTGTGAATCGAATGATATTAAATGTTTAGTAAATATTGACTTATTTTGTGCCAAAATTATGATTAAAAATGAAAAATTAAAAAAATGCGTGTACAGGCATGGGAAGAACTGTACCCCTAAAAGGGGGGAAGGAATTATGTTAGGGAATTTTTTTTTAGCATGGGCACTGCACAATAAAAAGACGCATCGAATGGTGAAAACCGCATTGTTCTACACCAATTGTAGCGACCTGTAGGTGTGCGCAAAAAAACTGTTACATATATATATATATATATATATATATATATATAAGGCTTCATTTCTGAAATAGTATATTAGATGTAAATAACAGCATGCCAATATTATCTTGCTTGTTTTTTCTGGATCCAGAGAGATTGCTTTTTGCATTACAGCAAATCGCGTCTAAGTATTCCGAATACATTCTCCACCACACGTCTGGCCCGAGACAGCCTGTAGTTAAAGATTCGACGATTTTCTGTCAGGTCTATTTTACTGTAAGGTTTCATCACATTTGTGTGTAGTGCAAATGCTTCATTACACACGAAAACATGATACACTTCTTCTCCCATGTTTGGTAGCGTAGATGGCGAGGGAATGCCTAAAACATCTGGAACATTTCCCGGAGAAGAGGAAGATACAAGAAAGTAGACTGAAATGGTATGGACATGTGATGAGAGGGGACGAAGATTATGTAGGTAAGAGAACGATGAATATGGAGGTGCATGGCAGGAGAAAGAGAGGCAGACCGAAGCGAAGGTGGATGGAGAAGGTGAGGGACGATTTGAGGGAGAAGGGTTTGTCGGAGGAAGAAGCCCAGGACCGGGCTGTGTGGAGGAGGCTGGTCAGAAACGCCGACCCCGCATAGAGGCGGGAACGGGCGAAGAGAAAGAAGATAGTATTCCGCCATCAGATACACGGCCGTTAGCTCCAATGTCTACTATCATGAATTCATAGTTGGCATTTACTACCGCCATTAATACAATGCTGAACGTGTTTGTAATTGTAGAAAGTTGAACCAGAATTAGCAGGTTTGCGCACGCACACATGCTTCCTGCCAATAGCCCCTATGCAGTTAAAGAAATTCCATCTCATACCAAAATCATGAGCAATATTTGTCCACTCCTCCGTTTTCGGAAGCTAAAATAAAACATTCTATAAATATATATGTACTTATATTGGTTAATATTAGATGTGTACATAGTTATTATTATATATTTATAGATAATTATACTAGATACATAATAGTCATACATAGTAAAATCCTAATAAGTTATATCACACCACCTGCCGCTCCGCTTTCTGTTTCTAATTACATGTATGTTTCTGGAACTGCAAGCTTGCTGTGGAGAGGACATTGAAGCATGTGATGAAAATATCGCTCTTCTGACCGCCTGTAATGCTCCATCCACCGGAACATTTGTGAATAAGTTTAGCCTCTGTAATAAGTCAGAAGAGTTTCTTAAATGACTTATTGACCCAAGCGCGGTTGAAAGTGGCTTAGCTAGTTTCTTGGCCAGTCTATGAGGCGCGCTACCGATACCAGATTTTATTGGTCCCATTGGTATGCCAGGTTTATGTACTTTTGGCAGGCCTTTCATTCTCGACGGGCGAGGGGCTTCCTCTAGCAAACCTATTAGCTTTCTTTCCCTCTCTGACCTGTTCAACACTCCTCACCTCCCGTTTGAATCGTTTTGCCACATCTTCCGTATATCCTGGAGGTCTCCTCTCATATGTTGTTATATCATTCAATAAATTCCATCATTTTGTTTATATAACCCACTTTATTCATCTCAATTACTCCCTCCCTCCTTTGTCGGCCTCAGTTATAACTATATCCCGGCATTTGCCCAAATTGCTCAATGCCTCCCTGCATGTTTCGGGTATAGCACATTACTTTTTGCCCGCTAGAGCCATGCAACACGACATGCTGCCTTGTTTGAGCCCTTTGTCCACATCGCTCTCATTCCGTTTGTAGTTCTTCGTTACGTGTTCCGCGTTAGCTTCTCCAGTCTACTCCAATATCGAATTTTAAACTCAGTGACAGCCTGTATTTCTGTTGCCGTTAATTGTTTGGCAGAGAGGTTTAACATTAAATCTGCTCTTCCAACATCTTTCCACGCACTTTTTTCTCATTAAATATTCCAACTTTCGTTCTAACGTCTCCTTTTGTCCTTTGCCTTCCCTCCTCAGTCTCGCGATTAAGTGTTGAGGCAGTTGAACACTATTTATATTATCCAACAGTACACGTAACCTATTCGTTAGGCCAACACATCTCTCTTCTAAATATACTCTCGCACTCAATAAATGGTCTGTCTTCACTTTGTAGTTGCTTTGGAGCAGATCTCGGCAATACTTGTTCGTCCAGGCAATTCCGAAGAAACGTTCTGCGATTTAAGCAACTTGCGATTTTCCTCCTCCTGTTGTACTCCTTCTCTATCATATCCAGTCCTTCACCAGCACTTGACAGATGTGTGTTATCCATATAGACAAATGAGCGGTTTCAGGGTTGTAGAGAAAGACAGATAAGAGATGGAGTTATGTTACGTTTCGGCAGAAAGCCTTGCTCACACAGAATGACAACACGAGTTAAACACAATATTTAAATGCAGACAATTTTTTTCAAACGATGGAGAAAAGGTACCAGGGCCATTGGAATGCTTCCATGATGGGAGACTACGTATGGTCGCTGATCAGAAAGGATAAAAATGTTCATGCGCGGAAGTCGCGTTCTTCAGTGCATTTTTAAGGAACGCACAGCATAACGAGGCTCGTTATTCTCTTATCGGTTCTCCTCATGATATATATTATATCCTTTGCACCATTTTGGGTTTGTCAAACAATTTTGGCTCAATTTCCAATAGTTTTTATTTTCAGAAAATATTTATGTTAGCCTTCTTTATATACTTTGCCATATGAAAAGTGTGATAACCTATATTTTTGAAACGGTTGATGATAGAGCAAAACCAATATCATTTTTGGAATCAGCGCCCCGAAATCATTAAGAAACGACAGAAAAATCACAATAAACAGAAATTTTTTCAAATTTTGTTACCCAGTGTTATCTGTATTATATATCTAGTGAAGCAGCAGTAATAGTTACGGCTTTCTGTGAAGATTTTGATTCCATCTACAGGTTCGAACAATCAACTCATCTGTTCAGGTGTTGTTACTGAAAATCTAGTTCATTTCATGTACCGTATCAGTATTAGGCCTACAATACAAAAAAATGTTGCTACACAGCTTCACTTTCTTATTGTTGTTAAATCTTAGTACGGAAACCACACACACACACACGATTTCTTTGCAGGTTATTAAGAGCGTAAGGATGTAGGTTCGTATCTAATGTTTCAATAACTAAGTATTCTCGTGAGACTAGAAGTAGAATCATTAGGTTTAACTGGGTTTAGCCAGTATTTTGGTGTCTAGACTTATGACAATTTATCCTATGCAAGCATATTTTAGATATTAATAAACACATTCAACATGGAAAAAAATGTAGTGTGATTATGAATAAGAGTCTTTATGCCTTACTATAATCTTAACGACCATATTTAAGATTTTATGCAGAGATTGCATATTTCAAGCATAATTACTATTATTATTAAGATCATAAAACTAAAACATAATTTTTCCCTAAATTAATGTATTGAATATCTCTAAGATCGCTGTGAGACGACACCAATGCACACTTGAGATGTTTCACCGTTAAGTATAATATTAATTGAATATTATTACTCAGCGAGAACTTGTGATTTGCGTTTATCACAGATTCACGTCCAAAATGTTCTAAATCTTAAGATTTCAAATCTTTCAGAACTAAATGTGAAACCTTATGCTATTTTAGAGCTAATGAGACATTATTAATTTATAAATAAATACTGTATTACAGGAGATAAATTATTATCTATGTTTGTGATGTATTACATAAAACTATAATAACAATAACAATTATAATAGGCTTAATAATTTGTTACCACTAAACAAATATTGTAATTATAATTATGGCTATGTATGATCTTTAACAATACCGTATCACCCCATTTGCTAGCCTATAGATTAGATACACTAAAATCTTGTTAACATAGTTTATACGAATGAGGATAATTCTTTTCTCCGCAAACCATCATCATATAACGTCGTATTATTGCATTGTTACTTTATAATTTTATAATTATAATTAGGATATTGGGATCAGTTATAAATTGGTTAGAAGACAGAACAGAGAGTAAATCTAAATGGTCATGAATTTGGATGGCAGAAAGTGAAAAATGAAAAGTACTCTATTTTATATCTAAATGATTTATAGAAAGGGGTAGGTAGTAAGGTTTCTAAATCTGCAGAGGATACAAAAGTAGTTGCTTCCATTAGAAGTATGAAAAATGCTTATAAACTATAAATATATCTTGATACATTACTGGCCTGTGGCTAGTAAATGGCAGGTGGAATTCAGTGTTCAAAAAGGCAAAGTCATACATTTTGTTAAAATTAATGAAAACTTTAGTTTAGATGCAAGGAAACTGGTTACATGATATTAGACAGGAAAAAGATCTTGGCATTATAGTTATTACTGATATAAAATATTCTAAACAGTGCTCAGAAGCTACAAATAAGGCAAAAAAATGTTAGGTATTATTAAGAAGAATGGTAATTACAAGAGCAGGGAAGTCATTTGTAAATTATATAATTCTTATGTTAGGCTTCACTTAAAATACTGCAGTCAAGGTTGGTCCCCTCACCTTAGACATGATATTAATATGGTTAAAGGTGTGCAACGTAGTGCACATAGGATTGTTTATTTTCGGGAAAATATGTATTGCCCGAAGGGTGATAACAGCCTTCAGCAGAAACTATGAAAAACATCCCGTCCGTAGGATGGGTATTTCCGATAGTCTATAAAATTTTATATTTTTCGAAAAGCCAGAAAAGGCATCAGATCAACAAATTCACTTAAACTTGCGGAAATGACTATGACAAAACCACTTATTTCGCCACGAAGGATGATATGTTTTTGGAAAACTTGGCAGAACATGGAAAAACTTTGGTTTCGTGTTCTCTGGCTTTGAAAAAAGATTATTTGTTGCTTCATCTACCGCTTTGAAACGTGAAAGAAGGCAAGAGAAGAACAAAACCAAGAAATGAAGTAGAAAACTCCATAATTTTCTCTTCCTGTCGACATGTTTGTTTTCAGTAATTATTGTATTTATAAGACGGTTACATCATAATTTTTTATACATCTTCATATCACTTTCTTTTACTTATAACTGCAGTAGTGGTTCAATACTTCCATTCTAATATTTCGGCGAGATACCACAGACATTTTAAAGGTAATAATACTAATACTATAAGCATTGTGTACCAGTTACCTTTCAGCCAAACATTTGTTCACATACACTATGTATAAACATACGAGTTTGAAGTTAGGATTGATTTCACTGAAATATCTTGAGAATCTTCAACAATAATGATGATAATGATAATAATGATGATGATAATAATAATAACATACCTTATTTATAGTGTAATTTTTTAAAGTTTTTACTTCATCAGGGACGTCTAAGGCTTGCGCTTCAGGATATCATGATATGTTGGATGGAACTCTCTTAAGAAGTGCAATATCGATGTGACGTTCAGTGCCTATGACTTGAGGCACAGGGGTTCTTCGGCTTTCTGGGAAACAGAAATGACTCCTTATGAAAGGACACTTCTTCAAGCATGTCCGGCATTCTCGAGATGTCGACTCCTCATGGTATAGATACCAGAAAACGTTCGATAAAATTGTTCACAATGACAAGTTCATGGAGAGGCTTCAATCACGTGGAAAAATGGGTAAGATTTATAAATGTTTAATTTTCCCTTCATTAAAAAGCCTATAATATTTAAGGCTGATATATATGTAGTGCTTCTTTTACATGGGATTTACTTAACATTTCAACACCAGTCATCAATCTCAAACAGTATCGGTCGAAAACATTCGTCTTTTAGCTTTATTGTGTCAAGTAATCAATCATCCTACCGCATCATTGTAGATTTGAGCGTTTCATTAAGCTCGCATAGCTAAAAACGTAATTATGCAAAATGATACTTATACCATTGGTTAAAATTTAATTTCACAGATGTGCTTGAAAGTGGGCACTGGGCATCGTATTTACTGGCCATCGTCGTATTTGCTACTATTGAAATTTAATTTTAGCTTGTATATTTAAATTATATAATAGATTAATGTATTTGTAGGTGAAATTGTTTAACCCGCACGGGTCAGACGTATTTATCTGAAAGTCATGTCATGGGTTCGAATCGGCTCGCGCTTCCGAATTTAGCCATTAAGGCATTTCTCTGGGTCTTCCCATGTAAAGCTGTAAGTCCCCTCCGTCATGTGACCGTAGATGTTTTGAACAAGGTTAAGTAACCCCAAAGCATTGTTTATTAAATGAAGTGCAGTTAAAACAGCCATCCGTTGAGGATACATAAAACACATTGGTATAGGCCTAGTTTTGTGAAGAGGAAATGTCGAGGTGTTTAGAATGGTTTATGAAAGTGATTGCACTCGTGTGAGTAAAGGCGGATGACAATGGAAAGTGTGATAAGGTGTAATGTTGGTTTGTGACGTCATATCTGGTTAGGTTAAATAGATTTTTCTTTTGTCAAATGTCGCCATACCATACAGGATTTAAAATGTGACGGAAGCCGCCGCAATGCGTGTGCGCGTTACTAAATGAGTTACTTAACTGGTTAAAGTCAGTTTCCTTCAGCAAGACGTTAGTGAATAATCTCAGTTAGGAGAAATTAAATTAAGGGAGTTAAGTCACAATGGGAAATGGATTTATTTGAAGCATATGCTTTCGGCTTATATTTAGGTCTTCAGGTGTTATCGCACTTGAACATCTAATAAAGACAATTATATCTAACGCTTTTTTCCGTAGATGAAGGGAAAAATATTACCGGTCTTTCGGAGGAATTGTCCAATAAGAATGATGAGCAGCTGAAAGTAGTAAATGAAGAAGTCGCAAGGATACAAATCACGAGCCTATTTATTTTGGTCATATCGTGACATGTTTGACATTATAAAGCGTGCTCACATTACAGTACTACTGGCCATGGTGGCAGAGCTGGGCACTTGCGGCATATTGCGGTACTGCGGTACTGCTGCACTACCAAACCGGTACGCGGAAATTTGAATGCGGTAGCGGTACTGCGGTACTTTCAGCGATCCTTTGCGGTACTGCGTTATGGGGGCCCGGGGTGGTAGTGCGGTGGTACCGCAAGTACCGCAGTACCGCAAAATATGCCGCAAATGCCCAGCTCTGCATGGTGGCAGAGACAAAATGATTAAAGCTTTGAGTAAGTATGCAAATATGACTAGGGAAGCTGTAGAACTGTTCAAGTCAATGTGCATTGAATGTCAAAAAAAGTGCAAGCACGTTACGACCAACGGAGTTGTTGTTAAACCAATTTTGTCGAAGGATTTTGGATCCCGAGCCCAGGTTGATCTTGTTGACATGCAGTCATGTACCAAAGGGGAGTACAGTACAAGTGGATTATGGTGTACCAGGATCACCTTACTAAATATTGTCTATTACGCCCATTGACCTCAAAGGGAGCTGCTGAGGTTGCATTTCAACTAATGGATATATTCTTGATGTTTGGGAGCCTCAAATTTTTAGTGTGATAATGGTAGTGAATTTACATCATCTGTCATAACAGAATTGAAGCTTCTTTGGCCTGACCTCTTAATGGTTCACGGTAAACCTAGACATCCACAACGTCAAGGATCAGTGGAACGCCTAAATTGCGACATCAAGGATATGTTAATTGCCTGAACAGCTGATAATGACTCCACTGACTGGCCCATGGGACTGCGATTTGTCCAGTTTCAAAAGAACTGTAGTTACCATTCTGGTATAAAGCAGTCACCATACAAAACTCTTTGGTAATGAATGACCCACGGATTGAGCTACGCTCAACTACACTCCCGCCTGAAGTTTTGGCTCGAATGGTTTCGGAAGATGATTTGATGGCAGTATATGAAACATCAGTGGGTGTAGCATCTGGCGGTAACATCATCTCGATGGTACACCCACTGATAACATCAGCTCCAGATGCTACACCCACTGATACGTCAGTACCAAATGCAGCAAAAGACACCAAGCAATAAATGGCCAGTTATTACAAGCTAAACGTATGATCAGGCGTAGTCATATAGTGCTTGCCCTTGGTAATCCCAATGACATGATCCTTTTTCCCTTGGTAGGTCGAGGTAATAAAGGTGATCCACGTAATATTTTAGGTGTCATTGTTGATCGCGATGACAACAATTTGTATCGAACTGCAGTTAAATCTGAAATCTGAAAAGGACGCTAGACTAGAACTCAGTTCCATCTTTGCACTGAGCAGCTATTTACCCTGAATGAAATGTGTACAAATAAAGAAGTAGGCTTTCGTCAAGCTGTACAAGACATATCTAGGTTTAGTGGTCTGGGTTATGCTAAGTGTAAGTGGCATTGCTTACCAAATGTATTGCAAACATGCAAATGCAAATGCCATTCAAGTCTGACATGTGGAAATAAAAACAAATTATACTTTTTACTTAATTTTGTTCTTTAAAATAAAGATATTTTCACCATCGTTTACCATATTTTTTACTGTCGTTCCAATATATGTAAACCAATAAAGAATGATTTTCCATGCCTTATTATCGTAACAATAAATGTAAGCGAATAAAGATTTTTTATCATGCCTAATTTTTATAGTTCTGTTAAGCCTAAGTATTAATTAATGCCTGCTTTTAGTCAATGTGTCAAATAAATAGCCGAATTATTCAAATAATTTGTAAATTGTCTGGAATTTTTATAAAATTTATAAATTGACCGAGTGAATAAGGTATTTATAAAGTGCCTGAAATATTTAGGCAATTTACAAAATTTCCGGGTTTTATTTAAACTTAGCCATTCCATATTACTGAAATTGGTCTATATGTTACAGTCAAAGTTGTAAGTCTATATTGGCACCTAAGAATGACGCGGTCAACAGTGTAAATGAAGAACTATTGGACAGAATTCCCGGCATGATAAAAGCCTATCAATTTGGTAGTAGCCGAAGATATGGCGGTGCAGTACCCAACGGAGTTTTTCAAACTTGAATCCAAGTGGAGTTCCACCTAATGAGTTGAAGGTACTGTAGGAGTACCTATAATAGTGTTGAGGAATATAGATCCTCTTAGATTATGTAATGGGACAAGGCTAATGAGAAATGTCACTGAAGCAAAAGTCATGACAAGAAGTTAGTTATAAAGGTGAGGATGTATTTATTCAAAAAATCCCTATAGAGACATCGGATTTAGCAATAAGGTTCAGAAGATTACAGTTCCGTGAGATTGAGCTTTGCGATGTCAATAAATAAGTCGCAAGGCCAATCAATAAAGTATGTTGGATTGAATTTGGAGACGCCATGTTTTAGCCATGGTCAGTTATATGTTCGTTGATCTAGAGCAGGGGTGTTGGGGTTCTTAAACTTTTTAGCCTACGATCCAAATTCTGGTCTCGGGGCTAGCTCGGCTACCAAAGCCTTCAAACAGTTCATTCGTAACAGATAATAAAATAAATAATAATGGTAAAATGATTACAGATAACATAAATAAATGATAAATGACAATTTAATGACCCAAGTTTGGGTCGCGACCCAGAGGTTAAGAATCCCTGCTCTGAGTAAGTTGTGAGGCCTGTGGTATTATTATTAGTGAAGAAGTGACAAAGAATGTAATATATAAAGAAGCTCTTGGTTGAATTTGTGAAATAAAAAGTATACATCATTTATTAATAAAAATTATTCGTTGAAGTTGTATTTTTATATTCTTTTTTTTAAGTTTGTATTTTCTTTTTTTTACATATAGAATATAAATCACCAGAAATTATAAGTAGGCTCTACACTTCATACGTGAGGCCTCTTCTTGAGTATTACATTCAGTTCAGTCCTTATTTAGAGCAAGACAAAGACAGACTAGAAAAAGTACAAAAGATAGCCACAACGATGATACCATGCCTTAGACACTGTTAAAAAAAAAGTTTGTGTGTAGAAATAACCAGTGGTGTAGTGCTGTGGGAACGCGTGGGAACGGCGTTCCCTCACTATTTCAAATAAATCCGAACTTACAAATCTCTAACGTCATGAAATTTTAATTCCCACCCCTAGAAGAAATATGAGAAAGAATCATTAACTGTTTCATTTCTTTTAGCTTCGACTGAGGCAATGCTAGCCTATAAAGATCTGGTGAAACAGTCACCACGGCGTACCAGTTGTTAACTTTTTTTTAGTTAATCATTCCAGTTGTTAGCTATTTTTATTGATCGCACTGGATGTCATATATCTAATGACACTGGAAATACTGGATCTTCAACCTTGGAATATATCCTAATATCCAGTGCATATGACCTCAAAATATCCCTGAAATTGGTCAGATTTCAAAAGATTTCCCGGGGGGCTTACAGTGCCCCCGGACCCCCAGCTGTATGGGCTCGCCGCGCTCGCCATTGTCCCCCCCGCATCTGAGTAACACTTTCAAAATGCTTTCCCTCACTTCTTTATTTAGCACTACACCACTGGAAATAACCACATATATTTCCAAATATAATATAAACAAAACAAACATTTACCACAAAATTTAGAATAAAAAATAATAACCCTTGTTTCTAACCAACCAACTAGTGAAGTTGGGTTTCCCTAATTAACAAAAAGAAGAAAGAAAAAGTTTTTGAGACTGAAAAACAGCTCTTTGGAATTCATTCAAAAAATTTTGACTGCTGAATCAAGTGGACTAGTTTTTTATAAAAAATTCTTGTAGGTCCCCAACTAACCGGGCAACTTAAAGTCAACCTTTAAATCTCAGTATTAACCACTGCAGTTAAACTAAGAACTAAAACCCTGTTTAACTAAATAGTGGCCTACCAAAACTAGGTGTACGTAGCTTAATCAAAATACTTAACTAAGGTAAGAGATTGAAACTAGGTACCTAGAAGAAACTCGAACGGGGCTACAACAGCCCTAACTAAATAATTAAATGGCTGGAATAGTCCCTATCAAAACTTAAGGGCAATATAGCCCTAACTTAACTTAAGTAAAAACCTTCAAAACATTAAACCTTTAAATACAAAAACTTAGGGCAATACAGCCCTAGCCTAAATTAAACTGCAAAACCTAGGTCTGGGAAATAGCCCCTATGAATAAATAACTTAGCAGTGTGCCAAATAGTGACTTAACAAATAAAATTTAAAATCTGGAAACTAAATAACTTATGGACTAGTTAGAAATAGAAAGAACCGAAAGGGTAATTATGTATAAAGACTAACTCAGTCATTTTACACACCAAAATACATTGTTCTAGTAGTATTTGATGTGATTTGTTCAAATCTGACCTCCATTTCCCTCGGAAATGAGATCCAACAAAGTTATAGTACTTTGAAGTTTGGCTCATTTTCAAGGGAAATGGAGGTCAAAATCTAAGCAAAACACATCAAATATTACTAGGAAAATGTATCTTGGTATTAATTAACCTAACCTACACGGTATATCCACAATGCCGGCGTCTTTTAGTTTTCCAATTTTCGAATACGCGTTGCACTTAAATCTATGGCAAGATTCTACTAACGAGCACTCGTTTCCGCACAATTTGCACTTACGGGTCGATGGTAAAATATTGTGTTTTGTAAATATTTCTATTGCTCGGGAGTCATTAGAATGCCCTTCGTGGATCTTTTCCATTTGGCGGCAGGCGGTTTTTTTTAACCAAATTTTCACCAGTAATACTTTTTTGTGTGCTAAATACAAATCTAACATTCTTTTTTGAGAGAAATGAAAGGAATACGAACTATTTACACTGCGAAATTCTATATATTTTTGCAATAATATAATTATAATATTATTATAATATAATAATTTATTAATTTATATTATATTAATTATTTTATGAATATTAATTATTTGTTTATATAAATTTAATTATTCCAAAATCTGTAGAATAATTATGGCAACTCGATATGATTAAGCATTCGGCGCGATTCATTATTGTTTCTGGAAATACGAGTAAATCATGGACGTGAATTATAATTTACAGTGGATTTTTGTGAATATTATATCAGAAGAAGAAGATGCAGTGAAATTTTTTCAAGAATTTAACATCATCCCAAGGAAGAAATTATGTAAGAAAAAACACCAAAGGCAAATAAAAGAAGTCGGGAAGTCTGTAAGCTGGACCTGCCATAAAAAGATGCGCAACACGAAATTACCCGTAAGAAAAAACACGTGGCTAGAGGGAAGTAGGATTTCTCTAAGAACAATTATAATATTCATTTACTCCTCGTCACAAGAATATACAAGTATGAAGTACTGCGAGAAAGAGCTTGAGATATCCCACACTACTACAGCAGTTGATTTCAATAATTATTTAAGAGAGTAAGATCTACATAATATAACAATTATAACTTAACTTAACCTAATCTAACTTAATGTAATCGGCTCTGTTTCAGATATGCGCTGCGTCTTTACTCGCTACCCCTGCAGTTATCGGTGGGCCAGGACTAACTGTAGAAATAGATGAAACCTGCTACAGTAAGCGGAAGTATGACAGGGGAAGAATGCTTCCGGAACAATGGATATTCGGTGGAGTATGCAGGGAGACCAAAGAAGTATTCCTGTATGCCGTCCCTAGAAGAGATGAAAAAACGCTGTTGTCCCGCATTAAAGCCAACATCCGCCCAGGGACTACTATTATTAGTGACAAGTGGAAAGCCTACCAGAACATAGGAAAACTAGAAGGCTACAATTATTTGCATGAAACAGTGAATCATTCAGAAAATGTCGTCGATCCAAACAGTGGTGCACATACCCAAGGTATTGAAAGCATGTGGCATATCATGAAACACCGGAATAAAAGACATTGTGGTACACACCGTCAGATGGTAGACTCGTACTTATGCGAATTTATTTGGCGGAAGCGTAATGAAAACGAAGATATATTTAGAAAAATATTAAAGGATATAGCCGATTTCAAATAAATATTTCCCTTTCGTACGCTGTATAAAGTAGTTGTATTTAAAATCTTTTTTTTCGATATTTTCCTTTCATTTCTCTCAAAAAAGAATGTTAGATTCGTATTTAGCACACAAAAAAGTATTACTGGTGAAAATTTGGTTAAAAAAAACCGCCTGCCGCCAAATGGAAAAGACTCCACTTGGTATATTAAATCCTCAAAATAATAATCGCACCCTTCACATGTCATCGCGACCAACATCTATGAAAAACTAACAGAAGTGGAACTAGCAACTTAAAAAGCCTAGCTCATATATCATGTTCTCATGACGTCACCAATCAAATATTGGAAGGGCGGAAAAAAAATGCAAAAATGTCATAATATTCAAATCTACATAATTTGGTAAGGACGCATCTGCGAGCATAGTGACTTATATCAAAATGATGAGAAAATTATGCTTTAATATTTTATAATTATATTTTCTTTTGATATTCTGAGTACGATAAAACTCATATTAATCCTAGAAAGGGTAACGTTCAACTGGCAACTTCATTTGTGGTAAGTTTAAATTGATTTTAATGAATTTAGCTTGACCATAGTTAGTAATCTGGCTACTGACCAAATTTTAACCTTAAAACCACTGCAGCCTACAGTGAAAAAGTCTGTAGCTATGTTGACAGTGTCTAAATGGGCCATTATTATTTCTATAATTACTGTGCCCAGTGGTGTAGTGCTAAATAAAGAAGTGAGGGAACGCATTTTGAAAGTGTTACTCAGATGCGGGGGGGACAATGGCGAGCGCGGCGAGCCCATACAGCTGGGGGTCCGGGGGCACTGTAAGCCCCCCGGGAAATCTTTTGAAATCTGACCAATTTCAGGGATATTTTGAGGTCATATGCACTGGATATTAGGATATATTCCAAGGTTGAAGATGCAGTATTTCCAGTGTCATTAGATATATGACATCCAGTGCGATCAATAAAAATAGCTAACAACTGGAATGATTAACTAAAAAAAAGTTAACAACTGTTACGCCGTGGTGACTGTTTCACCAGATCTTTATAGGCTAGCATTGCCTCAGTCGAAGCTAAAAAAATGAAACTGTTAATGATTCTTTCTCATATTTCTTCTAGGGGTGGGAATTAAAATTTCATGACGTTAGAGATTTGTAAGTTCGGATTTATTTGAAAGTGAGGGAACGCCGTTCCGTCTACCAAAAAAAGTAAGGGAACGCCGTTCCCACAGCACTACACCACTGACTGCCTATTTAAAGTAAACTTAGCCTTAATATTGCACCTAAATAAAAATAATCTCTCGTAATAAATTTTTCAATAGACACCTTAGTTACACAATGAGAGATTGGAACACCTTAAACACGTTTTCCCTAAAGCGAAGAATGTTACGAGATATGATAGAAGTATATAAAATAATAAACGAGTTAGATAATATAGACTTCCACTCTCTTTTTACGAAAGATCACAATGATAGGACAATAGGCCACAGCTTTAAGCTTTTTCAGCAAAGATGTAAATCACAGTTAATACAACATAGTTAGTTTTTCAAATGGAGTAGTAAAATTCTGGAATAGCTTAGACTAAGAAGTTGAGTGTTCCCATACTTTGGAGACTTAGGATAAACTAGATAAATTAATGACTGAAAGAGGGATGACGCTTTGCTGGAACTGGTAATGGTGTGAAGAGGAGGTTTGTGAACACACACACACACACAAACACACATATATATATATATATATATTATATATATATATATATATATTATTTACAAAATGCCATGACCTGAAGTTGAATTAAAAAATACATTTTTGTAGTGTATTTTGGTGTGCTCTGTTCAAATATAACCTTCATTTCTTGTGCAAATGAACAGAAATACGTGTTTGGGCCATGCAATGATAACTATTTCTGTTCATTTGCACAAGAAATGAAGGTCATATTCGAAGAAAGCACACCAAAATACACTTGAAAAACGTGTTTTTGACTACATTTTATACTCGCACAATAAAGCATAACCTAACATGTTCATGTTACGAGATCTCGTAAACGACGCATTACCACAGGAAACTTGCAAAACACCTCAAAATTAACCAGAAAAGTTTGCTCCCGTCATTTTCGTTTAAACTAACGAAAATATCACGACTTAACCTAACCAATCATCAAGGGCGTACAGTTGACCTAACCGGGCATTCAATTAACCTAACCGGGTATTCAATTAATCATTTAATCATCTAGGGCACATGACGAATCAAGTTCTCAAAGTCGAAACCACACGAACGGCACGTCATAATTTTATCACAAACACCACTAAACTGAATCCAATTAGAAAAAAAAATAGCCAGAACAGAAACCAACAAACAAATTAAGTCGCGGAGTAACATGACGTCATCACTATTTCCCTCTACAAAAATCCCAAAATTATGATTCTTTGCGCAATAATGCATGTATTTATATATATTATCTTATAATAATTTTTACCATAAATAAGCATTTGCCCCAGAAATGAGTAGCAAATTTGAATAAAGCGACTAAAACTACTTTATAAAAAGTTATTTTCAATCACAGGTTCAGCTCATGGCATTTAGTAAATATTAACCATTACATATATAGTTTATTTTTTATTTGGGTAAATCTCATCACCCACATAGTGATGGGATGTAGGGAGGAAGCATCTTGGGTTAGGGGATACTGTCTTTATACCCACCATTTAAAGAGATTCTCTACCAAGCGGTGCCCCCGATAGCACTGTGATGTATGAAACTCATTATGGTCACTTGCCTCATAGACACCTTTAAGTGGGAGACCCTGAATGGTGTACATTCAAATACTCTATACAGTCTTTATTACAGTCCCACCTACTCTTTTTCTCTTAATTGTAGAGCTTGTATTATTTAGGTTATATGTACATAGCTATATACATAGTCATATGAGAAACAGACAACCTGATCCTTCAGGTCTGCAAAACTATTGTAAGGTACTCTATATATAAGTAGTAGACAAGCAGCGACTAAGCTCCTTTAGATCCATGTAAAACTTCTTGAGATGAGATAATTAATCATATGATGTTTAAAATTAGTAGGGTAGGGGTATTGAAGAATGATCCACAGGTTCCAAAGATTTAAAGTTAATGTACAGCTAGTAGATGCGCGACAATCTGCAGAGATCAAGTGTATCTTAATTTTGCATATAAATGGATTTGTGGTTTGTTTATATTAACAGTGGAGCCACCCAGATGGGCCAAAGGGCCCCTTGTGTGCTCACTATAAAAAATTTTACCATGTTACCATGTCACGAGGCTAATGAGAAATGTCATTGAAGCAAAAATTATGAGAGGAAGTTATAGAGGTGAGGATGTATTTATTAAAAAATCCCTATAGAGACATCGGATTCAGCAATAAGGTTTAGATTATTACACAGGTCAACAAAAAAACTTTTTTTTTTCGTTGCCAAGGAAATTCGTACGAATTTAGGGTATTTTGGGGTTGCTGAATTCCAAAATGAAAGTAGTTTTTCCGATTTGGCTCTAGTTCTTGAGATAATGAATACCCTCAATTAATAGGAAACGTAACCATAACGCGTGCATATGGGAAACTACCGGAACATTCTAGATAGTGAGACCGAATAAAATGCCATTATGTATTTCATGTGTTTACTTTTGTATGATTTGAGACAATTTCAATGCGATTTGTAAGTAGGCTCCGCCTGAACATTATATTTTTTGCATTTTTACGTGTTTCAATGGGGTACCAATTATCTCATAAATTAGAGCCAATCTAACGAAACCGATGTCATATTCGGAATCAGCACCACAAAGTTACCCCAAAATTACTCTAATATGATTGGCAATAAAATGAGTGTTGACCAGTGTTATAGTTCCCCGTGAGATTGAGCTTTGCAATGTCAATAAATAGTCGCGGGGCCAATCAATAAAGTATGTTGGATTGAATTTGGAGACGCCATGTTTTAGCCATGGTCAGTTATATGTTGGATGATCTAGAGCAGGGGGATGGGTTGTTAACCTTTTTAGGCTACGATCCAAATTCTGGTCTCGGGGATAGCTCGGCGACCAAAGCCTTCAAACAGTTCACTCGTAATAGATAATAAAATATATAGTAATGGTAAAATGATTAGAGTTAACATAAATGAAGGATAAATGACAAATTAATAACCCAAGTTTGGGTCGCAACCCAGAGATTAAGAACCCCTGCTCTCTAGAGTAAGTTGTGGTATTATATTAAAGAAGTGACAAAGAATGTACTGTACAGTAGTATATAAAGAAGCTCTCGGTTGAATTTGTGAAATATTTGTTGAAGTTCCATTTTTATATTCTTATTTTTTTATATTTTTTATTAATAAATGTATATTTTTTAAAGTTTGTATTTTCTTTTTAAATGTTTTCATGCAAGTCTCAACAACTGTTAAAAGAAATAATGTTCTATTAAGTTTATATATATCATTAAAAACCCTTTTTATTTGCCATTGCCCTAATGGAAAACACTTTTTTCTTTGAGCTGAAAGTCTGGGATACGACCCCCACTTACTTCCTTACCTCCAATTCAATAGAATGGGCTTTACAAAACTAAAATTACCTCCAGATAAAATAAAAATACTAAAAACAACTTCATTATCTAGCATATAAGCGTAGCAGCGGGGGCAAAAACAGCTAGTATATTATATAGAGAACAAAAAGTAGCTTTAGGAACATTAGGTGGTCTTCTATTAACTATTTATGAAAGTACTACAGTAAATAAACAAACAATTAATAACTTGAAAAAGAAAGTACAGTACATTACATATATAGTTTAATACGAGGTATTAGGCCTGTTCAAAAATCAACGTTTTCTTATTTTCATAGGTTTCTGTACATTTTCCCATGCTTTTTGACCTGAAAAAGCCGAAAATCACAACTATTTTGACCTAGGATGTTGGGAAGCATTGCCGCATGGAGCTTTAAATTTTCTGCCTTGAAATCGGCCAAAGCGCCAATTCCGGGGTCCCTTGAATTATGTTTTGCACTTTAACTTTTGATCTAAACAAGAGAGAGCAACAAATTAGGTATCAAATGAAAGAGCATAAAATTAATAAATAATAATAATAATAATAATAATAATTAAATAATAATTAATAATAATAATAATAATAATAATAATTATCTATCATTTTTCAGGAAACAACAGAAACTCAATCAGATGGGCGGATTGACCTGACCAATGTGATGATGGAAGCTGAGGGCAGTGACCAATCTTTCCCCGCAAAGATCAAGGAAGAACACTATAGTGTTGTTAGTGAGCCTGGCAGCTACTATCTGTTCCACTTTACCCCAGAGAAAGCAACTAAAGAGGAGTCACATGCGGAGAAGATTGCTAAGGTCCTGTTTGCCTGGCTGAAAGAGAGGGGTTATGATAAGACCTTGTTGGCCATTGGAGGAGACTCAACAAATGTCAACACTGGTGTGAAAGCTGGAGTAATGCGGAAGCTGGAGTTGCACCTGGGGAGAAAGCTGGTCTGGTTGGTGTGCAACCTGCACACTGTTGAACTTCCCCTGCGCCATCTCATTGTTGACCTTGATGGCCCTACTCTGTCAGACAAAAAATTATCCGGGCCAATAGGAAAGCTCCTTGATTCTGCTACAGACTTTGATATCAATCCAAACTTCACCCGAATCTCTGTTGGCCCTCCACTGATCAAGCTTTCTGACAAGGTCATTCAAGATCTCTCAACTGATCAATACTATGGCTATAAAATTGTCTGTGCAGTCAGGGATGGAGTACTTCCTGCAGGGCTGGCTCTGTTAGAGATAGGACCAGTAAACCACAGCGAACAGACTTCTCAGGCTCTGGGTGTCAAAGCACGGACTTAAAGGAAAGAACCTGAAGATTCTGCAATTCATTGTGGAATTCATCATTGGAGTGTATTTATTACCCATGTTGGTTCAACATGAAGGTCAAGCACTCCTGGATCGAAGGGCCTAGGCACATCCTCTTTCAGCTGGACTGCCTCAAGTCCCAGAGAAAGGAGGTGCTGGATATTGTGATGCCAACTGTGAGAAGATCTGCTTGGAATGCCCAGTGAAGTCATCCTCCAAACACTACTCTGCTCTGAGGATCAGGAGGATTGAAGGGGTGGAGAGAATCCTGGCCATCAGGGGAGAGGGGGACCCGGACACTCAGCTGGGGGACTCCTCTGTTAGGAGCAGAAGGACACCTGACATCAATTGTGATGCTTCCAGCATCGGTGACTTGATCAGCTGGTCAGAAGGTGTGTCAGAGCCACCTCTCACCTGCTCTCTAAGCACCTCAGAGGTGAAAAACTTCATCAACACCCCATGGAGGTGCGCAACTGGCCTTGCCACACACAAAGCATTGAGAGGGTTGTTAAAATGGTGACTCAGGCTTCTGCTAAGTACTTCTCACAGGAAAAGAGGGATGGAGGGATCAGGGCTCAGGAGACCAGCAGGAAGCTGATGTCCAAGTCTGAGTCAAAGCAGGATTTGTGCAACCTGGCAAAGTTCAAGATGTCAGGAGAATGATCTTTGTGATTATATCCAGTGATATACATGCAGTTCACCTATTAATAAATATATGTAAAGTTGATTTGGCCTTGTCAATATAAATGATTTACCTTATATCTTTTAATATATTATAAAGGGGTTCAAAAGGGTAAAATTGGCAATTTAGAAATACAAAATGATGTAGGTTAGAGTTATCCTATCCAAAAAATAAGCTCATATTTGAATTCCCCATGTAAAAACACACAATTTAGACACCCCTGATGGTAGGATTTCCTTCAGATTCATGTTGTCACCCGAGTACGACCCGCCCTAAGTCACTACAGGTACCTACTGTTATCATACTTATTGAAAATTTTGCTAACCTGTACATAATCTGAATTAGCTTAGATTTTAAGTCCTATGATATTAATGCATTTACAAGTTTCTTGACTGGTCCTAAAGTACCAAAATCATAGTTACTACATAGCTATCAATTCAATAGGATCCTATTCTATATCATGTATAAAGTAGCATGAAGCTCTCTCAGAAGATAGAAAATAATTTCATAGGCTTAAATCTGGTCTTTAATAATTACATTTAACGTGGAGAGAAAATTTTTAACCTCTTCCCTTTTGATTATGAAAACAAATCTTTTCACCCTTTACAAAACCTTAAATTTGGATGCAAGATCATAGAGATTAGATGTAGATGTAAAAATTGTCTGGCCATTCAAAATAATAACCTTAAGTTTTTAAATAAAATATTGTGGTTTACTTCATCATGTTATGTTATATCCAAGAAACAACTATAAATACCCGAATTACTACTGCCATTGTATTTAAATATAATTTCCTTCAATACATAGATGGATATACATATCATTTGAGTGGAAACATTTTAAAACAACATTTTTAGTATACTTCATATGTTTACCCATCCAACAAGGATAACAAGTTGGTTCATTTTGATCCAACTAGTTGAGAATTAAATTTGAATTAAATGCGAGTATGTTTATGTATTCAGACATAAGGAAAACATTTCCAAAGTAAAGTTAAAAATTGGCCAGATTGTGTAATATTTGAATCTTGTTTTAATTAAGGGTATTCTGTCGTATAAAGTTAAAATTACTTTTTCTGTCATAACCAAGGCCGGTGCAAGCACTGGCAAACTAGACAGTTACCTAGGGCGCCAAAATTTATGAGGTATGACTATGCCGTAGCAATGTAGCATCCTTTCTACATCACATTAAAAATGAAGTGTGGTGAGGAGCGTGGCAGCGTGGAAACTATCCGGGCAGACAGATGCCACGCGTCATACTTGTCATTTCAGATTTTATAAATACAATATATGTTAGTCAAGTTATTTTAACAAATGTATTCGAATGTTATTGTCCTATCCCATACCAATAAAAAAAAATACATGAAAAAATGGGAAAAAAGAAGAAGTTGCACATTGTCGGAAAATACATATATGAAATTGCAATGTTGATCAATTGTTGCAAGGTGCCAGCCCCGTGCCCCCCTTGGGGGTAACGGGGGAGAGGGGGTTATCCCCCAAGTTGCATAAAAGGGGGTGAGGGAGAATAACCTCCCCACAAAGGGGTAACCCAGTCACCGAAGGTGCCCTCGCCGTAGGCGAGTTTGTGAAGCACAAGCAGTGCCCGTCCATAAACGATGCTAACTGCGATCCGTTTACGTCATTCCCACGACTGAGCGGGGAGCCCCCGGGAAACCAGTCTTTGAGTTCCAGGGTAATTATGGTTGCAAAGCTGAAAGGGGTCTGGGGTGAGCGTCCCTTCTCTCCTGAAGGTTGCTTCGGTATGCTGCCCTGGGGCTGGCGGGGTTGGGGGGTGTCCCGTGGCCAAATCTCCCCCGCGGCCGGGCGTAAGCTTGGGCCTAGCGGGGTTGGGAGGGGTCGTTGGGGCCAAACCTCCCCCGCGTGGCGCGGGGGTATGCTGCCGTCGATCCGGATGGGTTGGAGGGCGGTCGCCCTTGGGCTCCTTTCAGTAAGTCCGCCTCAGGTGGTTTCGTTCCCCTATTGATACGGGGGGCAACCTGCGCCGACACCGGGGCCCTTGGCTCGGTGCTAAATCCTGTAGGTGGGACCCCGGCGGGGGTATATCCGCATATGACCGTAACCACCGACCTCTCTAACCAGGAGGGCGGTGGGGTCACACTGTTAACGGTTCCTGAAAATACAAGATATCCCCGGAGGGATTGTACTAAGCTCCGGCGCGTCGCCGGGGCCTCGGCCGGTGACGCTAATGGGGGGAACCGGGGGGTTGCTGCCGTCCTGGGGTGGAGCCGGACATTATTGTAGCAGTGCACCCGGGGGGCTCGGGCGTGTGGACGTGTCCGCGATGTTTGGCCGTGGAGTCCAGTGCGGCCGGGCTCCGGGTGCACCTGCGGAAAAAACACCAAGGAAGTATCCTTCGTTATAGGTGCCAGTGGTGCGATATGGGGTCCACGGTCGCCAGATCTGTGGGGACCCATATGCGTTATTGTGCCCAGGAAAGACCCATGCCATCTGGGTCGCCTGGGGGACTGGATGCCGATGACCCGGGCATGTGTCGGGCCTGTGGCCGCCTGTTTAAGGGGGCGGCAGGTCTGGCTGTGCACCGGAGTCGGAAGCATCCGGAGCTGAGGCAGGCCGAACTGTTGCCTCAGCGGTCACGAATGTGGACGGAGTTGGAGAAGGAAGACCTGGCGGTGCGGGAGGTGGAGGCCAGGAGAGATGGAGTGAGGACCTTAAACATCTTTCTCAATAGACAGTTGCCGCATAGAACTATAGCGGCTGTCGAGTCCAGGAGGCGACAACCGGACCATCGGGATAGGGTAGAGGGGATGATGAGGAGGGGTTCTTCCTCCTCATCGTCGTCCGTTCAATTGGAACCCTCTCCTGGGGCGTCTCCAGGAGCTCGGGAAGCATTGCCTGGAGTATCGAGAACATCGACGAGGGATTGGTATGGGGTCTTGGGAGAGGAGGGTGTTGCAGAGGGCCTTGTGGCCTATCTGAGGTATGAGGGGGGAGATGAGGTGGAAGATTCCAGGTTGTGGAGCGAGTGGGTAAATTTTATTAAGGGGAAGCGGGAAGAGATACTGCGCCGACCAGGAAGGAAGGTGATTAAGCGTCGTGGGAGACCTGGGACGGGCACGAGGGCTGGGAGACGGTATGAACGTTTTGTGCGCTGCCAGGAGGCATTCCAGCGGCAACCTGGCAGGACTGCCAAAAAGATTGTTAATGGGAAGTTAGACGAGGAGGAACCTGTGGCACCAGCAATAGATCTGATTGAAAATTTTTATCGTGAAAGATTGGAGAGAATAGAAGAAGATGTAGGCGAATGGCATCCAGCCGATTTGAGATGGAGAGATTGTTTGATGGGGGCTGAACCTTTTGATGCGGAGGAGGTGTTGAGCGCGCTGAAGGGGTATGGAAAGACGGCACCGGGTCCAGATGGGGTATTAGTCTCGGATTTGAGGCTGCTACCGACCAGATGGATCGCGGCGTTTTTAATAAATGGTTGGGGGGAGGAGTTATTCCTCGGGACGCTAAAGATGTAGAACGATTTTGTTGTTCAAGAAGGGGGACTCGCGTGAGGTGGGGAATTGGAGGCCCCTTACTATAGGGTCTCTTTGGATGCGCCTCTACGCGAAGTTACTGGATGGGCGAATGAGATCTCAAGTCTCAATACATCAGAGACAGAAGGCTTTCGTGCCCCTAGATGGGGTGTACGAGAGTACGAAGATCCTGCAGAGTGCCCTTTCTAGGAAGGGCACTCTGTGCATAACATCATTAGATCTTGCTAAGGCCTTCGACACCATCAGGCACACTTCCATCGTGCGTGCCCTTAAGAGGAAGATGGTGCCGGAGGTCTTGATTAAAGCAGTGATGGAGACTTACCGGGGAGCCACGACCTCCATCATAGTGGGCCCCGAAGAGTCGGGAGACATCCGTATTTTATGCGGTGTAAAGCAGGGGTGCCCTTTGTCGCCCCTGTTGTTTAATTTAGTCCTTGAGGAGCTCCTAGAGAAGTTGGATCGTCTGGATTGTGGGGTGGAGATCGGGGGGCAACGCGTCAGCGTCCTCTCTTTTGCTGATGACACGGTCCTGCTATCGGACAGGTTGGGGGATATGGGGGTGATTTTAACTAAGGTGGCGGAATTTTTTAGAGCGTGGACTGCGGGTGAATCCCCAGAAGTGCGTTGCACTGTTTCGGGAGAAGGCGAAAGGAAAGAAGGCGGGGAAGGTATGCACTCGCCCCCATGCCTATTGGGAAGGGGCCCCTCTGCCGTCGGTGTCTGTGCTCCAGACAATTCGTTATCTGGGGCTGGACCATACGGTAGGGGGAGGGAGGCGCTTCCTTGGGGAGAATGGGAGCAAGGATTACAGAGGATAGGGAAGGCGCCTTTGAAACCTTTTCAGAAGGTGATTGTGCTGAAGGTACATTTTATTCCGGCAATGCTTTTTACTTTGCGGTTGGCCAACTGCGGAGTTGCGAAGCTCCGGAGGGCCGACCGCATGGTGAGACAGTCTTTTAAAGCGATAGTGCACTTACCTGAGTGGACCTCCACCGCTTGGATTCATCATCCAAGAGGAGGGGGTTTGCTATCCATTCTCCGGTCGGTGGTGTTAGGGCGTTTTCGTGCGGTCCAAAAGATGATGGCATCTGAGGACCGTGTGATTGCTGCACTTGGTGTTGAGGCGGAGGAGAGAGTGGTGGGTGATGTGAGGAGACTGGGGGTGGAAGGGTTGGATCAGCGGCGGTGGAAGAGGTTGAGGGAGGTGATGTTGGAGGAGGAGTTGGGGAGGCAGGTGAATGGTAACGCCAAGAAAGCGATGGTGAGACAACATAGGGATTACATCTGGAAAGGGTTCCTACGGGGTGCGCAATTAGTTCATGCTCTTCGAATTCTGTCTGGGACAATACCCACTCGCCTGAATCAGACGAGGGGGCGTCCAGGATTGAGGATGTGTAGGTTGTGTGGGAGGGAGGTAGAGACGGACCTCCATGTCTTAAACAACTGTCCAAAACAACGAGAGGTATATACGGCGACACGACCATCTGGTGTCACACGTAGGTAAGTGGTTGGCCAGGAAATTTACGGTATGGAAGGAGAGAACGTGGTCTCGAGGCTTAATGAGGCTCCGACCCGACCTCACCTTTCTTCAGGGAGAAACCCTGAACTTTGTGGACATCACAGTTCCTTACTTGAAAGACTTTGAGGTGCTGGAGAGAAGGAGGGTGGAGAAAGAACAAAAATATGGGGTATTGACGCTAGGGGACATCCCGGTAGAGGTAAGAGAACAGTATAAGGTGGAGGCGGTTAAATCGTGGGGAGTAGTGGTGAGTTCGGATGGGACCTATTCTAGAGGGTTGCAGAGGGCTATGGTTCGCACGAGATTGGGGGTTGCACCAGGGTGCTTGGGATGATCGCCCTTGCGGAATCTGCATGGTTGGTCCGGCGACATGTGGGGGAGGGGTAGGCCCCCCTATGGTTTTTTTCCTATTATTGTAAATAATTTAAAGTTAAGACATTATGTCTACTCAATTGGCAGACTTGTTTTGTTGGTGTTGGTTTGTTCTGCTGATTGAGACAAAAAAAAAAAAAAAAAAAAAAAAGTTCTGGAGGGCCGGACGAATCTCCCTCGCGACCGCCCTGGAGTGAAGGGGTGGAATCCGGTTTCCGAAGGGGTGCCGATTCTCCCTCTCCGGGGCTGGGGGTATACTGCCTTCGGTCTGGGAGGGTGTTCCCGAAGGGAGCCGAATCTCCCCCGCCGGGGCTGGAGGTATACTGCTTTCAGTCTGGGGGGTGTTGGGAGGATGCTCACCGGAGGGTCTCCTTTCGGCAAGTCCGCCTCAGGTGGTTTCGCGCCCCTATTAATACGGGGCCAACCTGCGCCGACACCAGGGCCAGGGCCCGGTGCTAAATCCTGAGGCGGGACCCCGGCGGGAGTATAACCGCCGGTCTCTCTAACCAGGAGGCCGGCGGGGCCCAAATGTCTTACGGTTCCTAATGATTATAGAAGAAATCCCCGGAGGGATCAGACTAAGCTCCGGCATGTCGCCGGGGCCTCGGCCGGCGACGACTACACTAGGGACCGGAAGGGGTTGTCCCCCTCGGAAGAGAGAATTAGCATCTTGGTGGTGCTGCGGGTAGCTGGGGCTGTCCTCGTTATGGGGTTAGAGTCCAGTGCTGGTGGCCTCCGGGTGCACGTGCAGAAGAGGCACCAGGGATGCACCATCGAATACCAGTGTCGGTGGTGCCATATGGGGTCTGCGAATTCGCGATCTGTAGGCACCCACATGCGGTACTGCCGCGAGAAAGATACATCACCTACCGGACAGCAAGAGCAACAGGAAGGGCGAAGTGTCTGCCACACATGTGGCCTCCCGTTTAAGGGGGGTGCTAGTCTGGCGGTACACAAAAGTAGGAAACATCCAGAAGAGCGGCAGAGAGACTTGCGGCCCCAACGGGCGCGTAAGTGGACAGTAGGGTGACAATAAAAATCGAAAGTTGGAGTTTTTTATTGGCCATTTGTTCAATGCTGCTACTACATGAGAAAACAATGTACTGTAAATATTAGGTCATTCAGATAATATTTAAGGGTGTCTCAAGTGAGGTAAATAATTCTCCTTATAACAAAAATTAATTATTCATTACCTAGTAAAAATAAATTAATATTTTTTTTAATTAATGTAAATAAACGTTAGTTTTAGTTCATAAGGTTTAAGTGCAGGCGTACTCCAATCGTAATAAGTAAATAATATTTACTAAATATATTCCAGGGTGTCTTTCATCAATTGTAGACCACCCATTAATTCTTGCTTTTCCTCAAGCCATACCCCTTTTTCAATGTACCAGGCTGAGACTTCCTATGATCCTCAACAACCTGCAAGAGATGTTGGTGCTGTTCTTCATTCTTCGTAATCTTTGTATTGAAGGCCTGGATCAAGGCAATTCCCCTCTCTGCCATGTCATTGACGACTTTTAGTCCTTCAACTATAGTCAAACCAGTCTTGAAATCTTCGTCGTCCAGCCAGGTCTCTGGTTCCTTGGACAAGAAACCATCATTAATTTTTAGAAGTTCAAAGAGAAGCTTTGATCCTTTCGAGGCAAAGTCCGAGAGCTGCTTTGTTGAAATGGAAGAAACAGCAGGTATTGGGGCTCGCTTTGGAGGATCTTCAGCAGCTTCTTTTTCGAGGATTGATCGAGCGATATTCTTTTTCGTCGTTGCATTGATACCTTTATCAAAGAGTGCGAGACCAATCAAGTACTCGCTGAGGTACCATAAGTGACGACCGAGGACACTAAGGCAGGATGCTGAGATCTTTTCATCGTGGTACTTTGCTAGGTCTTGAAGAAGCTTCAAATCGTTCGCAGGAGCAGATGAAGGACTGCTGGCCGTGAACCACGCGCTGACCTATAACTCCAGGGCAAAAAATACAAATCGTTTTAAGCCAGACATTTTACGAGTTGTAAGTCTGAACTGATGGGAAAGCAGCAGGATTTTTAATGAATAAATTACTTTTGCCATCCAACGTGCTCGGTGAAGTGCTCCAGGTCGCCAAAACCTAAAGTTAGGTAAATTACCTCCAAGGATTGTAATCGACAACTCCAAGAATTCACGGTAATCATCCCTCGGCTGATGTTTTGTCAGATATAGATTCCAGCAAGCGATCAGTTCTTCTCGATTCTCATTCAGACTCGATGGAAGGTCTGACAGGGTCTTGTACTTATCTTGGCAAATTGTATTCCACGTCTCTTTGAAGCGGGAGAATAGGAGGATATCTGGACCAGATGATGGTCCCATGCATTCCATGTACGCCTTCTCAACGACAAGTTCTAGGATGTGATGGCGACATGCAAGGTATAAGAGTCGGCGGCCGAGTTTCTGCTCCAAAATTACGCATGCCCCAGACAAGTAACCAGTATTTGAAGCTGTAGTGTCGAAGCTCATAGCTGATACCTTTTCTGACACATTCCATTCTTTGAGCGCAGCATGTACCACCGAGGCGATGACCTCACCCGTTCCTGATGTCAGTTTAGGTACACCCAAGAGCTTCTCGGTATCAACTCGAGTTACGAAAATGGCTAGTCGGTCACACCAACCACCTTCATCGTCTGGTAGAATTTTTCCGTCCCAGTATATATACTCGTATATATATTATCATAGGAAATCAAATTCAGTTCCAAATTTATATAATTTAAACATCAAACTATGCCAACAATTAATGAAACTTTTCTAGAACAATTTCCAATAATAATATAATCAATGTATCAAAATAAAAAATATTACCTTAGATATCTTAAAAGAATCGGGAGAGAACTTCTAAGCGTTGTTTTCAGTCAGGCAGTCGTATGCAAAATGAACTTGAAGCACCAAAAGCTGATCATCCAAAGATTGATACACATCATATTATTTAACGATTTATTTATGAAAATTTTAATTTAATGAAATAAATTAATCGATTTGCATAATCTATAGTATGAAATAAAGGAAACAATTCTATTAAATTATATAATACACTTGCATTCTCGAAACATTTTTGTTTTTGAAGCGTTGTCGAAACTCGTTCATTCTTGAAATTTCTTCCGCGCGACAGTTTCATTCATGTGACTCGAGGCACCCCTAAATGCTTTCCGAATTCCATGAGATTTCGTCTACGGTGTTTTCTCATTGGGTGGCAGCATTGGACAAATGGCCGGCAAATGTTTTTGAATTTCAAATTTTATCCCTATAAGAAGTTGTCACCCTAGTGGACAGCAATGGAGAAGGAAGACCTGGCACAGGAGGAGGTGTGTGCTAGGAAGGAGGGAGTAAAGAAGTTGAATATCCATCTGCAGGGACTTCTGCCGCAGCGGATGATCGCTGCGGTGGAGTCCATGCGGCGGCAGCCAGACCATCGGCGAAGAGTGGAGGAGCTGTTAGTAGAATCCTCGGAGACGTCACCATCATCATCATCGGAGGCGGGGTCATCAGCGTCTCCTGGAGTGCTGCAGGAGGAAGATCGGCGGATATGGTGGGAGTTGGGGGAGTCCGTCTGTAGGGAGGAAAGGGTGCCTGAACCATTGGCAGACTATCTACAGTATGAGGAAGATCGGGAAGAAGTGTCCTCCCTGTGGGAGAGATGGACGGTGTATATGATACGGAGTGGGGAGGAGAAGGAGCGGCGGCCTGGGAGGGAGGGGAGGAGGCCTGCTAGAGGAAAGCCAGGAAAGGACACGCGAGCACGGCGGCGGGCGGAGGAATTCGCCCATTGCCAAAACCAGATGAAGAGGCAACCAGGACGTACCGCCCGGAAGATCTTCGGAGGTACCCTCGGCGCGGAGGATCCGGCCCCACCATCGCTGGACCGGGTCGAGGAGTTTTACCGCGAACGGCTGGAGGCCCCCGGGGAAGACCCGGAACGGTGGCATCCGGCGGAGTCGCGGTGGAGGAATGAGGAGGAGGGGACGGGGTCGTTCAGCGGGGATGAAGTGAAGGCGGTGCTGAAAGGGTACCGGAAGACGGCTCCCGGGCCGGATGGGGTTACGGTGGCCGACCTTAGGGCGCTGCCCCCCACTGGATCGGGGCCGTCTTCAATAAATGGATGGCGGGAGGAAGAATACCGGCACGCGCGAAGGTGTGTAGAACTATTCTACTTTATAAAAAAGGGGACTCCGCAGTGGTGGGCAACTGGCGGCCGTTGACAATTGGCTCGCTGTGGTTGCGCCTCTACGCGAAGATCATTGATAGGCGGATGAGAGGGCAGATTGCTATCCACCCCCGGCAAAAGGCCTTCGTTCCCCTAGACGGGGGGTATGGGAAAGCACCCAGATCTTGCAGTGTGCCCTTCTTACGAAGGGCACACTGTGTTTAACATCAATAGATCTGGCCAAGGCTTTCGATACAATAAGGCACGCGTCCATCTTGCGTGCCTTAAAGAGGAAAGGCGTACCGACGATCTTGGTACGCGCCGTCATGGAGTCCTACAGGGGGGCCACGACCAAGATCGCAGTGGGCCCCCAAGTAACGGAACGCGTGAAGATCTTATGCGGGGTAAAACAGGGATGTCCCCTGTCACCGTTGCTGTTTAATCTTGTTTTAGAAGAATTGCTGGAGGACTTGGCGCGCGCGGAGTGTGGCATGAACATCGGTGGTCAGCAAATTAATATCCTGTCTTTTGCGGACGATACCGTCCTCCTTACAGATAAGTGGACAGACATGAGGATGCTCCTGTTGAGGGTGGAAGCCTTCTTCAGGAGTCGGGGGCTCCATGTCAACCCTCAAAAGAGTGTAGCTCTCTTTGAAGAGAGAGCTCTAGGAAAGAAAGCCATTAAGGTTCATGAGACCCCCCATGCCTATTGGGAGGGGACCCCCTTGCCTTCACTGACAGTCGCGGATACCGTTAGGTACTTGGGGCTGGATCATATGGTGGGGGGGGGGGGGGAACGGCGCTACCCTGGAAACTGTGGGAGGCACAATTACAACGTGTGGGGGAGGCGCCGTTGCGGCCTTACCAAAAGATAGCCATTATTAAACAACATCTGATTCCAGCTATAGTTTACACCCTGCGATTGTCAGCTTGCGGGGTGTCAAAAATGAGGAAGGTAGACCGAATGATACGTGTTAAATTTAAGGAGGTGTTGCATTTGCCGGAGTGGGCTCTATCGGCCTGGGTTTACCATCCGAGGGGGGGGGGATTGATTTCCCTCCACCACTCAGTCATGGTGTCCCGCTACCAGGCAGTGCGCAAGATGATGAGCTCGGAAGACCTGGCCGTGGTGAGATTGGGAGTGGCGGCGGAAGATAGCGCGGTTGAAGATCTGAGGAGGGTGGGAGTCGAAGTAGGAGAGCTCCGGCAGTGGAAGAGGGGAGGGAGCGGAAGTTGGAGGAAGAGTTGGCGGCCCAGAGTAATGGGCGGGCCAAACGCGCAATGGCCGGACAGAGAAGAGACTACCTCTGGAGGGGTTTCCTGCGGGGGGTTCAAATGATCCAGGCGATCAGGATCCTGTCCGGCACGATCCCCACCAGGTTGAACCAGACAAGAGGAAGGGAGGGTCCCAGGGCGTGCAGGTTGTGCGGCAGAGAAGCCGAAACAGACCTGCACGTCTGAATAATTGCCCGCAACAAAAGGATAGGTACGTGAGGAGACACGACCATCTGGTCTCCCACGTTGGAAAACAACTAGCTAAAGAATATCAAGTCTGGAAGGAGCGCACTTGGAGTCGGGGGGCGCTGCGGTTGCATCCTGATTTGTCATTTGTTCATGGGGGTGAGATGGTGTTTGCAGACGTCTCGGTGCCTTACTTAAAAGATCTGGGAATATTAGCACAGAGGAGCAGAGAAAAAGAGGAGAAATATAATCTGCTCACGTTGGAGGCGGTTCCGGAGGAGGTGCGGCAGCTGTATGGTGTGAAGAAAGTAAGATCTTGGGGTATTACCATCAGTGCGGATGGGACGATCCCATCCGGGTTGCATAAAGAAATGAAAGACTTTGGGATAGGTGGTTGCACCCGGGTATTGGGTCTCATCGCCCTGGCGGAGTCCGCCTGGGTGGTGAGAAAACGTGTGGGGGAGGGATAGGCCCTCGAAGGTCCTTGTGTATATAATTTGTAAATAATGGATGACAGGTGTCTACTCAACTAGTGTGTGGTTAATTTGTTGGTGTTGGGGCCACTAAGACTGGTTGAGACGGAAAAAAAAAAAAGACGTTCTGGAGGGCCGGACGAATCTCCCTCGCGGACCGCCCTGGAGTGAAGGGGTGGAATCCGGTTTCCGAAAGGGAGCCGATTCTCCCTCTCCGGGGCTGGGGGTATACTGCCTTCGGTCTGTGGGGGTTGGGAGGGTGTTCCCGAAGGGAGCCGATTCTCCCTCTCCGGGGCTGGGAGTATACTGCCTTCAGTCTGGGGGCGTTGGGAGGGTGTTCGCCGGAGGGTCTCCTTTCGGCAAGTCCGCCTCAGGTGGTTTCGTGCCCCTATTAATACGGGGCCAACCTGCGCCGACACCAGGGCCATGGGCCCGGTGCTAAATCCTGTGGCGGGACCCCGGCGGGGGTATAACCGCAGGCCGTAACCGCCAGTCTCTCTAACCAGGAGGCCGGCGGGGCCCAAAACGTTACGGTTCCAGTAGTCCAAAGAAGAAATCCCCGGAGGGATCTGACCAGTGATGTAGTCGAGACCACGAAGTCCGAGACTGAGACCGAGACCTGATCCTGTGAGACCAAGATCGAGATCAAAGGTTCGAGATCGAGATCTACCTTCCGAGATCGAGACCCTTAAAATTCGAGACCGAGATGAAGATCGAGACCAAGCTCATGCCCTTTCAATTTGTTTTACACTACTATGGAAATTAGACTATGTTAAGTATATTAATAAACTAATAACTACTTTCTCAGATGTAGTGTGTTGAATGCAAAAAGTGTAGCCTATAAATTAACAAATATATATATATATATATATATATATATATATATATATATATATACACACACACACGTACTTTTATATCTGTTACAGAAGGTTTAATGAACGTACCCACTACCCAGTTTGACTTGTGCATTTATTTAAAGCATGATAAGTGCTCATTACACTTAAGGAACATCAGCATGCTCAGAAGATCTGCTGAAGTTCGACTTCTGTGGGGCCTCATTATTATGCCTCCATGGCTAAATACACGCTCAATTGGAGCACTAGAGGCAGGCACTGTTAAAACAGTCATGACAATATTGGCCATTGATGGGAATTTATCCTTTTCTGGTGCCAAAACTTTATTGGAGAGCAGTTGTCTAAAATATGAGATTCATCGATCTCTAAAAGGTACCGCCGCAACTGTTCCCTGCGGTTCAAAATCTTCCCAGTTTCAACGTTCTTCTGCTTGGACCGATAGCTTTGATATTTTGCCATTAATCTCGAAACTTTGGTTTGACTGTTTTATTTCGTCATCGCTGCTGTGAGAATGAGCGCTGTCTCTCTCTATCTGCTCATCCTCCGTGCTTGAGTTTCCTCTATAGCATTTTTCCAACACCATTTCTATGAAAAATAAATTGACATATCAGTACTATAAACAGAGGCATGGCAATTAGCATAACGTCTAAATAATATATAATATATATAATATATATAAAATATATATATATATATATATATATATATATATATATATATATATATATATATATATGAAAATTATTTCACGAAAGTAACACGTGAAAAATATTTATGATGAATAAAACCACGAAGGAAAGGAAACACAAAAGGTGCTCAAGCGCTTTCGTCTAATGACATCCTCAGGAACACTGAAGTACATAAAAGGTTACGGCCTATATATAGGTTACAGAAAGAAATAAAATAAATAAATAACATACACACAAACATAATATATATATATATATATATACACACACACACATATATATATATATATATATATATATATATATATATATATATGCAATAAACGGAGAAGTAAAAATAAAAATTAAAGATTAGAGGATTAACAAAGAGGCATACAGATTTGTAAGGAAAAATATCGATTTTTAGCACAAGATCAAATGAATTATAAAAATACAAATTTATACTGGAAATCTGCCCGGGTTTTAACACTTTGCCTTTTAGAGTCAAGTTTCGATATATATAAAAATAAAATGAAGATTAAAAGTTAATAAAGTAGCGTACAAGTTTACCAAAGATTTAGCGTCCTACCCTTTTTATCTAAATTTGTTTGAAGGAATTCAAAACAACAGGATCGAGTTGAAAAAGGCCTTTGCTTATGTTGAAGTTATTTGAAAGTTGGATAATGGCAGACTCAAGAATATTTCTATTAACAATGTTGCTAGAATGAAATAAAACTGAAGCATTATTCCAATCAATACAGTGGGATACAAATGGACAAAAAGAGCACTGGACAACTGTCCTGTTCTAACGGAATATTGATGCTGTTTTATACATGTGTGCAAATCCTTTCCCGTCTGACCTATGTAAAAGGAATCACATTGTTTACACCCAATTTTATAGATAATGCCTGAATTATTGGTAGGGCTATTTTTTACTGATATTTTTCACAATATTGTTATATGAAAATACTACATTAATATCCAAAAGTTTAAGTACATTAGCAATGCCTAAAAAGCCCGGGAAAAATGGAAGTACTAAAATATTTTTTGACAAAGTACGAGTGTTATTATTGACACGATAGAAAGTTCGTTTTGCCTTGTTGAGACAAGATTCCATAAACGCAGATGGGTAACACAGATCACTTCCAATACCGTTGATTTTTTCCAATTCGGCATCGATGTATTCCGGACTGGCGATCCTAAGGGCGCGGAGAAACATTGATGAAAAAATGGCCTTCTTAGTGGGGGTGTCATGTCCCGAGTAAAAGTGTACGTAGGACAAATTGTTTGTTGTTTTCCAATAGATACTAAACTTAAAACCTGGTTATCATATCTGACCGGCAATCGGAAGATCCCGGGTTCGATTCCCGGGTGGTTACCTCATTTTTTGATTTGTTCGTTCTCCCTCCTCATCTTGCGCGGAATATTCTTCTACACAAGCGTCGTTCTTTACGTTGATATATATATATATATGACATTAATTCAACATCCACTCAGCCCAAAGAGATCTATAATGAATTTTAATGATAAAAAATATACCGGTATAATGAATTCTGGGTGCTCTTCCAATACGTGCTCTACCGTAAAATTTACATTCCAATATGTGCTAACTAACGAAAATATCACGACCTAACCTAACCAATCGTCAAGGGCGTACAATTGACCTAACGATTGGTTAGGTTAGGTCGTGATATTTTCGTTAGTTAGCACATATTGGAATGTAAATTTTACGGTAGAGCACGTATTGGAAGAGCACCGAATTCTGTGATAATTTTAAAAATTTATAATGAAATTATAACACCTTTTATTTCCTCTTTAAGTTCTACTTTAATATCTTTATCAGCTCGTACTTCAATGTCCACCCACTGTAGACCAAACTGTGGGTCAAGTAATGTTGCGCTAATCTAAAAAAATCCAGACCCACACACCCCCGCAAGACAAACGTGGCAACTCAAAACAGGGTGACTGATTAGTGAATACCTAGAGTCCCTTACTTTTACAAACTTTCATAAACATTCTGAATCGTGTCTGTTCAATAAAGCCACCATCATGTGTTTGCCAATTACATATATTTTTCATTACGGTCTCGAAAGGTCTCGGGGAGAAAAACCGAGACCGAGATCGATACCGAGATTTAAATAGCGGAGACCGAGATCGATCTGCAAATTGGGTCTCGAGATCGGTCTCGAGACCGAGACCGATCTCGAGACCTACATCACTGGATCTGACTCAGCTCCGGCACGTCGCCGGGGCCTCGGCCGGCTGCACTGGGGACCGGAGGGGGCTCCACCCCTCAGAAGACAGTGATAACATCTTGGTGGTGCTGCTGGAGCTGTCCTCGCTGTGAGGTAACAGAATCCAGTGCTGGTGGCCTCCGGGTGCACGTGAGGAAGAAGCACCAGGGGTGCACCAACGGGCACGCAAATGGTCTGCAATGGAGAAGGAAGACCTGGCAATGAAGGAGGTGTGTGCCAGGAGGGAGGGAATTAGGAGATTCAATATACATCTGCATGGGCTTCTGCCGAAGCGAACAATCGCTGCGGTGGAGTCCATGCGGCGGAGGGTGGAGGAGTTGATGGAGGAATCGTCGGAATCAATCATCATCGGCGTCTCCTGGAGTGCTGCAGAGAGACTATCGGCAGGTGTGGTTGGAGGTGGGTGAGTCCGTCTGCAGAGAGGAGAATGTGCCTGGGCCCTTGGTGGAGTATTTACAGAGTGGGAACCATCTGGAAGGAGGAGTGGAGTCCTCCCTATGGGAAAGGTGGACGGAGTATGTGGTGCGATGTAGGGAGGAGAAGGAGCGTCGGCCTAGGAGGGAGAGGAGGAGGCTGGCCAGAGGGAAGCCTGGGAAAGGCACACGGGCACGGCGTCGGGCGGAGGAATTCGCTCAATGCCAGAATCAGATGAGGCTGCGGCCCGGCCGTACTGCCCGGAAGATCTTGGGTGGTACCCTCGGCTCGGAGGATCCGGCCCCACCATCGCTGGACCGGGTCTAGGAGTTCTACCGCGAGCGGCTGGAGGTCCCCGGGGAAGATCGGGAACGGTGGCGTCCGGCCGAGTCGCGGTGGAGGAATGTGGAAGAAGGGACTGAGTCGTTCTGCGGGGAGGAGGTAAAAGCGGTACTCAAGGGGTACCGGAAGACGGCGCCCGGGCTGGATGGGGTTACGGTTGCTGACCCCCAACTGGATCGGGGCAGTCTTCAACAAATGGATGGGAGGAGGGAGAATACCTGCGCGTGCAAAAGAATGTAGGACTATCCTACTTTATAAAAAGGGAGATTCCGTAGAGGTGGGCAACTGGCGGCCATTGACCATCGGTTCGCTATGGTTGTGCCTCTACGCGAAGATGTTAGATCGGAGGATGCGAGGGCAGATTGTCATCCACCCCCGGCAAAAAGTCTTTGTTCCCTTGGACGGCGTATGGGAAAGCACCCAGATCCTGCAGTGTGCCCTTCTTGCGAAGGGCACACTGCGCTTAACATCGGTGGATCTGGCCAAGGCTTTTGATACAATAAGGCACGCGTCCATCTTGCGTGCCTTGAAGAGGAAAGGAGTGCCGGAGGGCTTGATACGTACCGTCATGGTGTGTTATAGGGGGGCCACGACCAAGATCGCAGTGGGCCCCCAAGTAACGGGCCCCGTGAAGATCTTGTGCGGGGTTAAACAGGGTTGTCCCCTGTCGCCGTTGCTTTTCAACCTTGTGTTGGAAAAACTCCTGGAATATTTGGCGCGCTTGGAGTGTGGAGTGAGTATCGGAGGACATCGTATTAACATCTTATCCTTCGCAGACGACACGGTCCTTCTTGCTGATGAGTGGGCAGACATGCGGATGCTCCTGGAGAGGGTGGAAGCCTTCTTCAGGAGTAGGGGGCTCCATGTCAACCCACAAAAGAGTGTGGCGCTCTTTAGAGAGAGAGCATTGGGTAAAAAAGCCATGAAGGTTCATGGGACCCCCTGCCTTCTGTGACGGTCGCAGGTGCTGGATCATATGGTGGGGGGGGAACAGCGTTACCCTGGAAACTTTGGGAAACACAATTGCAGCGTGTCGGGGAGGCGCCGTTGCGGCCCTACCAGAAGATAGCGGTCCTAAAACAACATCTGGTGCCGGCTATAATGTACACCCTGCGGTTGGCGGCGTGCGGGGTGTCTAAAATAATGAAGGTGGACCGGTTGATCCGTGGAAAGTTTAAGTCAATTTTGCATCTGCCGGAGTGGGCACCATCGGCCTGGGTTTACCATCCGAGGGGTGGGGGATTAATTTCCCTCCACCACTCAGTCATGGTGTCCCGCTACCAGGCGGTGCTTAAGATGAGAAACTCTGAAGACCCGGCCGTGGTAAGTTTGGGAGTGGCGGCGGAGAACGGCGCAATTGAAGATCTAAGGAGGGTGGGAATTGATGTAGGAGAGCTCCGGAAGTGGAAGAAGATTAAGGAGCGGAAGTTGGAGGAGTTGGCGGCCCAAACGTGCCATGACTGGACAGCGGAGACACTACCTCTGGAGGGGTTTCCTTCGGGGGTCAAATGATCCAAGCCATCAGGATCCTGTCCGGCACGATACCCACCAGACTAAACCAGACGAGGGGAAGGGAGGGACTCAGGGCGTGCAGGTTGTGTGGCAAAGAAGCCGAGACTGACCTGCACGTCCTGAACAACTGCCCTCAACAAAAAGATAGATACGTGAGGAGACAACCATCTGGTCTCCCACGTGGGTAAACATCTGGCCCGGGACCACCAAGTCTGGCAGGAGCGCACATGGAGCCGGGGTGCGCTGAGGCTGCGTCCTGATCTGACGTTTGTGCATGATGATGAGATGGTGTTCGCAGATGTGTCTGTGCCGTACTTAAAAGACCTTGGGGTGCCGTACTTAAAAGACCTTGGGGTACTGGCACAGAGGAGCAAGGAGAAGGAAGACAAATACAAGCTGCTCACGATGGAGGCTGTACCGGAGGAGGTGCAGCAGTTGTACGGGGTGAAACGGGTGCGTTCATCGGGTATAACTGTAAGCTTGGATGGGACGATTCCGTCCGGGCTGTATCGTGAAATGAAGAACTTCGGAATAGGAGGGTGCACCCGGGTGTTGGGTCTTATCGCCCTGGCAGAGTCTGCCTGGGTGGTAAGGAAACACGTGGGGGAGGGGTAGGCCCTCGAAGGCCCCGGTGTATATACATTGTAAATATAAATGATGGGTGTCTACTCAATTGGTTTGGTTGATTTGTTGGTGTTGGGACTTCAACCGGTTGAGACGGGGGGAAAAAAAAAAAGACGTTCTGGAGGGCCGGACGAATCTCCCTCGCGGACCGCCCTGGAGTGAAGGGGTGGAATCCGGTTTCCTGACCTGCGGGTCTCCCCAGGAGACGTTCCGGAGGGCTGGACGAATCTCTCCATCCCGGGGGGCCTGGGGATACTCTGGTCTCCTGGCCGGGGTCCCTGGAAGCCATGGCTGGCCTGGGGGGAGGTTGGGAGGGTACCAGCCCAGGAGACGTTCTGGAGGGCTGGGCGAATTTCCCCCTCCGGGTCTGCGCCGAGGAAGGCAGTACTGGGGTAGAATGCCTTGATCAGTCTAGGGGGGTTTCGGCAAGTTCGCCTCGAGTGGTTTCGTCCCCCTATTAATACGGGGGCAATCTGCGCCGACACCGGGGCCTAAGGCCTGGTGCTAAATCTCGAGGTGGGACCTCGGCGGAGGTATATCCGCATTGGCTACTAACCACCGGTTTCCCCAACCAGGACACCAGTGGGGCCCACAAAGTCATCGGTTCCTACTAGAAAAAGAATAAATCCCCGGAGGGATCTTACGCAGCTCCGGCACGTCGCCGCCCAAGGTGGTTTCGTGCCCCTATTGATACGGGGCCAACCTGCGCCGACACCAGGGCCGAAGGCCCGGTGCTAAATCCTGGGGTGGGACCACGGCGGGGGTATAACCACAGGCCGTAACCGCCGCTCTCTCTAACCAGGAGGCCGGCGGGGCCCACAGTTAATGGTTCCTATAGCTAAAAAGAGAAATCCCCAGAGGGATGAAACACAGCTCCGGCACGTCGCCGGGGCCTCGGCCGGCGACGACCACGCTAGGGACCGGAGGGGGTCTTCCCCCTCAGAAGGCGAAGATGAGAACATCGTGGTGGTTGCATCCTGGGGCCTATGGCGTTTGGGGTTGTGGAGTCCAGCGCTGGGGGTCTGCGGGCGCACCATTCAATATCAGTGTAGGTGGTGTCAGATCAGGTCCGGTAATTCAAGATCAGTAGGCACCCACCTGAGATACTGCCAGAAGAAGAATGGTCAACCTGCAACGGAGCAGCGAGAACAAGATGGTAGGGTGTGCGAGATCTGCGGCCTCGCGTTTCGGGGGGCGGTGGGTCTGGCGGTCCATCGGAGCAGGAAACATCGGGAGGAGCGGCAGGCGGAATTAAAGCCGCAAAGATCAAGAAAATGGTCCAAAATGGAGGAGGAGGACCTGGTGAGGAAGGAAGTGGTGGCACGACGGGAGGGAGTCCGGAATATGAATCAGCACCTGCAGAGGCTCTTGCCGCAGCGGACCATCGCAGCGGTAGAGTCGATGCGGCGCCAGCCAGACCATCGACGGCGAGTAGCTGAGTTGTTGGAGGGACCCTCCACGTCGAGTCATGAGGAGGAGTCTTATTACATCTGATTCATCTCCGCGGCAGGAACAACAGGAGGTGGAGAAGCGGTATGTAGAATCAATTACAAGAGTCTGCGGTGTAGAAAACGTGCGGATGCCCTGGTGGACTATCTGAGGATAGGGGAACAACAGCGGGATGACCATCAGGATTCTTCACTATGGGAGGGATGGGTGCGTTATATAGTGGAGCATAGGGGAAAGTAGTGTAGGCCAAGGAGGCAGGCACGAGTTTTTAAGAGAGGGAAACCAGGGCCCGACACGATGGCAGGAAGGAGAGCGGTTGTTTAGAAAGTGTCACTAGCAGATTAGGCGGCAGCCAAAACGTACAGTCCATAAGATCCTGGACGGTCTACAACACCCAATGGGTAAACTGTTAGTTTTTCAATAGACATCAAGCCATCTCACATTTCTACCCGAATTAATTCAATAAGGAATTTCGTGAGAATATAAGAACTAAAACACATTCTCACCTTAGTATCTATGTTACCTACCCATTGATTCTCACAAGGATATAGCCCTTTCCGTAGCCCAATGTTTGCAATGCTCAGAAAATGGCTGGATAGGACCTATAGGGAGGTTCGTTAAGCCCCAAAAAGAAGAATACCGCCTTATTTTCATTTATTTTGGTGCTCTATATATATGCTCGTATCACTTCTTTACGTGAATCTTGAAACGTCACTTGTCACGTCATATCGGTAATATTTTTTCTTTTTAAATACTTCCACACCCATCTATCGACTAGATAGATAACACATAAGTCTGCGCCTGCGTATTGCATTATCGTAACTTACATTGGAGTGTTTTTCATAAAGTAGAATTATCCAATACATGATCTTGCTCTGTATAGTTCTATAGTTTTTTCAAGTGTTTTTCAAGTGTTTTTCCAGTTTAAATGGACTCTCTGCTAGATTGCTCTGTTATTCTGGAGAGGCTCGACGATTCCATCTTCGAGTCCTCCTCTGAACGTAAGTAGAAAAAATTTATATTTTATATTATAACATTTAATTTTTATTTTAGTCTTTATTTATACAGTGTTTACTATGTGCTTTTATTCATATGTGATGATTAGTATGTGATTTTATTAGTTAAACCCTGATAGATTATGCTTGACACGTTGTGCTTTGTTAATTTATGGTTTCGTAATTCTTTTAATAGGTTTTTCTTACTTTATATAATTTTCGTACTGTGAGAATTAACTGGTACTGTTAGAATTAAGTAGTTGTGAGAATTAACTGGTAGTGCCCCAGTATTCTCACTAAGAGCCTCTTACGGTTTCTGTCCAAATTCAATAGGTTAAAATGTCAATAATATGTCCTGTCCCCAATAGGTTTTACCATAGATTTTAGAAATTTTTAAGATAGATGTGTATATATATGTATATATTATATATATATATGTATAGTGTTTATTGATAGATGTGTGTATATATATATATTTTTTTTTTCATATAACAATTTTATTTTATCGTTTATTTATGCAGTGTTTATTATGCTTTTATTTATGTGCTTTTATTAAGTGATTTTTTAGTATGTGATTTCATAACTTATACCCTGATAGGTTATGCCTGATAGGTTATGCCTGACACGTTGTGCTCTGTTAATTTATGGTTTCGTAATTCTTTTAATAGGTTTTTCTTACTTTATATAATTTTCGTACTGTGAGAATTAACTGGTACTGTGAGAATTAACTGGTACTGCAGTATTCTCACTTACAAGAGCCTCACGACTGTCGAAATTCAATAGGTTAATGTGTCATGTCCCCAATATGGTCTTACCATAGATTTTATAAATTTTTAAGATACATGTATCTACATATATAGTGTTTAATGACAAATCTATATAGATATATATATATATATATAGTGTTTTACAATAGATGTGTGTAGTGTTTTACGATTAGAAACAAATAACATTAACTTCATTAAACTTAAACTTTTCGAAGACTAAACAAATAACGTAGTTAGCGTACACATAAATTAGCGTTTTCTTTAATGATTCAGGAAACCATAGAAAACAATTATTGAAAAATAATTCAGTTTTTATGGATAACTAGTTTATTTTCACGTAAGTTTACTATAATTATATATATACATTGTTTTAAAATCTTATGATAGGTATGTGTGTGTGTATGTATATATATATATATATATATATATAATTTATTTATTTCTCTTTATTTAAAACAAGTCTGAAAGAATTTACTTTGCAAACATGAGCAAAATTAATATCTTAATGTGGTTCTGCGATAGTGATTTAATTTTTTTCCTTATTTATTACAGGGCGAGGCGTAGGGGCGGAGACCGTCGTTCGGAGAAAACCACCGAGAGTGGAGAAGGAGGAGGAGCACCACGAGATGCAGGAGGAGGAGGAGTCCCAAGGCCGGCATGGGAGCGAGCCTTGGGAAGAGGAAGAGGAGCAGCTCGACACCGAAGAGGACACGATGGGAGAACGTATGTACGGTAGCGATGCAGGGAAGATAGACGTTTTGAGGAGGAGGCGCACGGATTCCCTCATCAAACTGGTCACTCCCATGACATTCCCCGCATCGACTTCGATCTACCGTTCCCTTGTGAGGGTAAGTACGAATCTATGAAGACATCGTGGACCGCCATTCGGTAGAGGTTTCTTCATTGAGCGAACGTCATCGTCAGGAAATGGAGGAGGCATATCATCGCGAAGATATTTGTCGGAGGTATCGGGAGAGCGATGAGGCCACTCCAAGATTCAAGTACAAGCCAACATCATCGAACCGGAGAACTAGTTTGTGCCCTCTTTATCACTGCATCGGCACCTTCGTGAATGCCAACCGGCATTTACACCAGGTGCATAAAGATGATGTTATAACTCGTGAAGAGAGGTCATTCTACTTCTCCGTTATGGCCAAGAATACTGAGAAGGCTGCGTTGGCAGCAGCAGCGAATCTTCGCGACCCGACAGTTCACGGAGCGAGGCTCAGCTCCGTGACATTGGACTAAAGATGGTCGCGAAGAAGAAGGAAGCGAAGGAAAAGGAGCTTCGACAGAAGTCGGTGTCATCACCTGGCCTGACATTCGAACCCAAAATGATCCGTACCTATAAGTGTTCAGTTTGCAATAAAGTCGTGACGTGGGTTCGTCAACACTTTAAAAGAGAACATGGCAAAACTCTCTTCTGACCAAATAGAGGTCGAGAGACTGAACACTCTTAAGGAGTATGTGGGCCGGAGAACCCAAGGCAGGAAACGTTCTCCGGTACCAACTACGAGAACCCACGTCACGCAAGACATCGACAGAAGAGCGACGGAGGTGGAAGCATTGGCTGGCGACTCTTTCCAGGACATGACTGAGAACTTCAAGGAGCACGTACGCTCGGCAGAGGTCAACCATTATCAAACGACCAGCATTTTCAACAGAATCCTCTCCCTCCTTGAACCATCAAAAAGAGATTTTTGCTTCAATGGCCTGAAAAAATTACTTTCAGGAGACAACATCTACACCATTCAGAGGGAGGGGGAGAATTCGGACCGTCCATGAAAATGAAGACTGTTAGGACGGTCCGCAAATTTTTACACTATATTCAGCTCACGTACGAGGACACTACATTGATGACAAGACACCAGTTCCTCGTACTTGAAGAACTCATTAAAGTATCCCTCAAGAAGGCCTCTGCCGAGGACCAGGAACAGATAGTCGCCAGACAGTCCGACCCCACCTACGTGGAATCCAATTTACTGCCCCTGAAGGACCTCATGGACTACACTAGTACCTGCCCAATCAAAACGATCTTCAGGCACTTCTTAAGTGATTCCGTCACTGGTATAGCGACAGCTGGCGGAATGCACGAGTGCCTGAAGATCAGAGATATCCTCCTGGTCACTATGACCATCTCAACGTTTCGGCGGTCCAAAGAAGCTACAAAGCTAAAGGTTAAAGACGTGAAAGCTGCGATCCAGAGATGGACGGAGGACCGCCGACATGACTGGGAGGACAAAGTAATAATCACTATAAAAGAACACAAAACAAGCAGGTACAACTATGGGGCCTTCTACATCCTGGAAGGAGATGCAGCCCGTGTTCTTGAAAAATATACCACAATTATAAGGCCCCTCTTCAAATCAACGGGTTTACCATTAGACGAGGAGTATTTCTTCTGCTCGTTTAATGGTAAACCCGTTACCCTCCAGTTAGTCACAACTGTGATTAAGAATGGATATAGAGCTGGCTACCCTCATGAAAAGAGATCTGTCAGGTGTCAGCTCTAGATCCATTGGAAAATCAGTTGACTCATGTCCTTGGGCAGTGCCCTAAGTACGCAGTCGCTTGCGACTCTTTTAGGGCACGACCCCAAAACAGCCCAAAGAGACTACGATTTGTATGGAGGGCAGAGGAGGGGACTCAAACTTATTAATTGTTTACAAACTCTTTTCCAGAAAGGTGAACACGGGCTGCAGGAGGAAAGGCGGGACCCCCTCCAATTTCGAACAAGATCATTCCTCCAGGATGTCCTCCTCGAGGAAGACGACGAGGAGGAGGGGCAGCACAAACAGCCACAACAAAAGCGAAGACATGAGACTCCAGTCCACCCATCATCATCCATCTCTCCACAACGGGAAGAACATCCGCGGCGGCGGCGGAGACATGAGACTCCACCAGTCTGCGCATCATCCATCTCTCCACAACGGGAACATCGGCTGGAGATCAGACATCCGCGACGGCGGCATCGATCTCCAGTCTGCGCATCATCCATCTCTCCACAACGGGAAGAACATCGGCTGGAGATCAGACATCCGCGGCGGCGGCATCGATCTCCAGTCCAACCCCCATCTAGTCGCATCGTCACGGCGGATGTGCACGCATCCATCTCTCCACAACGGGAACATCGGCTGGAGATCAGACATCCACGGCGGCGGCGGCATTCATCTCCAGTCCAACCACCATCTAGTCACATCGTCACGGCGGATGTGCACTCGTCCATGTCTCCACAACGGGACAAGCCAATCGTCATCGAGCCAGAAGCCCTGGAGCCAATCGTCCTCGAGCCAGAAGCCCTGGAGCCAATCGTCCTCGAGCCAGAAGCCGAAGAAGACCTGCCACTTGTTCTTGACCCCACTTGGACAAGAAGTGAAATCATAGAGAAAGTAGTCGTAAACTATTACAACAAGGGGATCAAGCAACAAGTGGCAGGTCTTCAATTCCTTCCATGTATGAAGGCCATTCAGAGGTTGCTGCCAAAGCGTATTGGCACTAACATATCTCGTGCCAAATTAAAAAACATGTGCCGCGTCATAAGGGACAAACACAAAATAAGATTGTTAAAATAAAATTGACTTTTATACATATATATATTTTTCCTTATTTTTTTCTATTTAACCTGTAAAATGTATTTACACTTTGCAAAAGATTATATATAATTATTAAACTTAAACTTCATTATTGAAAAAATAATGTTTGAATGATTTTTCATACACTACTGTAGATGTTAAATGAAAGTTTTTCTTAATAAACCTCAAGTACAAATTTTACTTGTTTAAACGTTTTATAGCCTTTGGTACGTAAGATACCCACTTTGAAAAGATAAGCAAAGTTAATAATATTTAAACTTATTTAGTATTTTGATAAAAATGATATTGTTATTAAAAAAATAAATAATTCTATGAACTTGACATAGTTATCCATAACCCTCATTTTCTTTAATGATTAATTGATTTGAGTTCAACGATAGATAGAAAACTAATTTTTTATCGATAACAATTTTATCCTGACCGAATTTTACTATATGTATACATTGTTAAACATCGTGTGATATATATATAATTTATTTATAACATGTGAAATGTATTTACACTTTGGAAAAGATTATATATAATTATTAAACTTAAACTTCATTATTGAAAAAATTAATGTTTCAATGATTTTTCAGACACTAATGTAATATGAGGTTAAATTAAATAAAAGTTTATTAATAAAGGTTGAGCACAGATTGTACTTATTTGAACCTTTTGGTACATAAGACTAAGACTGAAAAGATAAGCAAATTTAATATATATATAAAATATCTCTGAATAAATAAAGGAAAATGTAGGTGGAATAAGCAAGAGACTCTTGCGTGTGTCTATCAGTTAATGCGACATTAGAATACATCACTCGGTTCATCCTCGAAAAAATGGTTCAGAGATTCCCTCTCAAACATTAGTATATCTTCCTCCCATTTCAAAAAGATGCTCACTCAGGGCGAAAGGTCGCATCCAAAACCTTTCTATAATAGGGACTTCTTGTGGATTTTCCTTTTCGTAACATTGGCAGGACGTAAGCCAAATTTGCGATGGTCTCTCTCTTCCTTTCAATCAGTTCTGCTAAATAATTAATGATACCTCGCAGGTCTTACTAAGTGAGCGCAGCGAGTAGCCTCGAGTAACCATCGTCTACGAACCAACTGCTACACGACAACCAAAGGAGTCGTACCAGCGGTGGACGGTACTTTCGAATACATCACTCGGTTCATCCTCGAAAAATTGGTTCGGAGATTCCCTCAAACATAAGTATATCTTCCTCCCATTTCAGAAAGATGCTCACACTTAGGTTGAAAGGCCACATCCAAAACCTTTCTATAGGTGATTGGTCTTTAGTCTTTGATACGGGTTACTCCCGCATCAACTTGTACGGGTCCCTTCCGTATCTTCCGATGCTCTGAAAAGCATATTTGTCATACGCTCTAGTACTTTTGACATAGAGACGTAAGTAGAACGGCCATATAACATATACTCTAATTACTTAGGGCGACGCCCGGAGAACCTGCACTCCGGACTGATTTCACCTCTCATTAATTTATACGAGATTGAGGTAGAGGTTGCCTCTCTCCCTTTCCTTTCGTGTCTGGCTGGCTGGCTTCGCCGGAAGGTGTATAATGACGGATCTTAGGTAGAACTCCGTTCTGGACCACCTAGCGCGTATACCAACAGCACATTTTAGTTTGTTTGGTTACTCTACCGGCTGTTCCAGCTGCGAGTGATGCTTCAACGAATAGGCATACTAAAGGATCTCGTAAGGAACCCCGTTCTGGACCGCTATCGCCTATACCAAGATCGCTACGTAAAGCAGCGCGAGATAGTTACATTTATGGCGTTTCTCCATCCTGCCTGCTTAACGACGCGATTTAGCTCAACCACAAGATGACATACTAGAGAACCTCTTGGGAACCCGTGATCGAACTAACAAGTGGTGTTCACCAACATCGGTACGTAAAACAACGCAGGTGAATAGGAGATACTGTTTCTAACTGGATCCCGCCTGCTAGCGCAGCGATTCATGCTTCGACGGAGATCCATAGTCAAGGAACTCATACACAACCTCGTTCTAAACCGCCATCGCTTATACCAAGACCGCTAGCTTAAACAACTCCAGAGTCACATTAACTGTGTTCTTAACTCGATCATCGTGCCTGCTAACGCGTCGGATCTTGCTTCAACGAGAGGCCAGACTCAAGGAACTCATAGAGAACCTCGTTCTGGACCGCATTCGCGTATACAAAGACCGCTACGTAAAACATTGCACGAGAAAGTTATACGGAGGCGCTTCTCCCTCTCCATCCTCCAATAACGGAAGAGTGGGAGAGACGATGTTATTCACTCGATCCTGCAATCAAACGCCGCCGATCTTGCTTCCACGAGAGGCCAGACTCAAGGACCTCATAGAGAACCTCGTTCTGGACCGCATTCGTGTATACCAAGACCGCTACGTAAGCTGGGGTCACCCCTTCCCGTCCCTACCTTTTCATAGGTGCTTTCAGCCACGGTCAAACTTCGACAGGTACTCGGTCGGGGAACCCACAATTTATTGATCGGATACGGAGGCTACTTTGCGCTACTCCTAGCTCCATTCGTAAAATTCCCCAGGTTGCCCCGCCACGTTTAGACTTATCGGCGATCCCTTTACTCCGGGAGCCCAATACGAGGCCTATCCATAGGCTAGTGACTAAGTGAGAAGATTAGACTTCCCCCCGAGTCCTAGCCTTCTACATGATGATGGAATCGTTGGCTAACCGACGTAGTGCAAAGGTCGGTCGTCACGTGTCGTACCGCGAAAGACTTACCGGCGAACCCTTGCTTGATTGCGGGAACCCAATACAGCCTATCCTATAAATGGAATCATCAGCTAATCGACGTAGTGCACTGGTCAATCACGTGTCAAAAAAGATCACCTACAAAATCGGTGGGGGATGGGGAATCCCCCAGAACTAGCTAGGAGAGACGATGTTATTCACTCGATCCTGCATGCTAACGCCACGGATCTTGCTTCCACGAGAGGCCAGACTCAAGGACCTCATAGAGAACCTCGTTCTGGACCGCATTCGCGTATACCAAGACCGCTACGTAAAACATTGCACGAGAAAGTAATACGGAGGACGCTTCCTCTCATCCTAAGATGATCTACATTGTGGGCTAAACTTATTTGTCGCTCTACTTTGGACATAGAGACGTAAATAGAACGGCCATATAACATACACCCTAATTACTTAGGGCACAATCGGAGGACATGCACTCCGGAGTAATTCTACCTACCGTCACCAATTACTATCGGATTAGGATAGGGGTGCATCTTTCCCTTACTTTCGTGGAAGGCTGGCTTCGCCGCAATCGTGCTGCTTCGACGGAAGGTGTGTAATGACGGATCTTAGGTAAAAACCCGTTCTGGACCACCTACCGCGTGTAGCAACACCACAACTTAGCGCAACCAAAGAAGGTTTCATACACAATTTAGTTTGGTTACTCTACCGGCTGTTCCAGCTGCGAGTGAGGCTTCAACGAAGGGGCATTGTAAAACGGGAGGACACGTAAACCGCGTGAACCTTTTTCTGGACCCCAATCGCGTACACCAAAATCGCTAGCTAAATCAACGGTAGGGAATCTTATACGTAGGGCGCTTCTCCCTCTCCTCCTCCCTGCTAACGCTGCGAATCATACTTCCATCCACGAAGGGCCATACTAGGAACTCAGAGAACCTCGTTCTTGACCACAATGGAGTACCAAGATTGCTACGTAAAACACGGGAGGTGAGTCGGGAGAGACGGTGTTAGTAAACGGGGGGGAAACTCGACTCAACCACAGACTATGGTGCAATGACACACGGGTGATCAAATCCGCGCGCCACCTACATAGCCCAGTGAGGAGGAAAAATTAGAGAGAAAAGTGTTAGACAGAAACGCCTAGGAGGGACTGTGGAGGCCTTTCGGCGACCTGCGGCAACCAGACACCCCTCCCCCTATACTGGCCATGTTTGGCTTCACCAGCAAGGGTAATGGAGAAAGCTTGTTAATGGTTTTAAGATAGAGGCCAAAAGTAGAACCACATCGATCGCCGGGAGAGAAGGATCGTCATGCAACGCTAAAGGAGCCCTGCAGCCGTCTCCAACCGCCCGGCGGCGATGGGTTCAGACCATTTGCATTAGCGTCTGTCTTCATGATGGAAATTCAGTGAATCAGTAAATGCGCACGACCCCTCTGGACTCCAGCCCAGAACCTCTCTCCGCAGATGACGTTGCTGAACGCTTGGACACCACCTACGGATATTACGAATCGCACGGGGGTGCATATTACTGCAACTCCCACACTGATTCCCGTCAAACCACCAATCCGACAAAACTTCTATATACTCTAAACTACTTCGGGTCCGCCCGGAGGAACGGGAAACGAGAAGATTCAAGCAAACATTCCTCCGGACTATCTCTTAACAATGAACGAGGCGTATCTAGAGCTTACATTCGCTGTTGTGGAATCCAAACGCGCCTGGTTTCTGGATAATAGCAGTAGGCATGAATCAATCCCCCAAAAACGCACTTATCGCAAAGATACCGTGCCGTTTACTCGTTTAGAGAATGGGATAGTGGAGAAATACAGACAGGCGAGGTAGATAGATAGACGTTTAGGTGATTCTCTTATTTTTTTGTTGGTAGGAATAATTGGGCCGAGCTGGCTATGAGCACGGCGGCTCCCCCGGAGTGTTTGCCTGGCAATCAGTCAATTCGTATAAGTCTAACCGATACCTCGTTTGCCCCCGAGAGGACGTACGTGGCCTAGTTGACCCGGTCCCAAGCCACGAATTGAAAAGCTGAGCAGGAGTCACCCGGTTTACGCCTACCAACGCCCGGAGCGGACTCCGAACAGGATTCGCTTGATAAAACCACCTCAAAACTTCAAGCTAGGCCAATACACACCAAGAGGAGTTCGAGGTCGACAATTGAGCGAGACGGCGAAGTCCTCCCGACAGGAGAAACTCCCCCCTACGAACACTCCGCTGCTAGCCAATGAATTAACGTCACCCCTCCGAGACTGCCTGAAGCCGCGGCAGAAACGGTAGGTTACTAACTACAAGAGTACAATTTCAGAGAGATTACGAGTGACCAAAAAAGGTGCGCCCGCGAAAAACACAGTTTCACGACCAGTTAATGTCATCCGACACAAAAGAGAAGTAACGTTTGAGCCTCTTTTGTGCAATTCTTACAACAGGTGCCACTTTAAACCCTTTCTCGTGAGAAAATCCAGGGTAGGTCTGTCTTGAAAAAAGGATCCTCCTCCGAATGACATCATAAGTAGCTGTGATTCTACCCTCGTCGCCGAAGTGTAGAGCACACCTCATTTAGGTCAATGTCCCGTTTCATCTCTCGTCGTCGTACGATTGGATATAGATCATAATAGAGCTACGTACATATAGTAACGTATTTTGTTAGCATTTCCGTGTTCATACTGCTACTTTCAGCCGATATTTGCGATATCGCAAAAGTCTACAGCCATTCCGTCGGCATTTTTATTCTTATTAGCGAATCTATGCCTTAGGTTTGGCTGTAGGCACCGGAGGTGGTCAGTCTCCTATGTGCGTAAAGACTTCTCTCAAAATTGACGAGAAACTTTATTTAAAATTCAAAGCGTCCCAACTTTATCATAGGTAAAATCCAAAAGCCATTTGGATGGGTTATCTCCATTTAGGAGCCCCCACGAACGAGGGGGACGGGGGAACATCGCTGCCTCGTGTTCCCCCGTTGTAACACTTAAAATGTTACTTGATCCCCGATGCCCCTGACATCGTATCCGAAAGACATAGGTCCGAAGCCTAAGGATCTCCAACGATGTCAGGTCTACTCTGCACGACGGTCTACAACACCCATTGGGTAAGTTGTGAGAATTTCAATAGACATCAAGCCATCTCACATTTCTACCCGAATTAATTCAATAAGGAATTTCGTGAGAATATAAGAACTAAAACTCACATTCTCACCTTAGTATCTATGTTACCTACCCATTAATTCTCACAAGGATATAGCCCTTTCTGTAGCCCAATGTTTGCAATGCTCAGAAAATGGCTGGATAGGACCTATAGGGAGGTTCGTTAAGCCCCAAAAAGAAGAATACCGCCTTATTTTCATTTATTTTGGTGCTCTATATATATGCTCGTATCACTTCTTTACGTGAATCTTGAAACGTCACTTGTCACGTCATATCGGTAATATTTTTTCTTTTTAAATACTTCAACACTCCCATCTATCGACTAAATAGATAACACATAAGTCTGCGCCTGCGTATTGCATTATCGTAACTTACATTGGAGGGTTTTTCATAAAGTAGAATTATCCAGTACATGATCCTGCTCTGTATAGTTCTTCAATATATTTTTCAAGTGTTTTTCAAGTGTTTTTCCAGTTTCAATGGACTCTCTGCTAGATTGCTCTGTTATTCTGGAGAGGCTCGACGATTCCATCTTCGAGTCCTCCTCTGAACGTAAGTAGAAAAAATTTATATTTTATATTATAACATTTAATTTTATTTTAGTCTTTATTTATACAGTGTTTACTATGTGCTTTTATTCATATGTGATGATTAGTATGTGATTTTATAATTTACCCTGATAGGTTAGGCCTGATAGGTTATCCCTGATAGTTATGCCTGACACGTTGTGCTCTGTTAATTTATGGTTTCGTAATTCTTTTAATAGGTTTTTCTTACTTTATATAATTTTCGTACTGTGAAATTAACTGGTACTGTGAGAATTAAGTAGTAGTGTGAGAATTAACTGGTAGTGCCCCAGTATTCTCACTAAGAGCCTCTTACGGTTTCTGTCCAAATTCAATAGGTTAAAATGTCAATAATATGTCCTGTCCCCAATAGGTTTTACCATAGATTTTAGAAATTTTTAAGATAGATGTGTGTATATATATATATATGTTTATATATAGTGTTTATTGATAGATGTGTGTATATATATATATTTTTTTTTTCATATTATAACAATTTTATTTTATCGTTTATTTATGCAGTGTTTATTATGCTTTTATTTATGTGCTTTTATTAAGTGATTTCATAACTTATACCCTGATAGGTTAGGCCTGATAGGTTATCCCTGATAGGTTATGCCTGACACGTTGTGCTCTGTTAATTTATAGTTTCGTAATTCTTCTAATAGGTTTTTCTTACTTTATATAATTTTCGTACTGTGAGAATTAACTGGTACTGCAGTATTCTCACTTAGAAGAGCCTCACGACTGTCAAAATTCAATAGGTTAATGTGTCATGTCCCCAATATGGTCTTACCATAGATTTTATAAATTTTTAAGATACATGTATATACATATATAGTGTTTAATGACAAATCTATATAGATATATATATATAGTGTTTTACAATAGATGTGTGTAGTGTTTTACGATTAGAAACAAATAACATTAACTTCATTAAACTTAAAATTAAACTTAAACTTTTCGAAGACGAAACAAATAACGTAGTTAGCGTACAAATAAATTAGCGTTTTCTTTAATGATTCAGGAAACCATAGAAAACAGAATTATTGAAAAACAATTCAGTTTTTATGGATAACTAGTTTATTTTCAGGTAAGTTTACTATAATTATATATATACATTGTTTTAAACATCTTATGATAGGTGTGTGTGTGTGTGTGTGTGTATGTATGTATATATATATATATATATATATATATATATATTTATTTTTCTTTATTTAAAACAAGTCTGAAAGAATTTACTTTGCAAACATGAGCAAAATTAATATCTTAATGTAGTTCTGCGATAGTGACTTATTTTTTTTCCTTATTTATTACAAAGGGCGAGGCGTAGGGGCGGAGACCGTCGTTCGGAGAAAACCACCGAGAGTGGAGAAGGAGGAGCACCACGAGATGCAGAAGGAGGAGCGCCTGGAGGAGGAGGAGTCCCAAGGCCGGCATGGGAGCGAGCCTTGGGTAGAGGAAGAGGAGCAGCTCGACACCGAAGAGGACACGATGGGAGAACGTATGTACGGTAGCGATGCAGGGAAGATAGACGTTTTGAGGAGGAGGCGCACAGATTCCCTCATCAAGACTGGTCACTCCCATGACATTCCCCGCATCGACTTCGATCTACCGTTCCCTTGTGAGGGTAAGTACGAATCTATGAAGAACATCGTGGACCGCCATTCGGAAGAGGTTTCTTCATTGAGCGAACGTCATCGTCAGGAAATGGAGGAGGCATATCATCGCGAAGATATTTGTCGGAGGTATCGGGAGAGCGATGAGGCCACTCCAAGATTCAAGTACAAGCCAACATCATCGAACCGGAGAACGAGTTTGCCCTCTTTATCACTGCATCGGCACCTTCGTGAATGCCAACCGGCATTTACAACAGGTGCATAAAGATGAGGTGATAACTCGTGAAGAGAGGTCATTCTACTTCTCCGTTATGGCCAAGAACACTGAGAAGGCTGCGTTGGCAGCAGCAAGCGAATCTTCGCGACCCGACAGTTCACGGAGCGAGGCTCAGCTCCGTGACATTGGACTAAAGATGGTCGCGAAGAAGAAGGAAGCGAAGGCAAAGGAGGAGCGACAGAAGTCGGTGTCATCACCGGGGAGCCTGACATTCGAACCCAAAATGATCCGTACCTATAAGTGTTCAGTTTGCCAGAAAGTCGTGACGTGGGTTCGTCAACACTTTCAAAGAGAACATGGCAAAACTCTCTTCCGACCAAATAGAGGTAGAGAGACTGAACACTCTTAAGGAGTATGTGGGCCGGAGAACCCAAGGCAGGAAACGTTCTCCGGTACCAACTAAGAGAACCCACGTCACGCAAGACATCGATAGAAGAGCGACGGAGGTGGAAGCATTGGCTGGCGACTCTTTCCAGGACATGACTGAGAACTTCAAGGAGCACGTACGCTCGGCAGAGGTCAACCATTATCAAACGACCAGCATTTTCAACAGAATCCTCTCCCTCCTTCAACCATCAAAGATTTTTGCTTCAATGGCCTGAAAAAATTACTTTCAGGAGACAACATCTACACCATTCAGAGGGAGGGGGAGATATTCGGACCGTCCATGAAAATGAAGACTGTTAGGACGGTCCGCAAATTTTTACACTATATTCAGCTCACGTACGAGGACACTACATTGATGACAAGACACCAGTTCCTCGTACTTGAAGAACTCATTAAAGTATCCCTCAAGAAGGCCTCTGCCGAGGACCAGGAACAGATAGTCGCCAGACAGTCCGACCCCACCTACGTGGAATCCAATTTACTGCCCCTGAAGGACCTCATGGACTACACTAGTACCTGCCCAATCAAAACGATCTTCAGGCACTTCTTAAGTGATTCCGTCACTGGTATAGCGACAGCTGGCGGAATGCACGAGTGCCTGAAGATCAGAGATATCCTCCTGGTCACTATGACCATCTCAACGTTTCGGCGGTCCAAAGAAGCTACAAAGCTAAAGGTTAAAGACGTGAAAGCTGCGATCCAGAGATGGACGGAGGACCGCCGACATGACCGGGAGGACAAAGTAATAATCACTATAAAAGAACACAAAACAAGCAGGTACAACTATGGGGCCTTCTACATCCTGGAAGGAGATGCAGCCCGTGTTCTTGAAAAATACACCACAATTATAAGGCCCCTCTTCAAATCAACGGGTTTACCATTAGACGAGGAGTATTTCTTCTGCTCGTTTAATGGTAAACCCGTTACCCTCCAGTTAGTCACAACTATGATTAAGAATGGATATAGAGCTGGCTACCCTCATGAAAAGAGATCTGTCAGCTCTAGATCCATTCGAAAATCAGTTGTGACTCATGTCCTTGGGCAGTGCCCTAAGTACGCAGTCGCTTGCGACTCTTTTAGGGCACGACCCCAAAACAGCCCGAAGACACTACGATTTGTATGGAGGGCAGAGGAGGGGACTCAAACTTATTAATTGTTTAAAAACTCTTTTCCAGAAAGGTGAACACGGGCTGCAGGAGGAAAGGCGGGACCCCCTCCAATTTCGAACAAGATCATTCCTCCAGGATGTCCTCCTCGAGGAAGACGACGAGGAGGAGGGGCAGCACAAACAGCCACAACAACAAAAGCGAAGACATGAGACTCCAGTCCACCCATCATCATTCATCTCTCCATAAGAGGAAGAACATCCGCGGCGGCGGCGGAGACATGAGACTCCACCAGTCTGCGCATCATCCATGTCTCCACAACGGGAACATCGGCTGGAGATCAGACATCCGCGACGGCGGCATCGATCTCCAGTCTGCGCATCATCCATCTCTCCACAACGGGAAGAACATCGGCTGGAGATCAGACATCCGCGGCGGCGGCATCGATCTCCAGTCCAACCCCCATCTAGTCGCATCGTCACGGCGGATGTGCACGCATCCATCTCTCCACAACGGGAACATCGGCTGGAGATCAGACATCCACGGCGGCGGCGGCATTCATCTCCAGTCCAACCACCATCTAGTCACATCGTCACGGCGGATGTGCACTCGTCCATGTCTCCACAACGGGACGAGCCAATCGACTTCGAGCAAATCTTTTTCGAGGAAATCGTCTTCGAGCCAATCGTCCTCGAGCCAGAAGCCGAAGAAGACCTGCCACTTGTTCTTGATCCCACTTGGACAAGAAGTGAAATCATAGAGAAAGTAGTCGTAAACTATTACAACAAGGGGATCAAGCAACAAGTGGCAGGTCTTCAATTCCTTCCATGTATGAAGGCCATTCAGAGGTTGCTGCCGAAGCGTATTGGCAGTAACATATCTCGTGCCAAATTAAAAAAAATGTGCCGCGTCATAAGGGACAAACACAAAATAAGATTGTTAAAATAAAATTGACTTTTATACATATATATATTTTTCCTTATTTTTTTTCTATTTAACCTGTAAAATGTATTTACACTTTGCAAAAGATTATATATAATTATTAAACTTAAACTTCATTATTGAAAAAATTAATGTTTCAATGATTTTTCAGACACTAATGTATTATGAGGTTAAATTAAATAAAAGTTATTATTAATAAAGGTTGAGCACAGATTGTACTTATTTGAACCTTTTGGTACATAAGACTAAGACTGAAAAGATAAGCAAATTTAATATATATATAAAATATCTATGAATAAATAAAGGAAAATGTAGGTGGAATAAGCAAGACACTCTTGCGTGTGTCTATCAGTTAATGCGACATTCGAATACATCACTCGGTTCATCCTCGAAAAAATGGTTCAGAGATTCCCTCTCAAACATTAGTATATCTTCCTCCCACTTCAAAAAGATGCTCACACTTAGGGTGAAAGGCCACATCCAAAACCTTTCTATACGTGATTGGTCTTTGGTCGTTGATACGGGTTACTCCCGCATCAACTTATACGGGTCCCTTCCCTTCCGTATCTTCCGATGATCTACGCTGTGCTTTGAAAAGCATATTTGTCATACGCTCTAGTACTTTGGACATAGAAACGTAAGTAGAACGGCCATATAACATATACCCTAATTACTTAGGGCGACGCCCGGAGAATCTGCACTCCGGACTGATTTCACCTTTCATTAATTTATAAGAGATTGAGGTAGAGGTTGCCTCTCTCCCTTTCCTTTCGTGTCTGGCTGGCTGGCTTCGCCGGAAGGTGTATAATGACGGATCTTAGGTAGAACTCCGTTCTGGACCACCTAGCGCGTATACCAACAGCACATTTTAGTTTGGTTACTCTACCGGCTGTTCCAGCTGCGAGTGATGCTTCAACGAAGGGGCATCCTAAAGGATCTCTTAAGGAACCTCGTTCTGGACCGCTATCGCTTATACCAAGACCGCTAGCTTAAACAACTCCAGTTATACGGAGGGCGCTTCTCCCTCTTCACCCTCCAATAACGGAAGGGAGTGGGAGAGACGATGTTATTCACTCGATCCTGCATGCAAACGCCGCGGGTCTTGCTTGCACGGGCGACCATTTGCGATGGTCTCTCTCTTCCTTTTAATAATCAGTTCTGCTAAATAATTAATGATACCTCGCGGGTCTTACTAAGTGAGCGCAGCGAGTAGCCTCGAGTAACCATCGTCTACGAACCAACTGCTGCACGACAACCAAAGGAGTCGTACCAGCGGTGGACGGTACTTTCGAATACATCACTCGGTTCATCCTCGAAAAATTGGTTCGGAGATTCCATCTCAAACAAGTATATCTTCCTCCCACTTCAAAAAGATGCTCACACTTACGGCGAAAGGCCACATCCAAAACCTTTCTATACGTGATTGGTCTTTGGTTGTTGATACGGGTCCCTTCCGTATCTTTCGATGATCTACGCTGTGCTCTGAAAAGCATATTTGTCATACGCTCTAGTACTTTGGACATAGAGACGTAAGTAGAACGGCCATATAACATATACCCTAATTACTTAGGGCGACGCCCGGAGAACCTGCACTCCGGACTGATTTCACCTCTCATTAATTTATACGAGATTGAGGTAGAGGTTGCCTCTCTCCCTTTCCTTTCGTGTCTGGCTGGCTGGCTTCGCCGGAAGGTGTATAATGACGGATCTTAGGTAGAACTCCGTTCTGGACCACCTAGCGCGTATACCAACAGCACATTTTAGTTTGTTTGGTTACTCTACCGGCTGTTCCAGCTGCGAGTGATGCTTCAACGAATAGGCATACTAAAGGATCTCGTAAGGAACCCGTTCTGGACCGCTATCGCCTATACCAAGATCGCTACGTAAAGCAGCGCGAGATAGTTACATTTATGGCGTTTCTCCATCCTGCCTGCTTAACGACGCGATTTAGCTCAACCACAAGATGACATACTAGAGAACCTCTTGGGAACCCGTGATCGAACTAACAAGTGGTGTTCACCAACATCGGTACGTAAAACAACGCAGGTGAATAGGAGATACTGTTTCTAACTGGATCCCGCCTGCTAGCGCAGCGATTCATGCTTCGACGGAGATCCATAGTCAAGGAACTCATACACAACCTCGTTCTAAACCGCCATCGCTTATACCAAGACCGCTAGCTTAAACAACTCCAGAGTCACATTAACTGTGTTCTTAACTCGATCATCGTGCCTGCTAACGCGTCGGATCTTGCTTCAACGAGAGGCCAGACTCAAGGAACTCATAGAGAACCTCGTTCTGGACCGCATTCGCGTATACAAAGACCGCTACGTAAAACATTGCACGAGAAAGTTATACGGAGGGCGCTTCTCCCTCTCCATCCTCCAATAACGGAAGAGTGGGAGAGACGATGTTATTCACTCGATCCTGCAATCAAACGCCGCCGATCTTGCTTCCACGAGAGGCCAGACTCAAGGACCTCATAGAGAACCTCGTTCTGGACCGCATTCGTGTATACCAAGACCGCTACGTAAGCTGGGGTCACCCCTTCCCGTCCCTACCTTTTCATAGGTGCTTTCAGCCACGGTCAAACTTCGACAGGTACTCGGTCGGGGAACCCACAATTTATTGATCGGATACGGAGGCTACTTTGCGCTACTCCTAGCTCCATTCGTAAAATTCCCCAGGTTGCCCCGCCATACGTTTAGACTTATCGGCGATCCCTTTACTCCGGGAGCCCAATACGAGGCCAATCCATAGGCTAGTGACTAAGTGAGAAGATTAGACTTCCCCCCGAGTCCTAGCCTTCTACATGATGATGGAATCGTTGGCTAACCGACGTAGTGAAAAGGTCGGTCGTCACGTGTCGTACCGCGAAAGACTTACCGGCGAACCCTTGCTTGATTGCGGGAACCCAATACAGCCTATCCTATAAATGGAATCATCAGCTAATCGACGTAGTGCACTGGTCAATCACGTGTCAAAAAAGATCACCTACAAAATCGGTGGGGGATGGGGAATCCCCCAGAACTAGCTAGGAGAGACGATGTTATTCACTCGATCCTGCATGCTAACGCCACGGATCTTGCTTCCACGAGAGGCCAGACTCAAGGACCTCATAGAGAACCTCGTTCTGGACCGCATTCGCGTATACCAAGACCGCTACGTAAAACATTGCACGAGAAAGTAATACGGAGGACGCTTCCTCTCATCCTAAGATGATCTACATTGTGGGCTAAACTTATTTGTCGCTCTACTTTGGACATAGAGACGTAAATAGAACGGCCATATAACATACACCCTAATTACTTAGGGCACAATCGGAGGACATGCACTCCGGAGTAATTCTACCTACCGTCACCAATTACTATCGGATTAGGATAGGGGTGCATCTTTCCCTTACTTTCGTGGAAGGCTGGCTTCGCCGCGAATCGTGCTGCTTCGACGGAAGGTGTGTAATGACGGATCTTAGGTAAAAACCCGTTCTGGACCACCTACCGCGTGTAGCAACACCACAACTTAGCGCAACCAAAGAAGGTTTCATACACAATTTAGTTTGGTTACTCTACCGGCTGTTCCAGCTGCGAGTGAGGCTTCAACGAAGGGGCATTGTAAAACGGGAGGACACGTAAACCGCGTGAACCTTTTTCTGGACCCCAATCGCGTACACCAAAATCGCTAGCTAAATCAACGGTAGGGAATCTTATACGTAGGGCGCTTCTCCCTCTCCTCCTCCCTGCTAACGCTGCGAATCATACTTCCATCCACGAAGGGCCATACTAGGAACTCACAGAGAACCTCGTTCTTGACCACAATGGAGTACCAAGATTGCTACGTAAAACACGGGAGGTGAGTCGGGAGAGACGGTGTTAGTAAACGGGGGGGAAACTCGACTCAACCACAGACTATGGTGCAATGACACACGGGTGATCAAATCCGCGCGCCACCTACATAGCCCAGTGAGGAGGAAAAATTAGAGAGAAAAGTGTTAGACAGAAACGCCTAGAGGGACTGTGGAGGCCTTTCGGCGACCTGCGGCAACCAGACACCCCTCCCCCTATACTGGCCATGTTTGGCTTCACCAGCAAGGGTAATGGAGAAAGCTTGTTAATGGTTTTAAGATAGAGGCCAAAAGTAGAACCACATCGATCGCCGGGAGAGAAGGATCGTCATGCAACGCTAAAGGAGCCCTGCAGCCGTCTCCAACCGCCCGGCGGCGATGGGTTCAGACCATTTGCATTAGCGTCTGTCTTCATGATGGAAATTCAGTGAATCAGTAAATGCGCACGACCCCTTCCGCAGATGACGTTGCTGAACGCTTGGACACCACCTACGGATATTACGAATCGCACGGGGGTGCATATTACTGCAACTCCCACACTGATTCCCGTCAAACCACCAATCCGACAAAACTTCTATATACTCTAAACTACTTCGGGTCCGCCCGGAGGAACGGGAAACGAGAAGATTCAAGCAAACATTCCTCCGGACTATCTCTTAACAATGAACGAGGCGTATCTAGAGCTTACATTCGCTGTTGTGGAATCCAAACGCGCCTGGTTTCTGGATAATAGCAGTAGGCATGAATCAATCCCCCAAAAACGCACTTATCGCAAAGATACCGTGCCGTTTACTCGTTTAGAGAATGGGATAGTGGAGAAATACAGACAGGCGAGGTAGATAGATAGATGTTTAGGTGATTCTCTTATTTTTTTGTTGGTAGGAATAATTGGGCCAAGCTGGCTATGAGGACGGCGGCTCCCCCGGAGTGTTTGCCTGGCAATCAGTCAATTCGTATAAGTCTAACCGATACCTCGTTTGCCCCCCGAGGAGACGTACGTGGCCTAGTTGACCCGGCCCCAAGCCACGAATTGAAAAGCTGAGCAGGAGTCACCCGGTTTACGCCTACCAACGCCCGGAGCGGACTCCGAACAGGATTCGCTTGATAAAACCACCTCAAAACTTCAAGCTAGGCCAATACCAAGAGGAGTTCGTGGTCGACAATTGAGCGAGACGGCGAAGTCCTCCCGAAAGGAGAAACTCCGCCCCTACGAACACTCCGCTGCTAGCCAATGAATTAACGTCACCCCTCCGAGACTGCCTGAAGCCGCGGCAGAAACGGTAGGTTACTAACTACAAGAGTACAATTTCAGAGAGATTACGAGTGACCAAAAAAGGTGCGCCCGCGAAAACACAGTTTCACGACCAGTTAATGTCATCCGACACAAAAGAGAAGTAACGTTTGAGCCTCTTTTGTGCAATTCTTACAACAGGTGCCACTTTAAACCCTTTCTCGTGAGAAAATCCAGGGTAGGTCTGTCTTGAAAAAAGGATCCTCCTCCGAATGACATCATAAGTAGCTGTGATTCTACCCTCGTCGCCGAAGTGTAGAGCACACCTCATTTAGGTCAATGTCCCGTTTCATCTCTCGTCGTCGTACGATTGGATATAGATCATAATAGAGCTACGTACATATAGTAACGTATTTTGTTAGCATTTCCGTGTTCATACGGCTACTTTCAGCCGATATTTGCGATATCGCAAAAGTCTACAGCCATTCCGTCGGCATTTTTATTCTTATTAGCGAATCTATGCCTTAGGTTTGGCTGTAGGCACCGGAGGTGGTCAGTCTCCTATGTGCGTAAAGACTTCTCGCAAAATTGACGAGAAACTTTATTTAAAATTCAAAGCGTCCCAACTTTATCATAGGTAAAATCCAAAAGCCATTTGGCTGGGTTATCTCCATTTAGGAGCCCCCACGAACGAGGGGGACGGGGGAACATCGCTGCTCGTGTTCCCCCGTTGTAACACTTAAAATGTTACTTGATCCCCGATCCCTGACATCGTATCCGAAAGACATAGGTCCAAAGCCTAAGGATTCCCACGATGTCAGGTCTACTCTCACGACTGACTACACTAAACTACTTCGGGTCGCCCGGAGGAAACTGGAACGTTTCATAGCACATTCCTCCGGACTATCTCTTAACGATGAACGGGACGTATCTAACGCTTACATTCGCTGTTGTGGAATCCAAAGGCGCCTGGTTTCTGGACAATACCAGTAGGTATTAATCAATCCCAAAAACTCACTTATCGCGAAGGTAGCGTCCCGTTTACTCATTGAGAGAATGGGATGGTGTGGAAATACAGACAGGCGAGGTAGATAGATAAAGCGGGGTTTTGGGTGATTTATTTTGTGGTTGATAGGTGATGGGCTGAAGTGGCTTAGAGCGCGGCGGCTCCCCCGGATGGATTGCCTGGCAATCAGTCAATTCGTATAAGTCTGACCGCTACCTCGTTTGCGCCCGAGAGGACGTACGTGGCCAAGTCGACCCGGTCCCAAGCCACGAATTGAAAAGCTGAGCAGGAGTCACCAGGCCTCCAGCCTACCAACACCCGGAGCGGACTCCGAGCAAGATTCGCTTGTGCAAACCACCCCAAATCGTCAAGCTAGGCCGTTACCAAGAGCAGTTCGTGGTGACAATCGAGACGGCGGAGTCCGCCTCAAGGGAGAACTCCGCCCCGACGAACAGTCTGCTAGCCAGTGAATTAACGTCGTTCCTCCGAATCTGCCGGAAGCCGCGGCTGAAACGGTAAGTTACTAACTACAATTTCAGAGATTACGAGTGACCAAAAAGAGAGTTTCAAGACCGTTGAATGGCATCAGACACCTACGACAATAACGAGGGCTTAAGACGTTCAGTCGCATAGGTGCAATTCTTCCAACAGACTCCATTGTAAACCCTTTCTCGTGTGAAAATCCAGGGTGCAGGTAACTGTCTTGAAAAAAGGATCGCTCCTCCTAATGCCATCAATCAGTAGCTGATTCTACTCTCGTCGCCGAAAGTGTAGAGCACACCTCGTTTAGGTCAATGTCCCGTTTCATCTCTCGTCGTCATAGGATTGAATATAGATCTTATTAGGGCTACGTACATATAGTAACGTATTTTGTTAACATTCTGTGCTCATACGGCTCCTTTCAGCCGATATTTGCGATATCGCAAGTCTCCAGCCATTCCTCGGCATTTATCTGCTTATTAGCGAACCATGCCTAAGTGTTTGGCTAGAGGCACCGGAGGTGGGCAGTTTCCTATGTGCGTAAAGATTTCTCACCAGATTGATGAAAAACTTTTTAAAAAGTGACAAGCGTTTTAATTTTACCATAGGGCAAACGTTTAAGCCACTGGGCTGAATGGCTTCCAGTTACGAGCCCCCACCAGAGAGGGGGAAGGGGGAAGTCCGCTGGCTCGGTTCCCACCTTTGTAAGATTTAAAATCTTACTTGATCCCCGATGTCCTAAAATCGTGTCCGAGAGACATAGGTCCAAAGCCTAACGATCACTCACGATCAGTGCTGGGCAAGTTCCGCACCTCCGCACAGTGCGAAATGGTATGCGGAGGTGCAGTCACCTCGGTAAAAAGGTGCGGAGGTGCGGAAGGTGTGCGGATTGGTCCGCACACTTTAACCTTAGAATTTTGTCAACTATTGACCAGTCAACATCTCTAATTTAGTGTTTTTACTTTTTACAGTTTACAGACTGTATTTAGTTAGCGATATTTTCAAACTTAATTTCATTTATCATTATCAACTTATCAAGTACTTGAAGTTTTGAACTATGTCACCACAACTGCAGACTGCTGGTCAGCTCACCATCGTTCCTTTCTGGGCATGACTGTCCATTGGATAAATTCCGTCACCCTCAGGAGGGAGATGGCTGTCCTCACCTGCAGGGAGCTGCCTGTCTCTCACACCTATGACGTCCTTGGTGAGACCATGCATGAAGTCCACCAGATGTACAACACCTCCCTCCCCAGCTCTGCTGCTGTTGAGAGGGTGTTCTCCATGGGGTCAAACATAATGAAACCCAAAAGGTCCAGTCTGACAGCTGACAACTTCGAGAGGTTTGTCTTCCTCAAGGGGAACCAGAACATGCTGAAGTTGGAGACTGAGAGAGGAGGAGGAGGAGGAGGAGGAGGAGGAGGAGGAGGGCTAAAGTGAATTGTATAATGTAAAAATAAAGATAGTAAAAATAAATATAAATAGCTAAATACACTTTTTTACTTTTGTATTGTATCTTTTGTATTTGAGTAGCTGTGAATAAAGTAATATAGTATTAGTATAAAATAAAATTAAATGATATTGTATTCTAGTAATTTTCTGACCTCTCATAACAAAAAATGACTATTGTATTAAAACTTTATTTTCACAATTAAATATTAAATAAAAGTTTATAAAAGTATTAATATATTAATGGAAACTTATATATTTCCTTGCGATAAAACTTTATATATGTAAATAGGGTGCGGGTGCGGTTGTGCGGAAGTGCGAAAACTTAGAGGTGTGCGGAAGTGAGGGTGCGGAAGAGGCTAAAGTGCGGGTGCCCAGCATTGGTGACATGTCAGTCACTGTGTTTTTTTGACAAGTTTCGCTCTAAGGATAAGGAGCTATTTAAATTTTGTGTTGAACATAAGTTACTATTGAGCGATTTAAAGTTTCGTTTTTGCCAGAACAAATATAGAATTGATTACAAAAAACATAGTTTCCGTTGTGATAAGACCTTAGGCAAAACTTTGCGTAATAAAATTATAAGATATAATTTTCAACAGTCATACTTCGAAAATACATTTTTCGATAAAGCTCGCCTACATTTTGTTAAACTATTTTGTGTACGATCATTTACCTATGAATTAGTTAAATCCTCTTTGAATATTTCTAAGTGAACCACAGCAGATTTTGCCGCGAAGTTCGTATATCTTATGTTTTAGATAAAACTGAAAAAATTGGAAGACACACTTGTATCGTTGAAATTGATGAAGCGAAATTTGGGCGCTGTAAATATAACGTTGGTAGATCTATTGAAGGGCAGTGGGTATTTGGAGGAATTGAACGTAATACAAAGAAAAAATTTTTAGTACCTGTTGCAACGCGTGATGCTGGCTGGTACTCTAAGTATCATCATTAGAGACTATATTGACCAGGTACCACTATCATTAGTGACTGCTGGAAGGCATACGATTGTACTTGGACAAAAGTGAATTTACACATCTTAAAGTGAACATTCAATTTCGTCGATCCAGAAAGTCAGGGACACACAAAATATTGAACGGACGTGGAGAAATATAAAAGCGTGGACACCGCGTGGACAATTTCCTTGTTGCAGCTGCCAAATTGTACAATCCTGAATATTAGAGGTACGATAATACATTAAGTTCTTGAAATGCCCGATTTAGTGCGAGTTTCATATATTAGCGAGCCGAGTTTGGGGAGGGGGATATAATGCCCGGTTAGGTCAACTGTATGCCCTTGACGAATGGTTGTGATGGTTTCGTTAAAACTACCGAAAATATCACGACTAACCTAACCAATCATCAAGGGCGTAGTTGACCTAACCTGGCATTCAGTTAACCTACAGTACATGAAACGGAAAAGATCCAAATGGTGTAAGCTATGATATGCCTAGTAACATCTTCATAGTGTCAAAACTTTGTTATTTTCTAATATTTTCAAAATGATACATAGCTGCTTGCACAATTTTTTCTACTCTATCGATTGATATGTGTTTCGTTACTGTAGCATGTTTCATGGCAATGCGGGTGTCTTGTAGAGTTTTACCAATTTTATTTAAAGTTCCCAACATGGATTTAGATGAGGAAGGTTTCGTAACTGAATCGGTAGATAGTGGAAATGATGTAGATGTTATTTACTTGGATTTTAGTAAGATTTGACAAGGTTCCACACAGGAGATTTTTTATATAAATTAAAACCTCATAGGATATTGGGATCAGTTATAAATTGGTTAGAAGACAGAACAGAGTAAATCTAAATGGTCATGAATCTGGGTTGCAGAAAGTGAAAAATGAAAAGTACTCTATTTTATATCTAAATGATTTAGAGAAGGGGGTAGGGAGTAAATTTTCTAAATCTGCGGATGATACAAAACTAGTTGCTTCAATTAGAAGTATGGAAAATGTTTATAAACTAAAAATAGATCTTGATACATTAGTGGCCTGTGCTAGTAAATGGCAGGTGGAATTCAGTGCTCAAAAAGGGACGTTTTCATTATTTCTACCAAAATGTATGACTTGTAGTTATGAGACGCAAGGAAACTGGTTAGATGATATTAGACAAGAAAAAGATCTTGGCATTTTAGCTATTAGTGATATAAAATATTCTAAACAGTACTCAGAGGCTACAAATAAGGCAAATAAAATGTTAGGTATTATTAAGAGGAATGGTAATTACAAAAGCAGGGAAGTCATTTGTAAATTATATAATTCTTATGTTAGGCTTCACTTAAAATACTACATTCAAGTTTAGTCCCTTCGCCTTAGACATGATATTAATATGGTTGAAGGTGCGCAACGTAGGGCAACCAAATTTATCCTTACCCTAGAACATTGGAATATAGGGAAAGATTTTGAGGAACTGGGTATGTTTAGTTTTGAGAGACGTTGTTTGAAGGGGAGATATGATAGATGTTCAAAATGTTTTCACGTTTGATCAATTTAGATGTACGTAACTTTTTCTTATAAGAGTCTGATGGAAAAACTGAGGGCTTAAGAAAATTATAAAAAAGACTTTCGAACTGAATCAACGGAAATATCCTTTCAGTTATAGAGTAATAAATAATTGGAATGCTTTACTGTCACAGTGGCGTCTCGTGACTAAAAATTCTAGGGGTGCTGTCTCTAAGAATGGGTTGAAATAATTACTGAAATAAAAGGATGAGCATTGAGCAATGAATAAAAGTTTCAAAAGTTATTGAAAAAGTTATTTAGTGAGCTCATCCTTATATTGTTCTTGATTATTTCAATTGTAAATAAAAAATTTAGGGGTACTGCAATTCCGCAGTGCCTACCGACGAGCCGCCACTGGGCCGCCTTTACACCACATGATGTGGTAAATAGTAACTCCTTAGTTAGTTTTAAGGAAAATACGGATGCTTTCATGAATGAAAGAGACGGTTTGTATATTGTAAATAGTTTACATGACTGGCTTCATGTTTTTCAAATGAAATGTAAAAAAAAATTTAGGATGAAGATTTACAAGATAAAGGGGTGGAGGTGCAGGGTTAGCAAAACCCCGGGTTTTTGTGAAAAACCCAGAAAAACCCAACCCAATGGGTTTTTGGTGGGTTGAAATTTTTTTTTAGAAAGGTTCGATAATTATGTAGTGCCTAATATATCTATTATTTTCTTAATTTATTTATCTAATCTACAATATATATTAAAAAGACATCTTTATTTCGCAGAAAGTTCAAAATGAGATAATAATGACATTAGAATTTTCTCCATTTTAATTTTAGACCTAACTCAAATTTAAATTTTTAAGATGCCACACTCAGAGAGTTATAGAGGTGGAAGATCTAAATCTAGTGAATGGGACGAGGTGACTTTATTAAGTGATCAGCCTACTAGAGTACTATGCAATTATTGCAAAGAAAGTATCACTCGAAAAATTGAGTGAAACATCATCTAGAGAAATGCAGAAAGAGAAAAGTGGAATGTTTTGAAAATAAGGCAAGAGGTATGCCGAGACTCGAATTTGGAACATCAGTTGAAACTGATAGATAACTTATCTATACAGAGAGAGGCATCCAATTTACAGTCAACTCTTACTTGTTGGAAATGCTCTAGATAAGGTGTGTTTATATTATGCAGTTAAAATTACTTAACTTTAAATACCAATATTAATTTCAAGATATTTTATAGACTTATAGTGCACATTTTATTTATAGAATCCTGTACTAAAGCACTACTAATAAATAATTAAAATACACTTCATTTTATGTGTTGTAACTTGTAATACCAAAAAATAAATTCTAACTGCATAATTCTAAATGTTTACAGATGTTTGCATTCAGCCATATATAACTTTATAGTTTTTTTTTTTTTTTTTACAGTTGCAGGCTGATAATACAACATTATCTAATGCTGTTGAAATTTGGCTCAGTTTTAATCCAAGATGAAAAATTAGCTCCATACAAAGATGATAATATTAAGAGATTTAAAAAAGCTATGGAGCCATGTCATCTTTTGGCAAATATAACTGACCCAAAGTATGAAGGTAAATAGGACATAAATGCTTTACTACTATCAATATATAAAACATAGGTAACTCAACTGTATGGGCAGAAAAGTTTTCTCTAATCTGAATCAAATCATCTGGCATTAAACTATATTATTAGCTTTATTTTTGTTTCTACACAGTTCTATTATTTTTCAGGACAAAAACTGAATAGAGTTCAAGAGGAAGAGGCTGAAGAATGGCTGATTGAAATAAATTCAGAATACATGGCAGGATTTTATGCATTCCGCTTAAAAGACGCACTAATTTTTCCTCCTTATTTATTCAAAGATAGTATAGTGAGCTCTACATCAGCTAGTAATTGGTGGAAAATTGTTGAAATGAAAGAAAAAAAGAGAGACCAGGTTACCATTAGGTTTTGCTAAATTTATGAGATCTATTCATAGTTGTCCGGCCAGTTCCGGATCATTGGAAAGATTTTATTCAACGTTTGGCTTGGTATGGAGTAAAATGCGAAATAGGTTAGGGAAAGAAAAGGCAGAAATGTTGGTTCGAATCTACCGCCACCTAAGGTCAAAAGATGCTGAACATACTGATCACTAATCAATATTAGGTACCACTTGAATTATTTAAATTATAAAACTGAAAAGAAACATGATTCATTTTTAGATATAGGTAGCCAATTAGAAGACAGATAAATTAGATACAGTATTAGATATAAGGTTCATAATGAAACATGTCAAATAAATAGTTTCTGGAAATTTTAGTTTATATTGGCCTTATCACATTATTATATAAGACTGCATAACCATATTATAAAAAATGCCAAGTTAAAAATAAGTTTGAGAAGTAAATTGATGTGGGTTTTTAGGTACCAACCCTGTGCAGGTGAGAAGAAAAAACCGGAAGTGAAGAATTATTTGAATAAGTGGAACATACCAAAAGGTAACTACCAACTGAAATAAGATTGGTATAAAAAATACTTAAGGGATGATAATGTCTGATGTCAGGGGCATTAGAAAGTATTATACACACAAAGGGAGAAACAGGGTGTTAAAATTCTCATGTAAATAAGTATTTTTTTTTAAGCTTTCCAAAATCTATATATCAAAATTTCAAAATATCCTTCAAATGTAACTTTGGTTGGTTGGTCGCCTTCGCTTGTTAACACTTCTAATGACGTTATAGTTGGCTGAGAGAGAACAAGCAGGAATGGCTCTGTCGTTGGACTTGCGCTAGGAACCAACCATATGGTAAGACTGAACTTTTAACATAAGTTTATATTGGCGAGTGGAGTTTAGAATTGTAATTTCATTTACCCTGATTAGCCAAAATTTCTTATCAAAATTTTCAAATTATTCAAATTCAGTATTTAAGTTGTTTTTTTTTCACAATAACTTGATAAGAAATTTTTGGATCAGGATTATAGTTGGCTTTATGCTTTAGTCTAAAGCCTGGGTAATTTAGGATTATAGTTGGCTTTATGCTTTAGTCTAAAGCCTGGGTAATTTAGTCAATTACTTAGCTAGTTTAGTCTAGTGTTTAGGCAACTCTAGATATCAGGGAACTTTTAGGTGGAAAGAGTGCTGCCTCAAAATTTGCCGAGGTAAAAATTTACTGTAAGGTTGAAGAACCACGTTTCGTTATTGATTTTGATTTATTCGGGATATTTTGTTCGTGTTCGGTTTCATTAATTATTTTAAGTTGATTTAAGTTTGTTAAAGCTACTTAAGGCTATTAAAATATTAAGTTTTTTAGATGTTAAGGCAAGATTAAGACTATTTACATAGTTTAGGTATTTTAGTTGGGCTAAGCCTATTTGCAGTGTGCCTTGCGTTTATTTATAGTGGTTTGGTCCTATTTACAGTAACTTGGATTAATTTTGTTTTTAGCGTGTTGAAATTTTAAGCGTTTATTGTTAAACGTTTGGTTAATTATTTCATTAGGTTAGGTTTTGATGTTTAAATTTTACGTATTTAAAGTTAATTTACGGTGTTTTTTAAGGTCGTTATTTGGAAGATAACTTGTTAATTCGAGTTGATTCTTTGTCATTTTCATTATTAAGCTGGTTCTTAACTATTAATTTGAGTTAAACTTAAATTTCATTAATGATGTCCGAGGTTGACTTTGAAGATACTGTTTTGGGCTACGCCCTTGCCGATTCCGATTTTGATGCGGAAGATCGTGCGTCAATAGTGGCTAATTGCAAAGAAGCCGTACGCGATTTAGTACATAAACGCGCTGTGTTTAAACGTAAAGTTAAGCTCACTATTAATAAAACAAAACAGATTTTTTAGCAAATGCACAATTAAATAGTGAAATCTTGTCGGCTTAAACCAAGATCATAAATTTTCATCCGGATCAAATTAGGATAGTTGATGATGATATCATATAGAAGTATCAAGTTCACAAGTTATTTAAAGTAGATAAATCTTTGTTCGATATAGAGTTGGAATTTCAAACAGATTACCATTTCGAAATAACAAATACGTTAGCAAATTTGAAACATCAGTTTGAAAGCATCTGAAGCAAATAATGCATCGTTCATGTCTAAGGAAAGTGTAGGTAATCTTCAACAAATTTTAACGGGAGTTAAAGCAGTTTTAAAAAGGGAAGCGCAACCACCTACCCTAAAATGTTGCTTTTGAAGGTGTCAGACAAAGGTAATTTTCAAAATTTTTTGTCAGTTTGAAAATTTAATAGGGTTCTGGGAAGATCTTTGTGATTGTGCTAAATTAGCATACCTTAAAGGTTACCTTAGAGACCATGCCTTTACAATTGTAAAACATTTATCAAATGATGTCAACTATAAAGTGGCCCCGCAGCTTTTGAAAGGAGTTTCTCGATATACCTTTCATCATTGCACGAGTACTTTAAGAAACTTATAACGGCTAAACCTTTGCAAGATTATGATTACTCCAAATTAGCTTGTTGGTTAAATGAGGTCAGAGCTATCTTGTATGACCTCAAGGGCTATGGAGTTGATCTGTTTATTGAAAATTCAGCAGGAAATAAATTGATTGCTCACATAATTTTTCAAAACTTACCTTTATCATTTAGGCGCGAGTTAAATCCTAAAGTAAAATCTAACTATCCTTCTGTCAATCAAATATTGGACAATTACATTTCGGTCATCGTTCTAGAACCTTAGAAAAATTTAAGCCGGTTAACATCAATTTGAAAGTCCCAAAAGCCCTTTGAAAACAAAACTGTCTAAAAACAAAGAAAAGAGCGAATTTAGGTCTACAAATGATAGAGCAGCTCCAACTTTACAGAATTTTAAAACTGAAGCTCAAGTTAAGTCTCAGTCGAGTTCATCTAAACCTAAAGCAGATAATCAAAATCAAATGAGTGCCAAGCCCAAAACTACAAAATTTTGTAAACTTTGTACGGGAGAGCATTCCATGTTAAAATGCCTGAGTTTCAATAGAGTAGACAAGCTTAGATCTCGCTGTCTCACTTTAAAATTATGTTCAAACTGTTCGCGTTCTAAGCATTCCAATAATAAGTGTCCGGGACTGACTTATGCGTTTTCTGTAATGCACACACTCGTATTTCAGCTTTGTGTCCTCATTCTGACAAAAATAACTCCTGACTAGTGCATGGCCCGCAATTGATCGTGCATTCTAGCCAGTGGCGGCTCGTGACTAAAAATTCTAGGGGTGCTGTCTCTAAGAATGGGAATGAGCTGCTTTGAACATTTTTTGTATCATTGATTATGGTATTATATATAGGTATTTATAAGTTATGAAATAAGTAATTGTGCACTTACCAGGTACTTCAGGTTCAATTACAAAGTTATTTAAAAAAAGTCCATTCTTCTATTTTTATTCTGAGCAAAAAGGTCGATAACTTTCTCATTGAAATTTGGAGTACTGTTGTTGATGCTTTTCTCCATTGAAATCATTGCTAGAGCATTTAGTTGTTCTTGATTCATAGTGCTCCTTAGAAACGTTTTTATTCTTTTCAACGTTGAGTGGCAGCGTTCTGGCTCTGATGTAGTCATAGGAATTGCCAAAAGGATTTTTATGAGTTTTATAAGTTCGCAAAACACATCTGTAAAAAGTGAACAATGAACAATAGTTTTATGTTCGAATGTCCATTTTTACATGAGAAGCCAAAATCGCAGAAGCGAGTTTTTGGTAAAATTTCGATTTGTAATAATGACTTATACACTATGACGTCACAAAATAACTTTATTCTCTTTACGTTCCCACTCTGTGTCTCTAATTCGTTCTTGTAAATCTTCCTAACAATGATTCGTACTCTACGTACAAATTCAATAACTATGACGTCACATTTTCCCGTCATTAATTTCCCTTCATCATATCTCTAGCATTCAATGTATGAAAATTTATATATCATAATAAAAACTGTACACCCTCTAGAAGTCATTATTTATGTTATGTAGTATAAATATAATTCTTACATTCATATCTTATCTTGACCAATTATCCAATATAAATCTTATTAAATAATCATCTGTACTCGTGTCAGTCATGAAATGCAAAACCTTTGCCTTCGTTCTAAAACGCAAAAAAACGTTCTCGTATTATTTTTTTCATTTTTATTTTTAATTATTTGACCTCCCGAGATGAACTCGAAAATGCTGAGGGTAAGTGATCGAATTTCGCGAACTTGCAGATTCGAACGCTCAAAGATTAAAATACCTCCTCTCGCTTTGATTTCAAATTTATAATATTATCATGCGTTATGTTATATCATGTGTGTCATGTCTCATGTACTTGTGTTGTACTAATAACCATATAATCTAACCATGGTAAACGACGTAATGTACTTCAATGAAATTATAATTAACTAATATTTTAATTTAATATAATGTAATGTACTTTAATGAAACTGTAATGAACAATAACTTGTAATGTACTTCAGTGAAACTAATTAAATGTAATGATAATGTAAGAATGATAATGAAGATAATGTAAGAATGTACTTTAATGGAATTGTAATTAAAAAGTGAATATGAATTAATTGGTAGTTGTAATCCATAATTGTAATCATAATTGTAATGAACCAAAACTAATACGTACTCAGTCATGTACTCAAAATTGTGCTGATGTGCTAATACGAAATAATATTGTCGAATCGGCGATACTACTGTTTTTTATTTTTATATTTTTTTATTCTTTTTAGTTGAAATCGTGTGTTTAAAAAGGGGGGAAACTTAACCTTCGATTGTCTCCCCCAAACATTTAAGTTATATTATACGTATATTTGTAAAATACGACACTTCAAGATTAGACATCTTAAGATTAACACTTCTAAATTAATCTTCAATATAGAACTTCATTTAAGGCACTTCTAGATTAATCTTCATCATTTGTACTTGATATTAGCACCTCATTAGGAGGGGGGCAGAGGCCCCTTGCCTCCTTAACTTAAGTATTTTTAGATTCCGGCCTGAGCCATGGTCGAAAGAGGTCGAACCTCTACCCCTGTAAATTCAGAGAAGTACCTGTAATTTTTAAGAAGTAAACTACACTTTAAGAAGTTTTTATCTTTTTCCTTCGAGCCGTGCTCGCTTCAGAACTTAGTCAGAAAAGTCGATAATTATAAAAAGAGAAGAATTAATAAGCAGAAAGAAAGAATTAACAGTGTGTCGACCCCCTAAGGCGACCGAAAAGAATTATAGAAAAGTATAAAGAAGAAGCATCCGTGTGCAGCCTCCTAACTAGAACCCCCTTCGAATCCGAACCGACAAAGGGCCATAAAGGGGGGGGGGTTAACACATCTGCTAGATTGTTTTTTGTGATGAATTTTAATAAATTAATTAAACTGCCATAATTGTGCATATCAGGTCTACTGTAGACAACCTGTAATTCTGTAAGAAGCTTTTCTTTTTCAATCATGGGATATGCCTCAATAGTCGCTGTCACTTCTTGCAGGGGCATTTTCTTATTAAAACTAGCGAAGTTTTCTTTGTTGAACAATTTTGCAGCTACTAATTGATTTGTGAAGGAATATCTCTCCTTTGTCAATATATACACAGTCACACACTTCTTTTGCTTCAATCATGTGTTTTTGAAGGATTTTCACAATACTTTGAATTTCTAATTTTCAAAATGGCAGTTTTAAACGTTGCAATATATTCCTGTATTTTAAATGCATCAATTTGTCGGGATTGCATTTGATTATAAATAACTTCTACATGAGGCATTATCTGATGAAAAAGTTTCAACCAAAACACGAAATTTTCGTTATTCAAAATGTGCAAAATTCCTGTTGCCTCTGAAATAGTTTGATCTGCGTTGAATGTAGACTGTATATCCTCAATGCATTTCTTTAAGGATTCAAAATTTTCATAAACACAGTTTACAGTGCATTTATTAAAGTTCCACCTAATAGAGGATGGACGAGGTATTCGGTTGTTCATATGCTTGTTTAAAACTGAGAAACGCTGTGGCGACCTAGGAAAAAAATGTAGGTACGGCCAAAAGGTTTGAAAAGAATATTCTGGAATTTCGGGTAGTGCTTGCTGCACTTTTCATTATCAGGTTCAGTTAGTGAGCATAACAATGAATGAAATGCGCATTATTGTAAATTTTTTATTTTTACTTGAATTCAACCTTTTTTGCCTTTCATGACATTAGCGCCATCAAATGTCTGAGCAATCAATTTTTGTGTATCTTCTTCGAGGAGTATATTCAGTTGAACTAGAATACACTTAGATATTCCATCTGCTGTTTGATTTTCCGGAGTGAAGAACCCCCAAAAGCGCTCAAAAATTTCTCCATTTAGCTTATATCTCGGAACAATAATCATTTGTGTGTATTCTGAAACGTTAGTAGTGTCATCAGCCATGACGGCTACGAATGAAGCTTCTTTAATCTCTTTTTTTACTTGATCGCGGCATATTTGCAGCAAACAGTCGAGAATATCATTTTGAATAGTTTTTGAAACACCTTTGAAGACTGTGTTGCTTTCTAAATGAGTCTTTAAATCGGGATCTAATTTTGTAGCAAAATTTATTAATCCCCTGAATACGTCTGGGTTTTCTGAATCCTCTTTCTCGTCATGTCCACGTAAAGAAATTTCGAAATTTCCACAAAATTTAATGGTCTATTATTTTCGACAAAATTTCACGGTTCTTTGTAACCTTTTTATTATGGTTGATAATGGAGTCTATAGACCTCACTAAGTTTTTCTTTAATATTAACTTCCTAAAAGCGATAACGAAATCACATTATCGATGTTTCTCTGAACACATGTTTTTCAGTTTTTTCTTTCATTTTGTTTATATTTGTAAAGCCGTTTTTTGTCCACGTTAAATCACCTCCCAGTAATAAACATGGGAAACAAAATAATGCATTTTTTACTTCACAACCACAAAGCCAACTTTTCTTTTGGTACCATTCTGGGTTAAAACTACGAATATATTTTTTATTACTACTTATTCCTGGCTGAGATATTTGAATTTCCGGCGTAGGACGACGACCTCTTTTAATACCAATTTTTTCTTGAGATAATTGTGAAAAATTAAATTGTATTTTAGTCACACTCACTTGACTCACTTCTATGGGCATGGCAGCCATGGCTGAATCAAATTTCAAAAAAGAAATGGAAATTACAGAAAAAAATCAAAAAATAACCACCAAATACATAATTAAATCACTAAGCCAATAAAAATCTATCAAATAAAATGTTAAATATTACTATTGTTACTAATCACCGTTAGAAATGGAAAATTAAATGAATTAATTGTATTATAAGCAAAGCGAGACGTCAACACATTCTCCGCGATCAACGAACAGATAGGAACTGCGCTGTCTGCAGTGCTTCGACTCACTTTCGACTGCGACTCTGCATATAGAGAGAGGCAGACTCCCTCTCTCTCTATGCGTCTGTGGCAACAAAGCATTGGAGTTCCTTTCTGGCATCGCGAGCAATTAATGCTGAAATCTGGTGCTGTTAGCGCGCAGTTCCAATGAGAGGTTGAAAATGATTTCATGTTTTTAATCATTCATTATTGAAATAAAAGGATGAGCATTGAATAAAAGTTTCAAAAGTTATTGAAAAAGTTATTCAGTGAGCTCATCCTTATATTGTTCTTGATTATTTCAATTGTAAACAAAAAATTTAGGGGTGCTGCAGTTCCGCAGTGCCTACCGACGAGCCGCCCCTGATTCTAGCGTACTCTCAACCAGGTTGTCTAATTCTAATAAAGCAAAACCAGCTGGTCTCTTGCTTCCCACTTTAACCTTAGAGTTCTCGTTTAGGGGTAAGGCTCGTAATGTGCGATGCTTGTTGGATCTAGCATCCCAGCGATCGTACATTTCGGCCGCAACTGTACTTGATTTAGGGTGTGACCTGGCAGAACTTCAACCCTACTCCTATAGCATAAAAACATTTATTGGTTCACAAAATAGGCATGTCAAAGAAACAGAATTGAATGTCAAATTAAATTCAAATAAATCGTCTCAAAGCCTTAACTTTATAGTGGACGACCAGCTTTCCTTAGATTACGAAGTCTCAGGGTTGGATCGTGCCATTCAAAACATAAAAGAAAATGGATATCTGTTGGCCGACACAGGTTTCAACAGTGTCTCTGGCAATGCTCTTTTGGGGGTCGACATCTTCCAGCATTTGATCAATGTTAGGACCATTCCTTGTTTTGGTGGGGCTGCTCTGGAAACCTCTTGGGGTATAATTCCGTTTGGCAGTATCTCAGCCTTCACTCATGGTAAACCTTCTTCGGATTGCTCCTCCGTTTTTAATCTTACTAGACCCCATGGTGTTACCATTTTTAAACTATTTACTAACAATAGTGAGGGTCCAGATAGAAATATGGTTTCTGACTACGATCGCAATCAAAGTTATAAAGCTGAGTGTGTTTCAAAAGTCAAAGCCCTAAGGTTATCAAAAGCGATTCGGTATTGTTTGACTCATGCGCAGACAAATACCAAATTATCACCATATCAAGGTGGTACTGACCAGAATCGACCTTGCTTCGGGGAGGCTGCCCATACGACGAGGTCGGGGTGCGAGTGTGAAGTAGGTGATACTTTGAAGGTCAAGGTAAATAAACCCAAACAAAAGGACGCTTCGGTTGATGGCGTGGAATTGTTGGTCAATGCGATTATGCATCCTTCTCCCACTTATTTTAATCCATTAAATTTAATGGATTTGGAACCAGACTTGGACTTGAGCATTTGTATAGCTTGGAGTCAATAGGCATAAAAAATGAAAATGCTGGAAGTTGGATGAGCTTAAAATTCAACAATTTTGCAATTCAATTGAGCTTCGAAATAATAGGTATCATGTAGAGTTGCCTTGGCATGATGAACGAATAAATCATTCCCTCTCATCAAATAGCCTTGGCAACTTTAAACAGAGTAACTCAATTTCTCAAGAAGAGATCTTACCAATCAGTATAATGAAGTTTTTCAAAACCATTTAAAAGAAGGTATTACAGAAAAAATAAATGTTGATCCCTATAATTACGACAATTTCATATGGATTCCACACAGGCCGGTAATTAAGGGTGCTGCTTCAAGTCAACTAAGATCTGCCCAGTTTTTAACTGGTCTTAAAACCGAAAGCGGGCCCTTTAAATGAGGCAGCATTCCCGGGCATTGATTTAATGGGGTCCTTATTTCAATTGATGTGTAAGTTCAGAACTAATAAGTATGTTATGTTAACCGATATCAAGCAGGCATTTCTTCAAATTAAATTGAAATCAGACAAATAGATTTTGCTTCTTTGGGAAAGAGGATGGTTGTCTGGTTACATATAGGTACAACACTATCGTTTTCCGACTTTCTAGTTCGCCATTTATTTTAAATTGTCATCAAGTATCATATTAATAGATATGAAGATGATTTGTGTTCCGGATACTTAGAGAGACTTTCTATGTCGATAATTTTATCATTTCGCATTCAAATTCTCAAGTTCTCGAAGAGATTTATTCAAATAGCCGAATGTTAGAGGGAGGATTTGAACTTCGCTCGTAGAATATGAATCACTCGGAATTAAAGCAAAAGATGATTCAGGATGGGAAGGCCGAGGAACATGGTAGTGAGTTAGAACGTGTACTAGGTTATCACTATGAAGTAGAATCTGATACTATTAGATTAATGGATTTTGAACTTCAGTTAGCTAGCACCAAACGTCAAATTTTGACTCAAATTTCAAAAGTATTCGATCGCTTCTCTATTTTTACTCGTCACTATCAGAGGTAAAATTCTAATGCAACGCTTATGGTCGTTAGGATTGACATGGGATCAGCAATTAGATGAAGCGGAAAAAGAAAGAGTGGAGAAAGATATATCGAGACCTCATGCAGTTAAAGTCCATTCAGATTGATAAATCTGCTTTCAATGATGATGGAGAGGTTTCCTTAGAGGCGTTTTGAGATGCCAGCAAAACATGCTATGGCTTTATTGTGTATGCAGTGAGCAATTCCCAAGCTAGATTAGCTTTTGCTAAAGCTAAAGTCGCTCCCTTGAAAGGTAGAACCTTGCCCTCCTTGGAATTGCTTTCCGTTTATTTAGTCTTCAAATGTTTGCCACAGTTCTTTATTAGCAGTTCAAGGTCCATTTGACTCAATTCAAGTTTTTGTGGATGCCCAAATAGTCCTCTCTTGGGTACTCTGAAGTAATATCAACTGCAAAAATAAATCAGTTTTCATAAAGAACCGCCTTCAGGACATTCGTTCTATGCGTCAGAGCATTCAGTGTGATTACAATGTTCAAATAATCTATGAATATGTAGCATCTCATGATAATACCCCAACTTTGAACAGTCTGTATGCTTTGTGCATTGATAGTGAGGATGATACCGCATCAGGTAAGCAGTTATATATACATATACAATCTACCTATTTTTTATAGATTAATTTAAAAAAAAGTTATTTATTACATTATATAGAGTGTACTTAAGATCTTCAAAGACAGTCTTAATGCTTAGTTAATTATTTATGTTATTGATAAAAACTAGGTGATCAGTCCTGCTGCCGTCTCTATCACGAAGGAGCAGGTAGTTTTCATAGGCCATTTTGTAGGTTAGCTATATTTTTTAGTGTTCTGTTTGGATATTTAGATTTAGATGCATAAAAGATAAGCGTATGTATATATGTAGACAGTCATACATACATACATACATACATACATCTATATATATACACACACAGTATATATATATGTATATATTATACATATACGTCCCATTTCATTAACTCATTGGTGACGCCTCTATTCGATTTGCTCTTGAAGATGTGGTTGATTTTCCTTCTGAAGATGAAGAAATAGGCTCAGATGGAGAAGAGGAAACTGCAGTCATCTGTGGATAGGCCTATTTCAGAAGGTATGGTATTTTTTCAGTGAGGCTGGTTTGAGTGGACAAACAGCGTCATAACAGTTCAGCGCAAATTCCGTGTAGAATTCCGCAGAGAGCCTCCTGCAAGAAACAGCATTATTAATTGGCACAGATCGTTGATGCAAGTTGGTAATGTGCAAAGAAAGAGAATAAGAACTAGTCGAACGGAAAAAAATGTGGCACTTGTGAACCATTTTGATAACGATCCTCACACTTCAACAAGACGTGCCGTGCCAATGAGCCGTACAACAATTCGACGCATTTTGAAAGAACTAAAATGGCATCCGTACAAAGTCCATATTGTCCAGAAAACTTTATGAAGAAGATAAAGCCAATCGTGTGCAATTGCTACTGATGAAATTGTGAGAATTGAAGCAAATCCTATGCATTTGGCAGTGCTGTTGTGGTCTGATGAGGCCCATTTTCACTTGGACGGGGGTGTTAACCGCCATAATCATCGGTACTGGGCTCGAGAAAATCCAAACTGGGTGAAGGAGCAAGCTCTGCATTCGCCAAGAACTACGGTCTGGGCTGCTATTGGGCAAAGTGGTGTTTTCGGCTCATATTTTTTTGATGAAAATGTCACAAGTGAACGATACCTGACTTATGTTGCGGGAACAGTTCTGGCCAAACGCGGAAGCTAGTGGCCTAGATGATCTGCTATTTATGCAAGATGGAGCTCCTCCCCATTGGGGAACCTAGGTCCGGAACTGGCTCAATGAGACACTACCCGAACGCTGGATGGGTCGCGGGTCTTCGAATATGCCCTGGCCCTAGGGTTGCCAGACGTCCTTTATTTCGATCTGCTTGTCCTTGTCCTTTATTGAAGCGTCAAAGGACGGCATATGTCCTTTATTTCTATTTTTGTCTATTTCAAAATCATAAATAAATCCTTTAAGAAATTTATTATAATTACATAGGTATTTTTTTGCGTTTTGTTCCTTGACAGAGTAGGTAACCATTATCATTGCATCGTTAAGGCTTAATAAGTTAATAACAGTGTAGGCTCATTGATTTCTATGTAGCCGCAATAGATAATTCTGTGAGCTCTACTGCAATAAGCGGAGTGCCCTCACAAATGTGTACGACAACTTATTTTTCCATACGCTGCGTCGCTGAAAGACAACCGATAATTAGAAAAAAATATTAATTAGTAACCCAAGTTGAAAATATTTCTCATTTCTGTAATCTGTATTCACCACTCGGCACTCACCAGGTCAATGCAGATTGTTGCAGGTTAGTGTTTTAAGTGTGCGGTATAAATTATTTTATTTGCTAGTTTATTGGAAATGTTTGTAAGAAAATAAATGGAATAAATTGAAGTGGGTGAGGATGTTTTAGTTTCACATTCGCAAAACATATTTGCCATTCTATTTAAAGTTCAAATTTGTTTTATGGATATTGTTGAGCTTAGGGCTAGGCTAGGCTTAGTTTTTTCTTATAAATCTTGAATATAAGTCATAAGTATTAAGCTAGACTTGCTGACCTATTGAATATTTTTGATAGGCATATAATACATTGGGCTTTTTTGTAGAGGCTGCCCGGGCAGAAATTGAGACCCCTCCCTCCGCCTTGTCTGCACGTATGAATTTTTTTCTGACCGTAAAAAGCAAAATTTACAAAATTTGATAGAATTTTGCGTGCAAACACGGCAAGGGGAGGGGTCTAGATTTTTGCCCGGGCAGCTTCTACAAAAAAAAAAAAAAAAAATCGCCAATATATTATTACAGTATTAAGCCCTATTTGAATACAAGCAAGCAGGCCTAATGGATTTTCCGGTCTTATTAAAATTGGAAATTAATGATATGTAAACTATAGCGTTAAGGGCTCTTGCTAATTTTATGCTCTCCAGGAAGTTGACCCCTTTCCCCCCGCCGTGTTTGCACACACAATTCTATGAAATTTTGTAAAGATGATTAGGACCTATATATTGCTTCATATTTTTAGGAAAAAAAAAATCATAGAATTCTGAGTGCAAAGACGGCGCGGAGAAGTGGGGGGAGGCAATTTCCTGGAGCATAAAATCTGCAAGAGCCGCGTTAAGTATAGGCCTAATAGCGACTTCACAAATATAGAAAATAAGATATATAGGTCAAGGAAAAAACTCCCCACCCCGCAAAAAAATACAGGTAGGCTAGGTGCCCGTGCCTGGTTGTGTAACTTCGTAAAAAAAAGGCCTAGGCCTACTAATTATTGTCAAGGATCATGATAATTGGCAAATGCTTAATTTTTTACATTTATTTAATTTTACAAGCTTTCATTGCGGGTTTTGGAAATACATACCGTAACTATATGATCTTTGAGGTGTCATTTATGTCTTTGAGGTGTCATTTATGATTTATGAACCAAAAAATGAAAGTAGAAATTTAACATTAGTTATATATTTTTATAATAGATAGGTAATGCATGTAATTTCATTAATTTCATAATTTTTATAATATTATGAAATTATGGTAGGGGATGTAAATCCAAATGTTTGACTTTTTTTTTTTTTTTGAGAAATGTTGGTTTTTGCTGATTTCATACTATCCAGGAAAAAGACCCACTCCCCCGGCCGTGTTTGCACGCAGAATTCTATGAAATTTTGGAAAGATGAGTATATAGATTCTTACTCTCAGGAGTCAGGAAAAAAAACAAAATTCTGCGTGCAAACACGGCGGGAGGGGGGGACAAATTCCTGAAGAGTATAAAATCAGTACCGTAAGAGCCAGAAATATGTAGGTACCTCCAACTGGCTTACTTCAAATGCAAAATTTCAAGGTTCATGTATGCAAAATCTTTGCAAATTAATTTTTTTAAATTCTAAAAATAAATATATTGGTGTAGGGAGATTACAACCCCACCGCTTGCTCCTCTGGAGCACAAGCAGTTCCGTGGATGGGGGCTAGGAATCCCCACTCACAAATTCTTCCCTCAAAAGCGACCAGTAAGATGTGATATCTTCTGGTTGTACGCGACCCCGTACGCGGAAAAATGCGTTGGGTATAATAAAAAAATAAACAAATATGTCTCTTCCAAAGTGTTCAAATCATCATAGTAAAAGTTTTAGTAACTTGGATTTTCATTAATGGCTTTGTTTTCAAAATTTCTTTAATCTTTAATACATTTACAAAGAATTACGGTACGGTACCGTTATTTCATAACTTAGTATAGATGAATATGATGGCATATGCCAGTAGTGACAAATGACATTATTTAAATACTATATTTTATCTTTTTAGCCATAAAAAATGGATGCCCCTCCAAAGAAGAAACGACTTTGCTCTTATAATAAAAAATGGGAACAAGAGTACAAATGGCTAACTTCAACTAACATTCAAACTGAAGCAAAATGTCTTTTATGCCAAAATGTATTTAAAATTGGTTATATGGGTATTTTAGCAGTAACTCAGCATAAAAACTCTCAAACACATATAATGGCTGAAAAGTCAGCAAATGCTTCAAATCTTCTCGATAAGTTTTTTATAAAAAAGAAGAGGATTTAGTTACTGCAGCTGAAGTTGCTCATATTTTTCATTCAATTAAGCATCACCACTCTTATAATTCATTAGATTGTAGCATGAAACTAAATTCTAAGCTTTACAAGATTCTAAAATCGCACCAAAATTGTCATGTGGAAGAACCAAATCAACTACCATTGTTTGTAATGTATTGGGTAAAAAAGCTTTGGAGACTGTGTTGGATGAATTAAAACATGATCCACCATTGTTTTTTGGCATACAGACTGATGCATCTAATAGAAAAAACATGAAAATGTTTCCTTTGTCAATTCAAATTTTCAACAAAGAAAATGGTCTTACAAACTACTGTATTTGGTTGATTTTTATGAAAATGCAGATGAAAGTGCGGATGGAATGTTTGAGTGTTTAAAAAAATCAATGAGTAACTTAGGATTAAATTGGAAAAACATATCTAGTTTCAGTGCAGACAATGCCAATTGCAATTTTGGTTGTAATAAATCTTTATTCCAAAATATTAAAACATTAAATGAAGATGTTATTAAAGCAAACTGCCATGCTCACATTATTCATAATGTAGCTAAACATGCATTGAGTAATTTGGAAATTGATATTGAAAACCTTGTTTTGAAAATTTATGGGCATTTTTCTGTTTCAGCTAAAAGACGAGATAACCTTAAAGAATTTCACGAGTTTGCTGAAACAGAATTTAAGGAAATTTTAAGGCATGTAACAACTAGATGGCTTTCTTTACAACCCATGTATAGAAAGACTTTTGCTTTCATGGGATGCTCTGAGTCAATACTTCATAAGTAATCTGAAAAATATCTCCAAACAGCTAGCCAAAATTCTTCAAATTGATGAAAATTCTACAGAAATGCCTATAGTTATAGAATTGTATTTACTTTTTACAATGCATGCAATGGAAATATTTTACAAAGCAATAAAACAACTCGAAAGCAATGAAACTTGTGCTAGTGATGTTTTCCATGTAAGGATGATCTGAAAAATTCACTTAAAAATCGTCTTGAACAAGAATTTTTTGGTTATCAAGTACATCAACATTTTCGCCAATTAGATCCTGTTGTTAAAAGCGCAGTGCTAAAAGATTTTAAAGCATTTTATGATGCAGCATTTAAATATTTAGAAAGTCATTTTGATTTCAGTCAAGCTACCCTTTTTAGAAAACTCAACAAATTATGCTTTAAGGACTCTTGCCCTGATTTTAACTCTTTTGTGGAAGTAGTAGTAGAGCATTTGAAATTGGTTGAAAAACTCAAGTTGAACATGAATGATTTATTTGATGAGGTTTCAGTACTAAGAGAATTATGCAACTTTATCAGCCTCTGATAAATTTCAAAGTTGTTCGAGCACTTCAGGGCGTTGGTATTTACTTTTGAAAAGCGTTGATTTCAAGTTTTTAAACATTTTCAAGGTGATTTCTTACGTTCTTTCAGTGCCAGGCACTTCAGCATTTTCAGAAAGGATATTTAGTGTTATGAACTCAAAGTGGAATGATGAGAGAAACAGATGTTCACTTCCTCCAGGGTGTCTCAATGTACATGCAACCCATGTCACTGCTAATAATTCTGCCAATATTAATGTTCTCGTTCTATTTTTTTCAGATTTGAAGAGACGATAACAACTAATAATTATCAATCAAAATGCCTTGGACAAAGGAGGAAAAAATATTTTGCGTCACTACTTACTTGGAGACGAAATCATTCAAAACTGTGCAAGCGAAATTTCGCAGGAAGTTCAACTTCAACAATTATCCCCAGAAAAGCCAAATTTATCGTTGGGCGCACAAATTTCAAGCCACAGGATCAGTAAACAATCTCAACAAGAAAGCAGAAACACCCAGATCTGGCAGGAAGGTGACTGCAAGATCTCCTGACAATGTGAATGCGGTGAGAGATTCTGTCGGAAGGAGTCCGAAAAAGTCAGTGCAAAGAATCTTGATCAAGGATCTTCAGCTGTACCCATACAGGATCCAGATCAAGCATAAACTCACACCAGCTGACATGGCAAAACGTGTTGTGATGTGCCGGTGGTTCGAGAACAAGATCGAGAGGATCCTGACTTTCTTGATGATGATTGGTTCAGCGACGAAGCACACTTCTTGCTCAGTGGGTATGTCAATAGCAAGAACAATGTGTTCTGGGGCACACAAGCCCCAGACGAGGTGCTTCAGAGGCCATTGCACTCTGTGAAATGCACGGCCTGGGTGGCCATCTCAAAACATGGCATAATCGGACCGTTTTGGTTTGAAGACACAGACAAGGAGGCAGTCACTGTCACAAAGGAGCGTTACATTGTGGTGCTCAAGTTCTGGAGGGCACTTGGGACACGTCGTGGCGTGAATCGAGATGTGCAATGGTTCCAACAAGATGGGACAACTCCACATACAGCCAACATCACGATGGAGTGGCTGGACCACCGATTCCCTGATCGGCTGATCAGCAAGCGCCGCGAACCCGAGTGGTCTCCGCATTCACCCGATCTGAACCCCCCAGATTTTTATCTCTGGGGGTTCTTGAAGGACCACGTGTATGAGAATCGTCCTCAATCCATTGCTGAACTGAAAGTGGCCATCACCCAGAAGATTCGTGCCATCAGGAAGGAAGTGTCAGGGTGATTGACAACTTCGCTCGTCGGCTTCAAGTGTGTGTGCAGCGCAACGGCGGTCATTTGGAACATGTGCTCTAATAAATGTATCCTTTGATCTAGAGACCTCAAATCTTCAGTTTTTATTTGTTATCATATCAGCTTCCAGGAAATGTAATCGTTTTTGGAGTTTATTTTCTGAGTAATAAATTATTATCATGTCAATGGGTTCCATCTATTTTGAGACACCCGGTACTTCAATTTTAAAGATAATTGTTTAGATTTTGCAGAGAAAATAAAAATGATGTCAAAGTTCTTAAGGCTTCTCGAAGTAGTACTAAATATGCTCAACATGAATAATTCCTAGATTAAATAGTTATTTTTGTTTTACTTTTTGCTGTTTTCTTTTGTATAATATTAAATAAAGTAAAAAGAATTTATTTTATTTTTATAAATAAACTACCTAACTGGCGAAATTAGTTTAGTTTAGTTAGATACAGTAGTGGTACTGCTTTCGTCTATATTGAAGAACATTTTAAATATAGTAAAAATCAAAGATGTTGAAATAAATACTTATCCTATAACATTTAAAAAAATTTTTGGGAGCCTCTCTCTCTCTCTCTCTCTCTATATATATATATATATATATATATATATATACAGGGTGTCCCGTAAGTCTGGACCCATAGGGAAAAATAATAAAATTACAAAATATTCCAAAAATTTATTACATAATCTGTTCAAAGTGTCCGCCGTTGTGTCGCACACATAGTTGAAGACGCAATCTCCACTGCGACAGCACTTTCTGAATCACAGTCGCAGAAATTTCTTGACACGCCTCCACAATGCGTGCTTTAAGGTGGAAAATGTTCTGAAGTTTGACCTCGTACACTTTGGCTTTCAAGTGGCCCCACAAATAAAAATCATAATAAAAAATAATAAAAAAATAATAATAATAAAATAATAATAACAGAATAAAAAAATATATTATAAATCCCTATGGGTCCAGACTTACGGGACACCCTGTATATATATATATATATAAGAATCTGGGAGTGGCAACTTGAAAACGTTGAGTGTCCTTTAATCCGGTCATCAAAATCTGGCAACCCTACCTGGCCCCCACGCTCTCACCCCTTGCGACTTTTTTTTATGGGGATTTATTAAGTTGAAAGTCTACGAGACGAGACCAACCAACATTCATGAAATGAAACAGAGAATTCAAGCAGCTTTTGGTGAAACTACGGTCGAAATGCGACAAAAGGTGGCTTTGGAATACAGAGCAAGGCTGCCTATACTGATCGAAAATGGTTGAAATCACATTGAAGTTTATAACTAACCTTGTAAGTTTATAAAGGTAATTAAATTTATATCCAAAAAAACTTTATGTATGTACCTATGTTGTGTATAAATTTTATTTGAAACAAAAAAGTTAAGGATATTAAAACCGTCTGAGTTAAAAAAGGCCCACCCTATATATATATTATATATATATATATATATATATTATATGAATGAACTCTCAATGGTTCCCTGAGTTTTGATACACACAGACCGTGCATGGAACAAGGAACTCTTCTGGGATAATTAAATCCACTATAGTCCGAATAAGTAATGGTAAATGACAAATACCATAGTTTTTCTTTTTCATGATGCAAGCCAGACGTGGGCAACGGGTCTCTCGCAGAGGTCCCATAAATATAGCTTCCCTCACCAGCTATCTGCAAAGCAGACAGGATCCAGCTTTGGGACATGGATCTAGGGTTTAAAGCAGCCTAGCCCCACTACATTTAGAACCTGCCCAAGGTGTCTCCTTGGTATTTATATTGGCAGCACCGTGCGCTCTCTCAGGGCTAGATTTTATTCGCATATGGGAATAAGTTGTCGAACAGGTAAAACTTTGAATAAAAAAGAAGCCTCTAGTATCCGGGAACATACTATTAAATGTAAAACAGATGTCGCTAGATAATTTTAAAATTCTTGGCTGTAATCCTTGTCCCAACTCACTTAGAATTTTGGAATCCCTTTATATTAAAACATTGACCCCTTCTCTAAACGTTGATTCCTCAGCTGTCCCTCTAAATTTTTTATAATCCCCCCCCCCCCCCCACCCCCAATTCATAACTCTCCAACTACCCAACTCATAGTATTTTCCCTTTGCTTTGTTTTAAATTAATTGTGCCTCGGAACCAGCAATGAAAGGTTAGTAGTGTTAATTATCCCATTGTATTAATTTCAAATTTACTATATATAATTTTAAAAATAGCTTTTTAAATTTTTCGTATTTTTATATGTAAACTTCTTTTATAACTTTGAATTCAACCCTCCTCTTAGTTTTTTTTTAAATTTTGCTTCTAAGAATAGGTTTTATAGTAATTATTTTGTTTTGTGTTTCATTTATTTATTGATTTTAACTTTATATTGTCATTTTTTGTCACTGTTTAGCCTGAAGATGAGCGTATTGCTCGAAACGTTGCTCATTAAAGAAGGCACTTTTCATGGCATTTACTCTCCTCCTTGTCATTGGATTTCTCCTAAATATTAAATTAAAGCTTTGTAGAAGCAACCCGCATTATATATATATATATATATATATATATATATATATATATAGTCTGTTGTGTTATATACAGTGTTTATTAAAGTTGTTATAAGTTTATTGATACAAGGGACTATAGTTTCGACCTGCTGCCCGTTCATCTTGTCTTTTATACATCTACTGACCCGATATTGTGCCTGTTTTTGCATATATACAGTTTACTGTATATATATACACACACCACTAAAAACAACCCACAGGAAAATGAGAAAATGATTCCGAGCGCTTTTCTAATTTTTCTGCGGGCTGTTTTTTCATTTACTGGTGTTAGTAAACAGTATCTATATAAATGTTTTTTTTTAGATGTGGCAGTTGTTGAGGAAGAGGCTGGGAGCCTTGAAGACGATGGATCGAATTTCAGTACAAAGTGGAGAAAAAGGACATTGCTCTTACCGATTACAAATTTGAAGAAATTGTTGGGCCTAGCAACGCCCTTACTGATCCAGCAGAGGAACAGCTGTCTCCCAGTGAAATTTCTGTTAGACTGTTTAGTGAGGAGCTTTTTGATATTATAGCGTATCAAACTAATTTTTATGCAACTCGGAAAAGTAAGCCATACAGGTCCACTAATCCTGATGAAATTAAAAAGTTCTTTGCTATTAATTTACTCATGGGAATCAAAAGATAACCATCATATCGTCAATACTGGTCATCTGACCAAATGTATAAGGGACCCTTATATATCGGGAATCATGGGAATAGATCGCTTCAAGTGGCTAATTTTCAAATGTGCTTATAAATGATAATTCTCAATGCTTACCTAAAGATCATAAAAACTATGACAAATTGCACAAGGTTAGACCTTTACTTGATATTTTACAGAAGCAATTTTCTGAAAGCTACCATCCTTCTGAGCATCAGTCCATCGATGAATCTATGATAAAATTCAAAGGTAGGATTAGTTTCAAGCAATATACAGGGTAGGCCAAAAGTCACCCGATAGTTTTAATAATCATGATGTACTAATAAGTATTATTCTTTTATTCAATGTGCTAATAAGTATTTTTCTTTTTTTCAGGATATTTCAGATATTTTTTTATATAAATAATGTTAAAAGCCATAATTGAAAATAATGAACAAGTTCTCAGTAGCCCAAAGTGTGTTTATCATTGAACATTATTGGAAAACCGGAAGTGCTGAAAAAGTACAGGAAGCGTGGGAAGAAGAATATGAAGTAAAAGCGCCACACAGAGAAACAATTTATAAATTACGGGATAGATTTCACTCATGAAACTGTTAATGACTTGCCACGCTCAGGAAGACCACTTATTGTGCATGACTGCGGATTTAAGCCTTATCGTCCTCGCTTGATCCATGGCCTTATAGAAGATGATGCAGATAGAAGACTCCAAATGTGTGAGTTGTTTATTAGCCATTATCATGAAGATCCTGACATGATGAAAATTGTATGGTCCGACGAAGCCTCATTTAAATTAAATGGCAACATAAATCGACACAATTGCGTGTACTATTCATTAGAAAACCCGAACACTACATGGGAACAACAACTAAACCAGCCAGGAGTAACTGTGTGGGGTGCAATATCAACTGAAGGACTGATTGAACCGTACTTTTTTGAAGGGACAGTTACGGGAGAAAATTACCGTCACATGTTGGAGTCCTACGTTTTTCCAATACTGCAAAACCGAGATGATTATTGAATCATTAGTCTTTATGCAGGACGGAGCACCACCTCACTATGCTGCTAGAGTAAGAAATTTGCTTGACACTGCCAGGCGGCTGGATTGGTAGACGAGGAACAATCGAGTGGGCACCTCGTTCGTGTGATTTGACCCCTATGGATTTCTCTGTTTGGGGAATCCTGAAGAATGAGGTGTACAAGAGAAAGCCTAAGACACTTCCAGAATTAAGAACAGTAATACAGTCTGAATTTGATGCAATTAATACCAATAAAGAATTGTGTAGCACTATGCTATGCTGATAACTTTTTCTCGTGTGTAAATCTTTTTTTTTTTTTTTTTTAAACAAAATTTAGTGGCTTATTGTGGGACAATTCGAGCTAATAGGAAGAAAATGCCTGAACTGTTGTCAGATAAATCGATGAAAAGGGGTGATATTTTGACTGGAAAATGGACTCATCAGGGGTATCAGTGACTAAGTGGATGGATAATATAATAGGCCTGTATATTTTGTATGTAACATGCATGATCGATCAGTAACTCAAAATTCAACCAGAAAAAATAAGGATGGAACAGAAATTGCTCTCGGTGGAAATAAGGCAAATTGTGATTACAACAAGCGCATGGGCTGTGTTGATAAAGCCGACATGCTAAAATCATTGTATGAACTAGATCGAAAAAGCAAAAAATGGTGGCATAGGATACTCTTCCATTTCGTTGATGTCACCCTTGTCAATGCATTTGTTATTCATAAACAACTGATAAACGATCAAAAGGTACATCTTCGAGACTTCAAAGGAATGTCATTCATGGCCTCGTAAAGGCATCAAATATAACGCCAACTTCAACCAAACGGCTCTCTAACACTCCATTACCACAAGGTGCTCCAAGAAAGCACAAGAATAAAGTATCAAATGAAATTCGGTTTGATAAAGCAGCTGGACATATGCCAAACTTTACTGGGAAGTGGAGTCGATGCAATTTTTGCAGTACTACCAAAGAGCCTCATAGAACTCCGTGGGAGTGCAACATTTGTCAAGTTCCTCTGTGTACCAATAAAATTAGGCAGTGCTTCCAGTACTTTCATAATAAAATCTAATATATACTGGTCAAAAAAAGAAATGCAATTAGCTTGCATATGGTGTAAAATTTAAGTTGTTAGTGGTATTATCACAGTTTCAAGATTATGGTTAAATGTTTGTTCAAATCTTTTAAAGCCACTTAGTGCATGTTTTTAAACCTGACTAATCCCGGCTAAGACGCCATTTCGTTACAAACAATAAACAGATTAAATTGAATGTATTCTTTATGAAGGCATGCATTTTTTCTTTGACCACAGAATACACACTGCCCGTTGAGAAAACCAAACTTTTTCCCGCGATTGAGGCATGCCACGACTCTCAGAGGTCAACAGAGGTCGTGCCTTGGGCATGTTGGATGCAGGCATGTCTGCTGTCCAAGTTGCACAACGAATGCATGTGCATCCCAGCACAATCTCTAGGCTTGTTAGACGGTACAATGCCACAGGAAGTGTTCAGGACCTGCCAAGACGTGGGCGACCTCGTGTGACGACCCAACGCCAGGATCGCCACATTGTACTGCAGCACCTGCGTCATCGGCAGCGGAATGCTCGTCAGACAGCCAGAGAGACACCTGGTATGCACAACAACAGAATTAGTGACCAGACCGTCAGAAACCGACTCCGTAATGCAGGACTCCGATCCCGCAGGCCTTACAGAGGTCCTTTTCTCACTGATGCAAGAAGGCAACGCCGCCTGCAATGGGCCTATCAGCTCTGACTGCCCAGCGCTACAGGGATGAGATTCTTCACCCACATGTTCTTCCATTCATGAGGCAACATCCAGAATTGGTGCTCCTGCAACAGGACAATGCCAGACCTCATGCAGCCAGGATGGTGCAGACCTTACCATGGCCAGCCTTCAGCCCAGACATGTCACCGATAGAGCACGCATGGGATGAACTTGAACGGCGAGTTCGCAGACGTCAGCATCAGCCGCAGAACATCAGGGAACTGACCAATGCAATTATTGAAGAGTGGAGGGCCATCCCTGTTGCTTTCCTGCAGAGACTGTTGAGGTCGATGAGGGCCAGACTCCAAGCCTGCATTGTGGCTAGGGGTGGCCATACGCGTTATTGACTGTTTGTTATGTTAAAGAATCATTTACTATATACTGAGTCCTCATGTTTATTAATAAATCTCAAAAATTGCGTTTCTTTTTTTGACCAGTATATATACAGGGCTATTCAAAATGATTCATCCGATTTCAACTGAGAATACTTCCGTACCTATCAACCGTGCATCAACTGGGCATACACCACATGAAAGAGGAAATCTCCTAGTTTTACAAGATCACCGCGAGAGGGCTCCAAAGTCACGCCGTGGCCTAGCCTAGCAACAAACAGTCAGTGTGAAAATGGCGTCCGCACAGCAGGCGGCGTTTTGTGTGTGGCAGTTTTCGAGCTGTAAATCGGTAGTCACAGTGCAGCGTGAGTTTCGTCGACGTTACAGAACAGATCTTTTCATTTAAGTGGCAAGGTGAACCGTCACAACCTTCGCATATGGGGCACGCAACCACCACATGCAACAATCGAGCACGAGCGCGACTCGCCTAAAGTTAACACCTTCTGTGCCATTTCCCGGGCAAAGGTTTACGGCCCCTTCTTTTTCGTGGAAAACACAGTGACTGGTCACTCCTATCTGGATATGCTGCAGAACTGGTTATTTCCCCAATTGAACGAAGATTCCGGCGACTACATTTTCCAGCAAGATGGGGCGCCGCCTCATTGGCATTTAGATGTTCGCCGTTTTCTCAACGAAGTGCTCACTCGCCGTTGGATTGGTCGCAGTGGCCCCCTAGGTCGCCGGATCTTACACCGTGCGACTTCTTCCTTTGGGGTTACGTTAAGGATACTGTGTACGTGGCCACCGTTGCCCACATCTTTGGATGAGCTCCGAACTCGCATTGTTACTGCCGTACAGTCAGTGACAACGGACATGCTGGAGCGAGTATGGGAGGAATTCGACTATCGTGTCGACGTTGCTCGTGTAACTAGGGGAAGTCACATAGAGCATTTATGAGGTGAGAGAAAATTTGGACAGTTTTTCTTTTGGTTGATGTATCACAAATCACACTGTATTTGTAACATTAAAAAATACTCATTTGAAATCGGGTGAATCATTTTGAATAGCCCTGTGTGTGTGTATATATATATATATATTTTATATATATAATATATATATAAAGTATATACAAGTTCTATTATTTACCCTAAAACAGAATAAACTGTAAAAAAAAAAATATGTAAGGCCTAATAGGTAATTTACATGGGGTCTAGCAGGAGGGTGGTTAGTGGTACTGACCAGCTTGTAATATATATATAAAATATAAAAATAAACAAAATTCATCACAATGTCTATCAAATGGCAAGTTAGAAGAAAAAACTAATAAAATATATTTGACTAAACCAGGGTTGTGGAGTCGTGGAGTCGGAGTCGGTAAAAAACTTCCGACTCCGACTCCAATTTCTGTGTCCTGTGTCACCCTTAATTTCTAAATCCTAAATACTAACATTTAGGTTATTTAGTTTTTTTGGTCAATAAACCTTATTCATTGATAGCCCAGCCCCTAGATTAAGTTTTTTTAATATTTTTTTTTTACATTTTCAGAATATACAATTAATATTTATTTAAATATAAATATAAAATATAAAATTTCACACTTAGTGTGGTGGTGATGAAATGTCTTATTATTATGATAATTATAAAGTGAAACACTAGAGGAGTAGGAGTCATATATTTAAAATGTGAGGAGTCGGAGTCGGATTTTTAGATTTTTTACAATGTGTGGAGTCGGAGTCGGAGTCGAATTTTTGACAATGTGTGGAGTCGGAGTCGGAAAATTTTGGACCGACTCCACAACCCTGCTGTAAACACTTCTACCCAATCAGAAAGGGTTAAACATTTGGTTGCAAGGTCCCTATTTGGTTGACATTAGAAGTAAAATATTGGCCTAAATATGAACCCAGATGTTTCTCAGATGCTGGTAAGAACTTAATTCAAACCTCGCTTATCACTGATGTTTCCATTCTAGATGATACTACTAAAACTGAACCCATTTTTGACATTAGAAAATATTCAAACTTAAACAAATTACTTCGTGTAACAGGTTACGTTCTTAAATTCATATTCAAACACAGCCGCAAAGTCTATATCTGCATTCTTCTTTCTAAGCTGTATTGGCTAATAGAATGCAGTTAGACAGTTACAAATTCGGAAATCCCAGATTTAGTGAAGAATTTGGATCTGTTCCTTGACGATGTTAGGTTAATCAGAAGTAAAGGTAGAATTGTCAAATCTAATTACTATGACTACAATGTCGTCAATCCTATCTTGCTAGCTAAAAATCATCTCATTCATTTAATCGTCATGGATTGTCATTTACGCTGTAAACATCTAGACATTTAATCCACGTTAAACATGCTCAGAATGCAAGGGTATTGGGTAACCAAACGTAGGCAGACGGTCAAAAGTATTCTTTCTGATTGTATGGTCTGCAAAAAATTTAATCAATTTTCTTTTCAATATCCTAAAATCAAAAATTTCACAAAGGCCCAGGTGAGCTGCTTCCGCCCCTTTAAACATGTAAGGGGTTCCAAAAAACCTCAGCCCCCCCCCATTTTCAGCTTACATGTTTACTTATATCGAAATAGTTTTTAGTGATTATAAAAATATATAAAATTCTTTATTTATTGCAGGTTTTAAAATTACTCTAGCTGATAGTGATAATATAATGGCTTCTCAATTAATTGGTGATTCGGAGGCAACGTGTGATAGATCGCATACGAGCAATAACATTTCGGGAAGCTCGTGATGCTGGAACCACCTTTATAACACGTTCATGGGTTGCCAAAAAGTTGCGAAAAAGTGAGGACTTCGTCAAAAGAAATTGGAATAAAACTTTGGATGAATGTCAAATAGATAAAACCAAATCTGGGCGCCCAAATTTCTCTCTCTCAGGAAACAAAGGACATCATTGAAAGCGGTACGCGTAAGCGAAAAAACAGCTGTGCTAAACTTTCTAGAGATCGAAGAAGAGTTGAGAGGAAAGGTCGTTAGTGGTGAGATCATTCGACTGTACCGTCATAGGCAAGGTTTAAAGCCTTGGCATGAACTTCCAAAGCCAAGAAAAACTAAACTTAACATCGATGACAGAATGTGGTTTGCCCATTTTCTTCAAGATTGGGATGTGGATTGTTTCATGTATTTAGCCGTCTCCGATGAATTTTTTTGTTTACGTAACACGTCAGCCTAACTACAAAAATGCGAGTGTGGGCCACACCACCAGATGAAATCTATGACAATGAACATTATCGCGAATTATTAAAAAGTCCAAACTGTGTTGGTGTGTTTGTTTTGTTCACTGCAAAGAAGCTCATGTGGGTGCTGAAGCCAAATGGTCAGAGTTGGGATGGATAGTATTTTCGTGATATTCTATCCCGGCATGTCATTCCTTTTCTGAGAAACCCAAACAATGTTATGGATGTCGATCAGGTCACACTTCTGCACGATAAGGCCCCCGCTTTAAGGCATTAGCCACTCAACAGTTGTTGCGGAACCATGAGATCGATTTCTTTGGAAATGAAGAATGGCCAGGAAATTCTCCTGACCTGAAAGTCTGTGAACACATTGGATCAATTATAAAGGACAAGGTTGAATGTCCCTTGTTTCAAGAACCTGCAGCAAATCGATTTTCGAAGGATACAATGACACAACACATTGAAACTGTTTTAGCAAATTTGCGTAACGATCAAGATCTATAACGTCACTTATAGCAAGCTACCCAAAGCGAATTCAGGCTGTCTTGGAAACCAATGGCGGGAACAAGTTTTAATTGTTTCTCATTAAATGCAGGATTAAATTCTTTTGTAGGGTAGGTTTAGTTTTACTGTACCTAATGGTTTAGGCCATGGGCGGGGGGGGGGGGGGGGGGCTAAGGTTTATTGGAGCCCCGTAGGTGTGGATTTCACTGGTCACCTTTCTGTCAAAGATTCAGACAAACGATCAGTTAAGATGTTTTTTTTTAATTTTCACGTCTCAATATACGAACAAATAACATCAAACATATTAGATTTCCAGTTTATTCCGCATGGATGGGTGCGGCTTGGGAGAGATTAATCATAGTCGTAAAGAACTGTTTGTACAAGACCATAGGAAGATCCAGATTAGATTATGACCTTGTTACTCTGCTTTCTAACATTCAAAATGCCATTAATTCAAGACCTTTAACTTGCATGTCATCAGAAAGGGATTTCATTCCCTTGACCTCTAATTCTTTTCTTAAAATTCATAGTAACATTAGCCTTGCGATAAAAGTCGAGGATGATGATGCCGACGACCCGTTGTGGACGCAGGATGCACCGTCACATGAGGATTTAAATGCTTCTTTAAAGTATTAACCGAGAAATTTAATCATTTTAGGACTTTGTGGTACGAATCATATCTGCTCAGTCTTCACGAATACAGCCGCGATCTTTTCCAGTCTAACTGGATTAACCACATTGAAGTAAATGATGTCGTCCTTATCAAGTCCCCTTCAAAAATTAGGCCCTTTTGGCAAATGGGAAGAGTATTGAAGCTTTTCATGGGTGACGATGACAAAGTTAGGAGCGTTCAGCTTAAACGTGCTGACGGGGCACGGGAATCAAGTGTTTTTGAATAGCTAGTAATCGGCCATTAGGAATGGGAGGGGCGTGCGGTAGGTAGCATTCCATTCCTGGGTTCATAGCATTTAACTTTAACTAACACTCACCTTTATCTTTCAGGTGCCATCATGGAGCAGTGGACGTTAGAACACCGCATGTTCGCGTATGATCATTTTGTTAGGAGTGGCGAGTCAGTGACAGCAGTTCAGCGTGCGTTTCGCCGCAGATTCAACATTCATCGAAATGACTCTGTTCCCGCTCGTGACACAATCTTACGTTGGGTTAACAATCTTCGAACAGGAGGCTCACTAATGAAAACAAAACCGAAGGGGCCGCAACGCACTGTGCGTACTCCAGAGAACGTTGAAAGGGTCAGACAAGCGATGTTGCAAAGCCCAGGCCGCTCTGCTCGGAGACATTCAGCTGCACTCGGAATCAGCAATCGTACTGTTAGACGGATTTTGCATGAAGAATTACATTTTCACCCATACAAGTTAGCGATGGTGCAGGAATTGAATGTAAACGATTGCCCCCAACGACTGAATTTTGCACAGGAAATGCTTGCACTTTATGAGCAGAATGAAAACATGGTGGTAATGAGTGATGAAGCCCATTTCCACCTTAATGGGGCCGTCAACAATCAAAACTGTCGGTATTGGGCTGCTGAAAATCCGCGACAACTCCATGAAAAACCGCTGCATAGCCCTAAGGTTACAGTTTGGTGCGCGGTGGGAAAGTTTGGCGTCATCGGTCCCTATTTCTTCGAACAAAATGGGGTTACCGTTACCATAACATCTGGGCGTTACATTGAGATGGTGAACACCTTTTTCATCCCTGAGTTACGAAGAAGGCGTATTGCTCGTCGACATTTGTGGTTTCAGCAAGATGGGGCCACGCCACACACCGCCAGAGCGTCAATGGCTGTTCTTCGCCCCCCTGTTTCCCAACCATCTCATTTCGAGATTTGGTGACATTGCATGGCCCCCTCGGTCCCCTGACTTGTCCACATGTGACTTCTTTCTATGGGGGTACCTCAAGTCACGTGTCTACGAGGACAAGCCCCGTACATTAGATGCATTGAAGGAAGCGATCCGTCAACAAATCATCCAAATCAACAGAGACCTGCTGGGAAGAGTGGAGGCCAATTTTCGTAAACGCCTTCAACAATGCGTCGACGGCCAAGGACATCATATGCCAGATATAATTTTCGGTACATGATTATTATGACATGAAATGCTATGTTCTTACGAATGTTGTTCTACCAATATATTTTCTTTACAAAAATAAATATCATTTTCCTGATTATTCCAAAAACACTTGGTTCCCGTGCCCCACCCTGTATATCCATTTGAAATTTCAACTACTCATTCCGGTTCAAGAAATGAGGTAAATAGTGATTCAGATTCCGATGGACCTCAAAACTCGAAGCCAATAACAATAATTATTCTCTAACATCAAGACCTAAAAGACAGGCTGCTCTCAAGTGTCTTCAACGTCTTAAGGCAATGCAGGAATACTATTAAAATTAAATTTTTCATAGTTTTAATACAAGTTAATATCAGGAGGACCACTGCAACAAGCCATTTAAGGGTTTATTGCAGTTCTCGCCGGGCAGGTTAAAATTATCATGTACTGTAAATAAGTACTTTTTTAAGCTTTTCTAAATCTATAAATCAAAATTTCAAAATATCCTTCAAATGTAACACTGGTTGGTTGGTCGCCTTCGCTTGTTAACGTCTAATGACGTTATAGTTGGCTGAGAGAGAACGAGCAGGAGTGGCTCTGTCGTTGGACTTGCTCTAGGAACCGTATGGTAAGATTGAACTTTTAACAAGTTTATACTGGTGAGTGGTTTAGAATTGTAATTTCATTTACGCTGATTAGGCCAAAATTTCTTAGCAAAATTTTAAAATTATTCAAATTCAATATTTAAGTACAGTATTTTTTTTCCGTAATAACGGAAGGGTTTAGTAATATTCCCGCACCTTCGAGTTCTCACCAACGGCAACGGAGGAATGACTGGGAGGGCAATTTGTTTGTGCAAAGCACACCAGCCGTTCATATCCCATATTTGTTATGTATCAGGTTGTAACAAATTCTGCTCGATTAGAAAACGGACGATAGATAATAGAATAACTTCAACAAGATGTGAAATATGATAGTTTTAGAAATGTTGCAAAACACACGCGGCGACAGGTTCGCACACGTTTTATCACGATTCAGAATGACGGGCTAATGAATATTTTCTCTGGTTTTTTATAGTTACAACGCCACCCCGACGATATTACAGTAGTTGAAAAAAACATAAAGCCCACGAAAGACCATATTCGACATATGATGCTGTAGAGTTCCATAAAGGATCTAACGCTAGTGAATCCGCAAGAAACATTCGGAGAGTTTATGGAAATGATGACGTGAGCTAATCGATTGTAGGAGATCGTTTGAGAAGTTCAGAAATGGAGACCAGTCTGAATATTATCAACGAACAGGACGACCAAATGTGTTAGACCGAGTTGCTGAAAGTAACAGTTGAGGAAAACCCAACCGTAACTAAGAGAACTTGGCCTGCAACTCGGCGTTAGTCATATGACCATTCATCACACGAAGCTTTTAGGAAAAGTAGTGAAGGTTGGAAAATGGGTTCCGCACGATTTGTCACAAGCGAATCGTCAACATCGAATCGATATTTGCACATGACCGCATTCTCGGCAACTGCAGGCACCGTTTTTGAAATGGATCGTCATGGGATGAAAAATGGGTCCTCTTTATCACAATATTAAGCGTCGACATCAGTGGCTTAGCCGTGAAACAAAGCATGAACCTCAGCCAAGGAATGGACCCCACCCAAAGAAAATTTTGCTGCGCGTTTGGTGGGATATGCAAGGAATTATTCATGTCGAGCTTCTGGCAGATAACCAAACAATCACAGCTGAAGTCTACTGCCACCAGCGCCAAGAAAAACGTCCTGCATTAATTAATCGCAGAGGTGTTCTATTCCACCACGATAACGCGCTCCCTCACACTGCTCGAATCACCACTGCCAATTGTAGGCATTGGTTGGGAAAAAATACTCATCCACCTTATTCTCCGGACATCGCACCTTGACTACCATTTATTCAGAAGTCTGCACCACCACCTAGATGGACAAAAGTTGCAATCCAGGGAAGCTATCGAAAACGAAGGGATTTTTCGAACGTGGCATAAAAATACTTTTCTACAGGTGGGAGGTTATATAAGAGGAATTATATTGATGATTAATTTGTCAGTCATTTAATTTTTGTTGTGAATAAACTAAAAATTCGGGCAGCATATGTTACAACCTTATATATAGAGTATATATATGTATATTTAATATTTTCTATGTTTATTTCAGCTTTTCAAGGGAACATTCATGAGAATTTTTTTTTTTTTTTTTAAATAATTATTTTATAACTTTGAATGACATTTTTCTCTTATCTTTAAATCAATAATGACATGACCGTGCAGAGATGTTTTATCAGTTCGAGTGTATTTTGGGGGATGTTTAATATTCTAGGTTGCAGCAAAGATGAGGGAGGAGACTAATAACTACGTAAAACCAGACCCAAAGCACGTGTGTTTGTGTGTGTGTGTGGGGGGGGGGGTTGAATAATCGACCGTATTTTTTATTTACTACTTTATTATTGGTCTTCTCAATTTTTCGTGATATTTTTCAATAATCGTAAATTATAAATCTTATTTCCAACATTTCGCTGTCCTCGAGCATCTTCAGGGAATTCGTTTGGAGCCATCTTCGTTGGTGTTCTACGTAGAATGAAAATTTCTTGTCAGGGCGTTCTCTTTTGCAGCGCATTTTGGAGGCTTTCCTGCAGTTTCGTAGGTGTAAATTAAGGATTCGTTCTTGCCCGGTTCGCCGATTGTTTATTTTCGGAGAAATATGTATTGCCCGAGGGGTGATGAACAGTCTTCAGCAGAAACTATGAAAAACATCGTTCATAGGACGAGTATTCCCGATAGTCTAAAATTTTATATTTTCCTAATAGCCAAAAAAGCCATCATAACAAATTCACGAAACAAAGCAACCATCAAAATTTTAAGTTTCACATCCACAACAACAGTCAGACTGAATTCGTGGCAGTTGTCATGAAGTCACATATAGGGACACACACGGAAGGTTTCTTACCAATATCCGAGCACGAGTCCCTCGAGGGACACAATTATCTCCGACTGATGCCATGATGATTTGAAGACAAACTTGCGGAAATGACTGACCATGACAAAACCACTTATTTCGCCACGAAGGATATGTTTTTTGAAAACTTGGCAGAACATGCAAAAAACTTTGGTTTAGTGTTATCTGGCTATGAAAAAAAGATTATTTGTTGCTTCATCTCGCGTTTTGAAACGTGAGAGGAGGCAAGAGAAGAACAAAACCAAGAAATTAAATAACCTCCATAAAGATTGTTGACGAGTACATAAATTGCGAACTGCAAAAGATTCAAGAACAAAAAAAATGTTACTTTCAATATGGATTATTGAGTTATTCATTTACGCAGTATTCATAACCAAACTTAATTTTTTCAATGCTAATCAAGGAGGCGAACTTTGCCAAATTACTATTGAACAGTTTGAAAATTACCTTAAAAAGAGACCAATTCCTAATTCTATATTTAATAAATTTAAATCTGAAGATGATTTGGAAATGATGTATTGTCTCTACTTACACCTTGCCCTTGTTCAAGATTCTGACTAATAACGAAATCAAAGTTGGAGTTGCGTGTTACAATCTTTTTCTCTTCCCATCTACATGTTTGTTTTTAGTAATTACTGTATTTAAGAGTTACATCACATTTTTTTTTATACATCTTCATATATCTCTCATTTATAACTGCAGTAGTGGTTCAATACGAAAGAATCTATTGAATGCAGATCTTAAAATAAAGAACTTTTTGTCTATTACTTCCATTCTAATATTTCGGTCAGATACCACAGACATTTTAAAAGTAATAATACTAATATAGGATTCTGTACCCAAGTTACCTTTCAGTCAAACATTTGTTCACATTGTATGTATAATAAACATACGAGTTTGAAGTTAGGATTGATTTCACTGAAATGTCTTAAGAATCTTCAACAATAATGATTATAATGCTAATTAATGAACTTTTGAATTCTTAAATTAATTTGAAATTGTATCAAACTTACAATCAAGAATATATATATATATATATATATATATACAGGGGGTCCCAAAAAAATGTATACACATTTAACAGCTGATAGCTCAATTGATGTTTCTTTCTTTCCAAGTTAAACCCATTAGAATTAATAATGGCAGTCAGACTAAGCTTTGAACAAAGGAAATTCATTCTAAAATGCTACTGGAAGTGTGAAAACGCAGTTGAAGTGCAAAGACAGTTTAGGAGGGAGTTTCAAACAGATCCACCAACGCGACTTACCATCACTCGAATTAGAGATAAGTTTGAAGCCGATGGAACTGTTCAGAATGTCCACAAGAAGCGTTCCGGAAGACCACGGACATCGACAAGCCCACAAAGCAAGAAAGAGTACTGGAAACGTATCACCAAAGTCCAAGAAAATCTGTGCGGCAAGCGAGTCGTGAGGTAGGAATTTCAGAATCGTCTGTCCAACGCATTTTGAAGCGCTGTCAATGGAAAAGTTACATTCCAAGATTAGTCCATGCTATTAATGAAGATGATGATGATCCGGACCGAAGAGTGGAGTATTGCGAGTGGTACTTGGCACGATGTGGATGTGGATTGGACGAAGGGGTTTCGTAGAATACCCTCCGCGTTCACCAGACCTCACACCACTAGACTTTTTTTTATGGGATACTTAAAAGACAAAGTCTACGCTATAAAACCTGCAACAGTCGCTGAATTGAGAGCAGCCATTGAACGAGAATGCACACAAATACCAAACGAAATGTTTCGTGATGTTTGCGATTCCATTGCTTCGCGTTATCAGCAGTGCCTGGACCAGAACGGACGTCAGTTTGAAAACAGGCGTTGACAAAACAATTAAATAATGTCTGTAGATTCTATTACATTTTGAAAATGAAATGTATTTTAATAAACACTGCCTTTATAATTATTTAAAGTGTGTATACATTTTTTTGGGACGCCCTGTATATATTATATATATATATTTTTTTTTTTACTTTAAAATTATATATAAAGCTCTTAAGATGTTCAAAGTATATGAACGAAACGCGTCAGCAGAAAAAAAAAATGAAGACTATTCTTATCTAGTTAAGAAACTCGGTACTGAAAATAAAACTTCAGAATATTGGAAATTAAATGTAAATCCTTTATAAAGACATAGGCTGATATCGACTTTCTAAAATTTTGCCTCAATAATCAGCCGTTTCCTAAACATAAAAGACTACGACAAAACAGCTCACAAAAGAAGTCTACAGAAAATTTCAAAACGAAACTTCTCAAACGCGAAATTGTGAAGCAGATAAATTAAGCGACCTTAAAAATGTTTACTTTTCAGAAAAGAAACCCGGAAATCTACACACTACTTTTCTATCTTATTCTTAAATAGAAGCTTAAGAGAATGCAAAGACGACATTGAGTTTAAACACTTAAATAAATTACACAAACTTTATGGGAAAACAATTATACAGAAAAACAAAGAATCAATGGTGCTTGGACCAAATTTGTAATTTCTTCATTTTCTATGAAAAATGCAATGCATTATAAGTGGCACACACTCGTTAACCTTAAAAGGCTAACTAAAAAATATCACAACCTAACCAATAGTTAGGTCAACTGTACGCCCTTGACGATTGGTTGTTAGGTTAGGTCCAGAGCATTTTTTTTAACCTAGTGAGTGGGCGACATGAATAGCACCCAGTGGGTTGTCGTACCGAAGAGCAATAGCTCATAATTTATAGTTTTTAAATAAACCATCCATTTTTTACCATTTACAGTGAAAACAAAATTCACGCTTCATTATTTTTTTTATTTATTCTCAAAGTTCAAACCATAACTTTTTGGATTTTCCTAACAAATGTTTACAATTTTCTAAATTGTCGGCATTTTGTCCATTCGTCATTTTGACTGTCGGCATTCTGTCTGCACACGGAATCAATAGCGACTAATTTATCAAATTATGGATCTAATGAACACTAATCCTAGTGTTGGTTTACGTCGTCGTCGTCGTCGGCCTAGGCAAGCTACGGCTTGGGACCGTAGCGCATCTATCCGGTATAGGTTAACCTGGATGATGTAGCCATAAGCACTGCCGCTAGTTAAGTGCCAACCAGTGATTATCTCACTAGCCGTATTGAGTCCGTTAGGCGAAACTGCGACAGTACCAAAGGTGGAAAATATAACCTTTGGTTTTCTATTATTTATTTGCAAAATGGACATGGCATTAGATTAAAATAAATATTTGAATATAAATGATTAACTGACAATTGTGATATATAATTAATTATGTTTACATACAATAAAATAATATAGTATACATAAAATTAGTATTAATGTGGTTCACAATTGAATTATAATGGGGTAACTAATTAAAATGAATTTATACTATTCCGAAATTCAAGACGGTAAAATTAACATTTATCTTTAAACTAAAATAAGAGTATTCACTACACACTCCCCCACCAGAGAGGAAGTTCAAAGAGTTCCGAACGACACTGATTTCCTCTGGACCTTTTTGGTAGCTACATGTACCTCACTTAAGGTTGATTCCAAAAACGCAGGCTTAAGACGATCGATAGAAACCTTGTCGATCTTGGAACCGCGCTGGATGAGAAATGATTTGCGCGTACGTCGGAGAACTTCATAGGGTCCGTCATATGGACATTGGAGAGGCCGTTTTGGGACAGGTACACGAACGAAAACGTGGGTGCAAGACTGGAGGGCTGGGGAAACAAAGATGTTCTGTTGGCTAGTCAATCGAGGGGGAACAGGCTGAAGGGACTGCATGTGAGAGGAAAGTGTTTGAGCGAATTCCGTAGGATCACATGACTTATCCCCTGCAGTGAAGTAGCCACCTGGTAGCCGCAGTGTTGTTCCATAGACTAGTTCAGCCGCTGTAGTCTTCAGATCACTCTTAAATGCAGAGCGAATACCAAGCAACACGAGTGGAAGCTTATCCATCCAATGGGAGTCTTCGTGACACATAAGGGATGACTTCAGCTGGCGATGGAAGCGTTCGACGAGGCCGTTAGCTTGTGGATGATACGCACAGGTATGCGCATGTACTGTACCCAACAAGCTGGTAAACTTCTTCCAAAGCGAAGACTCAAATTGGCGACCTTGGTCAGTGATGACTTTTGTCGGCAATCCAAATCTTGATACCCATCCATGAAGAAAGGCTCTTGCAACAGTGTCCGCTTGGATATCAGGAAGTGGGATGGCTTCAGGCCATCTGGAAAAGCGGTCGAGACAGGTGAGCAGATAACGTTGGCCTTGAATCACTGGAAGAGGGCCAACAATGTCTACATGAATTACCTCAAATCGCTGGGATGGGGGCGGAAATGCGTCAAAGGGGGACCTGGTGTGCCTTTGGACTTTGGCACGCTGGCAGGCAAGGCACGTTTTGGTCCAATGTTTGACATCCTTCCGCATCGAGGGCCAAACAAAGCGAGAGGTAACCAGGTGTTGCGAAGCACGGATACCAGGATGGAGGGCTTATGAAGATCCGTGAAGACTGCTTGTCTGTGACATGGAGGGACATAAGGGCGAATAGCAGCTGTTGATACGTCGCAATAGAGGGGCACATACAATCCTGGCATACTCATTTTCTTGAGGGAAAGTGAGTGAGTGGAGTCTTCTCTGAGCAGTTCTTGTAGTTCCGTATCCTTATCTTGATCCTGTGCAATAGCATTCCACAGTGTAGAGCTGAGGGTAACAGAAGTAATCTCTATTCTTGAAAGTGCATCCGCTGGAGTGTTCAAGACACCTTTGATGTGGCGGATATCTGTTGTAAATTGCGAGATATAATCGAGTTGCCTGATGACTCTGGGAGAGTGGTTACAGCTGTTTTTATTGAAGACAGTGACCAAAGGTTTGTGGTCGGTAAAAACACAAAACTCTCGGCCTTCAAGGAAATGTTGAAAATGCTTCACGTTTAAGTAAATAGCAAGAAGTTCACGTCCGAAAGCACTATAACGCGTTTGGGCTGGCTGCAGCTTTTTCGAGTAAAACGCGATGGGTGCTTGTTGACCGTTAATGGTTTGTTCCAACACACCACCGATCGCAACATCTGATGCATCGACCGACAGAGTTAGGGGGGCATCACTGATAGGAAATGACAGAGACAATGCACTATTGATAGCATTTTTGGCATTGTCGAACGCCTGTAAACTATCGCTACACCATAACAATTTCGTTACCTTGCGTTTGTGTGTGATCATAGCGTGTAGAGGAGCAAGAACACTGGCACAGTTTTTAATGAACTTGTGGTAATAATTTACCAAACCTAGAAACCGCCGTAACTCACGCTGATTACTTGGCATAGGGTAATTTTTTATCACTTCACACTTGTCCTGAAGGGGGTAATTCCGTGCTGCGAAATCGTGTGACCAAGAAATTCCAAGGTTGGCTGTGCAAACACACACTTAGATGCATTAATAGTAACACCGTATTGTTCTAAGCGTTGAAAGAGGAGTGAAAGATGTTCCTTATGTTCCTCTTCCGTTGAGCTGGCCACAAGCAAATCATCGATGTAGGCATAAACAAAGTCTAAGCCTCTGGTGACCTCATCTATAAACCTCTGAAAGGTTTGCGCAGCATTCCGTAGCCCGAACGGCATCTTCAAAAATTCGAATAACCCAAATGGTGTACAAACTGCAGTCTTGGGAATATCCGAAGGCTCTACGGAATGTGGTGGAAAGCCTTAACGAGATCTATTTTACTGAAGATAGATTTGCCGTGGAGAAGAGAAGTAAAGTCTTGGACATTTGGTACCGGATATCGGTCCGGGATGGTTGTCGAATTTAAAAAACCGGTAATCCCCACATGGTCTCCAGTCTCCTGACTTCTTCTGGACCAGGTGTAGGGGAGAGGACCAACTGCTTTTAGAAGGTCTTATTATCCCAAGATCCATCATAAGCTGGAATTCCGATTTGGCAGCTTTCAGTTTGTCCGGGGCAAGACGTCTGGTTTTGCAAACACAGGGGGACCTTTTGTTGTAATGTGATGGGTAATGGTGTGCTTAATGGTATCACCCATCTGCATCGGTTGAAGAATTCCTGGATATCGTTGGAAAAGGCACTGGTACATGGAATTAGGGGGAACGAGGGAAAGTGCAGAGTTCGAGGCGTCCGGAAGGGCAACCTGTTTGGCAAGAACAGAAAGCAGTGTGGCCTGGTCGCATAAGCGTCGCTTGTCAAGATCCACCAGGAGTTTGAAATGCTGGAGGAAGTCAGCGCCGATTATGGGATGCTGCACTTGAGCACAGATGAAAATCCACTTGAAGGATCGATGAAGGCCCAAGTTTAGTTCACGCGACTGAGTACCGTACGTGGGTATGCGTGAACCGTTAGCAGCGTATAGAGGCGGGGATTCCGAGTGCGTATGACCAGATTTTTGAGGGAATACACTGACTGACGCTCCGGTATCGACCAAGAAATTGACACCAGAGTTCCTGTCCTTTATGAATAACAGGTTGGCAGTGCGAGTACTAGACGCCATTAGGACTCGCTGCTGGGGTTTTCCGACGAAAAATTGCAAGGGGAGATGCACTTCCTAGCCTTCTTTCCAAATTTCGAGTGGTAGAAGCAGATCTTCCCGGAACTCGAACGATGCCCCTTCGTAAATCTTGACCGAGAATGGCTTCTTTGCCGTTGATTTTGTAGCAGAGAACAAACGTGGTTGAGTTGTTGACTTAACTCTTCCACTTTCAACTCCAGTTCCGATTGTGTGTTCACGTTGTTGACCGGAGCTGTGTCAATCTCCACTACTTTGTCGGCAGTTTCTGCTAGTTTATCAACTGGAGTAGCAGGATCCATAGTGGCCAAGACACGCTGAGCTGATGGAGGAAGTTTCTGCAAGAACAACTGTCTAAAGATGTCCGTATCGAAGGTTTGTGCGCGTTCGCCTAGAGCGCACTGCATAGCCCTCAGCATTTGAGTGGGCTTACGGTCTCCAAGTTCTTCTTTTGAGATTAACTGATGTAGTTTCTCACGCTCGGAGACAGTGGTGCGGCGCAGGATGGCAGACTTCAGATCGTTGTACGGGTCCTCACTCGTGGAAGGAGATACGATGACGTCACGGACTTCAGAGATGATGCTCGCTGGTAGAGAGGACAAAACATGATCGTATTTCGTCCTGCTAGTGGTGATCCTTCCCAAGTTGAATTGTGATTCCACTTGGTGGAACCAAATAAATGGATCACCCGGCCAGAAGACGGGGAGCTTTACGCTCAAGTGGGAGATGGCACCAGCGTCGTCAGGCATCTTCTCCTATGCTTGCTAACGTACAAGCAAGACGACAAGTTCCCAACGAAGGAGTGGAGGTTGAGACGAGCGCAGGCACAGAGCGTACGGGCAGGGGTGAGGGGCAGAGGGCACGAGCGACATTACAGTCTGGTCCTAGTCGCTCGGGTGAAGGGGGTGATGGGCACGAACGACGTTACAGTCTAGTCCTAGTCGCTCGGGTGAAGGGGGTGATGGGCACGAACGACATTACAGTCTAGTCCTAGTCGCTCGGTGAAGGGGGTGATGGGCACGAACGACATTACAGTCTAGTCCTAGTCGTTCGGGTAAAAGGGGTAATCCAGCTCCGGGGTCATCAATTGTTGGTTTACGTCGTCGTCGTCGTCGGCCTAGGCAAGCTACGGCTTGGGACCGTAGCGCATCTATCCGGTATAGGTTAACCTGGATGATGTAGCCATAAGCACTGCCGCTAGTTAAGTGCCAACCAGTGATTATCTCACTAGCCGTATTGAGTCCGTTAGGCGAAACTGCGACAGTACCAAAGGTGGAAAATATAACCTTTGGTTTTCTATTATTTATTTGCAAAATGGACATGGCATTAGATTAAAATAAATATTTGAATATAAATGATTAACTGACAATTGTGATATATAATTAATTATGTTTACATACAATAAAATAATATAGTATACATAAAATTAGTATTAATGTGGTTCACAATTGAATTATAATGGGGTAACTAATTTAAAATGAATTTATACTATTCCGAAATTCAAGACGGTAAAATTAACATTTATCTTTAAACTAAAATAAGAGTATTCACTACACTAGTATGCTTGACAAAGGATTAAATTTTGGCCTTAGGAAACCACCTAAAAAGATAGAAAAACAAATTGAAACCGAAAGACTATGAAGAAATTAAATACAATGAACATAATGGTAAAATAAATGTGATTAATGATGAACTTAGAACGAAATTAAAAACCTTAACAAAAAATGAATATGACGCGGTATCATCTTAGAAAGAATGATGAAATCATAATAAAAAATCCGATAAAGGTAATAGTACTGTTATATTGAACAAGAATGAATAGAATAATAAATTTTCGAAGTGTAATATTAACACAACACTTAAAACAAAAAATGAAATACATAAAATTGCTAATTCAATAAATGACCTAAACATCTCCAAATTACTAAAATGATCAGGAAGTTATAATGACGGTCATCTTTATGGACTACCTAAGATTCATGAAAACTACTAATCCACCATCTCAATGAGAGGAACTGTCACACACGATATCGCTCAGTTTTTAAATAAGATAATAGGACCGTATCTTAAAAATTTTATTGTAAATTCTACAACCGAAACACTAGCTAAATTATCTAACTTAAAAATAGCCAAAGCTGAACAACTTGTTTCTCTTGACGTGGAATCACTTTTTACAAATGTACCAGTCATGGAAACCATAGAAATAATTTTGGACAATGTTTACTATAATCAAAATTTAATTGCACCAACTTTAAAAAAGGTTATGAAATAATTACTTATCGTGTTGTACAAAAACTCCATTTAGATTCCGTGATGAAACCTACATACAGATAGATGGTGTTCCTATGGGCACACCGTTAGGACCTACCTTCGCAGACTTTTATGTCAAACTTAAAAAATAAAATGACGAAAGAATACAACTTCTACAATCCAAAACTGTATACGATAAATGTCAACGAAACATTGACACTACTTAAAAACAATAACCACATTCCTTTATTCGAAGACTTCATGAACTAAGTAAATTAAAATTCACATTTGAACCTGCCTTAAATAATACTTTCTTTTCTCGACATTAATATATTCATTGGTCAAAATGGATGTTTAAAGACTGGTGTACATGTTAAACCACACACAAAAGGAACGCAAATTATAATTCATACTAGCCAGAAAAATATAAACTATCAATAATTAATTAAAACACTCGCGCACAGAACTTTCAATATATGCTCAAGTTAGCAACTATTTAATCAAGAAATTGAGAGATCAAAGCAAAATCTAATACAGTGACTTCCCGCTATTTTTAATCGATATCATAAACCGAACGCTAACAAATTTATTAACAAAAATAAGGAAGATGTAAATAAAAATACAGGTATAAAGTTTTGCTTCGAAACAAGAAACCCAACAAGACTAAAACGAAGAAAAATGTCTAAATATATTAGAGAGGCACATAAGACCAATGGATAAAGAAAAACTATATCAATGTTAACATACTAAAACAAAAGTTATCAAATCATTTTGCGACACGTAGCAAAAACCCTGATAAACATGTCCTGTAGTTGCCTGTACGTCGACTTACATTGGTTACACCACAAACCACATTAAAGAAGAGCATACCAACATAAATATCGTCCAAGTACAATTAACGAACATTACAGAGTAGACCATAAAATACTAAATTTAAAAAAAATCAAAACTTTCGAATCGTACTCAAAACAAGGTACGAAAGCAAAATTGCCTAAGCCTTTTACATTAAAATGAAAAACCGAAAATTAATATAAAATTCAATGAACTTTCAAATATTCTTACATTAATTTCAAATTGTATCAAACTTACAATCAAGAATTATTTATATATATATATATATATATATATATATGCATTTAACTGCAATGACCACGCAGTATATAAATGAATAGAAACGACAATATTAAGGAACGTTTCTGCACACGGGGAAGAGAAATAACGAAATGAAAAATGAGGCGAACCGCCCGGGAATCGAACCCAAGGCCTTCCAATTGCCGGTTGGATGCGCTACCATTACACCACAGACCTCAATCATTCACAAATCTAAATTCTCCTACATAGGGCAGAAACCAATGCCCTGAGAAGGCACCCTCGCAAATCGTGAATATGTGCATTTAACTGCAATGACCACGCAGTATATAAATGAATAGAAACGACATAATATTAAGGAACGTTTCTGCACACGGGAAGACCTTGGGTTCGATTCCCGGGCGGTTCGCCTCATTTTTCATTTATTCGTTTTTTCTCTTCCCCGTGTGCAGAAACGTTCCTTAATATTATGTCGTTTCTGTATATATATATATATATATATCACCCATTTTATTTTAAAATTATGTATAAAGCTCTGAAGATGTTCAAAGTATATGAACGAAACGCGTCAGCAGAAGAAAAGACGACGGTATTCTTAGCATACTGCAAATTCTTATCGAGTTAAAGAAACTTTGTACTGAAAATAAAAAACTATTCAGAATATTGGAAATTAAATGTAAATCCTTTATAGACAGGCTGATATCAACTTTCTAAAATAATAATAATAATATAACTTATTTATGATTAATTTTTTAGTTTTTACTTCATCAGGGATGTCTAAGGCTTGCGCTTCACGATATGTCGGATGGAACTCTTAAGAAGTGCAGTGATGTTGAAGATTAGAGGTCCCGGTTGTCCTTGGGACCGCTATTCTTCAAATGGCCAAAATTGAGATCCCTATTCTTCACAAGGAAAAATGTGCCTAAACTATGTTATGTTCTCCATTTTGAAATATTATTTAATGATTTGATAATCAGGTTTAAAAGTATGGGTAATTATATAGAAAACGGCGCAACCCGAAGTATGATGTAAAAAACATTTTATTAGGTCAATTTCGATGTGCTGAAGCCAAATCTGTTAACCATTTGGTGTGCAAATGCTTCAAATTAGAGTAAATGTTATTTATATTTTACTCTTATTTTGAAGCATTTGTCTAAAAAATGGCTAACAAGCACATGAAAACTAACCTAACCTAAGAGTAAAATAACCACACGTTGGGCACGACAACTCAGAAAGCAAAACACCATGTTTTTGGAAAAATAGAATTGCTTCTTCATCATTTTCGTAAAACTTTACAATAGCTTCAATGTATCTAACAGAACACCCTTCACACTCCATTGCTATACCAACATTAAAAGGGCGCATTTTAAAAGGGTTATAAAATTGCTTCTGTTAAGAACTACTTTGACTCGCGGAGCAAAATTATTGGAACCAAAACATAAATGATGGGCAAATGAATGAACTTCAAAAATTTGTAATTTTATTTATAATCTGTAAAAATGTAATTTGCACACCAAATGGTTAACAGATTTGGCTTCAGCACATCGAAATTGACCTAATAAAATGTTTTTTACATCATACTTCGGGTTGCGCCGTTTTCTATATAATTACCAAAGTAGGTTAGGCGGATCACCTGAAGATCAGGGCCCCCAGCCTTCTTCAGTTAACCTTTGTGGAAAATTAAGCAGCCTAAAAGGGGGGTTATCTTTACGGCTACCCGCGTCCACCCTTACCTCAGGTTCGAAAAGGTATTGTTTAGTGATGTAGGTCACATCCGCATCCGCACATTTTCTCGCATCCGCACATTGGACTGCAGATGTCGTGCGGATGTGGACCGTTGAGATAAAACGTCATTAATAAGCGGAAATTATCAAATTCTACTATATTAATAGAACTAGTTCATTGTGCGCAAAAGTGATGCAAGCGACAAGACGAGAGGCTGTTCTTGTATGAAGTTACTCTTGCAACCTACTTAGATCCACGTTACAAAGCTAAGTTATTTTCACCTAGTACATTAGAACGAGTTAAATCATCACTTGGCAAAGCAGTTGAAGAGCTTCAATCTCTTGAATCTGTCGCTTCGCCACCCACCAAAAGAATAAAAGTTTCAGTGACAGAACCAACACCTTCAACAAGCAAATCTATCACAGAATATATATCTCAGTTTCTTGAGTCAAGCAGCAATGACGAGACCTACGCGATGTCAAAAGATGTAGTAAAAATGATCGAGAGCTATCACCAAGAAAAACGCCTGGCTGCATGTGACAATCCTATTAGTTGGTGGAAAAATACGCAGAATATCTATCCATACTTGAGTAAACTTGCAAGGAAACATTTAGCCTGTCCTCCAACAAACGTACCAAGCGAGATATTATTTAGCAGTGCTGGATTAATATATGATGAAAAGAGAGAAAGACTGGCAGCAGAAAAGGCAGAAAAATTAATGTTCCTTAAGCATAACCTTCCTATAATTAAGTTTGAACATTAAACGATGAACATCTTAGTTTATTTTAATTACTCATTTATAAATATGCCTAATAAAACTTTAAACTTAATATAAATAGTTATCAAACTAATTAAAGATCTCTTTCTATAAGGGTGGAGGTTGGGGAAAGAGGTCGGTGGGGTGCATTTGAGTTGGGTTCACGTCCCGCATCCTGGTAACACAATTATGGTTTCTAATTGTGGCTCTCAACAAAATATAACGAATTTATTTGCAGACGAATTCACTAATTGATTTCTATATGTTAGATGCTTGATATTATTTTATATGTTCAGAGAAAAGTACAGCAATTATTGTACAATTAATCAATTATACTACATTATAGCTACAGCTCTCTCTATATAATAACTTATTATATACGTTAAACAACAAATCTCGAATATATCCTAAAAAATAACGAAAATGTAGACATCCGCATCCGCGGATGTTGAAATCAAACATCCTCATCCGCGGATGTGAAAAAATGACATCCGCTACATCACTAGTATTGTTTAAATTAAACTTAGGGCTCACAAAACCTGGACACTGTTAATTGTTTAAACATATTCACTTAAAGGAAATAATCCTTAAGGAAAGCTTAAACTCTTTTACGTGATAGATTTAGTTCAGTTTAGTTTAGACTGAAGTTGAGTAGATTTATATCAGTTTAATTTAGACTGATAAATAAGTTACTTTACAAACCTAACTATAAAAAATTGATTTAGGTTGCAACGTTATGCAATTGGTTGTTCCACAATATATACCGCTAGTCAGATTAGGCTCGTGAATAGCAATTAACTCGTTTCAAGCTGATAACCCCAGTCAACCTGTCGAAGGTTCAACTTGACGAACGTTAATGAAATTCCAAGTCAATCTAAATAGCTACCCCTGGATGGTTCTCCTCGTGTAAGACAATCCACAATGGCGTTCTCAAACACTTGGGTCAACGATTAACACCCGGGTATAAAATATACATGTGTAACAACGAATGAATAAAGAGCTTAATAAAAGAAATTCTAGACCTTAACAGAATTCGCCTTATTAGAATCATTAGTGAATGATGGTAAATCTTGGCATTAGATTATAAACCGAAGTTTATCGAGATAATAACCGGCTAACATCACGAAGTCAAGCCGAATACGTATTACTCGTATGAGATCTTGGAACAAACTAAGATGGCGACTGACGCTCCTTTAGACGGCATCAAGATGCATCAGAGCGCGCAAAAGAGAAGTATCACATTATCGCCCAAAATTTCCAGAAGCTGGAAGGAATTGAGACTCAGTTCTCTGGCGGGCGTACGATTTTTGTTCTATTTTTAGCGATTGGTCGATATCTGTAAATTTTTTATGGATATATATACATACTTTTAATAGAATACATAATGACCATGATCGAACACGAATTAATTATTCATTCTCGTCGATTTTGGTTGATTTTGTGATTACGTTCCAATAGTTTTTAATTGATTTCTAATATACTTCGATCACTTATGCCGTCAGAAGTATATTTCAAGAATCCCTGAACCCACTGTCTAAATATTTTAGACAGCCTTATATAGCTTACTAACGAAAATATCACGACCTAACCTAACCAATCGTTAGGTCAACTGTACGCCCTTGACGATTGGTTAGGTTAGGTCGTTATATTTTCGTTAGTTAGCCTTATAAAGCTAACTAAAGAAGGCTAGGGGCCCTGATCTTCAGATGATCCGGTTAGGCTTAGGTTAGGTTAGGTTAGATAAATAATATTCAAAATTGCGTTTATCTTATAAAATCATAATGGGGTGTCATTACCTAAGGTAAACCATTTTGGGGTGCCATTGCTTAAGGTGAACAATTTATAAACAATTTGTCATATAATTGATTTGATTAATATATTAATTATATATTTTTTTGTTTTTATTAGCAAAAGCACAAATGGCGTATCAAATATCTAGGAAATAGCAGATCTTTTTAGTTCATTAGTTTACAAGTCCTAGTACAACATGGATCGTAGTATTTTTGAAGACACAGTGAAACCTTTACTGAGTGATGATACTTTAAAAGTTATTAACTGGATGAAGGAACGTTGTTTGCTTCGGCGTGAACTTAAATGTGCATCATGCGAAGCGTTAATGAACTAGACAAAATCTTCTTCCTGTTTAGATAAATATATTTGGAAATGCCAGAAGAGTGTAATAAATAAATATAAGCATAAAGCATCAATCAGAAGTGATTCTTTCTTTTTTAATTCGAAACTTACACTTCAGAAATAGGTCGGAGCAATTTTTTTATTGGTGTGAAGACATAGGTCAATCTACAGGGTGTCCCGTAAGTCTGGACCCATAGGGAAAAATAATAAAATTACAAAATAGTCCAAAAATTTATTACATAATCTGTTCAAACTGTCCGCCGTTGTGTCGCACACATAGTTGAAGACGCAATCTCCACTGCGACAGCACTTTCTGAATCACAGTCGCAGAAATTTCTTGACACGCCTCCACAATGCGTGCTTTAAGGTGGAAAATGTTCTGAAGTTTGACCTCGTACACTTTGGCTTTCAAGTGGCCCCACAATAAAAATCATAATAAAAATAATAATAATAAAATAATAATAATAACATAATAAAAAATATATTATAAACCCCTATGGGTCCAGACTTACGGGACACCCTGTATTGCATCTCGGATTTTAAATGTCTCACAAAAGACTATGGTAGACATGTACAATTTCTTCAGAAAAATATGCAGCAAACATTTTGAAAATAACCCAATTAAACTTGGTGGCCCAGGTATTGTAGTACAAATTGATGAATCCAATTTTTCCCATAAGCTCAAGTACCATCGGGAAGATCACCCAACACACAAATTTGGGTATTTGGTATGGTGGATACCTCAACAAATCCAGCCACGGGATATATGGAAATAGTTGAATCACGTAATGCTGCAACCCTTTTACCAATAATTGAAGCTGTTGTCAGGCCAGTATCAATTATCCACACTGACGAATGGAAAGCCTATACCAAAATAGAAAATCTCGGTTATAGTCATAAGACTGTAAACCACTCTCTTAACTTCGTTGACAAGGATACTGCAGTCCACACACACAGCATCGAATCTTATTGGAGTAAGCACAAGGCACGCATAAAGAACATGCATTGATGCAAACGTGAGTTTTTAAATGTTTATCTTCAGGAATTCATGTTTTGGAAAGAAAGAAATAAGCAAAACAGATTTGAAGCATTTTGTAATGCCATTAGCAGGCAATATTCATTCAATTAATTGTAATAAATAAAGTTTACTTGCAATGCCATTAGTAGCCAATATGCATTTAATTAAATTTTTCTATTTTACAAGTAAATTTTTATTTTTTTGTATTTGTCAATGACTAAACAACCAAATAAAGTTGTTAAATTCTTATAGTTGGTTTCATTCGTCCTTTATATTTTATCTTCAAACTGGGACCGCTATTCTTCAAATGGAGAAAACTGGGACCTCTATTCTTCAAAAGGCAACATTGGGACCTCTATTCTTCAATAGCTCCAGAAGTGCAATATCGATGTGACGTTCAGCGCCGATGACTTGAGGCACAGGGCTTCTTCGGCTTATGAAAGAACACTTTTCTTCAAGCATGTCGAGCATTCTCAAGATGTCGACGCCTCATGGTATATAAGCAGGAAATGTTCGAAAAAATTGTTCACAATGGCATGTTTATCGAGAGGCTTCAATCACATGGAAAAATGGGTAAGATGTATAAATGTTTAATTTTCCCTTCATTATAAAGCCTATAATATTTAAGGCTGATATATAGTTTCTTTTACATGGGATTTACTTAACACCAGTCATCAATCTCAAATAGTATCGGTCGAAAGCATTCGTCTTTTAGTTTTATTGTGTCAAGTAATTAATCATCGTACCGCATCATTGCAGATTTGAGCGTTTCATTCATTAAGCTCACATAGCTATGAAAAACTATACACGCTTACAATATGGCATCGTATGTGGTACCTTTATTTCATAATTAAATATAAATTATTAATTAATTTAATTAAATATCTACAAAATTGCCTCGGGATTGGCGACATCGCCTATTGGGAATGAAAATAATTGCCATACATACATACAACCCAATATGGAGGCATTGGGCCCACCCAACCACAAGAAAAATTTATTATTTCATGTTCAAAATTTTCCACTCCTGACTCATGAAAATTACATCAAGAGAAGAGTCAACGAACTTTGAAGAATTAGCAGATGGATAATATGAGTATCGTCACGTTCAGAATATCAAAAGCAAATATAATTATAAAATATTAAAGCATAATTTTCTCATCATTTTGATATAAGTCACTATGTTCGCAGATGCGTCCTTACCAAATTATGTAAATTTGAATATTATGACATTTTTGCGACATTTTTTTCCCGCCCTTCCAATATTTGCCTGGTGACGTCATGAAAACATGATATATGAACTAGGCTTTTTAGGTTACTACTTCCACTTATGTTAAGTTTTTCATAGATGTTGGTCGCGATGACATGTGAAGGGTGCGAATATTATTTTGAGGATTTAATATACGAAGTGCCTTCTAATGACTCCCGAGCAATAGAAATATTTACAAAACAATATTTTACCATCGACCCGTAAGTGCGAATTGTGTGGAAACGAATGCTCGTTAATAGAATCTCGCCATACATTTCAATGCAACGCGTATTCGAAAATTGCGAAACTAAAAGACGCCGGCGTTGTGGATTTAGCGTGTCTCAATTCAAACAAACCTGGTTGGATAACGTTCATCTTTCGCCAAGTGTTGTTTTGAGATTCATAAATGTGTTTTTAAGACATCTTTTCCCAGGAGTATTGCTAGGTTCATTTGCGGCTCTCATCCCAAAGGTGCGAAATCGAACTGCCGAGACATTGATTCCTTTAATTCAGAAATTTATTAGACCTGGCAGCATTATTTACTCAGATTTGTGGAAGGCGTATGCTGACATTTCTGCTCTTCTACAAAACTACACCCACCATAGCGTCAATCATTCGCAATTTTGTGGACCCGGACAATCGCCAAATCCATACGCAAAACAATGAACGCCTTTGGAAAACGGTAAAGGATTGGATTCTTCGGCCTGGAAACCTTGACGCGTCCTACGAGAAGTACCTCTCTCGCTTCCTTTTTCTTGTTTCCCATCCAGACCACGGAACAGTTTTGCACCATTTTCTCGTCTGTATCCACCACCTAATCCAAAATAAGGTAATATTCTAGGTTAGGTTAGGTTAATTAATACCAAAATACATTTTTCTAGTAATATTTGATGTGTTTTGCTTAGATTTTGATCTCCATTTCCCTTGAAAATGAGCCAAACTTCAAAGTACTATAACTTTGTTGGTTCTCATTTCCGAGGGAAATGGAGGTCAGATTTGAACAAATCACATCAAATACTACTAGAAAAATGTATTTTGGTGTGTAAAATGACTGAACGTGTCTATATACATAATTACCGTCCGCAGTGTGGTCAGGAGTGTAATTATAGACAAGTTGCTGACCAATATTATTGTAAAAGAGTGACTTGAGACGAGCGCGGCAGAAAAAAAAAGTGTTCCTTCTCTGTTTCCCGTCGAAAGGGTACGTGGGTTGAAAAATCCCACCTCAAACTGTGGCAAAACTTATTGTACTTGGGTTATTCTTGACAAAGCGTTCGACACAGCTAGATGCACAGCTGTATTTAGCGTTGGCTTCCGAGAGTGCGGTTAATTGGAGGAGCTTTTGCTTCGAAGTCTGTGAACGTTGGCTAGGCCAACAAGTTCAAATTGATGGGCCTGGCGAAATCGTCGAGATCGAAGAGTCGAAATTCGGACGGGGAAGAAATATTGCCGGTGCCCAGGAACCAGGAACGTATCCGTATCCAAGGGCGGGGGGGGGGGGGGGGGACGAGGCGGTCGCCCCCGACTCGGACTAGAAAACATATTGTATGTACAAATTTTATGAAAAATCATTATAACTGCATTTGGTCAAATTACAGATTTGTTCGATTGTCCCGTTTAGAAAACATCATCAATTAAAAATTGTTAAAAAAAAAACCCGCTAGAAGCCTGTAATTAGCTTGACTCTTAACATGTAAAATTCATCATCAAAAGTTTCATTTCGTTATAAAAAAACTTAAACTATTCTAATTTAAGACAAAAAACAATTTATATAGCTATTTCCATGCTGATTTTTTACATAAATATCACCAAGTTATTTCATTAACATATAGTCATATTAATGCATAAAATGGATCTACGGCAATATTTTAAGCGAAAAGGTGATAATACTTGCGTAGAGGAAGAAAATGCAGTTCATCTCCCCAAGGCTGCCAGGATGGTTGGAGAAACAAGTCAGCTAAATTCACCTAGCCAGCCGCTTGTAGACAATTGAAAGCCAGGTGTTTCAGGATCAGTTGATTCAGAACCAGCTAATTCAACGAAAGGTAAGCTTTTTTGATTTGAACTTATTCGGGTCCTGACAGAATTTTTTTCATTTAAATTGAAAATTTAATTTTCTATCATGGTTATTAACTGCTGATTTTGTTTCTAATGATTCCTTCTAGTGGCTGGTGATGAGAACCAATAGGATTATAGCAGCTTTTAAATTCTGCAAATTTCCCTTCATTAAAAATTAATAAGAACTTACCTTATTATTTATTCTAATGGCAACGACAAACATGGTGTATGGTGAATGTTCATGTTTGGGGGTATGAGAAACAATTTGAGTTAAGAAACTTTGATCTAAGCTAATAATTTGAATTAAATAGGTAGTTTTTATAAAGTTTTTTGAGGTTTTCCAAGTAAATTTTGTCTTAATAATTCTGGGACTATACCCATATTAGTAATTATACCCTAAATATTTTTAATGTGTCTCGTTGACATTTGTAGGCTCATTCTCTAATCATTACGATGTAATGGTACCTGAAGATAATGACTTGGAAACTGCATGTTGTGACACCTTGGAGTCCGATGGGTGGACTCCAAGGTGTCACAACATGCAGTTTCCAAGTCATTATCTTCAGGTACCATTACATCGTAATGATTAGAGAATGAGCCTACAAATGTCAACGAGACACATTAAAAATATTTAGGGTATAATTACTAATATGGGTATAGTCCCAGAATTATTAAGACAAAATTTACTTGGAAAACCTCAAAAAACTTTATAAAAACTACCTATTTAATTCAAATTATTAGCTTAGATCAAAGTTTCTTAACTCAAATTGTTTCTCATACCCCCAAACATGAACATTCACCATACACCATGTTTGTCGTTGCCATTAGAATAAATAATAAGGTAAGTTCTTATTAATTTTTAATGAAGGGAAATTTGCAGAATTTAAAAGCTGCTATAATCCTATTATAGCCAGCATCATTACACAAAAAGAAAAATAAAGAAGAAACCAGGCGAGATCAAGTTATTGCTGATTACACTGTGTAACACTGATTCTGTTTATATAGAATTTTTTATTTTTTTTATATACATTTGTGGGCGGAGTCCAAATCTGGCCTTGGTTTGTGTGTATCATCAATGGTTTCAGAGATAATCCATTTTTCATATTTTACCAGTATAATGCTATTATGGGCGCAGCAATAGAATAATCAGGAATTGTTGAGAACAATCCGGATGTTCGTTGACAGTTTCTTGCTCTAGAAATTGCCCGAAACTTCCAATGTGCTATATAAAGAAGAGCGCAGAGTCTGAGAAGTCAGTAAGTGTGAGCACACAAAGAAAGCAGGTTGTTTGTCTGATGGTTACCAGCACTGAGGTACTGTGTTTCTGTGCTGACGATTGAGTGTTATCGATCCTTTTTTATTGCGAACATTATTTCAGTGTTGTGAATGAATACATTTTTCTGGAATCTGTAATCTGTGGCAGATTTAATAACTCTTCTCTCTATATCTGCAGGTTATGATTAATGTCGTACAGTTTGGTAAAGAGAATGGCAACTAGAGCTTGTAAACACTCGCCGGATATATTCTGCTACGTTTGTGGGTATTACATAGGCCCCAAGCAAGTATCGCACAAGATTGTGAAAGGCACCAAGTTCTGGATCGCGTATCGGCTCTATTTTGGTATGCCTATGGGTGACCAAGATAAGCCCTGGGCACCCCATGTGATCTGTGGAAGCTGCCGCTCCACACTTGAAGGGTGGCTGCGGTACCCAGAATATGGAGAGAACCAAAGAGCCAGCACGACGATTGCTACTACTACATGGTAGATGTTTCTAAGTACAGGAAAGTTAAAGGAAGCCAGACTCTTCAGTATCCAAGCATAGCGTCGTCCATAGCTCCTGTACCACATGGCGAAGGTCTTCCAATACCACGTCCACCAGAACAGGTATCTATCCATTACTTTACCTTCTGTATTTACAGACTGTGGGTCATTATGTGTCGATTTTTCTGTGCTGATGCTCTTCTACATATATAGCTATGCCTATATTTTGTTTCTTTGCTTTGCAGGTTGAAAATGAGGATGCAGCTAGCTCATCTGAGATGTCGGCTGGTGAGGACAGTCATGATGAAGAATATACAGTAACTTTCAGTACAAACCCTCACTTTCCAAATCAGAGGGAATTGGACGACTTAATTAGAGATTTGGGTCTGACGAAATCAGTGTCTGAGCTTCTGACCTCCAACCTCAAAGAGTGGAATTTGCTTGGAGAAGACTGCAAGAGCACTGTATACCGAAAGCGGCATGAAGAGTTTGCAAGGTTCTACGATGTCAATGGCTCTCTCTGTTATCGCAGCGAGGTTAATGGTCTATTCACAGCTATTGGGTTAACACATATACCCTCAGAGTGGCGCCTGTTTATTGACAGTTCAACTCGGAGTTTAAAAGCTGTTCTACTCCGCAATGGGAACAAATATCCATCTATACCAGTTGCACATTCTGTTCAAATGAAAGAGGACTATGAAAATGTCAAACAACTGCTCACTCAAATCAGGTATGAACAATATAACTGGGATGTGTGTGGTGATTTCAAAATGATTGGTTTCCTGTTAGGTTTACAAGGAGGGTTTACTAAATATTTATGTTTTCTTTGCCTGTGGGATAGCAGGGCTTCAACTGAGCACTATAAAACAGTTCAGTGGCCTCCACGTGAAGGACTGCAACCAGGAAAGTCCAATGTACTCAGGGAACCTCTTGTGAAGCCTGACATAGTTCTGCTACCACCTCTCCATATTAAGTTGGGTCTAATTAAGCAGTTTGTAACTGCGTTAGATTTTGGAGGGGAAGTTTTCCAACAGATTCGGGTCATGTTCCCTAAACTCTCTGAGGCCAAAGTCAAGGCTGGCATCTTTGTAGGACCACAAGTCAAGGCGCTGTTGAATTCAAAGAACCTTGAAGCCAAGATGACTCCGATCGAAAAAGAGGCTTGGTGTGCTTTCCGTGATGTGGTTCGTGGGTTTTTAGGCAACCATAAAGCACCAAACTATAAGGAGTTAGTGTCAAACTTGATTAAGTGCTATGGCAAAATGGGGTGCCGTATGTTTTTAAAATTACACTATCTGCATTCACAGCTAGACTTTCTTCGTGATAACCTGGGCGATGTGAGTGAAGAACATGGCGAAAGATTCCATCAAGATATTCAAACGATGGAGAAAAGGTACCAGGGCCATTGGGATGCTTCCATGATGGGAGACTACGTGTGGTCGCTGATCAGAAAGGATAAGAATGTTCATACGCGGAAGTTGCGTTCTTCAGCGCATTTTTAAGGAACGCACACTGCATAACGAGGCTTATTATTCTCTTATCGGTTCTCCTCGTGATATATATTATATCCTTTGCACCATTTTGGGTTTGTCAAACAATTTTGGCTCAATAAACATTAATTTCCAAGTGTTTTTATTTTCAGAAAATATTTGTTAGCCTTCTTTATATACTTTGCCATATGAAAAGTGTGATAACCTATATTTTTGAAACGGTTGATGATAGAACAAAACCAATATCATTTTTGGAATCAGCGCCCCGAAATCATTAAGAAACGACAGAAAAATCACAATAAACAGAAAATGTTTCAAATTTTGTTACCCAGTGTTATTTGATTATTCTTAACGTTTTTTTATAATTTACTAATGCTATTTGTGCGAGTTTTACACATGGGATGTTCCAATAAAAGTTTAAAGCCTATAAACTGAGATATAAATTGAGATCCAGAAAAAGTTATTAAATTATTAATTATTATTAAGTTATTAAATTAACTTTACGAAGTTATATTTTTGTATTAAAAATTTACTCGCTCTTGTATGCTTTTCAGGAAGCTGCATTCTTCGCATTTGAAGCAGTTTAATTGGCTTTGCTATTCTGAAAGTACAAATGGGTTTTTCTGCAAGTACTGCTTTTTGTTTGGAGCACATACAACTGGGGCTGAAAAATGCAAACAGGAACCAGCCAAGTTGGTGAAGAAACCTCCGACTTCCTTCAATAAGCTAACGAGAAAAGATGGTGACTTGACTCTTCATGATGCGTCAAACTATCACAGTAGTAGTATGCAAGCTGCTCAAGGTTTCATACTTACATGCGGAAAACCACATTTGAGCATCAGAAATCAACTTTCGACGCAGAGATGTGAACAGGCAAGTAAATTCCAATCTATTTTTTGTTATAACTTATACGGGTGTCCCAAAAGTCACCTAGGGCTTTGAAATATTAATAACTTTTTTACTAATAATTTTTTATATTTTTCTTTTCAGATATTTAATTACTAATTTTGGAAATTCACCCATGGAAAAATTCACAACAGAACAAAGAATTAAAATCGTGGAATTTTATTTTGAATTTAGGGGATCAATTGTTCTCACCCAAAGAGCATATCGCCGACATTTCAATGTCAGAAAGGCGCCTTCGGATTTCATGATTCGTCGGTTGATTCAACGTTTTCAGCAATATGGCTCCGTAAGTGACTTGCCACGAACTGGAAGACCACGTTCAGCCCGTACGCAGGAAAATCGTGAACGTGTGCGAGAGAATATTCAAGAAGAACCAGGAACATCGATCCGCAGACGTTCTGGCCAGTTGGGGATGTCTCGGACGTCACTGCATCGCGTTATGAGAAATGATTTGCACATGTACCCATACAAAGTGCAATTTGTGCAAAATTTGAAACCGACTGATTATGATCAACGCTTAAATTACTCAGTCCACATTCAGCGGTTGGCCAATGAAGAAAACGAATTTGTTCATCAATTGATTATGAGCGATGAAGCACATTTCAATCTGAACGGTTTTGTGAACAAGCAGAACTGTAGGTTCTGGTGGGGATTAGAGAATCCTAGGGTTATTCACCAACGCGAGTTGCATCCCCTCAAGTGCACTGTGTGGTGTGGTGTAACGTCTCAAAGGATCATCGGGTCTTACTTTTTTGAAAATGAGGATGGCAATGCAACGACGGTCACTAGCGTACGATATCAAGCCATGATCGAGAATTTAGTGCGCCCTGCGGTGCAGGACAGGCCTGAGATGTGGTTTCAGCAAGATGGAGCAACTCCCCACACGGCCCGAGTCAAGATGGAGCTCCTAAGGCAAATTTTCGGTCACCGAATAATTTCGCGTAATTCAGCCGTTCCTTGGCCACCACGCTCGCCTGATTTGACGGCTCCCGATTATTTTCTTTGGGGTTACCTGAAAGAGCGTGTGTACGTGAATAAGCCCCAGACAATTCAGCAGCTCAAAGACAGCATCTGTACAGAAATTCGAGCGCTGCAGCCGTCATGGAAAATGCTGTCGAAAGAGCCCGTCTTTGCGAAGCCGAAAATGGAGGACATCTAAGTAGCATCGTTTTTCATAAATAATTAAAATTCTTCTTCATTTTCTAAATTTTCTTTTGATAATAAATAATTATAAAAAATTAACAAATAGAAATGTTATTAATATTTCAAAGCCCTAGGTGAAACCAGTAATTTGCCGCTAAACTAATGATTATCCCCTTATTTTCACGTTGTTTAATCAGGCTGTTTTTAACAAATTTATTTGTTATTTATGGCAGTTCTTAATGGTTTGAGTAAATCTGTTTAAAACATTTCAATTCACGTCATGTGATTACAGGTGAACCAAAACAGACAGGCTATCCTCTCCATCATCAAAGCAATAATCGTGTGCGGACAGCAAAACTTGGCTTTGAGAGGGAATGATGACAGTGGACAAATTCACTCGGGAGAAAGTGAAGCTTCGCTGAATGACGGGAATTTCAGAGCTATGATAAGACTGATGATTGATTGTGGAGATGAAACATTACAAAAGCACTTACAAGTGGCCAGTAAAAATGCAACTTATACTTCATCTGTCATTCAAAATGAGATAATCGAAGAAATTGGAGAGCTCATCCAGGAAAGAATAGTACATGAAATCGAGGATGGAGGAGGATTGTTCGCAATTCTAGCTGATGAAACTCAGGATGTCACAACTGTAGGGCAAGCAGCTAAGCTTATGTCTGAGATACATTCATGATGAAGTGATTAAAAGTTTTTTCTCTTTTGAAGATTTGTACCAGGAGTCTTGATCTCAGCTTCAGCGGACTGGAAAGAGGAGAGGTTTTGGAGCCTAAACTCTCGGGAAAACTAATTGGCAAAGCCATTTTAACAAGAGTTCAGAATGCTGCGAGGGGCAAGGTTACGATGGGGCAGCGGTTATGAGCTCAACTACTGCAGGAGCGGCATCAGTCATCCTAGAGCTCAATCCTCGCTCCCTGTACACACACTGTGCTGCTCACTCACTTAATTTAGCCATTGTTAATGCCAGTGAGGTTCAAGAAATCAGGAACATAATAGGTACAGTCAGACAAATGATCGTTTTCATCAATGCCAGTGCTAAAAGAAAGGCAATTTTCAAAGCTGCAGTTGAACATTGTAATCCCGGGCTTGGACGACGAAGTTCTACCCTGAAAACTCTTTGTGAAACGAGATGGGTTGAAAAACATGAAGCTATTGAAATGTTCATCGAACTCCTTGAACCAATCAAACTGACCATGGAGCAGGTAATATATACGTATATCCATCATACAAACTACAAAATGGAATGTAAATAAGACAATTTATAGACATAATTTCGCAAATAGACACACCAAATAAATTCAATATCAAATAGGTTTCAATAACAAAGTTTATATATTTACAGATTTCGAGGTGGAAGAACGATCCTCAGTCGTCATCAGCAAGAGCATTCGTGATCTCTCTAGAAGACTCATTATTAGTGGGGGTCGAAACATATAAAAAAAATCGAGTTTCTCCAATTCCAGTATGCACGTAGTTGGAAATGATGATCCCAACATCTTGTCAAAAAAATGAGTATATGCGACTCCCCCCTTACCCCTTCCATAGCATCCCCCCCCATTTTACTCTCTCCACAGATATAAACCCCAAATGTGACAATCATGCATTGTATTAAGTCTTATTAAGTAGATCAGATTAATTTGGATAGATTATTTAGATAAAGTTTTAGATAGATTGAATAGATTACATAATTCAATTTAGATAGATTAGATGAATTATATAAATTATTGTCACGTTTTTTTAGTTTCAGATTGTTTATGATTGAATGAGTTATGATTTAATTCCGAATGAGTTATATTAAATTCAGATTGAATGATTCAACTGCTAGAATTTAACAATTAGTTTCTTGTTATTAATGCTACTTGGCCTAAATAATTTAATTCATGGCGACAAGAAGCAAAACGCACAATTCAACATTTGGTCACCCTGCAGAATTTCCACCTTCAAAGGCTGATGTATTTAGGCATTATTTATTGTTAAGAAAACGAGAAGAACTGATTTCGAAAGGTTCTAGAACAGCAAAAGAATGTTACAGAATTGTCACTAAAGATGTGGAAGCCATTTGGGAGAAGTTTTCCTTTCCACATATAGGATTTGAAGGCAGAGAGCTGGCTCTTCAGCACATCATTCGAGCAAGAACTAGGAGCACCAATGTGGGAAATTTTGAGCGGCCAAAAACACTGAACTTTGAAGCAGACGATTATCCTAACGTGATCGACTGGGACAACGAAACCATCACCCCTCCACCTATTTTACAGAATTTGACAAATGATGATGATCTTAAAGTTCGAAATGAACCACTTCAGCTTATTCCTTTTCCCTGTCACAGCCAGGGAGTAGAACATGCTGTAAATGTGGTAACAGAAGCATCACAAGATAGAATTGTTTACGAAAACAGACAAATTTATTTTGAATGTACTGGAGTCGAGAAAAAAGCTACCTGTGTTCCAATGGAAAGGCCAGTGGTGTCAGTAATTTATGATTTTAAATTTCTTAAGGTGAATATTTTGGTTTTAATATGCTTCAATTAAATTTCTTAAGGTGAATATTTTGATTTTAGTATGCTTCAATTGATTCTTTAAGTAATATACGGAGAAAGATTTCTTTATATATACACACATATATATATATATATATATATATATATATATATATATATAATATATATATTATAATATATATATATATATATAATATATATATATATAATATATATATATATATATATATATGTGTGTGTGTGTATATATAAAGAAATCTTTCTCCGTATATTACTTAAAGAATCAATTGAAGCATACTAAAATCAAATATTCACCTTAAGAAATTTAATTGAAGCATATTAAAACCAAAATATTCACCTTAAGAAATTTAAAATCATAAATTACTGACACCACTGGCCTTTCCATCGGAACACAGGTAGGGTGATTCAAATATGGGGGTAAAAATTTTTTTTTTTATATTTTAATGTGTTCACTGTTCAACCCTTTAAATGGTTCATTTCAGCATAAACACAACTATCCTAAAATATTTTAGCAAATTTTTAATTTTTAGGGGTTGCTACCAGCAATTAAAAATTGACAGAACGACTCAAATTGTCAAATTTTTCCACACCACCCAGGGGGTACAGTACAAGGCGCATTGCTTTTTTTTAATGTGGAAAGCTCCCCCGTAGGTCCTACCATAACCACAAGCATGCATAATTAAACTAGCATGATATTTGAGACATTAGCTGTCCTTACTTCATCAATGTTTCTTTCTTTCTATCAGGGTAAACAGCCCTGTAGTTTTTCACTACTTGTAGCAAGAATTGTTTTGATCTCGTCATGTGTTAGTATTTTATTATATTCATCCATTAATTTTACTCCTCTTTCCGCTATATCATTCACGACTTTCCACTGTTTGATAGATTTCTTAGCGGAGTTATACTCTTCATCATTATGCCATTCTTTAGCATCTTTGAGTAAAAATTTTGAACTAAATTCTGTTATTGTAAAGAATCTTTGAGTATTTGATGACAAAATCTTCTAATTTCTTCGTTGGAATAAGTGCAGGATCTAGAAAAGCCCGTTTTGCAGGAAGAGTTTCTGTTGTATTTTGCAAGGCCTTTACAATTTTGTTTTTCGTTTCAGTAGGCACTTCATCATCATAAAAGGCCAAGGCTACCAGTTCTTCTGATAGGTACCAGAGGTGACCTAACAGTTTTTTAATAGCAACAAATGCAATTGTGTCATTTATTTGTTTGTAGACTACAAGATTCTGTAATAATTCCAGAGCAAGACGAGGAGCGCAAGATGGCACAGGAGCTGTAAACCATGCCTTTACATATAACCGAGTAGCAAATAGACAGATGTCTTTTAGTCCTTTTTTGTCTTTTACTGAAATTTTGAACTGAGATTTGAACATAAAATTTTTAATGAATATGTAATTTTGGCCATCCACCAAGCCCGATGAAGTCCCGCTGGATGTTTAAATTTGATACCACCTTTTGGTTCACCTCCCAAAAAAATAATTGTTAACTGCAATAGTTCTAGGTAATCATCTCTTGGTTGGAATGTATCTAGTTGATTTGTTGCAAATATAATTATGTCATCTTTGATGTCATGAATATTTTCATAGATATCTGGATCTGATAATGCTGTCTCGTAGTCCTCCTTATTAATGCTTGACCATTTTTCTCTGAACTTCTTAAAAAGGACTATATCTGGGCCAGAAGATGGTGATAAAGACTTTGAAACAACAGCTTCCAGCATAATTTCAAATATATGGTGTCGACATGCCAGCCACAATAAATCGTTGTCGAATTTTTGTTCTAGAAGAATAGCTGCACCATTTCTAGGACCAGTATTGGCTGCCGTTGTATTGAAACACATGCATTTTATTTGTTCGCAGATGTCCCATTCAAGCGATGTCTGATTGTTTGCATTAAAAAGAGACGCATTTCTGTCACTCAATTTGCAACATCAAGACTTCCTAATAATTTATCATCAAACAATTTTCTACGTTTGCCAACCTTACTTTTCCATGTTGAAGGTTGTGCAGCACAGAAACCAGATTCATCACTTTTACTCTCCTCTGATTCTGATTCTGATGATGTACTGGTGAGTATGACAGCCTCTTCACTCTTCTTTCTTTTGATCTCTTCTGCTTTCCTCTTTTCATAACGTTGTTGCTTTTCTGCTGCTCTTTGCTCTTTTTTAGCAACAGCCTTATCAATGGTACCCATTTTTCCATGACGTCCTTTCTCACGTTGCATTTTCAAGAATTTCTTATCATCTTCTATTTTTATAAGCTGCATAGCATTCTCATGAGCAATGTCAAATAAGTTTTCCAGTTTATCTTTCCATTTTTTTCTTTATTATTTAAATTTGTGATCTTTTCAATTTGTTTGCTTTGTTTTTCTTAAGCAGCTGTCATTCCTTCAGTATTCCTTGAATTTTATCTACTACATGTATTCTTTGTTTTGCTGGTATTCCTGCTTTTTTCCAAACTGCTAGCACATCATCTGCAGTAGAGCAGCAAGATTCTCTAATGTCTTGCTTTTTAATATTTCTGTAGTGCATGAAGAGGGCCATCATTTCCTTCTCTGATGGTAATACGGATGTTTTTAGTACTGCAGAGGGCTGCCCAATTAGCCATACTTCAGTTTCTTTTTCTGTAGAACTTCTCCCAAATGAGCAACTGGGTGATGGTGAGTTAGGCCTAGCTTCCATAATCGATTAATTGGTATCAAAATTACGAGTTCCAAGCAACAATTAAAAGCAAGCTAGTATATAAACCATTAATTAAAAATTCTGAAATATAAACAATTAAACATAAAATCATAAGTTGTAAAACAAACAAATTGAAAAAGAGGGAAACTTTGATGCCTGGTAGCACATAGTAAATTTTATTTAAAATTCACCAAATTTGGCATACACTACTTTTTTGTCATAGGGAACAAAACTACAGGTTGAACAATTAAAAAGAAAAACTTTGATTTTTTTTAATCACCCTAATATATATATATATATATATATATATATATATATATATATATATATATATATATATATATATATAAAACTTTACTTATATCATTATTTACTTTAATCTTTGTCATTTATCAGGTTTTTTATTCAAAGAATTGGTTTCAATTTAATTTCAATTTAAAAAAAGGGGGGGCATTGCGATGTAATTACAGTATGTTGTTTAGGGGCCCAAAGGAAACTCCGAGCAGTGTGTAGAATAAGAATACAAAATTTCGACCCCCCCTACTCATTATTCATCATAGCACTTCATGCCGCGGCTGTCGTCACTTCTAAGATCCGGCCACTCGCTCTCAAACTCCAAGCTACTAACCAAGTAAACTATTTTTTTTTTATTTCTGTAGATTTATTTTCTTTATTTCATTACATTTTTACTATTTCATTATTTTCATGACTTTCAGCAAAGGGCAGATGTGTACAACATAATCAATTGCCATCCCAGCCATAATGATGTTTGATTCTTATGAGAGTAGGCACACTTTTAATGTGAATATAATGTTTTATTTTTGTTTGTTAGATTCTATCTTGTTACCTCTTTGCATTTTGTTTTCTGTATACAGGATTTGCTTGGAGCCATAGAACTGGTGAACTGTGTCACTCAAGCGCTACAAACTTGTCGACAAAACGCCTCGGATGTGTTCAAACGTGAAGTCCTGGACCGACCTTCCAGGTGGTGCGATACAAATGCTACACCAAGGCGTTGTGGGAGACAGCAGAATCGAGCCAATGTATTAACCAATAGCTCTGAGGATTTTTACAGGATCTCAATATTTCTGCCGTTTCTCGATAATACCATACAAAATTTGCAGCAACGTTTTCCATTACATAATGCTAAAGTGATGCGTTTGAGCCTTCTAATCCCATCTAGTATGGACTTTGAAAAAGCGTCAAATATTCATCATGAGAAAATATCAGAAGCTACTGTATTCTGGAAAGATGTACTACCTCACGATGTTGTAGTTAATGAACAGCTGGCTATCGGTGAGTGGGAAGTCTGGCATAAGGTGTGGCAAGACTGTCCTGCTTCTGAAAGACCCTCACAAGCTATGATAGCCATCGAAAAGTGCGACAATAAGGCTTTCCCTATAATATATCGACTGCTGCAAATACTTGCCATTCAGCCGGTGTCAACAGCGACACCCGAGAGGTCATTCTCTAATCTCCGGAGGTTAAAAACGTGGCTGTGTAACAGGATGGGTGAGAAACGTCTGACTGGACTGGCCCCTGATGGCAATGTCCCGAGACAATTTGCGTTTAAGCGATGCAGACGAAGTTTTGGACAGATTTGGCGAGACGATTGAAAATGATGCTGCCATAACACTAGAAACCAAAGACATTATCGCATAACAATCGCTGCACTAGTTTTGTGATCAAAAAGTGTGTCCGTAACGTCACAACTAGTGTTGAAAACCGGTTTGTAAAATTCCCCTAAAAATCGAAAACCGAAAGAAAAAACCGGTTTTATCGATCGATTTTTATTTGGCTCAAACTTGCGCGAACGTGCAGCTACGCGCTACAGCGCACAAAAAATAACTTCGAATACATTACCTATTAAGTTAAATTGTGACAAACTGGCAACTGCTCTTCAGTATAATTTTTGCCTATCTGGCAACTCGATCTTCAGTTTGTCTCATCATGTAGGGTTGTAGGCTATAGTGTAGAGTCAGTCGACTAAAGCCCTATTCGCAGTATAAGACCCTTAATGCCCTTTGTTTCTTAAGATGTCATTTCAAAATAGGGATAAAATCTAAATTTATTTATATATTTTTTCTTACACGAAGAGTCAATTTTCTGTTTTCTAGGTAAAGTTTTTTTTATTAAAAAATTTTATTTCAATGTTTTTTCCAAAATAGAGATAAATTTTATTTTTATTCTTTATAATTTTTTTACAAAAAGAAGTTTATTTCTTTCTAAGTATAGATGTTTTATTTTAAAAAATTATTTCAAATCTAAATTGTTTGAATAATGTACAGTATTATTTTGGCTAAAATAAAATATGTCAACGTTGTCATTTTCTTATTCATATGCATACATATGATGCATATGATGCTGCATTTTTGCATTCTTTTGACCAAAAAATAGGCGATAAGCTATGCTTGTTAAGAGTTAAAGTCAGTACCTTTCAATTGTGGCTTTTAAAAATTACTATACTTTTCGGTAATAACCGGTTTTCAAAAAACAGATCGATTAAAAACCGGTTTGTGGTTTCGATTATTTTTCAACACTAGTCACAACTCCCGGTTCTACTTTGGCTGTTGATTTATTGGGCAAATGATCTAATACTCTCTTATGGGCAAGTTTTGTGTCTACCTGACTGTATACACTTGAGCAATTGAGTATGTATATCTGAAGTGTGTAATCATTTCCCTGTATATAAACTTGCCAGGCCGTTAGATTATGTAACTTATAATATTGATTTCGCTGTCAAAATTAACAAAAATAATCCCAATTGCAATAAATCTGTGTTTACCTGTCCTTTGATCGTATTGAGTTAGCATAACTATTGGAAAACGTACACAGTGTAACCCGTTTATATCGCATCGCTTTGGATCATAACTCAGTTGATATTACTATATTTGATAAACCACGTACGACCGATATTCAACACATGGAAAATGCTTGCTTAACCCTTTCATGCCGTATGGGCGCAAATGAGACCATCAACTTTTATGAGATTTTAGTCATTCTGGAGATATAATAAGTGTTTTTTTGTGGCATGAAAATAAACGAGAATCAGGTATGAAATGGTTAATATCACTAAAGAAACTGCGTTATTATCACGTTTTGGTTTTTCTAATCAATTGTTGTTACATCGGTGGAAAAACAATGACATATGCAAGTTCTCAAATAAAACATGTTATGCTAAAAAGCACTAGTGCAAAAGACGTTCATTATCATTTCATCTTACACCGAGAACGTGATATTAAGCATGTTACATTGTAGTAGTATAGTTGAATGATGAGCGTTTTTGAGAAATTTTAAAATTGAAAACTTCTCAAAAACGGCTCATTTCCCAAAGAAACGAAGTTCAAATTTGAACAAATCACACCAAAAAACACCAGAAAAATGAGTTTTGGTCCAGAAAGGTGAGGGAGCACTAAAACGAATAATTACCTATATTTTTTTAAGTAAATTTTAAAATTCTAGAACGAATTATCATCATTACACAAACGAAAACATGTGGTAGAATGAACATTCAATACAAAGTGTATGCAATAATATAACAAATATATTACTCATTTACAATTTCGTTGATAAAGATATAAGTTTACCAAAAAAATCCAACATACCGTACCTTTCTTTACACTCAATGCTGTGGAAAGCTGCCATGCTCTATCAAGGTCCTTTACGTCCTGTGACAGACACCGAACTGAAGTAAGTATGGAACCAGTCACTACGCATATATGTACTTTGTGTCCCCACCCATACATCGTGAGTATACCCCTTCCCTCAGAGAAGATCTCCATTAGGCATATATATATATATATATATATATATATATATATATATATATATATATATATATATATATATATATATATATATAGAAGATGCGCGCGGGGGATGAAATTTTTTTTTTTTGCTATGGCTCTTTCATCTATTCGGTTAAACTTCCGCTTCTAATACTCGGACTACTACTCTCAACACTCGGGTGGTGGGCAACCAGGCCCTCGAGTCCCCTACCACTGGAAGCCCGCATCCAGATGGGGTTGACCCCCCTTTGGTAACTGATCACTTGCATTCCCTCTACCGTTGCCGACCCCAGGCTGTACCCTGAACATCCCTTTGGATGTACGCCCTCTGGAGCAGGGGTCTCGCCCCAGCTCGCCTCAGCTGCCTTCGGGCAAGTCAAGTTCCACCCAAGATTTACCTCCAAAACCCGGCTTCTTGCTCTCCCCGTATGCCCCCCTCACCCGCCGTCGGCCCGCCTCCCCACGGAGAGAGCCCCGCGGAGGGGAAGTCGGTATGCACGACCATCCTATCGACAGTTGGATATCCCAGTCCACTTCGACTCTACTGCCTCCATATCCCTTCCAAGTATCCACAAATTCCTAGAGATCCGGCCTACCTCTGGATCCCTTCCGACCAATTCTGAACGGACGTTTCAGGCGATCCGAGCCCGCAGCAACTCCAGCCGTTATGATGTGCGACCGCAGAGGGATGGTTCCCTCCTCATAAAATCACGCTCAGCCACAGAGACGAAGGCCCTACTCTCCATCACTGAGGTCCTTGGATGCTCGGTGTCCGTTTCACCACACCCTCGCCTGAACCAGAGTCAGGGCACTATTTATGCCACACGCTTATTGTCAATTACAGTGAACGAGCTCTTGGAGGACCTCGCACCCCAGGGTGTCACCAAGATCTATCGCTTCACATCCCGACAGGGAGGTACCCCCTCCCCCACACCGCATCTACTTCTTACCTTTAATAACTTAGTCCCTCCCGACCGTATTGTATGGGGTATGGGAGACCACACGTCATGCGAATTCTCTGTCCGCCCATACATCCCAGACCCGACCCGGTGTTTTAAATACAAGTTCGGACATGTTAGCTCAGTTTGTCGGCAGCCGCACCAATTGTGTGTTCGTTGCGGACAAGTTGCTCACCCAGACAAGTGCCCCAACATACCCAAATGCTCCAATTGTGAAGGTGCACACCCATCTTCATCCAGAGAATGCCTGTTCTTCAGGTTCGAGAAGGAGGTCCGAGGCCCACAGGTAGCGGATTTCCTTAGCCTCCGAGAGGCACGAGACAGGGTGCGGAGTCGGGAGGTGAGACCGGCGTGTCTTACGCTGCAGCCCTCGGCTCTGTCCGCTCTGCACGCCGCCTTGGCCTGCCGCTCACAACCCCTTCGACCAGTGCTCCCTATTCATCTCAGGGGGAGACCCCGCAAGAGCTGACGACCTCCTGTACCTCCACCATTCCTTCTCTCCATGCACCTCACCTGCCACAGATTCCACAGGAGTCTGGGACCAGGACACCCAGGCCCCACCCACCTCGAATCCTGCCCTCCCAGCACTCTCTGCACACACCCGAACCTAGTGCCCGGAGTAAGTCGACGAGGCGGAGACGTCGGAGTGAGTCGCCAGACCCTCCGGACCTTCAATTTGTCTCTCCCTCTTCCCCTAGTGCTAAGAAGACGGATCGGACCTTCACACCGCCCACTTCGCCTATGAGGACCAAACCACCCCACAGCAGAAGTCCCATCAATCTACCCCCACAGACTCGGACAGTAGTTGCCGAAGTATATGACCCACCCTCCACGACGAGATTCAATCTGGACAACATCCTCTCCCCCGAAGATCCAGTGGATGCGGCTCTGGCGCAGCTACATGGTATGGGGAACTCGGCTGCGCCCGTGAGTCTCGTAGACCTGCCCTTGCCTCCTGACGCAATTTTTTCTTCCCCTCCTCCCACCCCCACTGTACCTGCTCCCTTAAAATCCCCGGCCCAAACCCTGTCAGCCACTCTGAGCACGTCCTCCCTCCCATCTGCCGGGTCCTTCTGGCACCCCTTATCGCCACCTGAGGTTCGTCGTGAGACCCCAGACAGGCGGGGAGGTGCCATTTCGGGAAATAAAACGCACCCCCATGGCCCGAACACAAAAGCTCAAGAAAGTTTACACCATCGGAGCACACGACAATCTCCAAGCTGCCGTGATCCGCGCCTCCGGTCTCGCTCGGCCGACTCGACCCCGCGGTCTCTGCAGAGATCGACTGGCCGACAGATTCCTTCTCTGGTGAACGGCAGATAGCCAGCCATACTCATAACTCACCCCTCGCCTTCGCGAACCTCAAATCTACCTTCACACTCGAACATCTTCGCACCTATACCTTTACCCATTCCCCATCATCAAATAATGATCCCCGAAAACTACAATAGTTCACTGGAACTGTAGAGGTATATTTGCAAATTACGAAGGCTTGAATTCCTTGATTGCCACTTCCCGTCCGGTGTGTATCTGTCTCCAGGAACTCATCCTTGGGACCAGACCCATGCCCTGCCCGACTGGATATTCTTTCATCACCACCCGGTCTCCTACCTGCACTCGAAAGGGGGCTGCCATTTTTATCCACCACGCAGTCCCCTTCTACAATCTCCCTATCCGATCCCCGTTACAGGTGATTGCTACCCGGCTTTCCCTGGATAGACAGTACACCGTATGTTCAATATACCTCCCTCCACACACCCAAGTCTCGCGCGATGACCTGGTGGAGGTCGTACAACTACCCAGGCCCTTTCTATTACTGGGCGATTTCAATAGTCGCCACCCCATGTGGGGAGACACGCACTCCACCTATATGGCCCCGACCCTGATCAACATCATGACCGAGCTCTCATTTGAGTGCCTCAATGATGGCTCTCCTACTTTCTACCATGCCACCACCTGCACTCCATCCTGTATAGACCTCCTTCGTATCGACCGATGCCCTAGATTTCTCGTGGCAAGTCCTCCAAGAGGATTATGGAAGTGATCATTTCCCAGTTCAACTCACGCTTAATTGGCCCGACCAGACCGTTCGTGTACTGGAGAAATGGATTACTGCAAAAGCTAACTGGTCCCGCTTCCACGACGATACATATACAACTCGAACACCTGCCAACTTCCCAACCTCCGATGAGTGTATCGCATACTTTGAATCAAACGTGGTAGCGGCTGCGCGCTCTAGCATCCCGCGATCCTCCACCTACCCCCGCGCCCGACGGGTACCTTGGTGGACCCCAGAGTGCACGGAGGCCGTATGCGCCAAGAAGACGGCTACTCGACGGTTCTACCGTACGCGACTTCCCATCCATCGCACAGAGATGCAGCGGGCCAGGACCATCGCCCGCCGCACAATGAAGGCAGCGCGCCGTTTCTTGGCGTGCCTTTGTATCCGGTGTCACCACCACCACACCTTCGGCTACCATCTGGAAGGTACGGGCGTCGAGAGGCGACATGTCCCCTCCCGATCCCCGGTACTCCGGACTAACGACGGACTCCTATACGAGCCAAAATCAGTGGCAAACCATCTAGCTAGCCTATACTTTTGCCGCCGTTTCTTCCTCTGCACTTAGCTCCCCCGTACCCGCCCCTAAAAATAGCTCCTCTTCACCGTCCATAGACAGCTCCTACAACCAACTGTTCACCATGCGTGAACTACAGGCGGCACTGGCCTTGCGACGATCCCCTTGTCCTGGCCCGACGGTATTCCCTACAGCATGATGCAGCACATCCACCCCACCTTACAAAATTTCCTACTAGAACTATACAACCGCATATGGATAGAGGGCACCTTTCCCTCCCGGTGGAGGGAGGCCTACGTAATCCCTATCCCCAAACTCGGCAAAGATTCCCTCGATCCCACAAACTACAGACCAATCGCCCTAATGTGTTGTGCCAGCAAAATTTTCGAAAAAATGGTCGCGACGCGACTATCGTTCTTCCTCGAAAATAGTAATTCCTTCCCGGCTACCCAGTCCGGCTTCAGACAATTTCGATCCACCACTGATCCCTCCTGCTTCTCAGCCGTGACATACAGAATGCATTCGACTGGACAATTCGTCATATCAATATTTTTTGACATCCAGAAGGCCTACGACACAACTCATCGGACAATAATCCTTAGACAGCTCCAAAGTCTAGGGCTCGTAGGAACCATGCCGACCTTCATCAGGGGCTTCCTATCCTCCCGAACCTTTAAAGTTCGGGTGGGCTCAGTCCTCTCAGACACTTTCGTGCAGATGGACGGGGTCCCACAGGGAAGCATCCTCAGTGTTCTATGCTTTTCCATCGTCATGAACACAGTCTCAAAATGTCTTCCACCCAACATCCGTTCTTCCATCTACGCGGATGACCTTGCGATCTACTTTGCAGGGCGGGAGCCGTCCGTAGTTCAACGGCAAATTCAGCTTGCGATCTACTTTGCAGGGCGGGAGCCGTCCGTAGTTCAACGGCAAATTCAGCTCGCCATCTACCGGGTGGAAAGGTGGGCGACATCGGTGGGTTTCCGCCTCTCCGCCCCGAAGTCCAAGTGTATGCTTTTCAGCAGAAGAAGACCCGCAACCCTTCCCGTTCCCTCTGTCACGCTATACGGCAATCCTCTAGAGGTGGTACCCTCCACGCGATTTTTGGGCGTGATTCTAGACCGAAGGCTCAACTGGGTTCCTCATATCAAACAACTGAAGCAGTCCCTTCAGCGTCCCCTCGCTCTACTAGATCACCTCTCCCACACCACATGGGGCGCAGACCGACGCTCTCCTTCGTCTTTACACTTCCATGGTCCAGTCTAAGCTGGACTATGGCAGTGTAGTATACGGTTCAGCCTCCAACACCTGCCTCCGTATCTTGGACCCAGTCCTTAATAGGGGCCTCCGCTTCGCCACTGGTGCTTTCCGCTCTTCTCCAGCCTCCAAGTGGATTGCAATTACCTCCCTCTCGCCCTCCGACGGCGTCTGCTCCTCATGAGGACATACCTCCGTGCACAGAGACTACCCTCTTCGCTTGTATGCGCGGCGATTTCTGAACTCCCTCCCCAGGGACGGAGCTGGCACTTCACTGAAGAGGTCCGCTCTTTCCTTGACTTTTCTAACATGCCTGTCCCCTCAATTATCCCCATTTCATACAACATTTACCCCCCATGGCTCCTCACCCCTATTAAGTTCTGCAGGGACCTGTGTGCTCTACCGAAGAATACAACGAGTGCTACGGTATACAGGTCACTTTTCCGTGAACATGCAACCCAACATCCGGACAGTCGCCATTTATACAGATGGTTCCCGTTCGGAGACTGGTGCGGCCGCTTCAACGGTGATACTGACCCAACCACTTTCTCGAGGCGTCGGCTTGCCCCGCGAGACCTCCGTTTTCTCGGCAGAACTTTTCGCGATTAAAGAGGCCCTAGACATAGTGCGCACTCACTCTGCCAGCTCTTTCGTCATATATTCAGATTCCCAAAGCGCACTTCTCTCCCTAGAGAGATGTAACCCCCCTCATCCGCTCGTCTGTACCATCCAGCAAATTTTCCATTTTTTAACAGCCTTCCGACACAAGACAATCGCCTTCTGCTGGGTCCCGGCACATGTCGGCATCCAGGGTAACGAGGAGGCGGACCGCACGGCAAAGTCGGCCTGCTTACTACCGGCCTCCTTTCACCGACTTCTTCCCGACTCTCCGCTCCCATTTCCGTTCCATTTGGCAACGGGAGTGGGACCAGGCCACACAAAACAAACTTCATAAGATCAAACCGCAAGTAGGATACTGGGCCTCCTCCTTCCACCGGTCCCGACATAAAGAAGTGATTATAGCCCGTCTCCCCATAGGGGACACGCATTACTCATGGTCACATGGCTAAATCGCCAGCCCCGCTCTGCCCTACCTATCATACTCCCATCACTGTCGTACATCTCCTGATCGAATGTCCAAACTTGTCCGCTCTTCGTTGTAGATGTTTCCCTCACTTGGCCGAAATTCCCATACCCGAGCGTCTACAATTCATGCTCGCTGAGGGCCCCCATTTTTCGGAGGAAGCGATTTCCCGTTTCCTCACTTATTCCCACCTGTTTCAACGGGTCTGAGACCAGGCCCCCATACCCACTCCCCAATAACTGAACACTACACCCCTCGTGGTATATCACCCCCAAATCAGTAACACCACTCACCCACTGCCTCGCTGAGATATGTACCACACTAGGTACGAATCGGCGGTAAAATAAATAAAGGAAAAAATATATATATACAGGGTGTCCCAAAAAAACTATATACTCTTTATAGCATCATATATTTTATAATTTAAAAAAAAACGAATAATATATTGTTATAGCAATTGCCAATGAAAGGTAAATTAGTAATCTAAGTGATCAAAATGTTATAGCGAGTTGTTTGCATATAAAATTTAATTAACTACGCCAAGTGCTCAAAATGTTCTCCGGCGGCATGAATGCACTTTTGAATGCGTCGACTAAGCCTGGCCTTGTTTTATCAAAGGCCTTGTAATGGCGAAGCCTATGGACCGAACGTAGTCTAGTCACTCACTAGCTTGCTTCGGACTTAGCCTACGCACTCATTCCACGATACAAACTCTACAGCATTCAACTTTATTCAGTTCAGCAAAAGAACCCATGTTGCGTAAACGTTTGACACTGGAGCAACGAAAAAGTGTTCTGAAATGGTATTGGAAATTTGAGAATGTGCCCGAAGTCCAGCGGCAATGGATCCGGGAATTTGGTACAAAGCCACCGACTCTCGCCATTACAAGCATCCGTGACAAGTTTGAGGCAGAGGGATCTGCTCAAGATATGCACAAACGAAGATCTGGACGACGCAAATCAAGTGCGAGTGATGAAAACTCCGTTTTAGTGTTGCAAAAATTTAATCGATCACTACAGAAATCAGTTAGGCAATGCGCCCGTGAGACCGGAATCAGCAAATCAGGTGTTCACCGGATTTTAAAGTCGCAAAATGGAAAAGCTACATTCCAAGTCTGTTACACGCCATGATTGAAGATGACCCTGATCGCAGACTCGAATTTTGTGAATGGTTTCAGTCAATGGAAGCCGAAGACGTACAGTTTGCCAACAAAATCGTGTGGTCTGATGAAGCTACCTTCAAGCTGAATGGCACAGTAAATCGACACAACTGCAGGTACTGGTCACTTGATAATCCACACGTTTGTGGATAAACATGTTAATTTACCAGGATTAACAGCATGGTGTGGTTTATCATCCAGGGGTTTGGTTGGACCATTTTTCTTTAATGGGACAGTTACCGGTGCCGCATATCTCGACATGCTGCGGACAGAAATTATACCTGCAATTCGGAAGTTGTTTGGAAACGACGACTTTTACTTTCAACAAGATGGAGCCCCCCTCATTATCATTGTGATGTCAGAAGGTACCTCGATGAAACGTTGCCTAACCGTTGGATAGGACGAAGAGGAAGCGTTGAGTATCCTCCACGTTCACCGGACTTGACCAGTGGCGGACCTACATTTTTGGGACCCTGAAGCTTGAACTGTTATGGGGGCCCCTTCGCAACCAGCAACAATAGGGCAACATCCAACAAGGTTCAAAGGGCCTTGCTGCCCTTGCAAGGACCTCGAGGCTTATGATTCTATCACTAAAATAACCTTATTTTAATAACAACACTTAAAAAACCATCGATTTTGTTGAAAAACTCACTCATTAAAAAAAAGTTGCTTCAGGGCCCCTCCTGGATGAGGGGCCCTGAAGCTTAAGCTTCATTAGTTTCATAGTAGATCCGCCACTGGACTTGACTCCACTTGATTTTTACTTGTGGAGCTACCTGAAGGATGCAGTTTATGGTACAAGACCTGCAACACTCGAACACCTTAAGGATGCAATTAGGGAAAAGTGCGGGACCATCACAGCATCCACATTAGTCCATGTCTGCGAATCAGTTAGTCAACGCATTCAAAAGTGCATTCATGCCGCCGGAGAACATTTTGAGCAGTTGACGTAGTTAATTAAATTTTATATGCAAACAACTCGCTATAACATTTTGATCACTTAGATTACTAATTTACCTTTCATTGGCAATTGCTATAACTATATTTTTTTTGTTTTTTTAATTATAAAATATATGATGCTATAAAGAGTATATACCGTATTTGTCAGCTTATAAGACGCACTGTTTTTCCTTATAAATACCTTCAAAAATCGCCCTGCGTCTTAGAAGCCGAATGGGTGCTGAAGTCATGGCATGATGTTAAGACTGAAATTGTGGTCAAGGCCTTTAAAAAATGTGGTATAAGCAGTGGCGACTCGTGGTATAAATGTATGGGGGTGCGATTTCATAAAATTGTACGACAACACGGACTCACAATAGGCTAGCGCGAATCCAACTGCCGCTCACAAGAGTACTTGTATTAACATATGCGGCTATGCCAGACGTACAATTCTAGTTAATTACAAATAAGTAATAATTTCAATAAAATACATATAAATGGTTTATATCATTATTAGTGAAGTAACTATTAGTAAAAATAAAGTTATTATAAAAAAAATTCGCGATTGTACTTATATTTTCATTACAACAGTAGAATATAATTTATATTTACTTGAGCGAAAAATCTATCGCTCCATTCGGCTGCAATATTATTTTGTATTCAAACAGGGTACGCTGTTTGAAGCTATGCTATAAGTTTAGAATATTATGTACTGTATGAAGGCTTACTCAAAATGCCTCATGAATCATGATATGCCACATGAATTTTTAGAATATATTTCAAGAATATTTATTTTAATATCTTCAAATTAGTATATTTTTTATCTGTTAAATTAATATTTATCGTTTCAAGCAAGGGGGAGCGACCGCTCCATCGCTCCTATACGCCAGTCGCCACTGGGTATAAGTAATGCAATGGATGGCACTGAAGATCATTTATTGTATGAGAGTGACAGTGATACAAGTGAAGATGATGATGATTATGATGATGGGGATAATGATGATAATGTCAGTAATGAATCTGAAGTTGATTAATAACAAATAATAAGAGTAATAATCATATTATCTTTCTTTATTGGCTTTTAGGTTTTCTTTTTATTGAATTTTACATATCCATTGTATTAACAATAAAGTGCATCAAAAACTTTTTTTCTTGAATTTACCTTTCCAAAATTAAGGTGCGTCTTGTAAGCCGTCAAATATGGTAGTTTTTTTTGGGACACCCTCTATATATATATATATATATATATATATATATATATATATATATATATATTATACACATTGTAACTGCAAACACGCAGTATAATTAACGTAAAGAACGACGCTTGTATAGGAGAATATTCCGCGCAAGATGAGAGAGAACGAAACAAATTAAAAAATGAGGTAACCACCCGGGAATCGAACCCGGGATCTTCCGATTGCCGGTCAGATATGATAACCATTACACCACGGGCCTCACTCGATCAAATGCCGTAATTCTCTCTACATCTTGCGCGGAATATTCTCCTATACAAGCGTCGTTCTTTACGTTAATTATACTGCGTGTTTGCAGTTAGAATGTATATAATGTACGGCATGCGGGAGGTGCCCCCTTGGGGCATTGGTTTCTGCGCGTATGTAGAGAGAATTACGGCATTTGATCGAGTGAGGCCCGTGGTGTAGTTATCATATCTGACCGGCAATCGGAAGATCCCGGGTTCGATTCCCGGGTGGTTACCTCATTTTTTCATTTGTTTCGTTCTCTCTCTCACCTTGCGCGGAATATTCTCCTATACAAGCGTCGTTCTTTACGTTAATTATACTGCGTGTTTGCAGTTAGATTGTATATAATGTACGGCATGCGGGAGGTGCCCCCTTAGGGCAATGGTTTCTGCGCGTATGTAGAGAGAATTACGGCATTTGATCGAGTGAGGCCCGTGGTGTAATGGTTATCATATCTGACCGGCAATCGGAAGATCCCGGGTTCGATTCCCGGGTGGTTACCTCATTTTTTCATGTTTCGTTCTCTCTCTCTCATCTTGCGCGGTATATTCTCCTATACAAGCGTCGTTCTTTATATATATATACAGCTTTACAAATGCCTGAGGGTAAGTTTTGGTGTATATAAGCGTGCGTAACTACGCTTTATGTTGTAGTGAATAACTTTCATTATTATAATTCCTTATTTACTTTACTTTCTACTCTTTATTCAATTTCTCTTCTACCATTATTCATTCTCTTTACACGCTTTTCACTCGCTTTTCGCGTACTGTATAAATAAAGTAGCCGTGGCAGAGTTGGAAAACTGTTATGCAAGGGAGACCGTGGTTAATTATAATTTTCATTACATTTTTTACTACTTTATTATTGCCAAAATGACTTAGTTAAACGGGGTAATGCAAGAGGGGATTTAATTATAATACTTAAGCCGAGAGAGACCCAAAAGAATAGCCTAAATTCACAATTAAATTCTAACACGCAAAACGGCAAGGTCTTGGGCGCAAGGCCGCCCGGTGACTGCGGGGTACTTCCACAGCCTCCGCGCTTGGGCCCACTTTTTAGTGTTGCCGATTCGTATTTTATAATTTCAATACAAACAAACAATTCATCGCAATTACATTTGTTAAACATCATTATCTCTATTAATTTCTTATAACCAAAACATTCTAATTAAATATAATTTTAATATAAACAAAACCTCCTAATTTTTAATTAGACATTACTACAATGTTCTGTTTACTTTGAAATCACTGATTGACGAAGACACTTCATCAGAAGCTGGTAAGCTAAAGAAAACATATTTCAAAGACTGGTTAGTTTTACATCCACAACTAGACTTATCTATCAGCAGACAGTTAAAGTAAAGACGTGTATTCGTAGTCTCTGTTTTAAAAATATAAATTAGTGACCATGCATTAAATATACTAATATATATTATATATATATATATATATATATATATATATATATATATATATATATACACACTGGGTATTTAATGATGATCTTAATTCACATTCACATTCTCAAAAAAGTAAACTATCTTTATTTCGTTACCGTTGATTAATTTAATGTACATGCGAAATAATAATTTATCACTATAAACTCTTCCACTTCATTTTCAGAGCAATGGAAAAGCAAGCATCCGGAGATTGTTTGATAATATCCGAATCACAAATACAACGGATAAGAATACTGGTTGCAGATGTTGACGAGAACGGTGATACACTAATACGGTAATGATGTTAATAATCTTAGTTACCATCCGCCAACATTATACGCTCATATATTAAAAGCGCACTCATTAGAATTTATGCCATTTTTATGAATATGTTAATTAGATAAAACCTTTCACAATAACGTGATATTCTTTGCTTTTTACAGGAGTTATATTATAAAACCCGACAATGACGAAAGCCTTGCGATACCCGAGACTGTGACTGCAGACGATAACTCCTCAAAATCTCCCACCACCGAAATTGAGCGAAGGATTTTATCGCCCGACGTGCATGCCGAAGAAGACAACGCATGTTTTATTGAATATACGCCTGAAGAAAAGAAGATTATACTGGCTATGATACTGAAGGCTGAGGCTATGCCACCTCCATACGGGTGTGGTACCGAACAACCAAATATCGAGGTTATTGATCTAATCTCAGATGGCGAAGAGCAGATACCGTAACTTTTTATATTTTCAGTAAATTGGCAATAAATTGCTTCACAAAGTACAAGTCAATTTAACAAAATAGTATATTAGGTTGTGTCCGGATGAAATGAAATTCGTGAGTTTTCTTTTTCATTGTTTTTTTTCCATACTATATATATAGAGGGTGTTTGAAAACTTTCTGTACAAATTGTAATGGGGGATAGGCAACACCAAGACAAACCCTTTTCGTCTATAAGTGTATGTCCGCTGACGTCACCATTCGGCGCGAGAGGGCGCCGCTGCAATTGCCTAAAAGGTGAAGTGGGCTAGACTCGCGCTTGCCGCGGGCATTCTTAAATCGGACGTAGTACGCGTAACATGGAGCGCTTCACGACTGCTGAGATGGCTGACATGCATATGGTGTATGGGGCTGCCAATGGAAACGGAAGAGCTGCTGTGAGGTTGTACCGACAGCGCTTCCCAAACAGACGTGTGCCAAACCACCAAACGTTTGCGCATTTGCATCGGCGACTGCGAGAAACTGGAACATTCCATGCAAACATGCATGACACTGGTCGGGAGAAACGTGCGCACTCCTGACATGGAAGAAGAAATCCTACGGCGATTTGAGGACAATCCAAGCGCAAGCACGCGAGGTGTTGCACGTATCCTCGGTGTGAACCACGACCTGGTCTGGAGAGTGTTGCACGAGCAGCAGTTACATCCGTTTCATCGTCAGAGAGTCCAGGCATTACAACCTCGGGATTACCCTCTTCGTGTGGAATTCGCACGCTGGTTTCTGCAGCAGACAGCGGTGCAGCCTAATTTTCCGACTTATGTGCTGTTCTCAGATGAGGCCTGTTTCACACATGAGGGTGTGTTTAACATGCACAATTCTCACGTGTGGGCGCACGCAAATCCACATGCTACACGGGTGCATGCTCATCAAGAACGGTTCGCCGTCAATGTTTGGGCGGGTATCGTCCATGTCAAGTTGATTGGGCCGTACCTGCTGCCTGCCCGACTCGACGGGCGGGTTTATCGGATATTTCTTGAAGAAACGTTGCCGGAACTGCTGGAAGATGTTCCCGTGGCTATTCGTAGACGAATGTGGTTTCAACACGACGGGGCCCCAGCACACTCCAGCAACGATGTGCGGGATTATCTGAACGCCACTTTTGGGGACCGATGGATAGGCCGGGGTGGGCCCGTAGCCTGGCCACCGAGATCGCCCGATTTAACATGCCTCGATTTCTTCCTGTGGGGACACATGAAGAACCTCGTGTACGAGACTCCCATTTACTCAGAAGAAGACCTCGTAGCAAGAATCGCTGTCGCCGCTGGAACTGTTCCCGAAATGCCGGGAATCTTTCGACGTGTACGTCGGTCAATGCTTCGACGCTGTTGGGCATTCATTGATGCTACCGGTCGCAACTTTCAGCACCTTCTTTAAATAAACATGCCGTGTACACTTGTTTTCATTCATTTATGTACCAGCTCCACCAATATAGCCGAAAAGGGTTTGTCTTGGTGCTGCCTATCCCCCATTACAATTTGTACAGAAAGTTTTCAAACACCTTGTATATATATATATATATATATATATATATATATGCTCAACATGTTATAGAAAAGAAATATTTTTTACTCCACAACAGAGTTCAGTGTGAAGTTGAAATATCTTCAACAGCTGAATATCCAAAACACTGTTGTTTTCTCTGATGTTACAAAATCAGAAGCGACAACTAGAACCAAAGAGAGTGCAGGTAGAAAAACAAGCCTTGTACATCGTAAGTTGATACACATACAACCATCAGTGGTAGAGCAAATCTCTAATTCGACGTCCACTATTTAGTACATAATTGTCTTATTACATGTACAGTATTTATACAATAAGGACCTTTTAACCCTTAACCGCCTAAATTTTTTAGCTCTGAAAAAAATTAAATTGTTGAAAATTGTGATCTAACCGGAGTCAATAAGGCATGTATGTATTTACATTAATTTATTTTTGTTTTTTTAATGAATTAATGAAGGTGGATTATTTTGGGCACCTAGGCACACGAGACAAATTTAATGTGAAAATCTACGGAGAATAAAACACAAAATCTGGAACAATTTTTTCTGATATTAAAATATAAAACTAATACAAAACATTTTTATGGATAATTAACAGCTAAGACTTATTTTTATTACTATTCAAACATTTTTCTGCAAATATAATAATGAAATTTGAATATTACTTTACTAATTTTTTGTATGAAAGTCTGCAGAACAATTCTTTTTTTGTGTAATAGACAAATATACATTACATTTCTGGCAGTGTGTCATAACTCTGCTTTTGCAACCAATCATCTTACACATGTGTCTAACTGAACCAACATTAGGTAAATGGCCAAGATTGTCAAATCTTATATCATTTTCAGGTATAGGTAAACCTTGGTTAACAATTTTTCTTTTCGGTTCTTCTGTGGCTTCTATAGATGGTCTCGCCCTTTTACATTTTTTAGTTACTTTACCAGAAAACATCAAAGATTTAGCTGCCCTAGCCTTGAATTGTGCCAAAATATTTTGGTTTTTACGGGAACACTCATATCATCACATGATCGCCTGTACAGTAGCCAAGCATTGACCAGTGCCATGTCAAACAGGTGCCAAACAATCCTATGATAATACTTTTTAGACTTAAAAGAAAACCTATACAAGGATACCAATTGGTCATGCAGGTCTACACCACCCATTGCTTTGTTATACTCGTGTACAATACTGGGGCAAATAATGGATATCTTTCCCTTTTGGTGATGGTCAAACCTCTCTTTCTGAACGACAGGCTCTGCTGTTGCAAAGGTTGACAAAGTTGTAACAGCTCTACTATCAAACCATTTTACTGCTGTTACTCTTATTCCATCTACATTTGCATCCCACTCTTCAACTGTACCTCTACCCTTAGCCTTCATTTCTTTATCCTGGGTGAATGATAGACCAGGTAGCCTTCTTGATTGAACAGTGCCAAAAGACCATATTTTTCTTTTAGCTAAGAATACTTGCAATGACAAAGAAGTAAACCAATTATCATAAAACAATCTATACCCTTTGTCATGTGGAATATTTTGTCAAATGCAAAATTATATTAGAACTAGCCCCAAGGTCAGGAACAGTAGGATCATCAACTGGCTCAATTTTGCCAGTATATGGAATAAAATCATAAACCATACCACCCTTATCAGCTAATACAAATATTTTAAAACGCCATTTGTGTGGCTTTTTGGGAAGGTATTGTTTCAGTGAAGAATTGCCTTGAAAGGGATGATACTTTCATCAATACATAAATCTCTAATCATTGGAATTTTCCTAAATTTGGCCCTTAGATGTTCTACAGACTACAAAAGGTCTAACTTTCGCAATCTTATCTCCCTCTCCCCCAATCCACTAGTTCCTGGAAAGAGTGTTTGAGTATATATATATATATATATATATAATATATATATATATATTATTATATATATAATATATATACATACATATATATATAATAATAATTATATATATATATATATATATATAGAAATTTTAGTCTACAAATATCTATCAATACTATTCTAAAAAAATAAGTTTCCCAAAATATTTTCAATCTATGAAAGAAAACGTTTGCCCAGGGGGGACTTTGCCATGCCTAGCTGCTCATTTTTGAGCACTATACTCTAATGACATCTAATATTTATGCAAATATATTTTTTAAATAAAAGCAATCTTATTTACAATCCAGGATATATGTTTTTGCCCTAAAAATTATTAGAACATTGTATCTTACCTGTAAATGATTCCATTCTTCAAAATATTTTTGGTTTTGAACTAACATTTCCCTCAAGGCAAACGTAGTTTGAAAATGCCATGAAATAAAAAAAAAACGAGATATTGCCGAAAGAGGTATCTGGCATCTACAGTTAGGTGTTCAAGAAAGGCCACCTCGGCGTAGCAGACGATATTACAATAATTATTCAATATATTTCGATTATTTTGAAGGTGTCCAAATATGGGCACCACGGCGGTTAAGGGTTAACGGAAAAGTTCAAGATTAATTCATTTACTCTGATTGGGAAAACATTATTACTATTCCGTATGAGTTAAGAATATTTTTCTTTTTCTTCTCACACCCATAGGAAACGGAAGCTGGATGCTAACGGATATGACAGCATGGATGATTTTGAACTTCCTCCAAAAAAACGCAGAAGCCGTCTTAGAAAAGGAAAAAAAATCTATCATACAGGATTCACGGACGATGAGTGATTGGTGAAAGTTACTACCAGAATGATTTCTGTCCACTGTAATATTTTGACGAGAATAATAATGACGAAATTAATTAAATCTACATGTATTATCTAATCAATAAAAATAAAAAACTAATTATGACATTATTTCCCCTTCGTTGTATATTTTTAATTACACTTTCAAAATAAAATTAAAAATTCACACAAATCTGTATATATGAATAAAAAATAACGAGTATAACACGTAATTATGCAAAATTTCTGTAATATCTTTTCGGAGCGTTGGAAATAATAGAGGATAGCCTCAATGCAACATCTAAAGTCATATGACTGAGTGGCTACATCTTTACCTAGGATACATACTATTTTGCCGATTTAAGCAGCGAAGAGTGCGGAAATTACGCTGACAACGCGCACGAGACGGAGACATCTCTTAAAGAGTGGCAAAAAACGGTCAAGGTTAGCTAAAATTTCCACGTCCTTTATAATGAGTTTGAAAGTCCAATCAAATAAAAAAGAGAAGTTCTATCGTAAAGATAGGTTTTTTATTATTATATGTATTGAATATCTGTTATACTTTAATTACTTGTCAATGATTATTAAATAAACATGTGCCAATTGACGTTTCATAAAATTGTCTATTTTCATGAAGAAAAATATACTAGACAATACTGTTTCTTACCATATATTGTCAACCTCTTTGTAGCACACATATCGATGAATTTATGCATACATTTAAATTAACTATGCGTTTTGGAAAGGTTTTATATGAAGTATATAGTAACAGTGTTATCTGTTTTAAGCTAACCGTATTGAAGCAGAGTATATATTAATTGGATGCTTATTATTTCATTCCGAGAACAATAATTAATAGAATGCGATGATACTATTTATGCTACCGTAAAAATGAATTATTAGTAGCGAAATTTCATATTATTATTACCTTGCATTTAAGCGATTCAATTCGTGTATTTGAGGGGCCATATCCAAGTACTTCAACACCTTCTAGAATAAATCCGTCATTGCGGAGGCGTAGAGGAGAGTCATTGTCAACAGATGATACGCCACCCAGAAAGATACTAAGGTATAAGCTTCTGTCTTTAAAACTATAACTACAATGATATTTTTATGAAAATCAATCTTTCATTAATTTCTATATAAAATACATATACTCAAAAGCTGTGGTAATTTAATGGAAAATAAATTACATTGATTAAGAACATGCGTCATGTATTTAACCCGATTTAACGTTTCTATTTTACCAACCTTTAGGCTAGAATTTTCAGATACGAGTGGAGAGGAGCCAGCATCAATATCTGCAGTTTGTTCGTGGGGGTCATGCAACGTAAGCCAATTACAAGTATCGGACATTCCATTATCATCATCAGACTCAGAAATCGAGTGGGTATACGCGAGGTGTAGACCGCCATCTCAAGATCTGATGGTAAACCATATTTGTCCTCCTGCAGGGGGCGAATCCCCGATTTCTGACACTCCACGTATACCAATGCTGAGACGAGAAGATTCAGGTTACGGGGAAGCTAACTCTAGCTTGTCCACTGTAATATTTGACGAGAATAATAATGACAAAATTAATTAAATCTACATGTATTATCTAATCAATAAAAATAAAAACTAATTATGACATTATTTCCCCTTCGTTGTATATTTTTAATTACACTTTCAAAATAAATGCAAAATTCACACAAATCTGTATATATGAATAAAAAATAACGAGTATAACACGTAATTATGCAAAATTTCTGTAATATCGTTTCGGAGAGTTGAAAATAATAAGGGATAGCCTCAATGCAACATCTAACGTCATATGACGGAGTGGCTACATCTTTACGTAGCATCCGTACCATGGGTCACTACATCATCTGGGCGCGGTGGACGGTCACCCGTCCAACTACAGCCCAGATCCAACGTCGCTTAACTTCGCTGATCAGCGGGAAACGTAGTTACATTGTCTAATATATAATATTATATATATATATATATATATATATATATATATATAGATATATATATATATATATAGCGTAGGCACGTGAAAAATTTACCTCTGATCCAACGAAAATGAAGTCAACTGAAATAATTGTGTATCGTAAACAAAAATAAATAAATAAAAAAAAATTGAAATAAAAGTCACATGATAATACAAGTATGAGTTTCATGCATTATTTTTATCAATTAAAAAAGTCATAATAAAAAGAAGCGTATAGAATAAAGTAATATTTTTCCGACGTGATAGTACTTTTAGCTGGAATCATGCATTAATAATCATATTTTGATAATTGTGATCATGTATTCATAAATTCACCTTGTTATATATATATATATATATATATATATATATAATTTGAAATATACTCGAAGAATGTGAAAATCTTTTCGTGAGGGATAAACGAGCTTTCTCTTTATAGCTTAAAATAACGGATGTGGCTTAGAAAATTATCTAAACGGGAGATAAAATGCATTATTAAGTAACGTTTACTTAAGAACTGAAATTAAAAATATTTCTTTTTCTCTTACAATTGTTTACCGTAAGTCTCATCCAAAGATACGAGAAGTGCAAAGCGGTGTGTTTTATCTTTTGTTCAGGGTTTTCGGGTGACCGCAACACGGAAAATGCGTTTAAATGCGAGATTAATAGCGGTAAGGTGACATTTCGAAATAGACGATGTCCAAAATGTGTGACATCTCTCGTATCGCGTAGGTACGTTCTTACAGAGATGTAGGTTTCAATGAATATAAATTTTCTTTTCTTTTTTAGTTTTTATATAAATATTCAGTACAAACCTTATGATGCTTTCCACATGAATACAGAAATTATAAGAAATTTATAAATAACTAGCTCATTTCATATTTTGTAGATGCTTCTAGAAATTTCAACTGTTACTGTACGGTAAAAGGTAGGATCTAAAATCCTTATGACTAAGAACTGCGAGTAAAGTAAAGCAGAACTTTTTATTGCATGAAGGATGGATCAGGTAGGAAATAATGTAGTAAGTTGAAGTTATTAATAACTAAATTTATAAAAAGCTTTCCGAATCGAGTTTTACATTGTTACACATTATTGTGGATTAAAAAGAGTTGATTTTTATAAAAGATTTATATAGCGAGGATTGACAAAAGTAAATGAATGCAATTTATTTACTAATTATTATAAATAGCCTAAAGGTGTAAAAGGTTTAAAAATTAATAATTTGAATTGATAGAAATTTTAATAGGGGTGATTGAAGTATATCATTAACATTGAAAATCTTTTGTACAAGTTAAAACTTTCTTTTTTAAATAATTATTCGTTATGATTGTAAGAATTTTTTTCTTTTAATGTACAATTGGATTAAATGGTATTTGAAGTCTGTTTTTCGGTTTCGAAACGTGGATATCAAATATTCATACGGTATGTCACGGATTACCTTTCTCATTAAGCAAAGGTTGATATTAAATGAATCTTTTTCAAATTTCCATATATATATATATATATATATATATATATATATATATATATATAAAGATGGAATAAAAATTAGAAGCTTTGTGGTCTGAATATAACACTAGGCAACAAAGATTTTGTTACAGAAGACCAAATAGGTGCTCCTAGCTAATTTCGGTATGCTGATTTCAAATCTATAATTAGATTTTTTCTATCACGTCTAGATTTTGTGTAAAATGCAAATCACTTTTAGTAAAATTTTCTACCACGTCCAGATTTTGGTTTTAATCGGCTTAATGCCAGTAATATGAAACTTGCTTTTCAAGGTTAAAGCAATTTTTTTTGCCAACTATATACAAATTCGAACAATTTTGATAAATAAAATTTATCCCGAGTTGGCAACACTGAGTCAAGAGCATAGTAACGGGCAACGGCCCAATGGTCAGTCGCTACGTGACAGTCAAGCAGAACGGTTGTTGAAGCTCTCTGCTGATGAGCAAGTGACAGGTTGTGGTGACTTGTGTGTTTTTATAGCATTTGTTTTGTACTACGGTGTGTATTTCTTTTTATTTTGCACATCGTAATAATTACTTTCTACGTTTTTTCAGATATTGTATGGTAATTCAAAATGGCATCAAATAGACGTGCTTGTGTAAATCACCCAGACAACTTCTGCTTTGTCTGTGGACAATATACACCTAAGCCACAACGTAGAAACATAACAACAAAGATTAAACTTGCCTACAAGTGTTATTTTGACTGTAAGTTAGGAGACCAACAGAGGGACTGGGCACCACATATTTGCTGTGCACAGTGCAATGCAATGTTAATAGCTTGGATGAATGGTAAAAGAAAAGCTATGCCGTTCTCAGTCCCCATGGTTTCGTGAGCCGAAAAATCACTTCAATGATTGTTATTTTTGTTTGACAAAGATTGCTGGTTTCACAAAGAAAAACAAATCAAAGATCACGTACCCAAACTGCGAATCAGCAATGAAACCAGTACCACATGATGAAACAAATCCACCACCAGTTCCACCAGCAACGATAACAGACAGCAGTTCATCTGAAGATTCTGCTAGTGATATAGAAACAGGGAAAGATGGCATATATGTTCCAGATACAAATATTTCCCCACATTTGTTAAGTCAAGCGGAGTTAAATGACTTAGTGCGCGATTTGGAATTACCAAAAGAAAAGGCAGAGTTGCTTGGTTCAAGACTTCAAGAATTTAATCTTCTCCAACCAAACACCAAAGTTTCCCATTTCCGCCATCGCCATTTGCAGTTTTCATCATTTTACTTACAGGAAGAAAACGTTTGTTTCTGCCACGATATCAGTGGTCTGATGCAAGGGATTGGCTGTCGCTATGATCCAAAAGAATGGAGACTGTTCATTGACTCTAGTAAAGCTAGCCTTAAAGCTGTATTACTGCACAACGGCAATGAAAAACCTTCAATACCTGTAGCACATGCCACTGGCCTTAATGAGACTTATGAATCGATGAAACTGCTGCTAAGACTCATCAAATATAAGGACCACACATGGAATATTTGTGGCGACCTTAAAGTTGTATCATTACTTCTTGGGTTACAGTTGGGCTACACAAAGCATATGTGCTTTTTGTGTCTATGGAACAGCAGAGATGACAAGAACCACTACAAAAAACATGATTGACCATCTAGAACTGAACATGTTGTTGGTAAATACAATGTGAAACACCCAGCACTTATTGACCCTCAGAAAGTACATCTTCCACCACTTCACATTAAACTTGGCCTTATGAAAAATTTCGTGAAGGGTATGGATCATCAAGGTAGTGGTTTCCAATATTTAAAGGATAAATTCAAAGGAATATTGACAGATGCTAAGCTAGAAGCTGGAGTTTTCACTGGACCACAGATCCGCAGTGTCATCCACGACTCATCGTTTCCATCTAACCTAAATGAGAATGAACTAGGAGCATGGACATCTTTCGTTGAAGTTGTCAAAAATTTTCTTGGAAACCACAAAGCTGAAAACCACCGTAAACTCGTAGAAAACATGCTTAAATCTTATGAAATAATGGGATGCAGAATGTCTTTGAAAATTCATTTTTTACATTCTCATCTTGACTTCTTCCCGGCCAACCTTGGGGCTGTAAGTGACGAGCATGGTGAGCGCTTCTACCAACAGATCTCAGTTATGGAAAACAGATACCAAGGTAATTTCAACCCAAATATGATGGGAGATTATTGTTGGTTCCTGCAGAAGGAGAGCTCGTCATCCTACAAGCGACAAAGGAAGAGGACGCGAAAGAAGACACACCAAAGTTTCACTTAAGAACAGGAATTTGCCTTTCAGTAGTAACAACAAAATACTAACGCGCTTTGGGTGGATGGTTGGGCGCAGGGGTGGTAACTCCGCCAGCTTCCGCTGTCTGTCTTAAGCCAGAATAAAGGAGGAAAGACATCCCTGTTCACTAATTATTTAAGTATGCTTAACATAAAACGTGGCACGGAAAAGTAGCTTAGACGGCTTTCGTAATAGAAGCGGGTGAGAAAAAAAACTGAAAAATAGGGGTTTTCGGTTACACAAAATCTGGACGTGATAGAGAAATTTTTATATCAGATCTGAAATCAGCATCAGCGCTTTAGTAGGAATCAGTAGTTCACGTGTCTGTAACAAAAAAAAAGTTGAAATTTGTTGCCTAGTGTAATGTTTGTAGTGAAGGTAATGAGTTCCTTTCATATTTTGGGTTGTATGACTCCATAGTCTACACTCTATAGAATAATCCATGATTTATTGTAAATTGTCATTCGAAAAGTCGTTCGATTTTTAATCATACTCTGAAAGTCGTTTTCAGATTTTACATATAATTATAATTTTTTTACCAATGATTTCGAAATAAAATTAATAACATTCAAATTAACAGTGGTTAATTGAAAAGTCTGATGTTACTATACTTTTAAGGGTACCAGGTGTTTCCATGCCTTTAGAAGGGTGTACACTGTACATAGATCGTTTCAAAGGCGATTCATTGTAAGTAGCAACTACGGTCGCCTCGCTTAAAACATCGGATGCGCGGTTCAGTTTTCCTACTCATTCATCTCAAAGGTAAAATTTGTAGTGGAAATTTGTTTTCTTTGTGGGATAAGTATCAATACTTTTTTTTTTCCTTATCCTCTCCTTACTTTGCATGTCTGTAACTCTCTTTTCTTGCATGTTTGTAGTTTGCATGGTATGACAGTGAGTTAAGACTGTGTTTGCATGGTTTGTAAGCGTTCTTATTTTACTTCTTTTCATCTTTCACCCCTCTCCTATCCTCTCTGACTATTTTCTGACTTGTCGGCAGTGGCCGGCGGATGATGATGGTGTCTTTTTTCTCTTTTTCTGAATGAATGTTAACCCACGAGTGATAGGTGTTCCTCCTTACTTAACCCCTTATTCTCTTCTCTTAACCCCCTACTCTTTCCTTTCTCTCGGGCTAACCGTAGAGTGGATCTTAGGGTCTGTTAGCCTTAGCTTCTGTAGATCTGTAGATATAATGTCTTCATTTTCGTACAATTTTTTTCGTTGGGGTGAGCAATCAGTATGATTGTAATTGCGGAGGAAGCAGCGGATCAATTTGAAAATTTTCCCCTCACCGTCCTTCCTGATGATCCCCCCAAAACCCTGTAGCCTGTTGCGCGCTTGTTAATCTGATGATATACCATGGTTCGGTGGTTAGCATCGCTGAATATGAATCCATCGGTTCCGGGCTCGAGACCCTGCGAAGGCAGCCGGCGCTCGGCAAACATTCATCCTATCGCACAATTGGTTAGTAGATGAATGGGTACCCTGGGTGATAGTGGTTAAGAATATTTTAAAAGTTTTGCTTGTGCCATAGAAGTCGGGGTTACTGTAAAGTTCTTAGTATCATTATAATGTATAATTTAAAGAGTAGTGTGTTTCTTGTGGGGTTCGTTTTGCGTCTAAATAATTTCTTAAACTGATTTAAAATGTATAGTGAGTTAATGAAACAGTTTACAATATAAAGAATCCTGTGTAATTCTTTTATTATCAATGTTGGTATTCGTTTAAATACTTAGTTCTTTTGTCGAGCAGAATGTGTAGAACGTTTTGCCTGTCTCTTGTGGGCAGTTTAAAGCTTTCGCTGTTAACTAAAATGTTTAGACACAGAGTAATGATAAAAGTAGATGATCGTAATTTACTTACTAATTATTATTATAATCATCTAAATTTGTAAAAAGTTTAAAAAATTACTAATTGGAATTCAGAAAATTTAATAGGGGTAATTGATGTGGAACATTAAAATTGAAAAACTTCTGTACAAGTAATAAGTTTCGAATGAATGCTTGCTTGCATGCCCTCGTGCTTCTGTATTGAGTATTTTAGGAGTTTTGCTTTGTATTTGTAACTGGCTTATTTTATCTCTGATCTTTATTGAAGTTATAATTCCTATCGACGGAATTATAAATCATTTTCTTGTTCCGATAAACCTGCATTGCGAATTATTAGCTACTGTATACTTCAAGCAGCGTGCAAGTTATGCATCGTAAAAAGAGTTTCGTAAAAGAACTTGTGCTGGCGTGAGGGGTTATTGTTATAAAGATAACATGGGAACCATTCAGAGTTTTTGAGGTCGTTTTCTTCAACGGTTACAATAAAAAGTAGAAAAATTGGTTGGTAGATAAATTGGCACCTTAATTCTGCGGTAAGAATAAACTTTCGATTAAAAAGGAATGTTTAATATTGATGTTGTGGTTAACGACGATTTCTTTGTGTGTGCTTTTGAATAAAATCGTTTAAAGATAACTTACCAAACGGTTGTAAAGTGAGTACAAAATAGTGCTGAGCGATATGAAGGCCATTTATATAGAGTATAGGTCTCCCTATAACTTGACCGGCGAAATAATGTTAATTCGTGTTTACTACGTAGTGCAAAGCAATAATGATGTATCTGTAGACTCGTTTATGCTCGAGTTCAGTGTTTTTCGCAGTGGAACCCAAAGTAATTTGATGAATTTTCAATATATTTAATTATTTAATACAATTGTGTGCATATATTTCGCCTGAACTATTATTTTGATGATTATACGTTTCGTATTTCTTATATTATTTTATTTTATTTTTTGATCATATATATTCCTCGTTCATATTTCTTATACTATTTATTTTCTATATATTTACAATAAATCGTCTAAATAAACAGAATGATGTAATGGTGTTTTATTTATTTCGTTTTAAATGTATTTATTTTATTGTTAATATTGGGTTTCGTTTTAATAATTAGTTCTCTTGCTGAATAACTTTGAGAAAGTCGCTCTTGCTTTTAATAAATAAAAACATTATTTGGCAACTCGTGTAAATAAGATAAATGGTATGTGCTAACTCTCCTCATATAAATAAAAATTAAAATAAATCGTGGTATCTAGCAACTCACCACCATTTATTTTAATTATGTTGAGATGTACCTTATTAGGGTATCTGGTAATCCCTTCATATAAATAAAAACATTATTTGGCAACTCATGTAAATAAAATAAATGGTGCTATCTAGCAACCCACCCTAATAAGGTATACCTGAACAATTAAAATAAATGCTCTCTGGTAACTCCCTCCATATATAAATAAGAAATATCCGGCAACTCTATATAACACCTGCTTGGCCCCTGGTCGCTCATAACACTGGTATGCATCAATTTTGCTGTCAAGGGTTTTGTAAGTGATTCTTATAGTTTTTCCTGCTGATTTCGAATCTGCAATCCGTTTTTCTCAATCAGATCAGGCTATCCGGCTATGGCCTCATAAGTAAAATAGAATTTTTCGTGATTTTGTCAAAGCGGAATTGGAACAGTAACATCTATCATCACTTGTTTCACTTGTATAATATCTTTTTTTACTTTTCAGGCATGTAGATAAAATATTTCATAATGAATAGAGCGTGTAAAAATGATCCCAATAGATTCTGCTACATATGTGGGACGGTTACCATGCCAAATAACCAGTCCCAAATCACTAAATTTGTGAAGACAATGTATAGAGCATACTTTGGAATTAAGCTAGGGGGCCAGGACAAAAATTTCTCCCCTCATATGTGCTGCAAGACATGCATTGAAAATTTGAGAAGATGAAGCAAAGGCAGAGCGAAATCTTTGCCTTTTGGAATTCCCATGATTTGGAGAGAAGGAAAGGATCACGTGACAGATTGCTATTTCTGCATGACAAACCTCCAATGTGGGCTTATAAATTTAGTTTTCTTAAATATTTTGAAATCCTCGTATGAAACTTGACATCACCATAATGTAATATTCACCATATATAGCATAATATTCACCATAATGGTAATCATACATTTACATATACATAGTTATAGAAAATACATTTACACATACATATTGTTATACAAGTTACATTTACATATACAATGATTGTATATTTTCTTTCTTTTTCATTCATATTGTCCCCGAAGGGACAATATGAATGAAAAAGAAAGAAAATATACAGACTCCATCGACCTATTTCATATCTTACAGACCGCAGCCTTCCCTCACGAGCCGCCACTTTCTGAATGCTTCTTCTATTTCATATGCAAGTTTTATATCCATGTTTGTGTGTTTATTTTCAGGAGTTAACAAGAAGAATAAACACATTGTTGTATACCCTGACATTCCTTCTGCTATGAGACCTGTACCCCATGGTCCTGGAATTCCAATACCCCCACCTCAAACCCTGGACTTCGATGATTCTGATGATGAATCAATGACCAATGACCAGTCCCAGTCGTATATGCCTCAAAATACCGTTTCAAATGAGCCGAGGCCTCTCAACCAGGCCAAACTTAATGATCTTACCAGGGATTTAGGACTTTCCAAATTAGCTGCCGAGATCTTGGGCTCACGACTTCGAGAGGACAACTTGCTGGCTCCAGGAACAACATTCTCCTGGTATAGGAAACGAGAGGAAGAATTCCGCAAGTTTTTGCAGTGCACGAAAATACCTCTTCCTTAGTGTACTGCTGCAATGTTGAGGGGCTAATCGAATCCTTGGGCCTGCCATATAACTAGTGATGGGACGATTAATCGGAATCGAGAATCGGAAGAATCGAACATTTTTCAGGAATCGGAATCGGAATCGAGAGAATTGTACCATGATTTCCGATTCTTAAAACGATTCTTTAACTTTTAATTGAACGTTTTGCAATGTAAACTTTAAAATTTAAATGAAAGAGGATAACAAATTTTATTTTTATTGTATTGTAGCTATACATTAAAACATGTATATCCATGATGTGTAATCAAGAAGATTAAAATGAATTGTTACAACTTACAGTTGATTTTTATTTTTAAACCAATCTATTATAATTTATAATTTATATTACCATACTCATAATGTAAATAGTTAATCTTACCAGAGTAAAATATGACAATTTCCAGAAAAACAAGTATAGAATTATATTTAAAAATATTGAGAATCGGAATCGGAATCGAGAATCGTATCGGAATAGACTTTTTAGTGGTATCGGAATCGGAATCAGAATCGTTAAAAATTTTGGTATCGTCCCATCACTACATATAACGCATCAGAATGGAGGCTATTTATAGACTCGTCTAAACGAAGTTTGAAAGCAGTACTTCTCAACATTAGGAATAGGGTTGCATCAGTCCCTGTAGCACATTCCGTACAACTTACTGAGAGCTACGATAACATGAAAATTTTACTGGATGCTCTCGTATACGACCAACATAACTGGAGGATCTGTGGAGATTTGAAGGTAATACTAATATCATAAGTAAACTATTGCTATTGACTATGTTGTTTTTCCAAAGGTTATTTGAGAGCGTATAAGAACACTTAACTTCCCCACAGAAGTGATACAGTCCAATGCATAATTTTTTTATCTGATAGAACAAATTCTCTAAATTCTTTAAATATTTTCATTTTTTTTCAGATTGTGGCATTTGTATTGGGAATGCAAGGGGGATACACAAAATATCCATGTTTCCTCTGCAAATGGGATAGCCGAGTGGATGAGAAGCACTATGCACAGCGTGAATGGGCATCCAGAGAATTTTGAACCTGGGTCGCATAATGTCGTTTCAGTGCCCCTTGTACCACCAACAAAAATTTTGCTCCCACCACTTCATATTAAGCTGGGCTTGATGAAAAATTTCATCAAATCAATGAATAAGGAGGGTTCAGCATTCCAATATCTCGAGAGTAAATTTCCTCATATATCTGATGCTAAACTAAATGCTGGGGTTTTTGATGGTCCTCAAATTCGAACTTTGATCAAGGATACTCAGTTCGAAAACGCAATGACTCCAACTGAGAAGAATGCCTGGCAGGCATTCAAATCAGTTGTCACTGATTTTCTTGGGAAGCGTAGAAGTCCAGAATACGAGTCCGTTGTCGAAAACTTGATGGAAGCTTTCAAAGCTCATGGGTCGTGCATGTCCATAAAAATGCACTTTTTGTGGTCCCACTTGGACTATTTTCCTGAAAATTGCGGGGATTATAGTGAGGAACAGGGTGAATGATTTCACCAAGATATCAAAATAATGGAAGAGAGGTACCAGGGAAACTGGGATATCAATATGCTGGCGGACTATTGCAAAAACCCTCACAGCAGACAAAAAAATTTCATATGCATACCAGTGTAATGCGCTTGGCTGTTGCCAGGCGAACACCTATCTTCCTCTCTCTCCTCCTCTTGGGGGATAACTCCGCCTCCAAGTTTCATAACCCCTTGTTGCTCTTGCAACACTTCCCCTCCCCTTTTGCATAAACCCCCTTACCCTTCATTGCATAACCCCTTTGCAACATTGATCGTTATCTCATTGCAACATTGCAGCATTCTTTCACTCGTCCATTTTGCCCCCATACTCCTAACGTCGCATTATGTTTCAGGGTCATCAGTCGTTGGATGCTGTTCTGCGCGACGTTAGTGACTCGAAGCTGAATGGATATTTCCGTCTCAATGAGTCGGACAAGTTTGCCCGAACGTTGCTGTACACTGAGATTCCACGGTACTATACGTGGCAAGCAGGAACACGTTGCTGGGAACGTCGAAAACGAAGTACGAGAGTTGAACACTCGCAGTATGGCGTTCGATTTGCAACCGACACACTAAGTCGTATGTATACCGTCAGCCCTCGAGCTGGAAGTCTGTACTTTCTACGACTTCTTCTGTTGCACGAGAAAAGCGCAACTTCGTTTGAGTCGCTAAAGACTGTAAATGGTGTTGTGCTGGACAGCTACAAGGATGCGTGTTTGCAGTTGGATTTGCTAGATAACGGACAGCACTGGAAACTCGCAATGACTGAAGCTGCGGAGACATCATTCCCGCATCAGATCCGTCATCTGTTTGTGCGAAGGAGACGATTCGTGCGATCAAGTTTATCTGTGGACGAGTTTCCGTGACAAGATGTCTGAAGATATACTGTATCGTCAGACAGGTACGGATTGCGATATGGTTGACGAGCCCGCGTTACTTAACACGTATACCGAGGCACTTAGTCGTATTCAGGCGATTGTTAGCGGAATAAGTGGTCGAACTGTCGAGTCGTACGGTTTGCCGGCTGTAGTTGTAACGACAGCTGAAGAAGTAGTGTCTTCTCAGCCAATGGTTGACGAAGAAAACGTTCTAAGATGCGAAAGCCAACTGACTGTCGATCAGCGACAAATCTACGAGGAGGTAGTAAGTCATATGAATGAAAACGAAGGTGGACTGATGTTCATTGAGGCACCGGGTGGTTGTGGAAAGACCTTCGAAAATCTGATTTTAGATAAGGTGCAGATGATGGGTGGTACGAGTGTAGCTGTCGCAACGACTGGAATCGCAGTATGTTTGTTGCGTAATGGCAAGACAGCGCACTTCCAGTTCAAGATTCCGCTGAATCTGCATCCATCGGGTAATGCATGATTCCTGTTGCTTCTGAAATAGTTTGATCTGCGTTGGATGTAGACTGTATCTCCTCACTGCATTTCTTTAAGGATTCAAAATTTTCATAAACACAGTTTACAGTGCGTATATTAAAGTTCCACCTAGTAGAGGATGGACGAGGTATTCGGTTGTTCATATGCTTGTTTAAAACTGAGAAACGCTGTGGCGACCAAGAAAAAAATGTAGGTACGGCCAAAAGGTTTGAAAAGAATATTCTGGAATTTCGGGTAGTGCTTGCTGCACTTTTCATTATCAGGTTCAGTTGGTGAGCATAACAATGAATGAAATGCGCATTATTGTAAATTTCTTTTATTTTTACTTGAACTCCACTTTTTTTGCCTTTCATGACATTAGCACCATCAAATGTCTGAGCAATCAATTTTTGTGTATCTTCTTCGAGGAGTATGTTCAGTTGAACTAGAATACACTTAGATATTCCATCTGCTGTTTGATTTTCCGGAGTGAAGAACCCCCAAAAGCGCTCAAAAATTTCTCCATTAGCTCATATCTCAGAACAATAACCATTTGTGTGTATTCTGAAACGTCAGTAGTGTCATCAGCCTGACGGCTACGAATGAAGCTTCTTTAATCTCTTTTTATTTGATCGTGGCATATTTGCAGCAAACAGTAGAGAATATCATTTTGAATAGTTTTTGAAACACCTTTGAAGACTGTGTTGCTTTCTAAATGATTCTTTAAATCGGGATCTAATTTTGCAGCAAAATTTATTAATCCCCTGAATACGCCTGGGTTTTCTAAATCCTCTTTCTCGTCATGTCCACGTAAAGAAATTTCGAAATTTCCACAAAATTTAATGGTCTATTATTTTCGACAAAATTTCACGTCTTTGTAACCTTTTTATTATGGTCGATAATGGAGTCTATAGGCCTCACTAAGTTTTTCTTTAATATTAACAGTTCCTAAAAGCGATAACGAAATCACATTATCGATGTTTCTTTGAACATTCATGTTTTACAGTTTTTTCTTTAATTTTGTTTATATTTGTAAAGCAGTTTTTTGTCCACGTTAAATAATCACCCAGTAATAAACATGGGAAACAAAATAATGCATTTTTTACTTCACAACCACAAAGCCAACTTTTCTTTTGGTACCATTCTGGGTTAAAACTACGAATATATTTTTTATTACTTATTCAAGCTGAGATATTTGAATTTCCAGCGTAGGACGACCTCCTCTTTTAATACCAATTTTTTCTTGAAGAGATAATTGTGAAAAATTAAGTTGTATTTTAGTCACACTCACTTGACTCACTTCTATGGGCATGGCAGCCATGGCTGAATCAAATTTCAAAAAAGAAACAAATTACGGAGAAAAATCAGGAAATAATCACCAAATACAATTAAATCACTAAGCCAATAAAAATCTATCAAATAAAATGTTAAATATTACTATTGTTACTAATCACCGTTAGAAATGGAATTAAATGAATTAATTGTAGTATAAGCAAAGCGAAACGTCAACACATTTACCGCGTTCAACGAACAGATAGGAACTGCGCTGTCTGCAGTGCTTCGACTCACTTTCGACTGCGACTCTGCATAGAGAGAGAGGCAGACTCCCTCTCTCTCTCTATGCGTCTATGGCAACAAAGCATTGCAGTTCATTTCGGGCATCGCGAGCAATTAATGCCGAAATCTGGTGCTGTTAGCGCGCAGTTCCAATGAGAGGTTGAAAATTATTTCATGTTTTTAATCATTCATTATTGAAATAATTACTGAAATAAAAGGATGAGCAATGAATAAAAGTTTAAAAAGTTATTGAAAAAGTTATTCAGTGAGCTCATCCTTATATTGTTCTTGATTATTTCAATTGTAAATAAAAAATTTAGGGGTGCTGCAGTTCCGCAGTGCCTACCGACGAGCCGCCCCTGATCTGGTGAATGAATTTGAATACATCAGGGAGGCGTTTGGAAAGTTAGGTTATCCCGAAGGATTAATAGTTAAACTAAAGAAAAAACAATTAATATATCAGAACGCCGTGGAGGTGAAACTGAAAATAATGTAGATAAAGAGTATATAACAGTTCCGCATTAAAGAGGAGCCAAATTATCGATAAATTTCTAAGAGGAGCGAGAGTTTATTCAGCCAATTCATGGGGATAAAGATAGGCGATATTGTGAGCGAAACAAAATAAGCGTATTAATGAACGTACTTAGTTCACGAGATTCCATGTAATGGCTGCTCTGCCGTTTATTATGGGGTCAGGGGGCGGCTTACCAAAAAGACTATATGAACATAGAACAGACATGCGTCTCCATCGAACATCTAACTCACTCGTCTTGCACGCAGGTAGGTACGGACACCTGCCAAATTGGGAAGAAGCTAAGATCATTCATAAAGGACTAGATAAGGGGATGAAGAATGCAATTGAAGCTACTTATATAACTAACGTCAGGAAACGTGGTAAATCAGAGAGATTTGCGTGTTTAGCCAAATTAACGCGAAAAATTATGGTGAAGTTAGTAGAAAGGCATAGTAGGAATTGTCAGAGACCAAAAAGAAGAATGACAGCTGCATTAGCTGATAAAGACGAAGAGTTGCTTGCTTTTGCTGCGGCAAAGTCAGTCAGAGGAGACTCGCAAAAACGAGAATTTGCTTTTGTAATGAAAGAAGCAACGATGTCTCCCTCTCGACCAAGTAAAATAAAGAGCTTTAAATTCTAAGACGCCCATTAAATACACAAATGAAAAAGCATTAGCTCCTATTCTTCAAACAGATATGAGCTATAGGGGTTACAATATATTGAGGAAATCTCTTTTACAACATGGTGTTAATGTATATCCTTCGAATAAATATCTGGCGAAAACTAAAATGAGCTGCTACCCTGAAGAAATAGAAATTTCTGAAATAAAAGCAGAATGCAAATTAGAAAGTTTACTGAAACACGATAGTCAATATGCGGGAGATGCACGGCTTACGAATTCAGATTTTTTATTCATACTAGTCGTTAGTACATATGATTTGATGAATTTAAGAAAAATTAGACCTTGTGCTTTTAAAAAGTAAGGGAGATATCGATTTTTTTCACTTTAACGATGTTTTGACATTTTCCGAGAAACTGGTTTTGAGAGCTGGTAAAAAAAAAACATTACCAGTAGTACAAACTTTATCCACCGCCACATTAAAAGCTTGTTATTTTTCCGTCGATTTAGTGAAGGTTAGGTTAGGTTCATTTTAGTAAAAAAAATTAGTTGATCTTGTGTTTTTATGCGTTTTATTCATATTTCCTCCTCATTTCCCATGCTTTCACTTCGAAATATGAATTTTTTTTTTTAAATTTAAATTGAAAAATTTTCATACTTTTAAGTGATTGCACAAGAAATGATGGTCAATTATGAATAGAGCACATAAAAATACAAGATTAACTAATTTTCATGTCTGAATTCGGAGGCTGTACATCTCCCAAATATTGACCCATACAACTTCTAGATTGTTAAAGGTAGCTGAACCAGAGATGATTTCTTATTTTAATAGTGATCAACCATTAGTCCTTACTGGAACATTGTACTCGAAATGTGGTTTTGATGGAACTTTCAGACAAAAGATCTATAAACAAAAATATAATCTAAATGAGGTAAATAAAGCTATTAGAAACGAAGAAAGTCTGTTTAGCACATGTTTGGTGCCTCTCCAGCTAGTAATCGAAGATAAAACATTTGGTCTAATAAAGTACCATCAAGTATTCATTATTGTAGACCAATACGTCTCCAATATGTAAAAGAAACGCCAGACATATCCAGAGCTGAAGAAGAATATAATGACACAGTTGCAGAATATAGAGCATACAGACTGCATACTCAACATCTAATCACCATAAATAACATAGATATTACAGTTAACATAAAACATGATTTGGCTCTGACAATGTTGGATGGAAAAGCAATTAATGCCTTAACAAATACTGTACATCTTCCACCCAAACATGTAATATGTGGTGCAAAACCCTCAGAAATGAATGATTTCAATAAACTCAATGCTAAGCAAGTGAATGAAAACTCTTTGCAGTATGGTCTTTCTACCCTACATTGCTGGATAAGATTTTTTGAGTTCATTATCTATGTTGGCTATAAAATTGACATAAAAAAGTGACAGGCCAAAACTAATGAAGAGAAGGAGTGTCCAGAAAAGAAAGATGATGATGATTCAATCCGAGTTTAGGTCCACATTAAGCTTAATTGTTGATCAACCTAGAAGTTGGATCAGGCAACAGCAATGATGTCAATACTGCAAGAACAACCTTTCAGAATCATGGTGAGTTCTCTAGAATAACCGTAGTTAATGAAGATTTAATAAAACGATTATATGCCATTCTGCAAGTGTTAGCATCAAGCCATGAAATAGACAGTGGAAAAATTTGAATTCTCCTTTGCAACAGCTCAATTTATCGTTGAACTTTATCAGTGATTTAAGATGTCACCATCCATTCGTAAGGTATTTATTCGTGGGAAAGAAGTGATAAATAAACATACTTTACCAATTGGGATGTATTCAGAAGAGGCACAAGAAGCTCTTAATAAACACATAAGAAATGCACGACAGCACCATTCAATAAAGATCAACTCCATTATCTCTTAATGTCTAGTGATCCAGTCATCAGTAGTTTGAGAAAATTTGACCCGGTTAAAAAGAATTGTCTCGTGATGCTGTCTCACTTCTGAAACATTATATTGATCTTTCAAATTTAGATCTAAGTTCTCATGATGATGATGATGATGATTAGGACAAACCTTTTTCATAATAACTATGAAATGAAATTCAAAATCGAATTTAATATTTTACAATAATATCTATTCCAATTAGTAGCTATGCATTATGTTTGATCTTATTATTTCTTATCTTAACAGCTATAAACTGTTATAAATATATTACATTTATTTCTATTAGAATTTTATAACATACGGAAAATTTATTTCAAATTATAAAAAAATATAGATATTTTATATAATTTTTGTTTATTTCTGTTAATTGAAAATGTGATTATAATGGCTTATAGTATAATTAATATATTTTTATTTATTAATTTCATCTCTTTCCTTTATGTAATTATAGATTTAGAAGTTAGTTATATTAATCACTAATATAAAATGAAATGATCAATTTCCAAAATGGAGTCTTATCATATATACCTATCAATTGAAAAGTATCAAATGTGCTACTGCTATTACTATTATCATCAACATTATTATTAAAAATAGTGGTATAAACTAATGGTAACCTGAAAGGTTTCCCATCAGATCTAAGCTGAGCGCAATACATCACAAATCAAGAGATTGTGTCAATTAGGCATAACTCAAGTATAAACACTAAACCAATATAAATTATAATAAATAAATAATTATTGCACTGTAATTGTCTTAAAATAAGTTAATAATATTTAGTTCAAGTATTCTCTAAATAACCAATTGATTGAAATATCGTCAAATGCCAGGAGCAACTAAGAAATAATTTTGGCGTTTTTTTTTTTTTTACAATTGGCGGTACTGTGCGTCATGAAACACTCGGTTCAAATTTTGGAACGAAAAATTAATTCAACAGGCTGAAGATGTTAATCCTATTGCTTGGTGAAAATTAAATGCTTAAAAGTCCCCAAATTTGGTTGGCTTAGCTAGTCAATATTTATGCGTTCCTGCAGATCGTGTTTTTCACAAATGGGGTTAATAATTAGATTAAGATATAGAATTTCACCTAGCATTGTTGTAGCAATACTTTTCTTAAAGAAAATGTCTTTATTGGATTTGAAAACAGAGTGAGGAGCTTGTAAATGAAGTAAATGAACGAATTGCTTGGGTTTTCGTTATTAGAAAAATCTATTTTCTTTTTTTACTGTACTTTTTTTCCTTACTGAATTGTGATTTGAATTGAATAAACCTTTATTAATAATACAAATAAATACATTCTTTTCAATTCACAATGACAAGAATAATTGTGAAGCTCGACTATTTATTTTATTTAATTTGGCCCTTAAGCTTTAGGCTTTACTGGGCTCTTATTAAAAATAAACAGCTAGTTGTTATTAATTAATAATAACACTGGGGAACAAATTTCAAATTTTTGTCTATTGAATTAGATTTGACAGTTAGTTCTAGGTAATTTGGGTGCGCTGAGCACGAATTTTTACTCGGTTTTGCTCTATCAGGTCCTGATTTTGCTCAACACCCCTCCTCTTTCGTCGTATTCATAAAAGGTTTTTTTCTCAATACTCGCTAAGTCTTTTTGCAGTTACACATTATGCAACTAGGTTTTTATCTAGGTATTTGTACCTATTGTTATGGTATTGTTGTATTATGTATATTTTTATATGTAACACCCTAAAAATATTTTTAATTTTGTCATTTTTAACCCATTTTAATATTAGTAAATTAAGCTAAAAATATCATAGAATTCTAAAATTTTCTCGAGCGTTCCTGTTCTCTGTAGAGTATTCTAGAGGGACAACTAAAATATATAAAAGCGACTCGTTTCCAGAGTTAATCAGTCAATTCAATCAGTCAGTCAGTCAATCAGTCAGTTGAGTTAGTTAATTAAGTTTGGGCATTAACATAATTTTGAATTGGCATATGATTTAGTGAGTAATTTTGTCATCGTGATTTAATATAGTTGATTTAATTAGACGTAATTTATATTGTACCTACTCATCCGTGTTTCTAGTTTAATTTCATAGATTGTAAGTACCTATTTCATAATAAGTACCTATTTAAACTAATTTTTGTGTTTATATTTCAGATTTTCTTAAATTTATATGAATTAAGGGCTTTAAATACCTTTACAAATTGGCAGAACAATCAAGCAATATGTCATCAAGCACTAGAAAGTTCAAATGCAAAAACAACCCTGATTCCTTCTGTTATATATGTGGAAATTTTACACTTCCACATCAACGAGCAAATATAACTGACTTCGTAAAAAGAGCTTACTTAGCTTATTTTGGCATAAAACTGGGGGACCAAGATAAATCGTGGGCTCCACATAAAGCCTGCACTATATGCATTGAAAGACTGCGACATTGGACGAAGGGTTCGGATTCAAAAATACCTTTTGGAGTTCCGATGGTAAGTTTATGATTTCATAAAACTACGTAATTTAATCACTAGTATACTGTAACTTACCTAAATGTAATTGTAACTTAGGTACATAAACAAAAATTTACAGAAAATGTTTATAAGAATCTCAAATATTGCATAAGGTTGAAACACATAGAAATGTTAAATGTTTGGGTGATAACTTTTGATAAAATTCATAAAACAAGTCTCTCGTCGCTTTTGTTAACGCTTTACAATTTTTTTCCATATCAGGTGTGGCGAGAGCCTACTAACCACGAGACCGATTGCTACCTTTGCTTTGTCAAGACTTCGGGCTTCACTAAGAAAAATAAACATTGTATCGAGTACCCAAATTTCGACACCGCGATACGACCTGTGCTACATTCAAATGAGATCCCCATTCCAAAATTTAAGGGTCTGCCAACTCAAGAATTAGTTGAAGATGTTCCTGAAAATATTGTTATGCACTTTGAGGAGTCAGACACCGATTTTGACCCCAGCGTATTTGAAAGTCAAAACGATCCGCAAAAGTTTAACCAGGCCGAGTTGAATGATCTTGTAAGGGATCTAAATTTGCCAAAAAAGGCTGCGGAAATTTTAGCTTCAAGACTTAAAGAGAAAAACTTGCTTACTTCAAACACATACATTTCATTTTACAGAAAAAGAGAAGAAGAACTTGTTAAATATTTTAGAACAGAGGATAGTTTAGTATATTGCTGCGACATAGTTGGTTTGTTAAAGAAGATGGGGGTTGAGTCTTACGATGCAAATGATTGGCGCTTGTTTTTAGACAGTTCGAAAAGAAGTCTTAAGTGTGTGTTGTTGCATAATGGCAATCTATACGGCTCGATACCGATTGGGCACTCACAAAATTAAAAGAAAAGTATGAACATATAGAAAAGGTTTTAAATCTTATCAAATATAGGGAGCACGAGTGGATCATATGTGTTGACTTAAAATGGTTAATTTTCTGCTAGGACAACAAGGAGGGTATACTAAATATCCCTGCTTCCTTTGTTTATGGGACAGCAGAGCCAAGGAAGAACATTATTTCAAACAAATCTGGCCAGCACGAACATCACTTACTGTCGGAGAAAAAAACGTAATTAATCCACCTTTAGTGAGCAGAGATAAAATCATATTTCCTCCTCTGCATATAAACTAGGCCTCATTAAACAATATGTAAAAGCTTTAGATACGAACGGCGAGTGTTTCAAATACATAACTTCAAAATTTCCAAGTTTAAGTTATGAAAAAATCAAGGCGGGAATTTTCGACGGTCCACAAATAAGAACAATGATTAAAGACAGCAATTTTCCTAATGTCATGAATGAACGCGAAAAAAATGGCTGTTCTCATTCGTGGACTTGATAGAAAACTTTTTAGGCAATTATAGGGCAGATAACTACGAAGAAATCGTAAAAAAACTTTTAAGGGACTACAAAGTTAAGTTGCAATATGAGCATAAAAATGCATTTTTTGAATAGCCATCTTGACCAATTTCCAAGTAATTTAGGTGATGTAAGTGACGAACAAGGGGAGAGATTCCACCAAGATATCAAAATTATGGAGGAACGGTACCAAGGCCGCTGGGATTCCCACATGATGGCTGATTACTGCTGGTGCTTGAAAAGAGACCTGCCATCAACAAGCAAATACGCTAGAAAGTCTTACAAAAGAAAATTTTTGCCACAGTGAAAGCTTCATATCTGTTTGTTTTTTATTTTAAGTCATTTCTATCGTTATAATGTAATTTTACTGTAGTTTGAACTGCTTGTATTCATGAAACTTGAAAAAAAAATTTAACACATGACTTAATTTTTTAGTCCTAATTTGAAAAATCTGGAAAATGGCACATAGGCTGTCGACAAGAATCAGGACCTGATAGAGCCAAACCGAGTTGAAATTCGTATTCAGCGCACCCAAATTACCTAGAATCAAGTGTCAGATATCATTCAATAAAATACGTGTTGCCCAGTGTAATAAGTAAATAAGTATTATTAATAGTTAAAACCTGTATTAATCTTAAAGTATCACTACTGACATAACAAATACAAGGTCACCACTGAAGGCACTATACCAATACCATACAAAGAAACCAATATTATACATGAGAGATAAGAACTGAACAATCCCAAGAAGTGTTTTTAATACTAGATTACACACGAGATATTAATAATAATTAGTAAACAATATTAATGGACAGTAATCCTAGATTTTTGTTAGTATGCCATTATTAGTCTGGATTTCAACTTGGTTTTAAACAAATTTACATTCACAATATTTTTTATATCAGCATTTAAATCATTTCATAGTTTCAATCCAATGAAAATGGGTAGTTTGCGAGATGAAGACAATCTAAATTGAGGTATAACAAGCTTTGATACGAGTGGATTCCTTTGAGTTACAAAATATCTATTTACCATTGTAAATTAATAATTTTGTTCTTACACTTGTAATAAATACAAATAAAATGTGCAGGTTTTGTTATATCGTTGAGCTTTAGTAGGTTTAGCTCTTTAAATAATGCACTGGAGTGATCAAGGAAATCAGCATCAGATAGTAACATTATTTCTCGTTTTTGGATGACAAAGATACCATTTAATGCGTTGTTAACGGAGTTTCCCCAAACAAGGGTGCAGTACATTATATAAGGAAGAACAAGACTATGATAAAGAGTCAATAAAACTTGTTTAGGGACTACATTTCTAAGTTTAAACATTATAGCAACGCTCCTCGAAATCTTTTTCGCAATATAATTTACATGATCATTCCATTGCAAAATCTAATTTAGTATTACACCAAGAAATTTTGTTACAGTACACTCCTTTATGGCGATTTCATTACCATTACGTTCATCAAGATATACATTTCTTTTATTAGTAAGAATCATGAAATTTGTTTTACTGGTATTTAGGAAGAGTTTATTGCTCATCAACCATTTCATTACACTGATGAATTCTGAATTAAATATATTCTTAGCTGTATTAACATCTTTCCAAGAAAAAGAAACAGTTGTATCATTTGCAAACATTATGAAGTTCAGTATATCAGATGAACGTGGAAGATCATTTATATATAATAAAAATAACAGTGGCTCCAGAACTGAGCCCTGTGGCACACCATGTTTGACAAGCGGTTTAGTTGAGCAAAACTTGTTTACTGATACAAAATGATATCTATTTGACAAATAACTTTTAAACCAATCACTGATTACTCCTCTAAAGCCGTAACAAAATAATTTAAGTAGAATAATATGGTCTATTACATCCTTATTACGCCTTAACTCAAATCCATAAATATTATCATTATTTCTTTGTTCTCTTTAGCTATATTTGCAATTTCTATAAGATTTAAAATAGCCATTTCCGTTGTTTTATTATTACGGAAGCCATATTGATTTGGAGATAATAAATTGTAGGATTCTAAATATCGCTGCATTCTACTTTTTACAATTTTTTCAAAAACTTTGCTGAACACAGATAATGAACACACCGGCCTGTAATTTGTTATTAGTGTAGGATCATCCCCTTTAAAAAGGGGTGTTATACAACCAGTTTTTAGCATTGATGGGAATATTCCTTTGGCTAAAATTACACAAGTATACAAATGAAAAGAAAATTTCTGTTGTTTCTTTGAAAATGGGTGGAATAATACAATTTAGGGGTGCTGATTCCAAATCTGGTATCAGATTTTGCTATCACATCAGATTTTCTCATAAAATCAATAATAAAACTTCCTGATTTTATGCGCATGATATAAACATAATATTAAATGAAACATTTATAAACAAATTAAAAACTTTCAACTTCACACCAGAGCGCTTTTATTTATTTAAATCTGAGTAAAAGAACAGTAATACAATAAAATTCACAGAAAGAATAATTTTAGATTACTTTTCTTTGTCTATATACATCATCAAATTTGGGTGAATTTCATCTTTTTAGATGTCTTTTTGAAATTTGGTTCGGAAACATCTCTTTTCAAACACCAACAGTAGTCAGCCATCATATTGGCATTCCATCTTCTTTGATATTGTTTTTCCATGTTTTTTATGTATTGATGGAACCTTTCATCTTGCTCTTCACTAACCGCTCCAAGGTTCTCAGGGAAGTACTCCAAGTGCCTGTGAAGGAAATGCACTTTTACAATCATGTTGTAACCAATTTTCTCATAGCATTTCAACATGTGGCTAACAATTGTTCTACAGTCTTTGGCTTTATGGTTTCCTAGAAAATTTAACAACAACATTTTTTCAATGATATCCAAGCCGCTTTCTCTACATTTGACACTGAATCAAGAACGTTGTTATTTTTCATTAGTTTCCGCGTCTGAGGGCCATCGAACACCCCAGCTTTTATTTTTTCTTCACTTAGAGAAAAGAATTAGCAAAAAATGTATTTAAAACAATTGCCATCTCTATCCAAAGCCTTTACAAACTGCTTCATTACCCCAAGTTTAATGTGTAGTGGTGGTAGCAACACTTTTGCAGGTGTCACAAGAGGTTCGTTGATAACATTTTTGCTGCCCGGTGTTAAGTTAGTTCTTTGGGGCCAATCTTTCTTTTTCCAATGATCAGCCTTTGCTCTGCTGTCCCACTCATATATGAAGCAAGGCATCTTTGTATATCCAGATTGTTTGCCAGGAAGCATGGATATCACCTTCAAATCTCCACAAATGATCCAGTTGTGATCACTATTTTATTTTATCTAGAAGGAATTTCATGTTGTCATAACTTTCTTTCATGTGGACAGAGTGGCCAATAGGAATGGATGACAGGTGATTGCCATTATGCAGCAAAACAGCTTTTAGGCTTGACTTTGAACTGCCGATGAACAATCCAATCTCCACTCTTTTGGATCATAGTCTCTGCCCATAGTATTCATAAGACCAGGTATAGATCACTACAGAATACTAGAGAACCATCCATAGAAAAGAATTGAACAAATTCTTGTTCTCTGCTTTTGTACTAGGAATATGAAGTTTCAAAAGCCAGTAAATTTCTTTCACTCAGCCTGGATCCCAAGAGTTGGGTAGCATCCTTTGGTAGGTCAAGATCTCGTACAAGATCATTCAGTTTTGCCTGAGTGAATAACTGCGGGTCTTTAGAACTTTATCATCAAGTTCAAAGTCACTGTGATCGCTAAGTTCTGTATTAGATCCAGAAACTTCATCAAGTTCTTTGGAGCATGCAGGAATGGGAATATCATCACTGTGTGGAACAGGACGGATGGCAGATGGCAATGATAGATACACACTGGATGATTTATCCTTGGAGCTGAATCCTTTGATATTACACAAACAGAAATAACAGTCTTGAGTATGATCTTTGGGCTCACGACAAACCATAGGTATACAAAAAGGTAAGGACTTCCTTTTGTCTTGAACCCACTGCTTCAAATTCTCCACACATGATCGGCATACACTATGCGGCCCATGACTTATCCTGATCACCATGCTTTACACCGAAATAAGTGAGATATGACTTTCTTACAAATTCTGTGATATTCTGGTCTTTGCTTCACTGAATGGAAATTATCACATATAACAAAACAAATTTGGGTGGTTCTTGCAAGCACGGGACTTAGACATTGTTGGTGAAATGAATCCGTGAATCCATGAAGTGAATTCTTGAATGCGTGAAATGAATCCGTGAATCCGTGAATCCATGAAGTGAATTCTTGAATGCGTGAAGTAAATCCGTGAATCCGTGATTTTGCACAATTATAGAATCTGAAACAGGAAATAAAAAAAATAAAAAACAAACAAGTTATTATTTTAGCAGGCAAAAAATGAGGCTTTCTACTTCATAGAATGAGGTATATTTGAGCTTATATATGCATATTGGTCCAAATAATGATTGCCTAATTCTGGAGAACAGTGATGTGATGGATAAAAACAAAAGTAATTTTATGTAACCTTATGGGGTGAGGACTAAAAAAATACAAAGCATTTTCAAACAGTAATTTACTTGTATAGTGGTGTTATCAAAGTATTTCCAAAGTTTAACAAGTTTCAATATAGGTATAGGAATGTTATGAATGTTATTTTTTGTATTTTTTAATTTACCAATAATATTCTGGACCTCAGTAGAGGTAGCAGGAACAAAAAATGAATTTAGTGGGCTGGGTGGCATATATTCTAGAGGTGAGTGATCATTATTTAGCAATTGTCAGCGAAGTTTGCCCGCTGTTGAAGTAAAATGTGCATTTAAAGAGTCTGCAATAGCACTATCATCAGTAATTTCTTTATTATCAACATTTAACTTCTCTATTGAATTTTTCTTAATTTGTTTTCAGAGAAGATTGTTTATGGTTGTCCAGATGTTTTTCATGTCACCTTTATGTTTGGAAAATTGATTGTTATAGTAGTTATATTTTGCAATTTTGATTATTTTAGTTAATTTGTTTCTGTATTGAGTATATTGTATATTAGGAATTTTCCTCTGTAATTACAATTTGAATAATTTATATTCTTTATTGAAGTGATAATTCCTGGAGTGATCCATGGATTTGCGACTCTTTTGGGCGAAACTGTGTACATATGATCTGGGTCATTTATAGGTTCGTTACAGTCAAATAGAGTATTTTCTTCAGCTCCAATAAATTTTATTTTGTTCACCTCAGAATATTCTGTAATCAATAGTTGTTTTGTCCGCAACCTGAACAATGTTACTGAATATAGCGTAAGTAGGAAAATGATCACTGATGTTAGTGGTTATAATTCCAGAATTTACGAGGGCATTGCTATTTACAAATATATTATCAATCTGCTATTTACAAATATATTATCAATCGTAGATTCTGTTATTCGATTGCCATAGTTGCAGACTCGCATGGGTTTGGTAATAGTATGACCCAAGATAGAAAGAATTCATTAAGTTTAAAAATTTATGAGATTGCTTCAGATTGGAAATTGATGTTGAAGTCACCCGCAACTATGGCATTCGATTATTGAAAGTTGCATAACATGTTATCTAAGTGAATTAAAAAGCTACTGTAGAATATATATATATATATATATATATATATATATATATATATATATATATATATATATATATATATATATATACCCTTTGCTTTGTCCAGGAGCGATAGGGCGCGTTCCTCTGTGGTGAATGTGGGAATGCATCTTTCTTCGGTGTAAGGGCTTTCTCTGCCCTCGTGGACCATTCGACACGTTTGGGGACCCGGCTGATCTCCTGCTTCTATTTCTTTTTCTTCTTTCACCCATTCTTACTGGTTTTTTAAATTTTTTTTTGCTTGCTTGCTTGCTTTTGGACCTTGGTCTGACCCCTTCCTAGGCCCTTGGGGGAGGTGGTTGCCCTGCACCCTTGTCGCTTTTCAACCAAACCCAAGCCCTGTCCCTGCCATCTTTCATCGCGCGTTGGATGAGAGTGGCCGCCTTTTAGGCACGGGGACCGGGTACGGGTATCTCCCCTGCGTGACATCTATTGGCGGTGGGACCGAGTGTGCCCACGATTCGCCTTTCCCTTGTTGGAATCGGTGGTGGCTGGATGCGCGCGGGGGATGGTTTTCTTTTTGTTTGCTATGGCTACTTCTCCCCCTCGGATTATGACTCCTTCTCTCAACACTCGGCTGGTGGGCAACCAGACCCTCGAGTCCTCTACCATGGAAGACGGCATCCTCATGGGATTGACCCCCCCTGTGGAAGCGGAACGCCTGCACTCTCCTTTTCCGGTGCCGACCCCAGTCCGTCCCTCGAATATGCCCTTGCACATACTCTCTGGAGCAGGGGCCTCGCCCCCCCCAGCCACCTTCGGGCAAGTCAAGTTCCACCCAGGACTTACCCCCAAAACCCGGCCTCTTGCTCTCCCTATATGCCCTCCTCCCCACGGAGAGAGCCCCGCGGCGGACGGGGAAGCCGGCATTCACGGCCATCCTATTGACCATTGGATATCCCAGTCCACTTCGATGCTACAGCCTCCATCTCCCTCCCAAGTATCCACAAATTCCTGGTGATCCGACCAACTCTGAACGGACGTTCCAGGCGATCGGAACCCACAGCAACTCCAGCCGTTATGATGTACGCCCACAGAGGGATGGCTCCCTCCTCATAAAATCACGCTCAGCCGCAGAGACAAAAGCTCTACTCTCCCTCACTGAGGTCCATGGATGCTCGGTGTCCGTTTCCCCACACCCTCGCCTGAACCAGAGTCAAGGCACTATTTACGCCACCCGCTATTGTCGATCGCAGTGAACGAGCTCCTGAGGACCTTGCACCCCAAAAGACTAAGATTTATCGCTTCACATCCCGACAGGGAGGCGGCACCTCCCCCACCCCGCGTCTACTCCTTACTTTCAATATCTTAATCCCTCCCGGCCGCATTGTATAGGGTATGGGAGACCGCGCATCATGCGAGTTTTGTCCGCCCATACATCCCAGACCCGACCCGTTGCTTTAATTGCAACAAGTTTGGACACGTTAGTTCCGTTTGTCGGCAGCCGCATCAACTGTATTCATTGTGGACAAATCGCTCACCCTGACAGATGCCCCAACATACCCAAATGCTCCAATTGTGAAGGCACACACCCCTCTTCATACCGCGAATGCCTTTTCTTCAAGTTCGAGAAGGAGGTCCGAGGCCTACAGGTAACGGACTTCCTTAGCCCCGTGAGGCACGGTACAGAGTCGGGAGGTGAGGCCGGGGGTGTCTTACGCCGCTGCTCTCGGCTCTGTCATCTCGGCACGCAGGCCTGGCCTGCCGCTGAAACCCCCCTTGACCACTACTCCATATCCCTCCCAAAGGAAATCATCGCAGGACCCGACGGTCTCCTGTCCCCCCACCATCCCTCCTCTTCACGCACCTCACCTGCCACAAATCCCCCAAGAGTTTGGGACCAGGACTCCCAGGCCCCATCCACCTCAAACCCTGCCCTTCCAGTACTCTCTGCACACGACCGAACCTATCGCCCGGAGCGCAAGCCGACGAGGCGGAGACGCCGGAGCGAGTCGCCAGACCCTCCGGCCTTTCAACGTCTCTCCTCCCTCTTCCCCTAGAACCAAGAAGACGGCTCGGACCCTCACACCGCCCACTTCGTCTACAAGGACCATCTCTCCCCCACCGCGGAAGTCCCACCACTCTGACAATAGTTGCCGAAATACATGACCCGCCCTCCACGACGATACCCAATTTGAACATCCTCCTCTCCCCCGAGGATCCAGTGGATGCGGCCTTGGCGCAGCTACACGGTGTGACCGAGGGGAGCTCGGCCGCGTCCATGAGTCTTATGGATCTGCCCTTGCCTCCTGATACCATTTTTTTCCGCCCCTCCACGAGACCACGCTGGTTCACCTTCCCCCCACAGTATCTGCCCCACAACACCCCCGGCCCCCTCCTTGTCAGCCACCCTGAGCACGCCCTCCCTCCCACTCGTCCGGTCCTTCTGGTACCCACTATCGCCACCTAGGGTACGCCGTGAGACCCCGGACAGGCGGGGAGGCGCCACTTTAGGAAGTAAAGTGCCCTCTCCTGGCCCGAACACAGAAGCCCGCCAAAACACTTCTGACCCTCTCAGCCCACGACGTTCCTCTGACTGCCGTGATCTACACCTCCGGTCTCGCTCGGCCGACTCGACCCTGCAACCTCCGCGGAGATCGACTGGCCGACCGATTCTCTCCCTGATGAACGGTAGATAGCCAGCCATGCTCCTGACCCATTCTTCATCTTCGCGAACTCCAAATCTCCCTTCACACTCCAACCTCCTAGCACCTACACCTTTACCCATCCCCCTTCATCAACTAATGGATCTCCTAAAAACCACAATAGTACACTGGAACTGCAGAGGAATAATCGCGAACTATGAAGGCCTTAACTCCTTGATTGTCACTTCCCGTCCGGTGTGTGTGTGTCTCCAGGAGCTAATCCTGGGGACCAGGCCCATGCCCTGACCTACTGGATATTCCTGCATCGCCATCCCGTCTCCTACCTGCACTCGAAGGGGGCTTGCCATTCTCATACACCACGCAGTCCCCTTCCACAATCTATCCGGTCGCCGCTACAGGTGATTGCCGCCCGGCTCTCCCTGGATAGACAGTACACCGTCTGCTCAATCTACCTCTCTCCCCACGCTGAAGTCTCCCGCGATGACTTGGTGGAAGTCGTACAACTCCCCAGGCCCTCTCTACTACTGGGCGATTTCAATAGTTGCTACCCACCCCTTGTGGGGCAACACACACTCCACCTAAATGGCCCCAACCCTAATTACTGTCATGACCGAGCTCTCCTTCGAGTGCCTCAATGATGGCTCTCCCACATTCTACCATGCCACCACCTGCACTCCATCCTGTATAGACCTGTCCCTCGTTTCGACTGATGCCCTCCTAGATTTCACATGGCAAGTCCTCCAAGAGGACTATGGAAATGACCATTTCCCCATTCAACTCACTCGACCCGACCAGACTATTCGGGTACCGATAAGATGGATTACTACCAACGCGAATTGGGTCCGCTTCCGCGACCATATACAACCTTACAACTGCCCACTTCCCATCCGCCGACGAGTGCATCACATATTTCGAGTCCGTCGTTATAGCGGCTGCAAGCACTAGCATCCCACGATCCTCCGCCTACCCCCGCGCCCGACGGGTGCCTTGTTGGACCCCGGAGTGCGCGGAGGCAGTGCGCGCCAAGAAGACTACTCGGCGCTTCTACCGAACGCGACTCCACATCCATCGCACGGAGATGCAGGGACCAGAGCCATCGCCCGCCGCACAATGAAGATAGCGCGCCGAGCCTCTTGGCGTGCTTTTGTGTCCGGCATCACCGCCACCACACCTTCGGCTACCATCTGGAAGAAGGTACGGGGTGTCGAGAGGCGACATGTCCCCTCCCGTCCCAGGTCCTCCGGACTAACGACGGACTCCTATACGAGCCTTAGTCGGTGGCAAACCACCTCGCTTCTACCTTCGCCGACGTTTCTTCCTCTGCAGTCGGTTCAGTACCCGCCCATAACAATAGCCCCTCCCCACCGTCCATAGACCACTTACAACCGGTTGTTCACCATGCGTGAACTACAGGCGGCACTGGCCTCCCGACGATCCCATTGTCCCGGTCCGGACAGTATTCCGTACGGCATAATCCAGCACATCCACACTACCTTACGAATTTTCCTGCTAGACCTATACAATCGTATATGGATAGAGGGCGCCTTCCCCTCCAGGTGAAAGGAGGCCCACGTCACCCCTATCCCCAAACCCGGTTGTGTGATGCGAGTTGCTTCTCCCAACGTCCACCAGATTAGGAGCAAGGACTATATTGTTTCCCTGCTCGGATCTACTTTTGACGCAGCTAATGGCAGCCTTTTGGTATATAATGTCGGGCCTGCTCAAGTTGCTTTTAAATTGTTATTAGGACAACGTAAGCCTATCTTCCTTGACGCATGGTAACAAATTGGATTCCCTTTGGACATCTATCAGCGACAAGGGGAGAGCCAACATCCATTAAACAGTTGATTAAACTTTTAGATATAGCTCCAGATTATCTGGATATTAGACGTGAGATAGACGAGTATACTAGGGGGTGTCGAAACAAAAAATCGAGTTCCTCCAATTCCACAGTATGCACGTAGTTGGAAATGATGATCTCAACATCTTGTAAAAAAAATGAGTATGCGACCCCCCTTACCCCTTCCATAGCATCCACCCCCCCCATTTTACTCTCTCCACAGATATAAACCCTAAATGTGACAATCATGCATTATATTAAGTCTTATTAAGATTAGATTAATTTGGATAGATTATTTAGATAGAGTTTTAGATAGATTGAATAGATTACATAGATTAATTTAGATAGATTAGATGAATTATATAAATTATTGTCACGTTTTTTTGTTTAGTTTCAGATTGTTTATGATTGAATGAGTTATGATTTAATTCCGAATGAGTTATATTAAATTCAGATTGAATGATTCAATTGCTAGAATTTAGCAATTAGTTTCTTGTTATTAATGCTACTAGGCCTAAGTGAAATCATGGCGACAAGAAGCAAAACGCACAATTCAACATTTGGTCACCCTGCAGAATTTCCACCTTCAATGACTCCTTCAAAGGAGTCATTGAAGGTTCTAGAACAAGAAAAGAATGTTACAGAATTGTCACTAAAGATGTGGAAGCCATTTGGGAGAAGTTTTCCTTTCCACATATAGGATTTGAAGGAATAGCTATAAAAGTTGAACGATTGAGAGAATCTGCAGCAAAGCTAAATAAAGTACCACTAAAACAAAAAAACAAATTTTCAGCAGAAGGTGGAGACATTCGATGAAATGTTTGATATTTGCACTTGTACTTGTACTTGTTACGATAAAAAAATCAGTCGAACGGATTGCAGATGTGATATTAGAGTTCCAATGATTGAGTGGGAGTCTTTTGTCGGGCAGAAACAAAGAAAAAACCAACTAGGAGCAATCGACAGAGTAACGACTTCCGCAAGAAAAAGAACTTACGATAGAGTTAAAGGATTAGAAAGAAGAGCCAAGATAAGCCTAGATATGAATGTCGCCTCAACCAGCAAACTGGACCCTTTACATATTATGGAAGATGAGAGCATGGAAATTGATGATGACAGCGACGATATTGACTTTGTTCCGGATTTTGAGCTGAAAACCATCAGAACAGAATTATTTATAACTTAACAATAACAGCAGATAGATACCGTGTAAGTTACAGAGCTACTGCAGCTATAGTAAATGCAGCTTTGAAGGATATGGGAATATTAGACGAAACCAATATGTTGGATAGGAAAAAAGTGGAAAGATAAAGAATACGTGTGGTTAAAAACATAATCAAAGTGAAATCAGAGAACACACAGATTGAAGGCATCGGATTTGATGGTAGAAAAGATCAAACTAAGACAAAGAAGGGAATGGAGTACGAAGAACATTACGTAATAGTCAAAGAACCTGGTGGTGTTTACATGGATCATATAGCTCCAGATAACGGAACTGCTTGTTGTATTGCAGATGAAATAATAACTTTAATAGTTGATTCTAATAACAAAGAATCCCTCAAAGCTTTGCTATGAGATGGCACCCCAGTGAACACTGGCAGGATTGGCGGAGTGCTAAAATTGATTGAATTATATCTGGACAGGCTGGTACAATGGCTGATTGCCTTTTACATGCAAACGAACTGCCCTTCAGGCACGTATTTTAAGCAATTGATGGAAAAACTTCGGGACCAAACACCTTCGAAGGTTCTCTTGGAAATAAACTCAGAGAGGATTTGACCAAACTGGATATAGTTGATTATACCTCTGTAGAGGGCAACATTAAAGAAGTTTCGGCCGATATTGTTAAAAGTTTCAGCAGCGACCAAATATATATGTATGAAATGTGCATTAGCATACACTCTGAACGCATCTCACAAGCGTTAGCCACCAGATCCCCAGGTGCCCTCCATCATGCAAAATGGCTAACACGAGCAAACAGGATCCTGCGCTTATATGTCTCTACACGGAATCCAGACAAAAACATCCAAGACCTAGTAAAAATTATAATGCTGGTTTACGCTCCAGGCTGGTTTTGGATAAAGTCTCATCCAAAGGCAAATGAGGGAGCGTCTAATTTTTGGTATATCATGCACTTGCTTAAAGGCTTAGATAAAAAGCATCGGATGATTATGGAGCGTGTCCTCAGAAATAACGCCTATTTTGCCCACCCAGAGAATATCTTACTCTCAATGATAACAGACACAAGAAGAGAGGTCAGAGAGCTGGCTCTTCAGCACATCATTCGAGCAAGAACTAGGAGCACCACTGCGAGAAATTTTGAGCGGCCAAAAACACTGAACTTTGAAGCAGACGATTATCCTAACATGATCGACTGGGACATTTAACAGAATTTGATAAATGATGATGATCTTTAAGTTCGAAATGAACCACTTCAGCTTATTCCTTTTCCCTGTCAGCCAGGGAGTAGAACATGCTGTAAATGTGGTAACAGAAGCATCACAAGATAGAATTGGTTACGAAAACAGACAAATTTATTTTGAATGAACTGGAGTCGAGAAAAAGCTACCTGTGTTCCAATGGAAAGGCCAGTGGTGTCAGTAATTTACAATTTTAAATTTCTTAAGGTGAATATTTTGGTTTCAATATGCTTCAATTAAATTTCTTAAGGTGGATATTTTGATTTTAGTATGTTTCAATTGATTCTTTAAGTAATATACGGAGAAAGATCTTATTATATATATATAACTTACTTTAACTTTACTTACTGTATATCATTATTTACTTTAATCTTTGTCATTTATCAGGTTTTTTTATTCAAAGAATTGGTTTCAATTTCATTTCAATTTAAAAAAAGGGGGGGCATAGCAGTGTAATTACAGTATGTTGTTTAGGGGCCCAAAGGAAACTCCGAGCAGTGTAGAATAAGAATACAAAATTTCGAACCCCCCTAAATTGAGTACCACAAAACAAGACTCCCAATTTCAGGAAGTGATCCCGCGGAAAGACCATGGCCTACTGATAGAAATTGTCTACTGCGCATCTGTAAAGGATATGTTAATCTAACGTGCAGAGGGGAAGGCAAGACCTGGTTGTTTCACCTGTTAGATGGAGTTAATGGGCGAAACTTAAAGTACGATGATTGGTTCATTATTTTGACTTATGGAAATATTGACACTTGGCGATTGGATGAACCCTTGCCACAATGTTTGAAGACAGCGTTTTCACTTAATACAGTTAATTCCCATTTATTGGCAGGAGTGTAAGATAACCGACTTGTCCCAGGAATTACACGGTTTATTCCAAAAAAAATGAAAACAACTAAGAAGTCCAATCGACCTAACTTCGACTTTTTAGTATCGGAGGAAGCATTCTTTGAAGCATGCCCCCCGAGAACTAAGGCAGACCTTTCAATCTGGAATATGAGGTTTGCAGACTTAGTGGAACTCCTTCAGGGTCCCTATAGTGATTTAAGACCTCTAATTTTATCCAACCTGTGGGGTCATGATTAAATTTCATTTTTAAACATGATCTTGGCTTCAATGATTTTTAGGAAGTGTAATTGGCTTGGATTTTAGATTGATACAGTATTCGCTTTTGAGGGCGAAAGCACCACGCGGAATTGTCTTAAAGAAGGAAGTGATATTATCAAGAAAAGAGAAAGGTTGCAAATTGATGGTGATATACGCGTTGCTTTCTACGAGAATAATTGCCTTTATGGTGCCCTTCAGCCTCCAGTACCGGGATTTGACCCACCAGCTCAGACCAAGGCATTGAGTGAAGGAGGTGGTAAGCCCCATGGCCTATATCCCTACGATGGCTCTGGTATTTCAGAGGAAATTGAGGATGTGATTCAGATTTGAAGAACTATCTCTAACATCTGAATATAAACCTGACAACATAAGACCTTTTATAGAATTTATTAGATCTGGTGGTAGGGAACGTTCAGGGTCTAGTTCTATAGGACGTAGCAGAGTGACTTACACCGATCCTGAGTCTGGCAAGCGAGGAGATTAATTTCAAGAGTAGGAAGAATTTATTATTGGATAACTATTCAGGCAAAGAATTGTATGATGTGTGTATAAAGTGGTATACACAAGATAATGTTGCGTTGGAAAAGTCTGAATTTGAGAAAATTCGAATTGCTGTTTGAAGTCCGACTCAGCATTATTTACAGTATGCGTGGCTTATGAACATGACTGGCGCCTCCTATACAGACTGGGAAAGTGTGACGTTGGAAGAAACGCCTCTCGAGGAAGTTTCTAGGAATTATAGAATGTGGAGTTTGCTTAATCAGGGATATTATTCATTACCTTTTGATTATGCAAATTTTGATCACCAACCCACCAAACGTGAGGTTGGAGCGATGGATGAGATTCTTTATCGCAGAGCATTGAGAATATCCAATAATGATATTCTATCTGACGTATGTCAGGTTATTGCAAATTTAAGACACGGACATGAAACTGCCACAATCAGTACAACCTGTTGCGTGGACGGGTAAAGTGCAGGTGTATCCTGTGAAGGGCGGTATTATGAGCGGTTTGCGAGGAACTTCATATCTTGGAACAACTTATAACAAAATCTTAGGCGATGTCGCCTTTGATCTCACTAACAACGTTTCATCATGGCTATATGTCAGGAGGTGATCTGCGCTATGCACGCGGAGATGACTTGACCACTATTTTAACCACGAATTATATGAGATGTCTAACCCAAAGAATGTCCTATGAATTAACAGGATCTGAAGGTAATGACAAGAAATTCGGCGTTTACTCTGGCCGAACTGAATTTTTGCGTGTAGAAATTAGTTAGGATAGACTCAGAGGGTGTCCAGCACGATCTATTCCTCTTATATCACAAAGAAGACCATGGAATACTGCTCCTTGGCGGGATGAAGGTAGAGTAGCGGGGACGTTTAATGCTCTTAATATTATTATGCGTAGATGTAAACCTGCATGTGCAGAATGCAGTATGATGTTAAAACATCTTGGACTCCGACACTGTAAAGTGCTCGGGTTAAGTCCAAATTTATTGTGGACACCAATTAGTTTAGGTGGTCTGGGATTTACACCTGTCCCGGAAGGAAGTGTTAAGATTCCTGTTATAGGCAGCAGTTTCCATGTTAGCGATTATGCTAAGATATAGATTTAACTTTAATAAGTGGAACCTCAGAACGTGAAGACAGATGGCATATGCGAGCTAAAGACCTTGGCTTCCAATTACAAAAGCATTCACAAATATGAAATATTCAATCTCCAAAAGACCATCCTATTCCTAGCGCATTACAGCTGGGTAAAAAAAAAAAAAAAAAAAAATTCGTCAGCCAGACTGTACTGAACGGACGCATTTCCTGGGCTCTCTGATATTGCATCTACTTTTGCATATTGCTAATAATTTTACTTTTGGAAAGGTTTGAATTTAATATACTTGTGTTTATATTCACATTGTTATAGTTAAGTATTGAATATTAGTGGTTTTAGCGATTTAGAAGTTTTCATAGTGTGCCGGCTTAATTTAACTTAAACTTGTGACGGTTATAAACTAATTTTAACTGCGCGATGCCGTCGCAGAAAGCGTCGTGTGTTAGGTGTGGGGTAAACCGGTGGTATTCGGATTTTAAAGATTATAACGGCGGTCCTTGGCGATTACCGAGAGATTAGTTTGTTTCTTTTGCGAGTTAAGGGAGGAAATAGTTGACATAAAACGCAGTGTATGTGAGGTAACGGAAAGACTTGCAACGCTTGATGAGGGCAGGGGTAGGGCTACGGTTGACGAAAGCCGAACCAATACTAACGTTGAAGACGTTAGTAATTTGAAGGGTGAGGTGCGTAACTTAGTTTCTAGTTTAGGTACGGGAAGGTTAGATAGAGTTGAGGAAGGGGTTAAGGTTGGTCCGAGATTAGTAGATGGGGAGGGATTTAGAGAAGCTAAGGGTGGAGCTAGGCCGCGTACGTTAGGTGATAGGAATCCCCCTCCTATCGAGGTTTCGAACCCTTTCGCCCATTTGGAAAGGGACGTGAATGAGGGGGAAAATATTTTAATTGGCGACTCTTTAGTGCGCCATATGGACACAGAGTTCGTTGAACGGCACCCAACCAAGAGGAGGAGGGTCTGTCTTCCAGGGGCCAGGGTTGACAGAGTTAGAGACGAAGTGGATAGGATTGACGTTGCCTCCCGTCACTCGATGTTGGTGACGATGGTAGGGGGGATCAGATGGTCTTTAGTTCTAGGTATTACCCCGAGGCACGGTTTGGGTCTTAGGATTACGTCTAAAAGATATTTTGGAATACTAAATTAGAGAGATTTGTGCTGAGGAAAATGTACCCTTCGTAAAGCTGTGGTCAGAATTCAGTGATCCTAACCTTTTTATAAAAGATGGAGGGTGCATTTTAATGAAATAGGTAATGCTAGGCTAGGTAGGTTAATTGACGAAAACGTACGAAACCTGTATAGGTCGAAACCTTCTTTAAACGTTGTGGGTCCGGGAACGCGGGCCCGACGTGAAAAATAGTTTAAAACGCCGGCCGTGGTAAAAAATAACTTAAACGTCTTTTATTGTAACGCGCGTAGTATTAGAAATAAATTAAACGAATTTATTAAGGCAATAATTTATTCCGGCAACTACGATATAGTTGCTATCACTGAAACGTGGTTAAATACCGTGAATCGGGACTTGGGGGAACTTGATATACCGGGTTTTAAACTCTTCACTAATGATAGGTTAAATAGGATTGGTGACGGCGTTTTGCTGTACATTCGTAATACCCTTAGGGCTATCGAGGTTAAGATAGACTTTCCGGCAGCAATTAATACGATGCGCGTTGAAGTTAGGGCGCGTAGTATTAGTTTTAATTTTGTTTTTGTTTATAGACCTCCCGTTCAACCCCTCGAAACCGATACTAGATTTTACTCACTTCTTGGTAACTTTATTGACAATCGGAATAGTATAATTGTCGGAGACTTTAACTACCCTAATGTTAATTATGAGACTTTTACTGGTAATGAGGAGGGTTTGAGATTGATTGAGTTCATGGAAGATAATTTTTTAAGACAGATGGTTACTGAACCAACGCGCCGTGACAATATTTTAGATTTGGTGATGACGAACGGCGAAAATATAGTCGAAGGTTTAGGGTGCAGTGATCATCAAATTCTTAGGTTTAAGTTATCGATAGAAAACACTAAGGATAGTAACGTAATAGAAGTCCCTGATTTTCGTAGGGCTAATTTTGATAGTTTTGCGGATAGGATGAGAGTAGTGGACTGGGATAACTTTTTATGGGTAATGACACAAATTTGCATTGAGAGGCGTTTAAAGAGTTTTATGAATATGGAAAGGGAGTTTATTACTCGTAGGCCGAAGCGCTCTACAAATTATGGTAGGCCCAAATGGTGACTAGGGAAATAGACGAGTTCATAAACGAGCATAACAGAGCGTATAGACTTAATAAGCGCAATGGCACGGCAGCTAACTTTAATAGATATATCGAGCTTAGACGTCAGGTTAAAAGATCAGTTAGGAATGTTAAGCGTAATTTAGAGATACTTATAGCTGCGGATAGTAAACATAATCCAAAAAAGTTTTTGAATACGTCAATAATCGTAAGCCGATAAAAGATAACATAGACCCTCTAGTGGATGTTAACGGCGCTTTGGCTTCTGACCCTCAGGCGATGGCGGGTATTTTCAATAACTTTTTTGCGAGTTTTTACCGAAGAAGTAAATAATATCCCCGACGTGGACGATATCGTTCCATTTAGTAGCGAAACTATTTTGGATGAAATAACTGTTTACGAGGGTGAGATTGCGCATTATATCGATAGGCTAAAAGTTAGCAAGGCTCCAGGCCCTGGCGCTTTTTATCCCAGACATTTGAAAGATATGACATTATTGTAAGCCTCTTAACGAATATTTTTAATCAGTCACTCGAAACGGGGATTATTCCTGAAGACTTCAAATTAGCTAACGTCACGCCCATTTTTAAAAAAGGCTACCGCACGGTAGCTAGCAATTATAGGCCAATTAGCTTACGTCAATTGTCGGTAAACTTTTGGAATCCGTAGTTAGGGATCGTATTATCGATCACTTAGAAAGTCGAGATTTGATTAATAGTAGTTAGCATGGGTTTCGACACCATAGTCTTCAGGAATAATCCCCGTTTCGAGTGACTGATTAAAAATATTCGTTAAGAGGCTTACAATAATTTTATAACGAAATAGTGCGCGAATACGATAGGCATAGAGCGGCTGACGTTATTTATTTAGATTTTAAAAAGGCGTTCGAACAGTTCCGCATAGAAGATTAATTGCGAAGCTTAAAGCGCACGGTATACGCGGTCAGGTAGCTAACTGGTTAGAGGAACGGCTTCGCTAGGAGACCGAGGGTCGTTGTTAATGGTAGTGAATCGGGGTGGTTGGATGTAGGTAGCGGTGTCCACAGAGCTCAGTGTTAGGCCCATTGTTATTCGTAATTTACATTAACGACATAGATGTAGGATTGACTAGTAACGTGTCAAAATTCGCGGACGATACTAAAATAGGTGGTAAGGTTGTTAACGAGGACGATAGAAATAGCTCCAAGACGATGTAAATAGGATTATGGAGTGGACGGATAAGTGGCAGATGCAATTTAACGTAGACAAATGTAAAGTTTTGCATATACGTTCTCCTAACAATATAATTACACGTACACGATGGATGATAGAGAGTTAGCGAGCGTTGACGAAGAAGTAGATTTAGGCGTACTCGTATCTAAGGATTTAAAAGTTAGGAACCAGTGCCTGGAGTCTTGCGCAAAAGCTAATAGGATGCTAGGCTTCATAGCGCGTAATTTCGAATTTAAATCGAAGGATATTATATTGCCCCTTTATAAGTCCCTAGTCAGGCCTCATTTAGAATATGCCGTTCAGTTTTGGTGCCCGTATTTGCGTGAGGATATTGATAGGTTAGAAAGGGTTCAGCGTCGTGCCACGAAACTAATTCCGTCATTGCGCAACAAGCCTTATGAAGAGAGGATTAAAGAGTTAGACTTGCATTCACTCGAAACTAGGAAATTAAGGGGGGAGCTTATTGAAGTTTTCAAAATCGTTAATAACATCGATAACGTAAATTTTTACAAATTGTTCACTTTCGATAATAGAAACTCGTAATAACGGATTTACTTTGCGTGGCAGACGTTTCATTACTAATATCGCTAAAAACTTCTTTACGTTTAAAGTAATTGATAAATGGAATAATCTTCAAGCGCCCGTCGTGAACTCTACCAGCGTTAATGTGCTTAAAAACCGTCTAGATAGGCATTTTAAAAATATTAACGTTGTTTAAAATAAAAAAAACAATTGGCAACAGGAGCTCTGGAGGTCGTAATCGGGGATGAGTTTGTTGACGTCTAATACCAAAAAAAATTATATATATTATATATAGACTAACACGAACTTAGTTGTAGCTTGTTGAGTAAATTAACCCACTTTTTGTTTTTCTTTATACTTTTTTCCTTCTCTCCTTATTTGCATGTCTGTAACTCTCTTTATTGCATGTCTGTAGTTTGCATGGTATGATAGTGTTTGGGTTAAGAATGTGTTGCATGGTTTGTAATGCGTTATTATTTTACTTCTTTTCGTCTTTCACGCCTTTTCAGCCTAGTGGGCTGCATCCTCTACCTCCCTATGGAGTGGAGGATCGGTCTGCAACAGATGGAAGAATGTGTTGCTTTAAAGCGAGTTAAGAATGTATTACATGGTTTGGTTTGTAATCATTCTTATTTTACTTCTTTTCATCTTTCACTCCTTTCCGGCAGAGTGGGCTCTACCTCTCTATGGAGTAGAGGACCGTTCTGCAATCTTCCCTATTCTCTCCGACTATTTTTCCGACTTGTCGGCAGTGGCCGGCGGATGATGATGGCGTCTTTTTTCTCTTTTTCTGAATGAATGTTAACCCACGAGTGATAGGTGTTGCTACTTACTTAACCCCTTATTCTCTTCTCTTAACCCTCTACTCTTCCTTTCCCTCAGGCTAACCTTAGAGTGGATCTTAGGGTCTTTGTTAGCCTTAGCTTCTGTAGATCTGTAGATCTTTGGTCGCACTTCAGTGTCCAAATGCCTTTGACTATTTTTATTTCAGATTCGAGAAATCTTGCTTTTTTTTTAAATCATGGTTTGCCTGAAGAAATTGAGTTTGTCAATCATATATAATAGGTAATAATAAATGTGAGATTTGGCAACCCTGCCCACCGTCCGGCACCTGAGCGCAGAGCGATATGCCTTCAGTTTAGTTTTGTATTAGTTGGAGAATAAACCAAGCTAGTGTGATCATATTTTATTGTAGTTAAGTTCAATCATATTTTCGGTTAATATTTGTTTTAATGCTCCCTTCGTTTTCGATAGGAGATATTCTGACAATTTAACATATAAATTCGTATTCAGGACACCTTGAAACCTCAGGGAAACTGATAAAAATCAAGGAAATGTAATAATTATTTTTTATGGAAAAAAAAAATTTAGACATCGATAAGCAGCCATTACAGGCCATTGACCCAGTGTTTAGCTCTTTCCTGGGTTAAAATTTTGCCGCTCTCCGTCCTCTCCAGTTTTATGGGGAGACATCTCGTGGCAAAATTAGGAAACAGGTCAAATCAGCCAATTAAATCTGGTTTTTGTTTCATGTGACCTTATCCGACCAATCAGAGATGTGCATTTTGAATCTCCCATAATGCATACTCATTCCAAAATGCTTTTTCAGTTCACTTTTCGCTATGGTTTGTGAAGGTTGTGATTTGAATTACTATCAATTAATACAAGATATTTATAAAAAAGAAGACGGTGCTGAAGTTTTCTTTACCAGTCACGGTGTTTTACCTACTCGTGTTATTTGTCCGCAGTGTGGTCATGAGTGTAATTACAGGCAAGTTGCTGACCAATATTATTGCAAGAGAGTGACTAGAGACGAGCGCGGCAGAAAAAAAAGTGTTCCTTCTCCGCTTCCCGTCGAAAGGGTATGTGGGTTGAAAAATCCCACCTCAAACTGTGGCAAGACTTATTGTACGTTGGGTTATTCTTGACAAAGCGTTTGACACAGCTAGATGCACAGCTCTATTTAGCACTGGCTTCCGAGAGTGCGGCTAATTGGAGGAGTTTTTGCTTCGAAGACTGTGAGCATTGGCTAGGCCAACAAGTTCAAATTGGTGGGCCTGGCGAAATCGTCGAAATTCGGCACGTCTAAATACGGACGGGGAAGAAATATTGGCGGTACCTGGGTTTTTGGGGCCTTGGAACGCAGTTCCAAAAAATACTATTATTTGCTGTTCCTCAGAGAGACGCAACAACTCTTGTTGGCCTGATCCAGCAACATATTAGGCCTGGGACTACAATCTATTCCGACGAGTGGCGTGCATATTCTCAACTCGGAAATCTAGGCTGCATTCACAGCGGTTCGTGGAAGACACCGTTCACTCAAAATATTGAGCGTTGTTGGAAAGACGTGAAGAGCTGTGTATTACGGTCTGGCAACAAAACCCCATCCTATTCAAAGTATCTTGCATGGTACTTGTTTAACCGTGAATATCCCTCTCAACAACGTCTCCACAAATTCCTGTTGGTCGCCGCTGATTTGTACAAACATCCCAACGCTGGTATTTAAGGTAAGAAATTGCAAAAAAACGCGCGTTAGATTAGGTTAGGTAAAACATTTTTCTGGTGTTTTTTGTCCAAATCCGAACTTCATTTCTTTGGGAAATGAGCCGTTTTTGAGAAATTTTAAAATTGAAAATTTCTCAAAAACGGCTCATTTCCCAAAGAAACGAAGTTCAGATTTGAACAAATCACACCAAAAAACACCAGAAAAATGTGTTTTGGTTCAGAAAGGAAGGGAGCACTAAAACGAATAATTACCAAGGTTTATTGGAGCCCCGTAGTTTAGGTGTAGTTATATCTAAGGGCAGCTTTAGGATAACAGGCTGAACTACAGAGGCTTGCCAAAAAATTACCATCACCTGCAGATTTTTATGCCGTAACATAACGTTGACAACAACATGAGAGCTGAAATGTTTTGTGGTATTATTGGATTGTAAATGATTTCAATTGCTTATTCGATAATTTTACAATTTTATTATTTTATTTTAGTCAGTTGGTACTTCTTTGGACCCCATTTGCCCAGATAACAGCCATTACTCGCTTTGCATGATTTTTTTGATTTCAGTGCCTGTTGTTCAATCTCGTCTTCTATATGAAAATTTTGTTATTGTGGACGTGTACCGTATTCTAATGAAATATGTAGGTGATGCTAATTTTTGGCAAGCCTCTGTAGTTGGGCTCCAGTGGTCTTTATTCAGCCTGTAATTTTCTTGTTAAAAAGATGGAAATTTCGAATCACTGCTGGTGATAAAATCCTTGAGCACCTGAAGACCACAGGAAGAAATGCGACATATATATAAAAAAATATACAAAATTAATTGATTTCAATTTGTGTACAAATAGTCTCAGACACTATAGTGAATGATATGCAGAAGGTAAAATTCTTCAGTGTTACTGCAGACGAGACAACCGACTACTCACACTATGAGCAGCTTTGTATTTGCGTTCGCTTTGTTCAAACAGAAAACGATGTGCACAAAATAAGAAGTTTTTACAATTTCAGAAATGGACTGATCTCAGTGGTGTTGGAATTGGTCAACAGATAATACAAACTCTCAAAAGCAGATAGATTGGATACATCATTTCTTGTTGGCCGGGGCTATGATGGGGCATCTGTAATGTCTGGTCATATAAATGGTGTACAAACCTATGTAGAGAAAGAAGCACCGTCCGCTCTCTACGTTCATTGCAGTAGTCATGTGCTCAATTTAGTTTTAAATTCAGCATGCACTGTACCAGAAATTCTTGATATGTTCAACACTGTTGGGGAGACGACAACATTCATTAATGATTAGGTTTTGCGACGTAGTACAGGGTGTCCATAAATGTTTACCCTGAAAACAGTATGCTCTCATGTTTTAATGACGAATCTTACATCCGTTTTCTTTTTACAGGTATCTCGTACACGCATAGAGTTTCTGTGCTGGTGTTTCGTCTACCGCATTCGCCGCTAGGAGCGCTGTAGTAGCTGTTCAGTTAAGATGGCGTCTGTGACAGAGAAGGCACTATGTGTTGTGTGGCTTGCAGAAACAAAATATCCTGTCAGTGTTCAGCGAAGGTTCAGAACAAAGTATGGAAAGAATCCACCTGATGTAAAGTTAATTAAGTCGTTTCCGATGGGACGGTGGAAAACATTCAAACTGCTTTCACACGGTCACCAAGGAAATCGGTGAGACAAGCTTCATGCCAACTAAAGATACCGAAGTCTACGGTGCACAAGGTGTTACACAAACGTTTGAAGTTACACGCCTACAAGGTACAAATTGTTCAAGAACTGAAGCCTGATGACCGTCCAAAACGTGAACAATTCGCTATTGACATTTTGAACAGCACTGACGAGGATAATGACTTCTTGTTACGTGTCTGCTTTTCAGACGAGGCTACGTTTCATCTTAGTGGTAGATTCAACAGACAATGTGCGTATTTGGGGATCGAAAACCCACGTGCCGTAAGGGAGCATATTCGGGGCAGTCCGAAGATCAATGTCTGGTGTGGACTAATGCATGACCAGATAAATATAATTGGTCCTTTCTTCTTCGCTGAGAACACTGTTTCCGCAACCGTGTACCTGGATATGCTCACCAATTATGCCATCCCCCAGCTGCAGGAGGCAGCCAACTGTCATCTTCCAACAAGATGGGGCACCCCCTCATTGGGCGCATGTTCGTGAAACTCTCGACGCAACATTTCCAAATCGATGGATTGGCAGGGACGGGCCAATCCCATGGCCCCCAAGATCACCAGTCATTAACCCCGCTGGATTTCTTTCTCTGGGGTCATGTTAAAAGATTTGGTTTATGCAACAGTTGTTCCAGATATCAGGACATTGCGAGAACGCATTACGGATGCAATTGCAACAGTTAACCCACAAATGTTGGAAAATGTGGCGCGAGTGTGAATACCGTTTAGACATTTTACGTGCCACTAGGGGTGCACATGTGGAAGCTTAAGCTCATTAACTATGTATCAAAACTTTTTGTTTATCTACTTATGATTAAAACTTTTTGTTTATCTACTTATGATTAAAACTTTTTGTTTATCTACTTATGATTAAAACTGTTTGAATAAGAGTTTATTTAAAAGTTATAGCATGCTTTAATCAGGGTAATCATTTATGGACACCCTGTATAGTGGAGCGAAAGCTGAGCGATCATTGCAATGCTGTTAGTCTGAAAGCTCTCTGTGACACTCGGTTTGTAGAACGCCACGATACATTGCTGTTTTTTCAGCAAAATTTCATCATTATAATAAGTTGCTCAGAAGATATAGCGCAGTTTCCTGACAGGAAAGCGGTTGATAAATCCAGGTCACTGCTTAAAGCCCTCAGTGATTCAACGTTCATCGTATCTCTTAGTTGTGCTAAAAAGGTGATGGCTTTGACAGCACCTTTATCACGTGGGATACAAACAGTGAACAGAGATCTAATCGATGCAATGGATTCAGTGGAGTCTATCAAGAATCGTTTGAAGTCATGGCGTGCTAGTTCTGAATCGTCAGATGATACCGACGACAAATGAATTGATGAGGATTAAGGTGCTTATAGTGTAGCGGAAAAGTTGGCAGAATCTGTCAATGTTCAGTTAAATACACCTCGTCGTGCAACAAAGCAGATTCATCGAAACAACCTACCATCGACAACTCAAGGAGAATATTTTAAGCATGCAGTCTGGTATCCATATCTCGACATCATCATTGCATCGCTTGAAGTACGTTTTACTTCTCATCAAAAACTGGCTGCTAAAATGGTTAAATTATTACCACTGCAGGTTTGTAATTCCAATTGGAATGATATTAAAGATATTGTAAAAATCTATAGTCACATAATTGGCAGTAATGATGAGGAAGAAGCACGGAACGAGCATTTCCAATGGAAAGAATTTTGTTCTACTCAACCAGATTTCCAAGCAACAACATCGTTGGCAACTCTAGACGTCATTCCAAGCAGGTTCAATTATATCAGAAAACTCACAATTTTTTTCACCTTGCCTGTGACATCTTGCGCAGCAGAAAGAGCCTTCAGCGCAATGAAGATTTTGAAAAATTATCTCCGGAACCGAAGGACTGATGAACGATCCACTGGATTGGCCTTAATGTATATACATCCTGAGATTGATATTCGTGTAGATGTTGTTCAGAAACTCTCCAATAAAAAAAAGCGCCGAAGCGATTTTGTTATATAGTTATCTGCATTTGAATACATTTTCAGTTCTTATGATACATACATTTAGAAAAAATTTCAAATTAAATTTGTCACGTTCAAATTATTTATTGGCAAGCTTTGCTCTTTTTGTTTAAAAAAATACGTTCGTTCATCTCGAAATTTTTCCAAATCATTGAAAATCTGCATTTCAACATTTGTTTTTATGATATATAACATTTAGGAATTTAATTTTGCTTAATTTTAGTTTAATTTTTAATTATCGAAGTGCAAGGGCGTAGCCAGAAGGGGCCACAAGGGCCATTTGCTCCTCCAATCCACAAATTGAATTTGATTCATAGGTATTTTTACATCGTAACTATAGTTTTTTGCAATTATATTGATTTTTTTATATTTTGTCAAAGTTAAATTTCTTAAATTAATAATTGCTAAAAATTTACATTTTTAAACTGATAATAAGTCATTGACACTGCAAAACTCAATTTGACCCCTTCTAATTGAAATTTCTAGCTACGCCTATGTCGAAGTGTGATTTAATTTTACTTTACAAGCAATTCTCAATTTTACCTGTCTCTATACATTGTTCAGTGATAGAAATATACTCGACCAAAATTTCGCTTTTCAACTATCATAGTATTCATAAGATACAAAATAGCTCTTTTTGAATACAAGTTGAAAACTTTTAAGTTTGAAAATTTGCTCCATACCCCCCCCCCCCACTGGAGAAGTCTGGATCCGCCCCTGCAATGAAATATTGGTAAAATTAAAGAGGTAGGCATAAAACATTTATTACAGGTTATTATTCCAAGGATGAGTGAAGGTAATAAATAAATGGTTCTCGTGGGCCTTTAGCATAAATAATATACTCTAAGAACTCTGTACACAAGTAGGTGTAACATATATTGCTCTATGGAACAAGTTTTATTGGAAGAGAGAATTGTATGATAAAATGGGGTTCATCTTAATACAAATCGTAAGGATGTACTCTGCACAATTTTATTAACAGCAATTCAAAATGAAAATGCAAAAAAACTGGCTGTCTCTAACTAACAAATGGTACTTCAGAGAATAAAATAATATCTCCAAAAAATAATGACAACTGTCAAAAACAAATAAATGGGGGTAAAAATTAAAGGAACAAAATTAAAGATGGCAAAGACCAAAGTCCAAAGTTATTAGATCCAAAATAATGAAAATGTTGCAGGTTCTCTTTCGATATTTTATGCAAATGCAAGAAGCATCAGAGAGAAGATAGATGAATTTAAAACATGTTGAAATTGAAAAACCAGATATCATGATCATAACTGAGACGTGGACAAAATTTAGCAGTGTACCAAATAATGAAAAGTGAGCGAGATAATGGCTATGAACTTTTTTATTATGAGCATAAACATTTTGAAGGCGGTGGAGTATTTATTTATGCATAGTCAAATTTATCTCCAATAGAAATAAATTCAATAAAGTGAAATAGTCGAGCCAGTATGGATAGAAATCAGAAATAAAAGTGGTACAAAATTAAAATAGGTGTGTGTGTGTGTGTGTGTGTATAGGCCACCAGAAGGATGTTCAATTAGAGGAATCCCCAAAACAAGAGGAGAATCGATATGTAGAAAATGGAATTATTAAGGAAATCAATAAGGTAGGTTCAAATGATGTAATTATTGTTGGAGATTTTAACTTATAGATATATAAATTAGGAAACATTACAAGCGACTTTAAGTAATGAGAACTTCCTTGATTGTATTATAGAAAATGGTCTAAATCAGTTAATTAATGAACCAACCAGAGAGAATGCAATTTTAGATTTATTATTAACAAATATTGCTGATTCTATATATGACATATCAGTCTCTGAAACACTGGGTTCAAGTGATCATTTTATAAGATTCAAGGTTAAATTTGACTCAAAAGTATACTAAACGCAGCCGAAATTCCTGACTTTAAAAATGGAAATGACTTAACTAGTTAACAAGTTAAACTGTATAAATTGGGCGGAGATTTTTGAGCTTCAACCAAAAGATATATTCAACCAAAGTAAATCTACACACTATGTACGGGAAAAGTTAAAAAATAAATTAAAAGATGTTCAAAGTAAATATATTCCTCAGTGTAAAATAAGAATCAGAAGTAACAGAGAACCCTGGATAAATCTGTCCATTAAGAAAGGAATAACAGAAGAGAAAGGCCTTCAGCAAATTTAAGAGAACTCAAAATGAAACGGACCTTGAGATCAATAAAAATAAGACTAGAAAGCAAGAAACTTACAAGAGATAGTAAACGCAATTTAGAGATGAACTCAGCCAAAAATTGTAAAGAAAATCCTAACAAGTTCTTTACTCATTTCAACTATAAAAATAAATCTAATAAAAAAATTGGACCCCTTCATGCTGATGACAAAATTATTGATGATTTTAAAATTACTGAGGAGCAAATAGATATTTCTGCTCAGTATTTACAAAGGAAAATGTAAATACAATTCCAGATCGTACATTGGTAAAACGGATAAATCATCTAAATATTGAGGAAATGGCTATTTTGAGAGCAACTGACAGGCTAAAATAAACATTAGGATAAATTTCATCAGGTCCTGGTGACTTAGTAGTAAAGGAAGCAAAATATAGCATAGCCCAGGCGTTTAAAATACTTTCAATCTTTTATTGGTTAACAGCGAAGTTCCAAGGACTGGAAAACAGCAAATGTGGTCCCACTTTTCAAAAAAAAGCAAAAACTATAGACAATTAGTTTAACTTCTATTATTTGCAAATTACTTGAAAGTGTCAGAGACAAAATTACAATATTCTTAGAAGATGAAGGATTAATTAGTACTAGCCAACATGGCTTTCGAAATGGCAGGTCATGTTTGACAAACTTGAGTTTTATGATAGTATGTTGAAGCATCTGGATAATAAAGAATCCGTAGCTATTGCGTACTTCATTTTGCCAAAGCTTTTGATACAGTTCCTCATAAGCGGTTGCTTGTTAAAGTTAGAGCTCATGGAATAAAAGGGACGGTAGCTTAGAGAAAGAAGTGTGTGTCCGGTTAAATGGGACTAGGTCTACATGGGGGTTGGGTACGATTCGATGTGGCCGACTCGATGCGACCCAACTCGATGTCAAGCCAAGTCGATGTCAAGCCAAGTCGATGCCAGGCCAAGTCGATGCCAGTGTTGTAGTCGAGTCTGAAGCCAAGGCCGAGTTCAATAATTATTCTTAATTTCCATATCTAACAACCAACCAACGGTGCACGTGTACAAACGAACAATTGCGCGCAATCTTCCGGTGTGGGCGAGAAAAGAAAGGCAATTATCTTTTGCATATTGACGCGTCAACCTTAAAAGTTAACACTCGGCATTTGAAGTGTTACCTTTCAACCATTTACTTATTGTCGATTAACCTTCGCGAAATTATCGTGTGAAAATACTGACCTAAGTGACGTTAGCTTTAAACTTGTTTAGTTTCGCTGTGATAAACTTTAAAATTGTTACTTTGCGGTGTCTCAGTATTATAGTACTATAATTTGAAGTTATTATTTTCTGGGTTTTTTTCAGTACTATATTCATTTTAGTTATTTTATTGGCTTCCCAAATGGCTATCCCTATGACTATTCCGACAGGAGAAATTTTAAGCCAGAGAGGTAAACAGAAACGTTCGCATAGTGGGCTTTTTATTTGTGTTTGAAAAAACTAGTGCACGCGATAACGATATACTATTTTGGAGATGTGACCACGTAGGAAGATGTAGTGCCAGAATACATACAAAACATGGAGATGTCAAAGAACTTAATAGTCATTCCCACAATCCATGTTCAGTAAGTGTGGAGGCAGCGAAAGTGACAACTAACTTAAAAGTACGTGCAGCTACTACTATGGAAAATCCAAGTGTCATTATAAACGGAGTTTTGGCAGATACCTCGCAAAGCACTCGGGGAGCTATACCAGGCACTGCTGCTTTGAAGAAAGTAGTTAGACGAAAGCGTAAGGAGATTAGTGCTGCTCCGCCCAACCATTTAAATCTAACTGAATTAACCTTACCGAGAGAATATCAAGTATATAAATTGACAGCAGGTGAAGAGGAAGAATTATTTTTATTGAGTGATAGCGGGCCCGGGAAGAAAGGATTTTAATATTCGAACGCAAAAGTTGGCTTCAACATTTACTTAGTCAGAATATGGTATTGTGATGGTACATTCAAGGTAGCTCCCAATCTATTCACACAAGTGTATGTAATTCTCTGTGCTAAGTTAGGTAGTGTGATCCCTAATATTTATTCTCTGTTGCCCGACAAAAAAAGGGTTACGTATTCAAGATTGTTTTCTATGCTAATGTCAATCGCACCGACTTTGGCTCCCACATCTATTGTATGCGATTACGAACAGGCAGCTATATTGGCTATACAAGAAATCTTTCCGGGTGTTCAAATTAAAGGTTGCTTTTTTTCACTTAACTCAAAATTTGCAAAGAAAAATTGCAAGCTCGGGGAATGCCTCTTTATATCAAACTGACTCTGATTTTGCACTAAAAGCTAAAATGTTGCTAGCTATTGCATTTGTGCCAATTGATCGCATTGACGAATATTTCGATGCGCTTTCAGAAGAATTGTCAGATGAACACAGCATTAGCAGAATGGTTCGAAGATAACTATTTAGGTCGTATGAACAGACACGGCATCAGCAGACGACGTCCTCTTTCTTCCAGCCATGTGGAACTTGTATTTGCGAACTCTCAGCGGCGAAGATAGAACTAACAACCACGCAGAAGCAACAAATAGAAAGATACAAGTTGAATTCGGCATGGAGCATCCTACAATTTGGAAGTTCATACATGCTCTTCATAAAGTCCAAAGAGGCCGGGATGCCTTTTTAGAGAAACTAATCGCAGGCCATGCCCCTCCTTTGAAATTAAAAAATACCGGGATGCTGACGAGCGAATTCGTAATAGTTTTAAACATTGAAGAAAGGACCCCGCTGGAATATTTACGAGGAATAGCTTATAATTTTAATTAAATGTAATTTCACTGTCAAGGTAATGCCTATTCATTATTTTTATAATTTTTAATAATTTAATAAAATTTAATGAATTTGTAATAAGTGTTTATTAAATGTATGCCTTAATTATTTTTTATGCTTTACTTTTTCTTCTTAATACCCTTAAAAGATAATAAAGCACAATATGCTTCGACTTGGCCTGGCATCGAGTTGTCCTGACATCAAGTCGGCCACGTCGAATTGTCCCATCCCCCTACATGGAGCCCTGTTCCGAGTGGTCTCACAGGGGTCAGTACTTGGACCTCTACTTTTTATTATTTATATTAATGACTTGGAAAGGGGTCTAACTAGTAAAACTTCAACATTTGCAGATGGGACAAAATCCAAGATCTTTTAACAGGTGCCATGAAAATGCAAAAGGACATTGATAGAGTAATTCCCTGGGCAGATAGATGGGAGATGAAATTTAATGTTGAAAAGTGTAAAATTATGCATGTTGGTCATAACAATCCAGAATTTGAGTATAACACTGATGAAAGCTGGATAAATAAAGAAAAAAAAGTGTATATTTGGGCCATTGTGAATCATGGTCTTAAACCTACAAATCATTGTATTGAAATTAGAAATAAGGCAATGCTAGATTGAACCTAATGCAAAAACATATAGAATATAAATCCCCAGAAACTATAAGTAGGCTTTAACACTTCATATGTGAGGCCTCTTCTTGAGTATTGCATTCAGTTCAATAGTCCTTATTTAGACAAAGACTAGAAAAAGTACAAGAGCCACAAGGATGATACCATGCCTTAGACACCTTAGTTACAAAAAGAGATTGGAGCACCTAAACATGTTTTCTCTAAAGCGAAGAATGTTACGAGGTGATATGATAGAAGTATATAAAGTAATAAATAAATAATATAAACTTCCACTATCGTTTTACAAAGGATCACAAGAGACCATATCCTTGAGCTTTTTCAGCAGATGTGAATCACAGTTAGTACAACATAGTTTTTCAAGTATAGTAGTAAAATTCTGGGATAGGTTAGATTAAGTTGAGAGTTCCCATACTTTGGAGACTTAAGAATAAACTAGATAAATTAAGCTTCGAGCAGTCTACCACAATTAAGCTGCGACCAACCAACCTACCAAAAAGGCAACCGTGAAGGCTACGATAAACTTTAATATCTTAGTTTTTGGTGCTGGTTAAGTATGCGGTCTACCATCTGAGTTTTGACAGAATATAAACTAACGAAAATATCACGACTTAACCTAACCAATTATCAAGGGCGTACAGTTGATCTATTATTAATTATAACATCGTTTGTTTCTGGAATAGTATTTACTAATAGATCAACTGTACGCCCTTGATAATTGGTAAGTCGTGATATTTTCGTTAGTTTTAACGAAAATAGTCAAAACTCAGATGGTAGACCGCATACTTAACCAGCACCGTTTATTTCAGCCATCTGTTAAAAACTGTTTGCTTGCACCCCCGCTCTCAATAGAACATGCTCGCGAAAGACTTTTATAGGGAGATCATTGTGAATGAAGAAAAAGCACTTGCATATTTAAGAGAACATGATCTGATAAAGTCACTCCAAAATGTGGATCCGTGCCACAAATGCGGAAGCGCAATGCAACAAAAACGGAAGAAGGATCGAGGTGGAGAATTCAGACCTGTTTTAAGATGCCCTCGGAAAGGATGTCAAACCTCGCGGTCCGTTAGAGCAGGGAATGAATTTTTTCATTACACAGATCTTAATAATCATGTAAACTGTAACCTAAAGTTATGTGAAATCTTGGAATTAGTCTTCTATTTCACTATGGATACGCCAGTGCTAACTACAGTCACTTTAACAGGCATCTCCAAACCTACGGTTATTGACTGGTTTAACATGTGTCGTGACTCGTGAAGTATGTGGAGTCATAGTTTCAACTAGGGAGCAAATGGTTGGCACAGCAGAAGAACCGATACAGATCGACGAGGCACGATTTGCAGGCCGACGCAAATACAATCGAGGAAGGCTATGAACAGGCGATCATGCCCCTTCATCCGAAGATAGCAATGCTGACATTGTGAATAACAGGAATCACGGAGCACGAATCGATGGTCCTTGGGTTTTCGGACTGAAAAAAGGCTTGGATTGCAGATACTTCTATGTTAATAGACGTGATAAAGACACTTTAATACCAATTATTCAAAGAGAATGCAAGGTTGGATCAGTTATCCATTCGGATGAGTGGCCTGCTTATGCTTGCCTGAATACCCTAGGATATATTCATCAGACGGTTAATCACCAGAGACATTATGTGGATCCTGCAACTGGCGCACATACGCAAGCAATGGAACGTTCTTGGCTAGATGCAAAAATAGATATTTTAAAGAAGAAAAGGGGCATTCCTGTGCAAATGCTACACTCATTTAAACCATTTTTGTTGGAAAATGCTAAGAAAGGAAGAGGAGGATCTGTTCGTAGCCTTCTTAAATGATATCCGCACTGTATACACACAGTAATGCCTAATATAAGAGTTTGCAAAACTTTTTTTTTTTTAATTTTTGGTTTCTTTTAATAAATAAAATTTTGTAATTAAATATATTTCTTGAACTAAATTTCTTATATTTTAATTCCTTTCCTTAAATACATTTATAAGTGTAATTTAAGATGTAGACCGCACACTTAACCAGAACTCAGATGGTAGACCGCATACTTAACCAGCACCAAATGGCTTTACAAAACTAAAATTACCTCCAGAAAAAAACAAAAATACTAAAAACAGCTAGCAGCGAAGGCAAAAACAGCTAGTAGCTACAGGAACATTAGGTGATCTTTATTAACTATGTATGAAAGTACTACAGTAAATAAGCAAACGATTAATAACTTGAAAGTACAGTACATTAATATAGTTTAGTACGAGGTATATTATTATAGATAGCTACAAAAACAAAAATAGTATGCCAATAAAAATAATAATTGCCCAGAAAATGGCACAAAAAAGTAACAATGGTTTCGATACAACGACTGGCTTACACATAGTTTAGATATTCCCTTATAATCTACAGTAAATAAAAAAAGCTATAGTCTTTTTCAATTTTTAATTTCTTCAGTCATAGCAGCAATATCTTTTTTCTTTGCACTCTCCGTTACTTTCCTTTTCTGTCTAAAAAAAATCCCCGACATTTCCAGGTTTTCCAGGCCTAAAATAAATTCCCTTACTTTTTCAGGTTATCCAAACCAGTAAGCACCCTGAAATACCACACTGTACCATACTGGTCTTGCTAACTTGTACATAATCTGAATTAGCTTAGATTTTAAGTCCTATGATGATAGTGAAGTTTACAAGTTTCTTGACTGGTCCTAAAGTACCAAAATCATAGTTACTACCTAGCTATCAATCCTATAGGATCCTATTCTATATCATGTATAAAATAATATTACTTTATACATGATATAGAATATATAATAACCAAGTTTCTAAGTAAAATATTGTGGTTTACTCCTCATGTTACGTTTATATCCAAGAAACAACTATAAATACCCGAATTACTACTGCCACTGTATTTAAATATAATTTTCTTCAACACGGATAGATATACGTATCATTTGAGTGGAAACATTTTAAAACAACATATTTAGTATACTTCATATGTTACCCATCCAACAAGGATAACAAGTTGGTTCATTTTGATCCGAACTAGTTCAGAATTAAATTTGAATTAAATTTGAGTATGTTTATGTATTCAAGACATCAGGAAAACATTTTCAAAGTAAAGTTAAAAATTGGCCAGATTGTGTAATATTTGAACCTTGTTTTAATTAAGAGTATTCTGTCGTATAAAGTTAAAATTACTTTTTGTCATAACCAAGGCCAGTGCAAGAACTAGGCAAACTAGACAGTTGCCTTGGGCGACAAAATTTATGTAGGTATTACTATGCCGTAGCATCCATTCTACATCACATTAAAAATGAAGTGTGGTGAGGAACGTGGCAGCGTGGAAACTGTCCGGGCAGACTATAATAAAACTTCAAATCTCACACATGACGACTTTCTGAAGTAAGGCTTTTATCTAAGACTTTGAGCTCTATAGCTTCTTTCTGGCGATTGGCTTTTCATCTTCGGTTTTTCTAAGCAATTGCTAATTTCCTGATAACTCCGTACATAACCTTTAGCATCAAGTCTAGCTGACCAACGTGCGTTTTGTATTATCTTCACAAGTTTTCTTTGCAAACATCCCACCAGAGGATTCCAGCGTGCTGTTGATCTGAGAAGAAATTACAATTCTTGAGAGCCAAAATACAGTAGTTCAATGCCTCCGTGCAACTCTCTACTGAGACCAATCCAATGAGGTTAAGTGAATGGGCAGCACAGGGAGCAAAAATGCCAAGTGGGTTTACTTCCACGAAACTTAGCTTGAACTCCATTATACTTGCCACTATTTCCAAGTCATACGACTGCCATCTGCAGTTCATAATACTGATATCGTTTTCTGCCAGCAATTTCTTAATTTCTTCAAATATTGACTCGTGTGGGAGGACATTAGCAAAAATTTTAAAAAGCACTCATACACGTGCAGTCTTGTCATACCTTTTGTGACTCTTCAACATAGATGTATTGCGATATCTTGAGTTTTCGCAAATACATATCTTTCCTCCATTTATTTTGTAATTGTTAAATAATTTGGGGCGCCAAAATAGGATATCGCCATCTTTCCTTCTCAAGTTTTACAATTTTCTTTTCTGAGCACCACATTTTTCCATATTGTATGAACACTATTGTCAATGCTGCAAAATTGTCACGGAAACCAAAATAATCTAGAAAACATTTTAGTAATAAAAAAAAATAAACAAACTATCAAAATAGAACGATTTAAGTGAAAACATTCGATCAGAAAAAGGGATGGATTCCCTGAACCTATTGCAAGCGCAGATAGCAGTTGTAAATTATACGTAGAGATGAAAATGGCTACGGTTCGGAATAGCCCATATAATGCATTTATTGAACTCCAGATATTGTTCGAGAAGTCCCGGGAAATAAATAAAAATGATAAATGAAAATGATAAATGAAAGATAAGGAGGCTAAGCTTAAACAGTGTACATTCCCAATAACGGATGAAAACCGGAATTACAAGCCTAACTATAAAGTATCGATTTATCATAGTTTGCGACGTTATGCAATTGGTTGTTCCACAATATATACCGCTAGTCAGATTAAGCTCGTGAATCGCAATTAACTCGTTTCAAGCTGATAACCCCAGTCAACCTGTCGAAGGTTCAACTTGACGAACGTTAATGAAATTCCAAGTTAATCTAAATAGCTACCCCTGGATGGTTCTCCTCGTGTAAGACAATCCACAATGGCGTTCTCAAACACTTGGGTCAACGATTAACACCCGGGTACAAATATATATATAGGTGGAACAATGAGTAAAAATTAGAGGCGTGAAGCTTAGCCTCTAAAACGAGTACGAGTACAAGTGAATCGGTGAGAGATATGATAAAAGTTCTACTGACTGAGAATAAAGAGCTTAAAATAAATTCTAGATATTAACAGAATTCGACACTTATTAGAATCATCAGTGAATGATGTTAAATCTCGGCACTTTATTATAAAACGAAGTTAATTGAAATAATAAGGGCTAAAATTACGGACTCAAACCAATACATATTACTCGTAGGACATCTTCGAACAAACTAAAATGGCGACTTAAGCTGTTTTCGCCGGCATCAAAATGCGTCACAGGGCGCCAAAAGAGGAGTATAAAATTGTCGCCCAGAATGTCCAGAGGCTGGAAGGAATTGAGAGTCAGTACTCTGGCGGGCGTACGATTTTGGGTTATATTTTTAGCGATCGGTCGATATCTGTAAACGTTTAATATGCAGCCGATCAAAGCTTCTATATATATATATATATAGAAAGTGGTTGGTGATTAATGGGTATCATAGGTGCCCTAGTGGTTAAGACGCTGGGCTGCTGATGGGGCGTGGTTCGGATTCCACGTTAAACTGTAGGTCTAAGGTGGAGTGAAAAGCTTGACCTTCGTCAGAATGAACAATTCGGGCGGAAGCTAACCAAAGGATATATATATATATATATATATGTATATATATGAACTCAGAATGGCTCCCCGAGGCCTTCCATGATACACGCAGACCGTGCATGGAACAAGGAACTCTTCTAGGAAAATTAAATCCACTATAGTCCGAATAAGTAATGGTAAATGACAAACACTATAATTTTTTAAATTTTTCATGATGCTAGCCCGACGTGGGCAACGGGTCACTCGCAAAGAGGTCCCAAAAGTATAGCTTCCCTCACCAGCTATCTGCAAAGCAGATAGGATCCAGCTTTGGATCCTGTCCCATCTATTAAGTTCACGGTTGAAAAAGAAAACGACAGAAGCTTATCTTTTCTGGATCTAAAAATTCAAAGATGTTTTAATCAGTTCAAATTTGAAGTTTATCGAAAGCCTACTAATAACTTATGTGCATTTTTATTCCGACCATCATCCCTCATCCCGCGATTAAATCTTCTATTTTCTGTGCTGTTTCTTAGAACATTGAGAGTTGTCAGTCCTGAATTTTTAGATTCCGAGTTATGCAATATCATGAATATTGGTACTAAATTATGTTACCCTATTTCATTTTTAGATAACTGTCTTAGGAAAGCCAAGAATAGGTATTATAATAGTGTAACTGTAAAGGAATTTGAGGGTAAAAATATCCTTAGCCTACCTTACCATGTAAATTTTCAATATCTTCAGACTTTACTAAAAGCAATTGGTATCAATGTAGTCTTTAAGTATAATAATACTGTAAAATCACGCTTAATAAAGAATAGCCCGGATAATCTGCTTGGTTGTGTGTATTCGATCGGATGTACACAATGTGACTTAATATACAGGGTGTCCCGTAAGTCTGGACCCATAGGGATTTATAATATATTTTTTTATTATGTTATTATTATTATTTTATTATTATTATTTTTTTATTATTTTTTATTATGATTTTTATTTGTGGGGCCACTTGAAAGCCAAAGTGTACGAGGTCAAACTTCAGAACATTTTCCACCTTAAAGCACGCATTGTGGAGGCGTGTCAAGAAATTTCTGCGACTGTGATTCAGAAAGTGCTGTCGCAGTGGAGATTGCGTCTTCAACTATGTGTGCGACACAACGGCGGCCACTTTGAACAGATTATGTAATAAATTTTTGGACTATTTTGTAATTTTATTATTTTTCCCTATGGGTCCAGACTTACGGGACACCCTGTATATAGGCCAAACGGGTAAAACGTTAGATATTAGGGTAAAACAGCATAGATATGCGTGTAGTACAGCAAATATTTCTAATGCATTGTTTAACCATATGTATAGATGTAATCATAGTATTAAGTGGGATAGTTCTAAAGCTCTCGTTAAAAAAAAACAGATATAATCGAAAGGAATATTCTAGAATGTGCATTTATCCATTTTTAAAATAATTTCAATAACAGTACAGGAATGTATAAAATTGACAATATCTTATTAAAATATCTTTTGCCTCTAATTAACTCTTGTTAATCTTGTGTTAATCTTTTTGTGTTTCTCTCCCGTTGTATATACTTTTAGGGGCACGGACAAAAACTCACCACTTAAATGCAAAAGAGGACAAAAACTCACCAGACAACTGTTTTTTGCGAAATACATACACTCTAGTCTAGATCTTAAGATCTCAAGATTTTAGACTCATTGTAGATAATTACTCTTCATCTTTCAAAATGTTCTGCTTTTAACCAACCAACCAATATTCATTTTTCACCAACCTACCAATCTTTCGTTATAAGTTTATAACGTATCCCGTTTTTATGCCAGTTGTTTTCTCAACTCTAACGTGGAAGGTCGGTTTATATCACATTTTGGTTTTGTTATTTTTCAAAGGCATCTACACTATAAACCAATAGTAGTATAGTGATGAAAAATATATTTGTAATACAACGATGTGTACATAAAAATAGCTTTACTTAATTGTTGATTTAATTACATCATAATTCGCATATTAATCTATGATAATTACAGAGTGTCTATAAAATTTAATTTATCTGTATAGTCATGGAGATCATAAGAACCAACAACGGTGGCCAAAAGCTGTGCTATAATGGATACATGTACGTCAGAAAAATATCAAAAAGTGATTGGATCCGATGGCAGTGTTCACAGCAATCAAGCCTGAAATGCAAGGAAGCATTAACCATAGGTATCAATGTGAGAACATTATTTATATACTTTCCTTTCGGTTTTTGGATCGGAAATTGCTTAATACGTCTACTAATAATTAATACTTGCATACATTCTTAATACACTACATACTAATACTTAAGTGATTTGATATTCATTGTTTGCCTATATTTATTTACTTAATTATAAATTTAAATAAATATAAATACAATGAAATATATAAATGATTATAATATTTGCATGAACAATAATTTCACGGAGTTGTGAATGCATGTTTGACCTAATTACCATTCATTATCCTAGATTCAAAATCCGCGCTTTTTTGCAGGGCACAACCATGAAGCAGATGAAAATTCAGTTGATCACAAAACTTAGAGCAACTCTCAAACAACAGGCGAGACAAACTAAAAGTAAACCAAACTCGCTGCTTACCCAGGGGTTGCAGTGAGCAAGTGCTGAAGTTCGAGCCAACGTTGGTCAGCTGGATACGTGTCGATGTGATCTTCGTCGGCAGAGGCGACGTGCGTTACCTAAGGATCCTCCAAATCTGCGTGAACTGGTTATTACAGATGACTGGATATCTATGTCAGCTCAACAACCACAACGATTCCTACTGCATGACAGTGGTCCTGATGCTTGTAACAGAGTGATTGTGTACGCCACCGATGAGGGCCTGAGACTACTATGCCGGACTCGTACATGGTTTATGGATGGGAACTATGATATGGTCCCACATATTATTCAGCACCTTTATGTGATCAGAGCCCTGTTAGGTGAAAGTGCAGTTTCTTGTGCGTATGCATTCTTGCCAGGAAAGACGCAAAATATATATGGGGAACTGCTTCAAAGTATTTTAGACGGTTGTGAAAGGCGAGGATTCATACCAGACCCCACGCAGGTTGTAACAGATTTCGAAAAAGCTGCCATGCAGGCAGTGACCAGCATTCTAGGTCCTCATGTAACAACTCAAGGATGTTTCTCTCACCTGGCGCAAGATACAAGAATTGGGCCTTGTTAACCAATACCGTGAAAATAATGACCAAATTGTTCTGTGGAATGCTAGATGGGTGAGCATTTCTCCATTAGAAAAGGTACAGGAGGGTATGATATTTCTGAAGGATTGGAAGATCATCTCTCTTACTTTGACAGAACATATGTTACTCGTACATTCCGTCATGTACGACTTCCTGCAACTGATGAAAATACAGAACCACCGCCAATGCAGATTCGACGACTACCACCTACTTTCCCACCCGCCACATGGAATGTACACAGTAGCACTCTAAATGGTGAATCTCGAACGAATAACGTATGTGAGTTGGAATTTATCATTCAAGCATCTGGTTGGTCATTCTCATCCATTATTCTACACAGCTATCGATAGTATGAGGAAGGATGAGGTACTGGTGAACACAATGAAAACTGTGTCCGTTTTTAAAGATCTTGGTATCTTGACATTCAAAACATTTTTAATAACGTTTTAATTGTATATTTCACTATTTTTTACGAATACATTATTTGTCTTTGTGTTAATGTTATTCAAACCACTAGCTGATGAAATTTTGTCTGATGAAAACCAAGCAAAACCAAAATAGGATATAAACTGACCTTCAACGTTGGAGTTGGGAAAACAACTGGCATAAAAAACGGGATACGTTATAACGAAAGATTGGTAGGTTCGTGAAAAATTATTGGTTGGTTGGTTAAAAAACAGAACAATTTAAAAGATGAAGAGTAATTATCTACAATGAGTCTAAAATCTTAAGATCTAGACTAAAGTGTAAGCATTTCGCAAAAACATTTGTCTGGTGAGTTTTTGTCCTCTTTTTGCATTTAAGTGGTGAGTTTTTGTACGGCGTTTTTGTCATTCCCTGACGAGGTGTACTTCTGAATACACGAAAGGCCTTGGAATCATTTTTCTTTTTCCTTGTGGGTTTGCATCATTCATTCATTTCACATGTCTAATTGTGAAATTCATCCCATATATAATATACGCCTTGGTGGTATAGTGGTTAGCATGCATTGCTGACTACGAAACCACCGGCCTCGGGTTCGATTCCCGTTTCCTGGTACCCTAGTGGCTAAGTCCGAGCGAGGACTATGTAATTTATGATCACCCGTGGTGGGTCATCATGGTTCGATTTCACGTTAAGCTGTAGAGCTAAGGTGGAGCAACAAGCGTTGCCCGGGTGGAAGTTGAACATACAGTATATGTATCTATGTCCGGTTAGGTCACTGAATGTCCGATTAGATTAATTGAAGGCCTGGTTAGGTTAAGTGAATGTCCGGTTAGGTTAATTGAATGCCCGGTTAGGTTAGTTGTACGCTCTTGACGATTGGTTAGGTTAAGTCGTGATATTTCCGTTAGTTTTAACAAAAATATCACTACTTAACCTAGCCAATCGTCAAGGGCGTACAGTTGACCTAACTGGGCATGCAATAATTTTACTCCAGGTTTCGATATATATGCCCGGTTAGGTCAACTGAATGCCCGATTAGATTAACTGAATGCCCTGTCAGGTTAATTGTACCCCCTTGACGATTGGTTAGGTTAAGTCGTGATATTTTCCTTAGTTTTAACGAAAATACCAGGACTTCACCAATCGTCAAGGTGTACAGTTGACCTAACCAGGCATATATAGATATACGTATATACAGGGTGTCCCGTAAGTCTGGAACCATAGGGCAAAATTATAAAAACGGCAATTAAAACGCCTGACACTTTTGGGGACTTTGTGAAATGAGCGAGGGTGGTAGCGGCTGTGTCATCGTCGGTGGATGTCCTCGGAGGTCCACTGCGTGGTTTATCTCCTATTGATCCCGTTCCCCTGAACTTTGCTACAAGTTTGCCGACACAGCTGTGTGTTATCGGCGCGTGGTCCGGATGCAATCTGTTAAATTCCTCAGCGACCTCCCTCTGACTCCGATTTCCTACAAGCAGAATTACCTGGATGCGTTCTTCCTTATTCAAAAACAACATCATGGGCACTTGCATAAACGGAAAAACATGAATTACATATTTTACCCTATGGTTCCAAACTTATGGGGCACCATATATATATAAAATATATATATATATATATATATATATATATATATATATATATATATATATTAGTGGTGGACCGGATATCCGAGTCATTTTTAACATCCTCATCCGCACTTCTGACTGCTGATATTACCTCTAATAAATTATGCAATTTACAATTAAATTATATATAAAGTAGCTTATAAGGCCCAGTCATGCACATTTCATGTAAAGTATTAATTATTAATGAACAAACAAATATATAACCTCAAAATATAAATAGCTGGTAACACAGAAAATTGAATGAAACTTGTTTCATTCAATTTTCTGTGGCTGAAACTTTTGAGAAAGTTATTATTTTTATCATAATGAAAACATTAATATTAATTTTAATTCTTATGCATTGCCTGCCATAACAGTAATACATATCACGAAATTTCAAAAATTGTCATATATTCATAATTCTACATTATATTGATAGATTAACTAAATATCCGCATCCGCGGATATTGAAATTAAAAATCCGCATCCGCAGATGTTGAAAAACTGACATCCGGTCCACCACTAATATATATATATATATATATATATATATATATATATATATATAGCGTTCAACTTCCACCTGGGCAACGCCGGGTCGCTCTGCTAGTTTATTTATTTTGATTGGGTTCAGAATCCCAGCTGAGCCTTGAGCGGCGAATCGCTTTAACTTATAGCCTACTTCAACTCACTTTTCAACAATGTACTTCACTTTTCAACGTTGAATAATGAGGTGCACCTCATTATTCAACGTTGAAAAATGAGGTGCACCTCATTATTCAACGTTGAATAATGAGGTGTACCTCATTTTTCAACGTTACACCGGCCGTCAAACCGAGAAGATCCAATAATTTTGTAAATAAATTTAGGACAAGTTTTGCATTTAAATTTTTTTTTATTTTCCTCAAATTCTTTGATGTTTTACATTATATGTTGCTCTTCAACTAATTTTCTTATTTGTTAAATTTTTCCAACCGAACGTAAACTTTTCCTAACTATCCTCTGCATGGTACAAAAGATAAGAGAGAATATAACTAAAATAGTTCTCTCTACGAATACTTATGAGCGCCACTGTATATATATATATATTATATATATATATATATATATATATATATATATATATATATATATATATATATTCCTTAGGGATGAAACGCTAACTTGCAATGCATCTTGCTCCTGAAGGATCATGTACCAGAACTGATAATAACTGGAGGTGTCTGCAATACGAACTTTTCCCCAGTGTCAGTTTGTTTACCTTAGTTTGAATAATGTTTGCCTTTTCACATTTTTTAGCCATAAAGAGAGACTCCCGTTTCTTTGAGATCCTCTTTTGTTTACTCATTCTTGTGTGCGAGTTGCAATGCTCGCTACGTAGGTGAAACGTGCCTACGATTGAAGCAGAGGGTTGATAAGCACGGGGGCGTATCTCATAGGACTGGTCGACCCGCGTCTAGTCCAGAATTATCATGCGTAATCATTCTATTAATATTAATAATTTAATATTAATAATTGTTCCGTTTTATCATCCTCTGTTAACGTTATTAATTTAAGAGTATTGGAATGTATGTATATTAAACAACTCCGTCCATCCCTTAGTCATTTGACTGCTTCCATAAAATTAAATATTGTAGAAACCAACTACATTTTACTTGTCTATTTTTTTGTCTCGTGCGCCACACGGTGAGTTTCGCTCCGCTTGTCACGTTTATTTTATACATTAGTTTGGATTCGTTTTTATTGCTTTTATGTAATTATTTATTCTCACATTTTGAGATTAGCTGATGATGACTCTAGTTAGATTCGAAACGTCCTACTGGAATAAATATTATATACAATCGCCTTGGTCTTCATCTCCCTCTATATATATATATATATATATATATATATGACTTGCTTTCTTTTTTGAGATAAAAGGAATGCGAGTCTTGCTAAAGATAGAATCCTAACTCAAACTTAAAAGGACAAATAGGATATAACCAAGAATGACTTATTCATTCAATAGAAAGTCGCAGACATTCCTTAATTATAATATGTGGAGGAAATACAGGGTGACTACAAAAGAAGTATACAATTTCAAAAATTTATTGTGATCAAACTATTTCTGATACAAAAATAATAATACTGTGAATGGAAAGAGTAACTCGCAAAGTTATATTTAGTTTATAGATGTTCAATAGGATTTCGGTGGGGTAACCCGGAAAAAGGAAACAAAAACCCGGACACGTCAAGCCATATTCATTGACCGAGATATCTTAAGGAAAGTGTGGGAAGAGTTTGAATATCGTTTGGGCGTTGCCAGAGTTACCCACCGAAATCCTATTGAACATCTAGATTATTCTAGACACTAAAAAGAACTTTGCCAGTTACTCTTTCCATTCATAATATTATTATTATTTTTGTATCAGAAATAGTTTAATCACAATAAATTTTTGAAATTGTATACTTCTTTTGTAATCACCCTCTACATGTACATTGCTTCAGAGTTATTTACATTCAAGAAAGTATTGGTATAGAAAGCTTTATAATATCAACACTTCTGCAGATAAAGATAAGAGGAATTGATGATATACTCGTAAGCTGGAAAATTGGACGTCATTGTTATACTCGTGTGTATATATATAATATACTTCGTTGATGTTCCGTGTGTTGGTTTTTTTTTCACACGAAAGTCAAGCTGGTGGCCCCGGCTCTAGGCCTGGCTTGTTGGAGGAGCGAGTTGCTTTCTTGCGCTCTCCACCTTCACATAGCCAGGTACACCCGGCTCATCTGGTACCGTCCTGAGCCAGGCATCTAGTCTTCTCTTGAAGACTTCAACTTTGACCCCCGTAACGTTTCTGAGGTCTTTTGGAAGCTGGTTAAAAAGTCATGGCCCTCATGACAACCAAGCTATTTTCCTTCAGTTTTGCGGTATTGAGGTCCCTTGTCGGGCCTTTAATTTGGGAACACTACACATTCTGCCGTTCCTATTTTCCAGCGTTGTTTGAATGGTAATTGGGTTTAGTTTTAGGTTTGGTACCAATTTTTCAATAATTTTCCACATGTAGATTATGGTGTACCTCTCTCTTCTTTCTAGGGAGTACAGATTTAGTTTACGTAGTCTTTCCCAGTAGTTGAGTTCTTTGCAGCCATCAATCTTGGCTGTGAAATGTCTCTGCGTTTCTTCTAGTTTATTAATTTCTTCCTTTTTATATGGGGAAGTCAAAACTGAGCAGTATTCAAGTTTTGGTATGATCAGTGTTCTCAGTAGGGGAATCATTACTGTCTTGTCCCTCCTTTTGAACGTTCTTAGTACCTGTCCCGCGACTCTTTTTGCTTTGTTTATTGCTATCTAATTTTGCGTCTTGAATTTGGCATCATTGGTCATTATTACCCCCAAGTCGACCGCTTTCGTGCTTCTCTGAATTTCCTGTCTATCTGGAGCATAGTATGCAGTCTGTTCAAGTTCCTCATTTCTACCATATCTCAAGAGCCGAAATTTCTCGGTGTTAAATGTCATATTGTTGTCTTCTGACCATGTGTATATTTTGTTCGTGTCCCTCTGCAAGGCCTCCACTTCATTTGCATCGCTGATTTTTCTGCTGATCTTTGTATCGTCCGCAAAGGATGTTACTATACTGTTGTTGTTTACTCCACTGTCTATGTCTGTTAGCATGATAATGAATAAGAGTGGGGTCAGTACTGTACCTTGTGATACTGACTACTGAGCTGTGTACTTCTGATTCTGATGATACACCTTGGATTTTGACGACTTGTAGTCGTTCTCTGAGGAAGTTGAAGATCCATTTTCCCACTTTGCCTGTTATTCCCATATGTTTCATTTTATGTGCTATTATACCATGATCGCATTTGTCGAAAGCTTTAGCAAAATCCTTGTACGTGACATCATAGTTTTCATTGCTTTCAAGTGCATCTAGGATATTGTTATAACGCTCTATAAGTTGTGATAGGCAGATCTTCCTGGTCGGAATCCGTGCTGATTTTCGTTGAGTCTTTCCAGTGTCTACAAGAAGTAATAGATTTTCTCTCTGACTATTCTTTCAAATATTTTGGTGAGGTGGGACGTCAAAGACACTGGTCTATAGTTCTTTGCTTGAGATTTATTCCCTCCTTTATACTCGTATATAGGGACAATGTTTGCTCTTTTCAAGAGGCTCGGTATTTCCCCAGTGTCCAGGGATCTTCTCCATATCCAGTATAAGGGTGTAGCTATTATATTTTTGCAGTTTTTAGTTAATAGTGCGTTCCATTTGTCCGGACCTGCAGCTGAATGTGATTTCACTTGGCCTATGCTCTCGCTACATCTGGGATAAAATCAAAGTCTGTTATACAGTCATTCTCTTTGCAATTTATATATATTATATTAGGGATGTACCAAATACTAAAATTCACCGAATGCCGAATACCAAATATTTGGTGCAAAATTATTCGGCCGAATACTGCATATTAATTTTATTTGGGTTATTAGACGTCAATATAAAAAATGGAAACCTTTTTCAGTTTAACAGGACAGAATTAATTAATAGTAAATGTGAGCAAAAGCAGTATGTTTTAGCCACCAAAAATCTACCACGTTCCCATACTCTTGAAAACATTGCAACTACATTGACTTCTATATTGCAAGAATGGTCAATAGAGAGAGATCGTGTGCGGTCAGTTGTGCATGACAATGGCCGTAATATTACTAAAGCTGTTCGCGACCTTCTTATCCAAGAATCTTTTTCAGATATACAGTATGTGCATTTGCACACCGAAACTGTTTGCATTTTAATCATCATTCTCTAGCCTGTGACAGACTGAAGGAAATTCAGAAGTAACATAATTTACCAGCAAACAAACTTATAAGAGACATTATCACCCGATGGAACTCTACATCCTATATGCTACAACGACTTCTTCAACAAAAAACTGCAGTTGTTGCATTCGCCTCAGGCTATAACATACCAACCCTCAATAACCATCAGTGGACTCTATTCAACGTGTTGTAAAGCTTCTTAGCCCACGTGCAAAATTACTGAATGACTTTTCTCTGATCTTCTTGTCTTTCCATTGTGCCTCCCGGTGTAACAGGTCTCGTGGTATTTTTGCGTAACATAACTGATAAGGCAGGTATTTATACTATGAAAAACGACTTAATAAAAAATTTATAGAATCGCTTCAAGCAGTGGAAGACAGATATTTCTTGCATGATTGCTCAGGTTTTAGATCCTCGTTTTAAATTTGTTTGCATTACAGTACCTGAGTTTGTAAAAAATCACTATGTCTGCATCACCTTATGCTAGTCCTACACGTAATATAACGCATGGCGATGAAGAAATTGTTTTTGTTTCACGAGAAAATCAAAAACTTTCGAAAAAGAAGCCGAAGGTTGACTCTTGGAGCTACTTCGATAAGGCTGCTACCTTCTTCATAATCAGATGGGTCTTTACCTATAAGAAAATAGCAAGCAAAGTTGTCAAAAAGAATTAGACATCGATACAAAGGAACCCGAAACTACGGGCTCTCTCGTATTAGTATTTGCTCGCAAATATTTCACCACGCCAACCGCAAGCTTACGAAGTGAACGGTTGTTCAATTCTGCGAAAAATTTGATTACCGACTCAGTAATTGTTTCGCTCCTGATGCTGCTGAACGACTAATTTTCCTACACGATAATCTACTTGCCTTAAATTTAAATTATTAGGTTTTGTTTTTGCGTTAATTATTATTACTGCATGTTCATTTTTTAGTAAGAACATTACTTATTAGCGTCACTAAATCAAGTTGGATTTGTTTGTGATTATTCTTTGAAATAAAAAAGATACAGTTTAAGTTCCATTTCCTAAATCACGTTATTTACCTTAATTATCAAATATTCGGTATTTGGTTAAAAACAAAAACTATTCGGTTAAATACCAAATATTTGGTACACTCACTCCTAGTGTGTTTGTGTGTATATATATATATATATATATATATATATATATATATATATATATATATATATATATATATATATATATATATACAGGGTGGGCCGTAAGTTTCCATACATAGGAAAAATAAACATTTTTTTATGGACAACCATTTTTATTTATATAATATGCTCTACATGGTTGCCATTGTTTTGAAAACACATTTCAATACGTGTTCCCCACTGTTGATGAACACGCATTAGCACAGTTGACGTTATGCTTGTAATGGCGTTGGTGATACGTTCCTTTAGATGATTTATGTCTCGTATCTTTTCCTGATACACCATGGCCTTCAAGTGCCCCCAAAGATAGAAATCAAGGGGGGTGAGATCTGGGGATCTGGGAGGCCACTCCACAGGACCACGCCGACCAATCCAAGCATCCGGAAACTGCTGATCCAAATACCGACGCACGTGAAGACCATAATGAGGTGGAGCTCCATCTTGCTGGGAGTAAACTGGGAAGTTACCTTCCTCGTTTAGCAGGGATGGGAAAATCTCTTCTTGCAACATGTTAAGATACCTTTCGGCATTAAGATTTCCACTGACAAAAATTGGTCCACTAATTCTGTCACCCCATATCCCGCCCACACCATCACTTTACCGGCACCTTGCATCTTCGTCGGACTCAGCCAGTTAGGGTTAGCATTACTCCAATAACGTATGTTTTGCCGATTAACCTCTCCATTGACGTAAAAATTTGCTTCATCAGTAAACAAGATCTTACGTCAAACGCATATTCTTAGGGTATCTGAAACATAAAAACAAACGTTTAATTTTTCCTATGTATGGAAACTTACGGCCCACCCTGTATATATATATATATATATATATATATATATATAGAGTTTTGAACTTGCAGCATTCCGCCTCATGTTTGTGGTACACATTCATATACCAACCAAAGGAAGGATAGATAACTGGGTGAACTAGCGCTGCCTGCCCTCGCTAGAAATCGAACACGGGACTGGTAGATTTGTAATCAGTGATGCTAACCACTACACCACCACCGTGGAACGATTTTATTACTGAATGTAGTCCCTAAACAGATTTTATTGACTCTTTATCATACTCTTTTTCTTCCTTATATGACGTACTGCATCTTTGTTCGGGGAAACTCCGCTAACAACGCATTAAACGGTATCTTTGTCATCCAAAAAAGAGCAATAAGATTATTATCTGATGCTGATTTCCTTGATCACTCTAGTGCAGTGCTGTCCAACTTCTATTAAGCGCGGCCAAGATGTTGCCTATAATCATACACTGTTGGTTAATACGACTTAGGAACCCGCTGAATGTTGTTCTCCCTACTAGAAATGACAAAATAGGGAAGAAAATTCAGAAATGAAATTTGGCAAAATTCCATTCCGCGGACCGCATGCGGCCCGCGGGCCGCAAGTTGGACAGCGCTGCTCTAGTGCATTATTTAAAGAACTAAACCTACTAAAGCTCAATGATATAACCAGACTGGCACATTTTATTTTTATTTACGAGTGTAAGAACAAAATCATTAATTTACAATGGTAAATATTTTGTAACTCATCAAGAAATCCACTCGTATCAGACCAGAAATAGATCAAAGCACGTTATACCTCAATTTAGAGTGTCTTCATCTCTCAAAAACTATCCATTTTCATTGGATTGAAACTATGGAATGACTTAAATGCCGATATAAAAAATATTGTGAATGTAAATTCGTTTAAAACCAAGTTGAAATCCCGATTAATAATGGCATACTAACAAAAATCTAGGATTACTGTTCATTAATATTGTTTATTTATTTCTCGCGTGTAATCTAGGATTAAAGACACATTACTAGTGATTGTTCAGTTCTTATCTCTCGTGTATAATATTGATTTCTTCGCATGGTATTAGTATAATACCTTCAATAATGACCTTGCATTTGTCATATCGATAATAATAATTTAAGATTAATACATACTTTAACTATTAATAATACTTATTTATTTATTTATTATTAATTAATAATAACTAGCTATTTATTTTGAATGAGAGCCCAGTAAAGCCTAAAGCTTAAGACCCAAATTAAATTAAATAAACAGTCTAGCTTCACAATTATTTATGTCATTGTAAATTGTAAAACCAATCTATTTATTTTATTATTAATAAAGGTAATTCAATTCAATTTAAAATGGAACTGATCCAAGTTTCGATTATTTTATTTTGTCAAGTAAAATCTCAAGTTTCTTTTTGATTAGTCCAGTGTTACGACACTGCCACGTGGCACCATTGGGGCACTGACATCATCTAGTCGATATTTAATTTCTGTCCATGTACAGGGTGGTCGATAAGTCCCAGTCGGTTATAATTAAATCGAAAATCCAACTAACGGATTTTAAAAAGAAATTTTAATCTATTTTTTTTAAATAATCAATAAATATTTCTAAACTTATAAACTTTTTACTTTGTTTGATTTTTTGTATTTTAATTATAACCGATTGGGACTTATGGGCCACCCTGTATATGGGGTATCCGTATCGGGTCTTTTCCATTTTATGGGAACCACCATTTTTTTAAATAAATATATTGTTCTGAAGCATTTTTTTATGCTGATTCCAAATATATTATTCTTTTGCAGGAGAAATACAAAATAAGAAAGTTATAGTCATTAATATTTTATTATTTATACGATATTTCTTTATTTTCTCATAAAATGAACAATATCATTCAAAATTTGCATTAACAAGTCTTTGTTTTTATTACGATGTCGCCAAAGGAACTCGCATAGATATGAATCCAGCATCTCACGTTTTGTACCACTTTGACGTTTGTTCCTTAGTTTTAAGGAATGCCACGAACTTTCGATGTTTTAAACGTGATTACCCGTGTCGGGATCAACAAAACATTTAGAATGGTTGACGGTATGATGCGTAAAATAGAATCCATCAAGTTTTGTTATGTTGCTAATATGCCTTCCACATGTCGGTGATAATAGTTGTTTTTGGGCGTATTCTTGCTTTAATACAGTCGAGTAATGTTTCACTGGTCCTATCTGGAACGGCATACAGAAACACTTCTTTTGTTTCGCGACATATACCGCCGAATACCCATTGTTGTGGCAATGTTCTACCCCGATTGTATTTTCTTCTCGAAAAGCATGTTTCATCAATTTCAACATGCATGCCTTCCCCTACGATGATCGGTGGGGACTTCAGTTGTTTAGCACACACCTGAAATTGAAATAGATATATTGCATAGTTTAAGGTTAGGTTAGTTAGGTTAGGTTAATTGTTTAAAACTTAATTACCTCTAAAGTAATTGTTATAATCCACGATTGTTCCATGGGAGATGCCGAATTCCTTTTCGCAAAATTTGATCGTTGTATATTCTTGAGACCAACAATACATTAATGAAATTATAGTTTCAAGAGGTAGTTTTGAATCCTCTAGCCAAGTATTCTTGCGTAGACACCTTTTCTCGGCACGTTTGTTTTGAGCACCGCCATTCCATTGAGCATTTACTGTCGCTTCTTTTGGTTATCGACATTTCGTGTTTTTTATTACATTGTTTGGTTTTAGGAATAACATCATTCTGTTGTAAAAACTTTAATGCATCTTCTTCACATGTGATATTTCTTGCTAGCCAAATTAGGTTATAATTTTCCATATTGTCAAGTCGAAGCAATTTACCTTGAATGAAAATATTTAACAACTGATTTGAACTATTAGAAATAGGCTATTAGGCCCTAACTGAGCGCTTACGATGACGTCATCGTGGCATATCATATAAATAATAACAATTTATTGACTATAACTTTCTTATTTTTTATTTCTCCTGAAAAAGAATAATATATTTGGAATCAGCATAAAATATGCTGCAAAACCATGTATTTATTTTTTAAAAATTGTGATTCCCATAAAATGGAAAAAATCCCTCTAAACTGTTTCTTTCCTATATTTGTTCATGTAAAGTTCAATCGAGGATATTAACCTGTCTCGCAAAGTGATTTAAATGTCGGGGGCACCATATAGGGATATGGGAAACACATTATATATGTATGTAGAGGTCAGACAAAGAAATTCCTTTCCCCGCCGTTCTCAAACATCATGGAATCAAAACAAAAGCTACACACGTGGGCGTGAAACAGGCCCACGCAGGAAACACAGGTTTTGTGGTGTTTCCCGAAACGACCACCAGAGCACGTCACCAAGGCCTATAAAATGCTATTTCTCAAATCACCCTCACTTGACATTTTCTCGTTTTGGTCGTCACGTCTCATTCTCAGCACCTTCGTCAGTAGCACCACTCGTCACGCCACCCGCTCTCCGGCCTTCTACAATTTCATCCTGCAAGAAGCAACATCATTGCTGCAGGAGTTTCCGTTGGCCCCCTTCTCAACAAGTCTCTACCGGCCATCAACACTCATCCTCTCGCCGGTAAGGCCAGTCCGCCTGCAGAAGCAATCATCAGAAGCCCAGGTCCGTAAACCTTCTAGTAGGCTACAAGCTACAAGCCTACCTTTGCCTTCGTGTTAAGCAATTCCCGCGTAGCCTACATAGTGTAACCACAGCCTCGCGAATAGGCTATACCAGAAAGTGTACGCAAGCAACCGGCAAACTAACTCTCTCATTACGACTGCGGTAGGCCTGTACAATTATTTTACCGTATTCAATTATCTTACTGTATTTGTATCCGCTTGTTTATTTGCTCATTTATGCATTTCATTTTCAATGACCTAATCCATTTACTGTACCGTACCGTACCTTCATTACTTATTCTGTATTCACCTCGGCATATCTCATTTAGGGGTGCACCAGATATGATTTTTTCATATCCGGCCGGATATATATTATTAGGTACCGTATTATTTTTACACTCATATTGCTATGTTTTGTTTTGCATTGGGGGCAAGCGCCCCCCCCCCCAAATATAAGATAAATAATAATTTAAGTATATTCAGATGTTTAATTGTTTTGTTCTCTTTCAGGTTCTTGTGTTGTATTAAACTATTAAGTATTAATCATGACAAGTTTTGTGGGGTCACTGTATACAGTAAATGATCCTAGCGATATCACTGCAAAGTGTAATATTTGCCAAAAGATTATCAAACGTGGGACGGAGAAAGGTGGCCAAAAGTCTTTTAGCACAACACCTCTTCATAATCATTTGAAGATTAATCACCCAAAAGAGTATGCTGAAGCCAAAAACGAAAATGACAAAAAAAGAATAGCTGCGACTGAATCAAAGGAAATAGGCATAGATAGAATACGGGCTAGACCATCAACTTCTACTGGTAGTAATCTGAAAGAAAAGAAAATGGACCAAATGAGTAAGCAGATCTCAATAGAGGAAAGCTTTTTATCTAAAAAAATATGGGACATCAATGACTCCAGGTCTGTGATGATTCACCATAAAATTGGCATGATGATGGCTTTGGACAACCAGCCATTTACTTTAGTTGAAGGTGATGGTTTTATTGATCTAATGGCCTACCTCCAACCCAGATATCTCTTACCGAGCAGAAGGTACTTCTCTGATACTATAATTCCTCGTCTTTATAATGAGTTCAAGTCTAAAATTGCTCAGAAGCTGGACGTAGTAAAGCATGTCAGCTTTTCTTCAGATATATGAACATGCACAACCTCTCAAGAAAGTTTTATATCATTATCGGGTCACTGGATAGGTAAAGATTTTGAAAGGTACGATGCTGTGCAACATGCTTCTCATTTCTCAGGGTCGCATACTGGCAAGAATATATCTGAAAAGTTTCGCTCTATGTGGGATAGTTGGGATCTTGATGCAAATAAGAGGAATTTATTGGTGAGGGATGGAGCTAGTAATATGGCTCTTGGTAGTGACCTGGCGGAAATACCTTCAATACACTGCAGGATTCATTTACTCCAACTGGTTATTAGCGACTCAATTATGGTTCAGAGGAGTGTAATTGATATCCTTGCAAAAAGTCGCCGGCTTGCAACTCACTTTAATCATTCTCCTTTGGCCTGTAACAATTTCAAACACATTAAAGTGCATCAAAATCTTGAGCCTCTCCTATTGGTTCAAGATGTCCCCAACACGTTGGAACAGTGCATATTTGATGCTAGAAAGATTATATAAATTAAAAATTCCAGTGCAACTGTATTTGGCTGATCGTAGTGAATTACCTACCATCACATCCTTCGAGTGGACACTGATACGAAATCTCCTTAAAATATTAAAACCATTCTTCCAACTAACTCAGGAAATGAGTTCGAAAAGTCAACTTTGTCTTCCGTAATCCCAAGCATTTGTATTTTGCAAAGATTTCTTTCAAAGATTGGCCATGATGACCAAGGTGTTCAAACGACAAAGAGAAAACTCCTGACTTCTCTTCGAGCGCGTTTCTTGTCGGAGAGTAATGATGGGAAGTCTTTGAACATAATGAAAAACAGGGCTTATGTGACTGCGACTGCAATAGATCCGCAGTATAAGTTATCTTTCTTTCAACAAGCTCAAAAAGAGCAGGCTAAATCCTGGCTGATTGATGAAGAAGTCATAGGTATTGAAAATGACGAAGGTGGTAATGATTCTAATGAAAATGAAAGTGAAGGTAATGAAAGTGGAAGCGAAAGAAGCTCAAATTCCAGTTCTCCTATGCGAAAGAGGAAAGACGAAGAGGACATTCTTGAAGCGTGTTTTATGGAGATCACAAAAGGAGAGCAATCTGGGGAAGTAAGTTACAAGAGAAGAAAGGTTGAAAAAAGACTGCTCCTGTTCTACTGATTGCAGGAGAGTTAGACCGATATGCATCTGAACCTCTTGTAGATAGGAAACGCTGTCCAGTTCAAATTTGGAAGTAGGAGGACCGATTTCCTCTCTTTAAAACTATTGTTTCAAAGCTTCTCTGCACACCCGCATCCTCTGTATTTTCAGAGAGAATGTTTTCTGAATATGGAAACCAGTGATGTAGGTCTCGAGACCGATCTCGAGACCCAATTTGCAGATCTCGATCTCGGTCTCGGTCTCGATCTCGGTCTCGATCTCGGTCTCGATCTCGGTTTTTCTCCCCGAGACCTTTCGAGACCTCTCGAGACCGTAATGAAAAATACATGTTATTGGCATACTCATGATGGTGGCTTGGTTGAACAGACACAATTCAGAATGTTTATGAAAGTTTGTAAAAGTAAGGGACTCTAGGTATTCACTAATCAGTCACCCTGTTTTGAGTTGCCACGTTTGTCTTGCGAAGGAGTGTGGGCCTGAATTTTTTTAGGTTAGCGCTACAAAAAAATTTGCCCCCCCCGTCAGATTAATTTTATTGAAAATGGAAACACTAAATAGAGAATTATATATATATATATATATATATATATATATATATATATATATATTATAAGGCCACTTAGTGTTGCCAAACGGCGTGTCAACCTCTGTGACGTGATAAAAACGATTATCCTCCCATCCAATATGTATTTGAAAAAATAAAATGCTTCACACAAAAATAATGCAAGAAAACAGTACCGATAAATTCAATAAAGCATAGAATAACTCGACAACCCTTCACATCACTTATATTTACAACGTGCCGATTCGTAGAACAAATCTCAATTGCCAATTGTAAATGTTATAAAAAATGACGTCATCAATGATGTCACGGCGGAACTTTTATCACGCCACACCTCCCCTTAAGCTGAATTTATTTTGTAAATTTTGTTTCCTAATCAGTTTTTGGCACGTGCTGTTAGTGACAGTGTGTAGTTTAGTTTTGTATTCCATTTTATGAATCTCATATTTTAGACAACTGCTCTCCAATAAAGTTTTGGCACCAGAAAAGGGATAAATTCCCATCAGTGGCCAATATTGCCATGACTGTTTTAACAGTGCCTGCCTCTAGTGCTCCAATTGAGCGTGTATTTAGCCATGGAGGCATAATAATGAGGCCCCACAGAAGTCGAACTTCAGCAGATCTTCTGAGCATGCTGATGTTCCTTAAGTGTAATGAGTACTTATCATGCTTTAAATAAATGCACAAGTCAAACTGGGTAGTGGGTACGTTCATTAAACTTTCTGTAACAGATATAAAAGAAGTAAATAAATAAAAAGTACGTATATATATATTCATTTGTTAATTTATAGGTTACACTTTTTGCATTCAACACACTACATCTGAGAAAGTAGTTATTAGTTTATTAATATACTTAACATAGTCTAATTTCCATAGTAGTGTAAAACAAATTGAAAGGGCATGAGCTTGGTCTCGATCTCGATCTCGATCTCGGTCTCGAATTTTAAGGGTCTCGATCTCGGAAGGTAGATCTCGATCTCGGTCTCGATCTTGGTCTCACAGGATCAGGTCTCGGTCTCGGTCTCAGTCTCGGACTTGGTGGTCTCGACTACATCACTGAATTGGAAACATCTATGAAGCAAGGCGATCCCGAATATTGCCTAAAAGAAGAGAAATGCTCTTGTTTTTGCACCACAACGGAAAAAAGTTCTAAATCACTGTTGAGTTTTTTTATTCTGAAGACCTCAAGGCTGAATAGGCGGCATCTGACCTACACAGTACTGCCCTCCATTCATTGACTTCATTCCAGGCATTTTATATTGTATTCAATGTATTGTTTTACATTTGTCAAGCTTGTAATGTTTTGTATTGTTTTGAAAATAAAGGAAAAAGGAGAAAAAAGGATGGAAAGCAAGTGCAGGGGTCTAGCAATATTTTACTCTCTTTAAAAAATTTAACGCCTAGACGTTTTTATAAAAAGCTCTGATTATACTAATAGAACTGTAATCGTTAAGGATGGACAGATGTTTTATTTATTCTTGTCATCAGTATTGTGTTGATTTAATATAAAAAGTGTTGCTGGACTGGTTTAGGGGTGGGCCCTGGAGGGCTTTCCATTTTTTTTGTATATAAAATATTTGTAATGGGTTATTATCATATTATGGCAGATTTTCATACAGGCGTTAATTTTCTAATGTCTTGGCCTATATCCGGCCGGATATGACCCATATCCTGCCGGATAAAGGATATTTCGCAATATCCGGTGCACCCCTAATCTCATTACCCTACCCGAATTACTGTACTTAACAATTAGACTGTATAACCATTTCTTATGGCTAATACTCAGTCATCTTTTGCATAGTATAAATGCCGTTATATAATTGTTAATCAATATAAATACCCTTATTGAACTGTTAATCACTGTGAACAAATAACTGATTTATTTTCGTAAACACAAAACAAAGTAATTTCTCCTTATTAAATATTGTTTGTTTGGCTGTAGGCCGAACTGGTGACCCCTGATAACACGCAGTATAATTAACGTAAAGAACGACGCTTGTATAGGAGAACATTCCGCGCAAGATGAGGAGGGAGAACGAACAAATGAAAAAATGAGGTAACCACCCGGGAATCGAACCCGGGTGAGGCCCATGGTGTAATGGTTATCATATCTGACCGGCAATCGGAAGATCCCGGGTTCGATTCCCGGTGGTTACCTCATTTTTTCATTTGTTCGTTCTCCCTCCTCATCTTGCGCGGAATGTTCTCCTATACAAGCGTCGTTCTTTACGTTATATATATATATATATATATATATATATATATATATATATATATACCTTACAAAGGTTTATATATATATATATATATAATCTGCTACTATTTTTAGTAATTCGCTATTTTTTATTAATTTTACTGCTACTTTATAAAATAAGAGTTGGCAACACTGCACGCAGTTCACCTTTTTTTCAGTAGAAGCTATAGAAGGGTGAAGTCGGGTTAAGTCATTGCAAAAAACAAAAAGAACAGAATCGAACGCTACATTGTGTGGGTGTGATATGTATGGATATATTGAGTAAAGTGTGGGTGTGAACAATGAAAACAATTATAAGAATAATAGACTTTCATGTTATGTGCTATTTTGTTCTATTTGAAATAATTAAAAAGTTATTTATATTTAAAAAACCTGGACTTTATAACAACTCTGGATATACAGTGTGTATGTATATATATAACTGGATTTACAGTATATATATATATATATATATATATACATATATATACACAATAATAAGTTTCTCAGTGCTGAAGTGGAACATTATTTGCATAAGATAATGATGCCAAGCACTGTGTACTTCCTTTTATAAACAATAGTATCAATCGAAAATCAACGAAACACGCCAAACAAACAAAAAAAAGCAACTAAACGAGGACAAGGGAAAAAAAAAAAAACAATAAAAATAAGAACTTCAAAATTGGCTTTATTTTCGGCAAATTTTGAAACTCAAATTTTTACAGTTATTGAAAGATAAGAAAAGAGAAAGTTTAAAATACCAATTTTTAGGAGACAGATTTCAATATATATATATATATATATATATATATATATATAATATATATATATATATAGGGTGAACCAAATGTAGGTGGACAGTAAATGATAAACGTTTATTTTGAGAATACATATTTAATTTTTTTGTATACTATAATACAAAATAAAATTTAAATAAATTTAGTTATAATATTTAATATAATAAAACACAAACACCATAGTTATAATGAACACCATAGTTATAATATAATATAACACAAACCGTATTCAACCTACTGTCCATCTACTTTTGGTTCACCGTGTATATATATATATATTTATTACACGTCACTGTAAACATACACTGGAACAATTTCTCTCCCTGTTTTCCTTGACTGTTTAAAATTTTCACTTGTAACAGGAAAGTTACGTAAATATTCACCGCAAAGACCAAAACTAAGAATTATCTCAGTTTTTATTGTTAAAACACGAATTTGATGTTTAAGTTTTTGGCAGTGCAATATTATTATTATTATTATTAATATAATTTAAATTTTATAAATATATAATTTACAATTTATATCCCTAATATAATTTACATTTCAAATGTAAATATGTTTAATTGTGTTGTCATTTGACAAACAGTGGTTAAGATATTTACCTGTTAATTAATATTTTATTACCTGTCTCTATAAATACAGTTAGGAACGATTATAATTATTAAGTGTATGAATATTCAAAGTTTTGCTTATTCGTGAAATGTTGATTTTCACGAGTTTCCAAATAGGGAAAAAAATAATTTTCTTTTTTGATGAATTATAACCATGGGTAAAGGAATGATTGGTGTGGTTTTGGTGCTTATTTTAAATATTTATTTAAAATATTTATTTTAATTTGGGTTTCTCTAAAAATGAAGGTGAATTCTTAAAAAAAATTTAATTTTTTTTTTTCTGATATATGGCATCTCAAAATTTCAAGAACTGTCTGTAAAAATAAAATAATTTTTGTTTATTTTATTTACTTAAATTATCATATATATATATATATATATATATGTGTGTGTGTGTGTGTGTGCACCTTTTTATTTTATTTCCTTGTTTTTCTTTTTTAGTCTTAGCTTTGGGTAGTTTTCATTATTATTATTATTGATTTATTACGTGTCTTATTTTTATTTCTGTTTTAGTCATAATTTTTAGTTTTTTAAATTTATTATTGCCATGGAAATAATGTCATTTTCGTTATTAGAATATAAAAATGTATTAGTATACAAATTTTCAGCTAAATCCCGTGGGGTCGTCCATTTGGAAAAGATCCCATATTTTATAATAATGAGACCATTTTAAACGTTAAAATAACATTAACTCTATTCAAAAAACTATAAAAAGAAGGATGTATATTTCTTATGCTGTAAATAAATTCTCAATTCGTTACAGCATAATAAAAATAACTTAAATAATGTTACGGACATTAGCCAAAAAGTCATATTTAGTATGTGTATTAATTATAATAACTGTATGCTTATTGAATAACATTTCAATAACGATTTGGGTAGGAAATAAATGGGTATCGTACCCAGTCACTCCTGAGGTAAAATATTCATTCATGAAACCTGATCAGAGCGTAGCCGAGCTGACGTTAAAAGCTCTGTTGAGAGATATCCATAAAGAAAAAAGACTAAATTCTTTACAAAAGAAAGCTTCGTTGGACACATTTTTGTTTTCTTATTTCCCTCAACCCCACTTCAACATGTCCACGTCTTTTGAGGGTTCGTTCACCCGTCCTTCGCTTAAGGAAAGGAATTCCTACTTCAGGCTTATCCTGCAGAAGTTGAAAGCTCATTTTGATAATGCTGACAGTATTCCATGCAAGAAAATGGTTACAGTTGGAGGGTGGAGTTGCGAGAAGAGGAGTGATGGAATGAAGTAAGGATTTTATCTATCTCAGTGCCTGTCTGTCTATCTATCTATCTATGAAAACTGCCTTCCTATTCCTATCAGCATATCGTTTTCATTCATTTACACTCTAATACAATTTAATATAATGTTTTGTAGACTATTAGATACAGCCCGTTACTATCCAAAAGTTATCGAATTTTTAGGGTACTTTTTAATCATTCATTATTCTGCAGAGGGTAAACTTTATTACGTCAAAGAGGTTCCTATTTTTGGAAATTTATTGAGCCCATTTATTAAATAAAAATGGGATCACCTGAAGATCAGGGCCCCCAGCCTTCGTTAGTTAGCCTTATAAGGCTAACTAACGAAAATATCACGACTTAACCTAACCAATCGTTAGGTCAACTGTACGCCCTTGGCGATTGGTTAGGTTAAGTCGTGATATTTTCGTTAGTTAGCCTTATAAGGCTAACTAACGAAGGTGGGGGCCCTGATCTTCAGGTGATCCTAAAAATGTTATGCATACATAAGATTTCGAGCAAACACACTAAATACTGTCTTTCATTTAAACAAAAGGCTTGTTTGGATTTTAGACTAAGGTAGTAGTGTGTTCAAAATTATGAGACGAAATTTTGTTAAAAATCAACTGAAAAAAAATTGTTAGTTGAAAATAAATTTGGTTTAGATTAAACAAAATTATATTTACTTAGATTTAATCATTTTTAAATTTCCTACATGAAGTCAGTCCCAATTCTAAGTAAATCTAAGCAAAACTTGGATCACCTGAAGATCAGGACTCCCATGTATTCTTGTTTTTGCTTTATAGTACCAAGTATAATAATAAATTAAATTGAATGCCCGGTTAGGTCAAGTACACCCTTCACGATTGGTTAGGTTAAGTCGTGATATTTTCGTTAGTTTTAACGAAGATATCATTTGGTAATTGAGGCTGGGGCCCTGATCTTCGAGTGATCCCAAAACTTATTTTGAAATAATATAATTTATTCAATTCAGTTTTAACGAAACTTTCATAATTTTGAACACAGTATTTTGTTAGTCTAAAATTTAAACAATTTTTTTTTTTATTCAAACTAAAGATATTTTTGAATGAAGAATTAAATTATAATTTTTCATATGAGATGAGACATTTCCCTTTAATAAATTATATAGTTAATCACTTGGAAATGAATAATTTAATTAAAGATTGGAGCAATCCAAGAATAAGCACTCCAAATCAATTTAGGGTGCTTTTTCTTGGATTGGGGTCGAACGAGGATGCTTATTCTTGGATTGCTCTAAAATGGAGTTAAATTGAGTTAATTGCTCTAAAATGGTTAATTGACTGCCCAGTTACGTTAATTGGACGCCCATGACGATTGGTTAGGTTAAGTCATGATATTTTCGTTAGTTTTAACGAAAATATCACGACTTAACCGGATCACCTGAAGATCCGTCACCACAGGCTGGGGTGACGGATCTTCAGATGATCCACTTAACCTAACCAATCGTCAAGGGCGTACAGTTGACCTAACCTGGCATTCAATTAACCTAACGGGGCATTCAATAATTTTACCGTAGGTTTCGATATATTTACGAATAAGTCCTGAAATGTAAAAATCATTCAGAAGTTTGAGGGCAAGACCGCAAGATGACAGCATCAACTTTTCAAACTGAAGTGTTACCATTATTGGTTGAAGATCCATTGCCAGTAATAAATTGGTGGAAGGGAAAAAATCTTATTAAAAAAGTGATGCTGTGTGCTAAGTGCGATCAAGAATGACCTGGACAAAGTTTTCGAGGAATGTTGATGTTAAAATCCTTTAATTTGGATTGAGGTCGAACTGGGGTGCTCTTTCTCGGATTGGGGTCTAACTGGGGTGCTTATTTTTGGATTGCTCCTAAAGATTTTCAGCTCAACTTTCGACATAATCGTTCTTGTCTTACTAATTTGCTCGACTTTTTTAAATATTGTAAATATATCTGACAAGAGCAAAACAGTAGATGTTATATATTTCGATTTTCAGAAGGCGTTTGATAAAGTGCCACATAGGAGATTATTAGCTAAACTTCAGTCTCACGGAATTGATGGTAAGGTTCTCAAAACAGACTGAAAATTGGCTAAATGGATGTAAACAAAGAGTGATAATTAATAGAAGGCGTCTAACTGGAAAAGTGTAACTAGCGGCGTCCTTCACGGATTAAGAATATAACTTCAAAATTTGAGGATATCAAACTTGGGGGACGAACAAAATCAGCGGCGGAAATCTGGCAAGTGAATTTTAAGATAAATAAATGTAAAATATTGTATGTAGGTGGAAACAATGTTAAAGAAGAGTATTCTGTGCGCGACAAGAAACTAACGAATGTTAGGGAAGAGAAAAATTTAGGTATCATTGTTGCCGACACTCTTAAACTTCGTAAGCAACATATCGAAGTCGTATTAGAACAACAAAATTAATAAAATCTTAGCATTTATTGGTAGATCATTTGAATTTAAGGCCTTAAGCGTATAGGCTACGTCCCATAGTTGGTGTCATTTTTAATTAAGGCCGAATAGGCTATTGCTACTCTACAGTACATTCTAAATTTCATCTCTCTGTTCATTACCTTGTTTTTGAAAGTGAATAAAATGACAACTCGTAGAGAAAAGGCAAAAATTGTTACATTTGTGCATGAAAATGGTTCAATTGTTGCTGCTCAAAAACGTTTTCGACGTGAAATGAACAAGCCACCACTTGAAAGACAGCATACGAAGATGGGATGATCAGTTTGAGGAAACTGGAACTGTACTGAAAGGGAAATCTCCCTGAGGGCTGAACAAACCTCTTGAAAGAATGAATGCAGTTTGTGAAGCATTTACCGGAAGCCCTAGAAGTCAATTAGAAGAGAAGAGGATGAGTTGAACATACCGGGCTCCTCTGCTCATAGAATTCTTAAAAATGAATTGCATTTTAAAATTTACAAAGTGCAGGTGCTCCAGCAACTTTTAGAAGAAGATTATGAAATCAGAATAAACACATGCAATGATTTAATCGAAAGGATAGAATCAGATGAACACTTACTACCAAATCTCATTTTTAGTGACGAGGCTACATTCCATATTTCAGGCAAAGTGAGCCGCCATAACTTTAGGATTTTGGGTAAACACAACCAACATAAAATCTGAACATAAGAGGGATTCCCCTAAAGTAAATAGCTGGTGTGCTTTGTCACGTTATCGCATTCCTTTTGACAAACGAACTGTAACTGGCGGTTCTTACCTGGAAATACTAGAGGAGATTTTTAATTCCACAGTTGCAAGGAACTCCCTGCTTGTTACAACGAACAAACTTCCAATAAGATGGAGCACCACCACATTTTGCTCGAAATGTTCAAACATTTTTGAATGAAACATTTCCAGGAGGGGAGGACCTACAAAATGGCCTACTCGCTCCGCCGATTAATATATATTCATCAAACAAAGTAGTAATGATGATGATGATGATGATGATGGGGTTGTTTAACCTCCTTCGCAACATCTAAGGTCAATGACGGAGAGAACCTACAGCTTAACGTCGGATCCGAACTACGGGTCGCTACATAATCTGGATGCAAAAGATGGCCTCCCATCCAACTACTACACACACCCAATGTTCAATGTCGCTGATCGACGGGAAGCGGTGTTACGACACTGGCCACAACGTAACCCAACAAAATAGTAATAAACGACATAGATCTTTTCATCATCTAAACTTAAAACACTATATCATAAACTGTACTGTCAGAAAGAATTATCAAAATACAATTAAAATAAAGTAAAAATTGACTATTTCTTTCCTTTCCTTGAGACTAACTGTTTTTCCACTTTCATATTTTTATCCTTTGTGTATTCCAGAGCTCTCTGTATGGATTCCATGAGATTATTGAGCAATGAAGGATGTTTGGTGTATTCCTTCGGTGCTGGGAATGATTTTTCCTTCGAAAAGGAAATCTCCAGGTTTGGTTGCAATGTTTTCGTTTTTGACGACGATGAAGTACAGAATTACAACACGCTGATGAGACAGAAGTAAGATACTTTTGTATATATGCAGTTTTGCGGCCACGTGTTGTTTTTTTAAGCATAGGCGGAAGTCATGCCCATTGCCCACGACCCCTGACAGGCCGAAAGTTGATGGCATGGAAGCTTGCTAACTAATCTTCTACTACCGCCTAACCTACCGCGCACCTAACCAGGATATAAGATTAACCCTGTTTGGTATCACGTATAAAATGGGCGTGGCTTACGACTTTCTGAGCAAATGAAATCATTGTTTACCTTTCATACATCGTAAGGCTTACTTAAGTCGAGGTAGGGGGCAGCCAGGGGGAGGGACGGGAACCATTTTCATACCAAGTGCCAAAATGCAATGGAAATTGTTTTGAAGGCTAGTCTAGTGACACTTTTACATATTAAGTAATACCTTTTAACCTTTCAGATGTTCTGTGCGATGATTATATATATATATATATATATATATATATATATATATTAGGGTGACACTTATTTTCGAAAGTTTGAATTTTTATCGGGACGGGCGCGTTTCTGGTTCCATTTTGTCAAAACATATCGTGTGTAAAATATTTTTGAAATAAAACAATATTTAGAACTGCCTCAATACGGTCAAAGTTTGTATATTTTCTCGAAAAGTAGAAATTTTAGATCATGATGTTCTATGCCTCTAGCAAATAAAATATCACTTCTAGTTTGTTCAAGCTACTAATCTTGACCTAAAACATATAACTGGACTTCATACTTTCAACTCTAGGTCCCCCTCAACTCGAGTATTAGCCCCTCAAGGGGGGGGTATCATGGGCGCCCATCTCCCTCTCATTGTTGCCTACTTTGCAGAGGTCACGGTGGACTTGCGGGCGGTTGGGAAGTCACAGCGGTGCTTCTCGACCACTTGTAAGAGGAACTGCCTTTGGTCTTCACTCTTGGTAAGGGCCAGGTTGAAAGACTGCATCAACGCCACCCCGCGCTCCGCGAAGTCATTGACAACTTGAAGGGCCTGGACTCGGCGGGATGCGGCGATGAAGGCTGGGTCCGTCCGCCACTCCTCCGGATCCTTGAGCAGGAAGGCGGTGCTGATGTCCAGAACCTTGAAGAACTCCTTTGATGTAGTCGTTGTGAACTTGGCCAATGTATTGTTGGCGATTGAGGCGGTGGACAGGTCCACATTGATACGCCGCGGGGGATCCTCCGATCCTTCCTCTTCTTCCATCGCTTTAATCATCTCCCGCTTTGTCGCCAAGTCGATACCCTCGTCGAAGATGGCCAGGGTGACGAGGCGCTCGCTCAAGTACCATAGGTGCCTGGCGAAGACTGTCGCCGTCGCCTTGGCCACCGCTGAGTCCGGATAATAGACGAGGGCCTTGAGCAGCGCGAGGTCCGCGGCTGGGGCCGTTGCCGGGAGCGGCGCTTTGTACCAGGCCGTCACGTGGATGGACACGGCGAAGATGGTGAATCGCCGGATTCCAGCCGCTTCGCCTGACGACATCTGAAACTGTTCCCGGAACAGGAACAGTTTGATGGCATAGATGACTTTTGCCATCCAGCGCGCGCGATGGAAGGCGCCGGGACGAGCGAACCGGGCACCCCGCTTGTTCGGACCGCCCAGCACAATTACAGAGAGCTCCAGAAGTTCCCTGTAGTCATCACGTGGATGTTGACCGTCGAGGAGGCGGCTGAATTCGATCAGCAGGTCGTCGCGGGCGTCCTTCAGGTGCTGCGGCATGGTTCCATCCTCGGAGGGCTTCGCTTTGGTTTGATCGATGAAGTCCCACTGGGCGGCGAATCGTTTGAACAGGAGGATGTCAGGACCAGTAGAGGGACCGAGGCACGCCGTGAATGCCTTCTCGCACACCAGTTCGTGGATGTGGTGGCGGCAAGCCAAATGAAGCACTGTCTTCTCGAGTTTCTGCTCAATGATATAGCAAGCTCCTCCTGAGAGTCCTGTGTTTGAGGCGGTGGTGTCAAAAGAGAGGGCACAGATCCGTCCCTTGATGTCCCAATCCTCGAGGGCAGAGAGGACGGCTTCCGCCATGGCGCGGCCGGTGCCGTCGGGGAGGCTGGGCACAGCCAGAAGCTTGTCGACGTTCTCCCCAGACACCAGAACTGGAAGGCGATCTTCAGCAGGGCCTCCGTCAGCCGCTGGTACGATTTTCCCGTCCCAGTGAACGGTCAGCGGCACAGTAGGATGGAAGGCTGCCTTCATTTCCGCTGCTGCCATAGCACGGAACTTTGCTCGGTCGCGGCGGGAGGATTCGCGGTTCAAGACCAGCTCCTCAGGGTCGTGGCCCAAGCTCCTCGCAGCCGCCGACAGCAAAAAAACACCTTCTCGGTCGGTAAGTTTCGTCCGATCCATCGCTGCGGAGAGATCAGGGTGATCATCTTTTTCGACGCGCGGAATCGCTTGGGTGGTAAAGGGGTCGTAGATGCTTCTGCATTCGACGTGGACGGGCCCGGGAGAGAGAGCTCTTCCTCTTCTTCTCGGCGACGACGCCGTGTCGGTGACCGAGTCGGGCTGCTTGCACCTGAGCTGGAGCTCGATGCCAGTTCGACGAGTTCTTCTCGGCTCTCTCTGTTCGCCCTTTCATCATCTTGCCGGCGGCTCCTTTCCGCTTCCTGTCTCCTCGCACGCTCCTCCTCAGTGTGCAGCGTCATGTCACGTGTGGAGGAGATGCGGCCGCGCCGCACCTCGGCCCTTTGTCCCGTCAGGAACTCCCTGTCCTCTTCGATTGTGATCATCGACATCGCCTGTTCGTGTGCGATGTCGAAGAGGCGGTCAAGGGATGAGAGGAACTCGGCCTCGTTCCTGATTTGGGTCACAGTGCGCCGTTTCGAGTTCTTGTTCAGAGCCCGCCACTTCTCGTACATTCGGAGAACCTTGTCCCTTGCGCGTTGGTCTTTCTGCGTAGGAATACGGGACCGCTCCCAGAATTCCTTGACTGCGGTCACTGTCTCAGCGGCTGCTTCCTTGATCGGCTTCTTGACGTCAAGGTGAAGGTGGAAAAAGTACTGAAGCGCCTGCTTTCCCGTAGGCAGCATGCTTCCTGTGATGCTGTGGTCCACGGTCCCCAGGAGATAGACTGCTGTTTTAGATCTTGTTGCCGAAGCCATCACGTCGTTTCAGAACTCACTGAAAAAGAGAATGAAACACTGTTAGTGTTGGCAAAACTCGTCCCAACCCATTTTCTACTTAGAATAACATGTTCTTTCGCCTGTATCAATATTTGGATAAACTCGTGTTACACCCTGTATAATACCTCATTTTAGTCTTCTGTACACCAGTGCGGAAGACTAAACCAACGACTCTGACCGTCCGTCTGTCTGTCTGTTATCATTTTTCAACTCAGAAACTACAGCAGCTATCGAAACGAAAAACTGACATGATAACAGAACGCCATGAGTACTTTTCGACAAAAAGTATAAACTTTGACCTCGTTGAGGCAGTTCTAATTATTATTTTATTTCAAAAATATTTTACACACAATGTTTTTAGACGGAATGACACCAGAAATGCGCCCGTCCTGATAGAAATTCCCAAAAAATGAAAAACACCCCAAATAAGTGGCACCCTAATATATATATATATATATATATATATATATCGTAACCTCGTAGCAGTTTCGTGCTTCACGAAGGTGAAACTGGTGGCCCCGCCTCAGGCTGTCTTGGTGGAGGAGCGAGTTGCTACTAGACTCTTGTTAATTACTTCATTGTCTATATCTGTTAACATGATAATGAATATACAGGGTGTCCTAGAAGTCTGGACTCATAGGGAAAATCGACATTATATTTTTAAAGTGAAACAAAAATTTCTAATGTCAGTTTTACATATTTCAGGAAAGAAAATACCCTGATGGTTCAATATACCAATCAAGAGAAGGTGGAACTGGTATTGCTACATGTTTCCGGAAAAAGCCAGAGGGAGACATGTTCGTAAAATAACTGACATGCCTCCCTCTGGCTTTTTCTGGAAACATGTAGCAATACCAGTTCCACCTTCTCTTGATTGGTATACTGAGCCATCAGGGTATTTTCTTTCCTGAAATATGTAAAACTGACATTAGAAATGTGTTTGTTTCACTTTAAAAATATAATGTCGGTTTCCCTGAGTCCAGACTTCTGGGACACCGTGTGTGTGTATATATATATATAATTTTTTTTTTAAGTTCGGGAAGAACCGATTCGCCTCTATTTAAAAGGGCATATCTCGGCGGAAAAACAAAGAAAAAGTGAGAGGAAAGACAGAGGAAAAAGAAAGGGTGGAGGGGACAGTCGAAGTGGAAAAAGACCAAGGATGACAAGGACTGCAGGATCGAGCCCCATCAACCTTGGGTGCTAGGGCCGGGAGGGCGCACGTGAAACCTCCAGGAACAAGCACGTACAAACGAGCACAAAGAGCACTCAAGAGCACGAGCTTAGAACCCCTTGCGGGTATATATATATATATATATATATATATATATATATATATATATAATGAAAATAACCACGAAGGAAAAAGGAAACAGAATGTTGGTCAAGCACTTTCGTCTAATGACATCCTCAGGAACACTGAAATAAATAACAAGTTCGAGACTATATATAGGTCACAAAAAAATAAAATTGTGGGAGGAGCATACAAATTTATAAGGAAAAGTTACCAGAGTTTTAGCACTTTGCCCCTCTTCTCTAAATCTGTTTTGAACGAATTCAAAACAACAGGATCAAGCGTAAGAAAAGGCCCTGGCTAATGTTGAAATTATTTGTAAGTTGAATAATAGCGGACTCAACAATACTTCTATTAACAATGTTGTTTGAGTGAAACAAAATTTGAAGCATTATTCCAATCAATACAGTGGGATAACTCTGATAAATGGACGAAAAGGGCACTGGACGAATATCCCGTTCTAACGGAATATTGATGCTATTTTACACGCGTGTGCAGATCCTTTCCCGTCTGTCCAATGTAAAAGGAATCACATTGTTTACAATCAATTTTATAGATAATGCCTGAATTATTGGTAGGACTATTCTTTACTATGATATTTTTCACAGTATTGTCATATGAAAATACTACATTAATGTTCAAAAGTTTTTAAGTACATTAGCAATGCCTAAAAAGCCTGGGAAAAATGGAAGTACTAAAATATTCTTCGACAAAGTGCGAGGGTTATTAATTCACATAACAAAGTTCGTTTTGTCTCGTTAAGACAAGATTCCAGATATATATATATATATATATACACACACACACAAGTTATTCACTAGTGTTTGCCTTTAAAAATAACATATTTTTTAATATACTTATGTGTGCCAGTTGGGATAGTTTGGTGTATCATACTTTGGCAGATTGCCAACTCCTACCTAGTCTAACCTATCACTTTTAATATGAAAATAGTTACCCCTAAAATAAAAGCTAAGTACGTCGTTTAATTAACTAAATTTTTAAATAAATTTAAATAATGTATTTTATCTTTTATTCAATATTTTTTCAGAATATTATTTTTCAAAGTCAGACTCGGGACTAAAGTGAATGTTCTCCAGACGCATTATATTGGTGGCAAAGAGGCTTATTCTTTCTTATATCGACCTCTCGATAACATTATGTACTTATTAGACCACGACAGTGCTTATTTAGATGCGTTAAAAATTGATATAGAAGGGTTAGAATGGGAGGTATTCTCCGACTCTATATGTAAGGTAAATATCTCATTTTACTTTTCTTTTAAAGTAATTATAATCACTTAGGAGAGCAAGAAACTGGCACGGGCTCAGGCCAACTAATGTGACATATTGCTTTAACTCCTATATTATTATTATTAACATCATCATCGGGAGTCGAACCTCCGACCTCACTCTCTTCATTTCGCTCATAGGAAAACGGTGTCACGCATTGAGTTACTGATGCTCGCTTTGATGGGTAAGGTCATTGATGAATATTATTTACTCATTGAATTTAGTGGTTTACGCTCTTGTTATACTGCATTTCTTATACTAGTTTTTTAATTTCGGAAAAAAGTTCGCCTATAAACATGAAACTTGGATATTTTATTCTTTTTGTTGGCATTAATAAAGGTTTAGAAACAAATTCCGATCCTTGGTGATTATTATTTTTTTTTTTTTTACAAAACATTTACGTTCCTAGGCGAACTTTATTCCGCAACTGCATCATATGTCGTAGCATATTTTGCATTGGTGAGTAATTTTCAAAATTTTGCAATTGCTAATTTATTTATTTAAATTTATCTACCATTAAAAGTTTTTAATTATTATATAATTATAAATAGTTGTATAGTATAAAGTAATGATGATGTTTAATTTTAAGTAATTATTATTATTATTATTATTATAAAAGGTGTTCTAAAACTAGCTGGTAAATTTTTATATGTCTGTCGATCAGTAGTTGGATGTTGTGAACAATGTATTCAAGTTGAAGGAAGACACTTTGAGCATCTAAAATAAACAATTAGTGTTGCTGTATTTGAAATAAAAGTGTTAAATATCGCATAATTTTTGTTAAGATATCGTGTTCATATAAAAGTTTACTAGGTAATTTTAGAACACCCTGTATGTATATATATATATATATATAACCGAAAATGCAGCAATAAGATGCGATTTCTCTCAAAAACTGCATGACTTTATTTACATGAATTGGGATGATAGGAAAATATCTCTCGTCTCGAACGCGAACCAGATCGTAGGAATCAAATTTGTGTGTGACGCATGTATCATACACAGACTGTAAACTCCTTTGCGATATTTAAAGAAATGGAGAAAGCAAATTCGAGCGTTACAAAAACGGCCGGACAAATGGGGAAACGGGAGTCTGGAAATATCCCAATGAAAATTCGGGTGGATGAGAGAGAAGACGAAATAATGAATAACAATATAATACGGAATGAAGACAGCTGAAAGAAAAGAGACGGGTAAAAGTTGCGAGGTAGGTAAACTGTCCAACGAACAAAATGATAAAAAGATAAAAAATAAAAACGTGGGAAATAAACCGCCAAAGAAAAATAATGATAATATCAAAATTAAGAACATAGAAGATAACCAGATAAGAAGTAGAAGCGTAGAAAATACCGTCTGTAAATACTACGCGAAAGAGTACTGCAGATATCGGGATGGGCAATGCACTTATGCACATCCCACATTATGTAATACACATTATACAAGAGGATATTGCAAATTTGAAAAAAAGTGCAAGTTCCACCACATTACTGTCTGCAACACCTATGCATGATATGGGAGGTGCAAATACGGACAAAAATGCCGTTTTGAACGGAACGGGTGAACGGGAAAAACGAACATCAAAGAGGGTTACCAATTTTTTAGACGTAGCTAACACGATTCAGCTGCTAAATACCATCCAGCAAATACAAAGTCAGCTGACAAATATAGGAATCCGAGAGCCGGACAGAAGGCACGCACAAAACCACTTCATGCGTTATCGGGACAACAGGTACCGACGAAGATAAAGAGAGGCAACTCGGTGGACCGCAAGACAACGAAAATGATAGAGAAAAAAATAAAATAATCCTAGCCAACATTCAGGGCCTTAAATCAAATCATTCCCCGGACAAAGTTTTATACCTGAAAGGACTCGTGCAAGAAACCGGAGCAGACTTTGCATGCCTCACGGAAACCCATCTAAAGGACTGCCAGGCGAACTGTGAAAACTGTGAGTTCTGTACTGACAAAAAAGAAATACAAATTGAAAACTATAACATCCTCCGAGCTGACAGAACAGTGAGACGTAAAGGAGGATGTGCTATTTACACACGCGAAATGGCAGAAATGACTATAAGTACCTCAAACAGCTACGTAGAATGTGTAGCCGCAAAAGTTGAAAAATTAAATATGGTACTAATTGTAATGTACAGACCCCCGAACACACCAACCTCAAAATTCTGATTCCATTACAGAAGAAATGAATCTGGGTAAAAGAGCTACACTCTCCAACCCCAAATATTTTTCTCTGTGGTGATTTTAATTTTCCATTCATGAAATATAAAAGGATAGGAAAAAATATATGTGTACACCAGGAGAAGGGAGACACACGGGAAGACCAGGAGCAGGTAAAAATGCTACTAGTCCTGCTGATGAATTTATGTTAACACAAAAAAAACAACTACCTAGATTTGGTGTTCACAAACAACAGCAGCCAAATTGATAATGAAGAAATATCCCCAACTATAATATCGGATCATAACATTATTGAAATAACAACCAATATAAAAAAAAAACAGAAAAGAAAAAAACACAAACAACAGAAAGAAGCAAATTCGAAATTTTTTATTTTCACTCCAATGATATAAACTGGGAAGATGTTGCATCCAGCATGGAAGTAATAGATTGGAAATCCATCTTCGAGGCCAAGACAACGGAAGAGATGCTAAAGACCTTAGAAGAGAAGATGCTGGAAATTGTGGAAAGACATGTCCCAAAAATACAACAATGGGGAAAGAGAAGCAGGTTCCAAAGACAAAAGAGGTCATTGTTCCGAAAGAGAAAAAGAGTGACTGCAAAATTAAGTAAAGATAACATCAGAAAAATATTAAATGATAAACTTCAGAGTATCGATTGCGTCATACAGGAACTAATTGAGAAGCATACAGAAAAAGAAGGCGGCGATGCTATAGAAGCGATAAAGGTTAACTCAAAGTACTTCTATAATTTTGCAAAAAGGAAGTCGAAAAACCATGCGACTATCGGACCTTTTAAAAACGAAGACAATGCTTTATCTGATGATCTAACAGAAGTATCTGAAATATTAAGAGCTCAGTACGAATCATCTTTCAGTATCCCAAAAACTGACAAACTGATATGCGATAGAAACGCGTTCTTTGAAGAAGAACTACAAGGGGAAAGTATAACGGACTTTGACTTTAGGACAGATGATATTACAGTTATTACACGAGCTATAGGGAAACTAAAAGCACATTGAGCGGCAGGACCGGACAAATGGAATGCCACACTGATCAAAAACTGCAAGAATGCAATCGCTGAGCCCCTATATTGGATATGAAGACGATCACTAGACACGGGAGAAATACCGGGCATCCTGAAGAGCGCGAACATAGTCCCAATATATAAGGAGGAGATCGATCCGAGGCCAAAACTATAGGCCAGTGTCTCTTACATCTCATCTCACTAAAATATTTGAAAGAATAGTTAGACAGAAAATCTATGGCTTTTTGGAAACTCAGAAAAAATTAAATGATAACCAACATAGGTTTCGATCAGGCAGATCATGCCTATTACAACCAATGGAACACTACAACATTATTGATGCACTGGAAAGTAATGAAAACTATGATGTACTATACACAGACTTTGCCAAAGCGTTCGACAAGTGTGACCATGGAATCATAATACATAAACTGAAATATATGGGAATAACAGGAAAAGTAGGGAAATGGATATATAATTTCCTTAGTGAACGGCGGCAAGTCGTTACACTACAAGGAGTATCTTCATCAGAACTCCTCAGCTCAATACCACAAGGAACAGTATTAGCTCCACTCTTCTTCATAATCATGCTAACTGACATAGATGAGGACGTTGCCAGAGACAGCACAGTAACATCCTTTGCCGATGACAAAGATCAGTAGAAAAATAAGAAACCCAGGAGATATAGGATCTCTACAAACCGACATGAGCAGAATCTACAAGTGGACGGAAGACAACAATATGAAGTTAAACGCTGTGAAATTTCAGCTGTTATGGTACGGAAAAAAACAAAGACCTAAAACCCATGGAATATTATACCCCAAATGGACAGGAAATTCAGAGAAATTCTAAAGCAAAAGATTTAGGGGTTGTAATGACGATGATGCGAAATTTGAAACAAAATAAGATAGCAGTAAACAGAGCAAGGAGAGTAACTGCGCAGATACTGAGAACCTTTAAACGAAGAGAGAAGAATATAATGATTCCTCTACTGAAAACACTGATCATACCCAAATTGGAATACTGCTCGGTCCTAACATACCCTAAAATATAAAAGAAGACATTAGACAACTAGAAGGTATTCAGAAAAGCTTCACAGCCAAGATCAATGGGTGCAAAGAACTAAATTACTGGGAAAGGTTAGGTTACGCAAATTAAACCTATATTCACTGGAAAGGAGGAGAGAGAGATACACCATTATTTACACTTGGAAAATAATGGAGATACTCTGAACCCTGTAACTCCCCAAACAACAGTGTAAAGTAGAAAAGGAAGTGTGTGTGTGTCGTGTTCCCAAATTAAAGGCGAGACAGGGACATCCTTAACCCTGAAAGTAAGGTTACCATACGTCCGGTTTTTCCCGCACATGTCCGGGAAATTTGAATATTTATAACATTGATTTTTTTAAGCCATAACACTTGTTCTTATTTATAGATACTCATTATAGACGACATGTAGTACACAGTATATATAACACATTAATACAACGTGAGTTGGTAGATACTGATACAGATACACCCCCACTCTCCGGAGTGTCCTCTTTTTTGAAAGTTCAAATATGGTAACCCTACCTGAAAGAAAATAGTTTGTTGTGAAAGGACCGAAACTGTTTAATCAGCTGCCCAAAGACCTAAGAAACACGAGTGGTGTTGCAGTGGACATCTTCAAAAGATTAGACGCCTGGCTCAGAACACTCCCCGATGAGCCGGGCGTACCTGGCTATGTGAGGTGGAGTACCAGAAACCAACTCACTACTTCACCAGGCCAACTCGAGAGGAGGGGCGACAAGCTTGACCTTCGTGAGATGAGAAATCATCGCATGGAACATTTGAAAGGGTGTGTGTGTGTGTGTGTACATACATACATACATACATACATACATATATATATATATACAGTATATATATTACAACGCTTGCCTTAATTTTAAAAATATATTAGTTATACAATGTCTCTTGTTCTTTTTAAGAAAAACTAAGAGAAAATGAGATTTAATGTTTTTAGGAGAAACTTCTTTATATGTTATGACACAATGATAAGTGGGAATAGGTCCATGGTTATAGGATCTTCAAAAGTTACCCAAAGATACCGTCACCCTAAACTTATCTTTTTCAATCCCTAATCAACGGAATAGCATTCGTAAAGCTTTGAATTTGTATGCATTGCTCTTTATCAACATGGTCTGAAACTAAATCGAACAGGAACGCAGAATTGACAAATGAGCTAAGCTTTCATTTTAATAATGTCCTTTGGGGATTTGTTAACAATCTCTCTTGATGTGAATATATTTAAATAAAATTTTAGTTGTAAAAACTGCATTTATAATTTTTAAAACTGCAATTCTCACTTGCTGTAATTTCTGTAATTTTTTTTTAAACCATTTCTGCAATGAAAAAAATAAGACTCCACAATTTTTATTTTTTATATAGACTTTAATGAATTATTTTCTATCAACTTTTAGGGAAATATTTTGAAGAGAACAGGACAATTACTCCTTGAGTTCCATCTACAAACGTTTAGCAATTTGACAAATGCAAATGAAGATGGCATAATTTCAAGCATTGAAAAGTACAACCAGTTAGTATATATATATACTGTATATATGAGACTTGCAGTGTATTTAATACTTTTTTAGTATATATATATACTGTATATATGAGACTCGCAGTGTATTTAATACTTTCATCATTAGCAGAGCTACCAATATACTTTTATTATTACAGAGGAATAATTTCCATAATATTTATGATAGATTTTTTCTTTAATGTGATATAGCTTAGGAATCATACAATACTTGAAGCAATTCTAGCAGATAAAGTGGTTTGAGTCGTTTGGACTCCCCAACAACGGCAAAGGTCATGTGACGAAGGTGGGATTCGAACCACGGGTAGCTACATTATATGAACGCAAAGGACAGTTACCCATTCAATTACAACCCAGACCCAATGTCGTTTAACTTAGCTGATCGAATGGGAAGCGGTGTTGCAACGTGGTCACGACTTAGCCTTCAAACAAATAATGATAGTAATCTTTTCGATACCAAAGATTCGCTGTCGAAAGTACATTTTCGTAAAACTGAGGCATATTCACAACCATCTACTAACAATTTTTTATGCAAAATTACAAATGACCGTCATATATAACCCTTACTATACTGTAAATATGTTTGAAGTTGCCTTTTTACATCCTAGGTTGTTGGTAAAATGTCACCATATATGAATGCAATTTAACTGGAATTCAACATTACATAGACATATTCTCGAACTGAATACCTTTATTCTTTTGTTGTCAGAGTTTTCGATTGTCTTCTGAATAATGGCTTCCAACTCGTTACATTCCTTCCTAATGAACTGAGACCAACCATTACTGTCTTTCAAGAGTTTGTTTTCTACGTGTACTCTGAGCAACTTTGGATCAACAGGAACTTCAGCCCACCAAACAGACAACCCTCTCATTATTTTAATGAAAGCGATGCTCAGTATTATCGAAGAATTATAGAAGAAATAAAATGATAACAGATTACTTCAGTTTTGTTTGAGAAAGTTTGTGTATTTACAATTCGGGATCGAACTCTCTATTAAGACCGTTCACTGTGTCTACTTTAGAACAGAGAATGACAACGAGACTTTGTATAAAGGGTGTTTCAAAAGTCTTTACCCTTTTTTTCCCCAAGGACCCTAAGGTGACCATACATTCAACACAAACCTTTATAAAATGTTTATTGATTTTCCGCCAACTTGGTGCATCTTATCCAAACGCGTTCGGAAAGATTTGAGCAGATTGCGGAACAATTGCGTGTCATTTTGCATCGATTCAAGGACCGCTGAAAATACTCGAACAAGTGTCTCACGAGAATTTCGATCTTCGACATCCGGGATCGCATCCAACTGCTCCTCGAAGTGTGTGCACACACTGCACGCTCTGACAGTTATGTTCACTCCGGTGTTGAACGTATGGTCACCTTAGGGTCCTTGGGGAAAAAAAGGGTAAAGACTTTTGAAACACCCTCTACACAATATTTAAAGATTACATTTGTTAGACTGAATGTACAATTGGGAGTACAATAAAAAGTTTTCTTTAATCCCTGGACGTGTCGAATTGTACTTTTTCGTTTAGTTTCAGAGGACCCCACTTGTCAAGAAAAGAAACGCTTTATCTTCTCTCAATCTGCTTTCGTTGTACTATCAGTGTACTCGTGACAATTACTTTTCTTTAATTAATTAAAAACAGCACATTTAGTCCTATTTTTGACTCTCCTTTCTAAAGTAAACATGACCGACAGCTTTTAGAGTGTGATCTGGGTATTCTAAGTTTATGTTTAGGATCTTTTAAACTATTCCCCCCCCAGCTTCAGAGGGGGGGGGGGACATAGTTTAAAAGGTCAATATTAGGAGAGATAATTTAACAGGTTTTACTTATCTTATTTACAGAATAGAATTATATTATATATTCTATCATATTTCCAGTTTAGAGAGAACCATTATTTACATATGATAAAATTTATTTACATTTACATTATTTACATAGGATAAAATTTGAATGCCCGATTACGTCCTGATATTTTAGTTAGTTTTAACGAAAATATCACGACTAAACCTAACCAATCGTCAAGGGCGTACAGTTGACCTGACTGGGCATTCAATGAACCTGACCGGGTATTCAGTTCACTTAACCGGGCATTCAGCTAACCTAATTGGCATTCAGTTATTTTTGGTGCCCTTCGTGCGGGTAGCAAAAATATCCCGCGTTTTAATGAAAATATCACGACTTAACCTAACCAATCGTCAAGGGCGTACAGTTGACCTAACCGGGCATTCAATAGTTTTATCGTGTTTCGATATAATATATACACACACATACATACATATATATATAAATAATATATACACATACATACATACATATATACACACACACATACATACATACATATATATATACTGTATATATATATACACACATATACATACATATACAGGGTGGGCCGAAAGTCTGGATCCATAGGAAAATATTTATTTTAATACATAAATTACAACAAATGGTAAATACTTAAAATGAATATCAACTTTAACTCGTAAATGCGTATCCGTGATACTGTACAGTAGTTCGTACACCAGTATAAATACTCAAATGCTTTTTTTATTTCAGCCCAGAAATGGCTTCGAATCTAACAGAAGACCGGGTAGAACTTGTGCTCATGTACGCAAGACAGGGCGCTACACACAGAGAAGTTGCTACCGAATTCAATAGAAATCATCCTGATAAGCATCCAGTAACACATGCGACTGTTGGCAAGTTGTTTAAACGTTTCAAAGAAACAGGAAGTGTACATGATCGACGGCGTTCTGGTCGTCCAAAAACTGCAGCTGATGAAAATACCTCTGAAATGGTATGTGAAACTTTAACGAATAGTCCAATAAAGTCAACAAGAAGATTATCAAATGAAACACGCATCTCGAGAACGTCAATTCGAAGAATTATTACAAATCATAAATTCCATCCCTAAGTGTCTCGATGTTAGAGGCCGCCAATTTGAGCATTTGTTATAATTTGTTGTTTATACTGGAGTACGAACCACTGTACAGTATTACGGATACGCATTTACGAGTTAAAGTTGATATTCATTTTAAGTATTTACCATTTGTTGTAATTTATGTATTAAAATAAATATCTTCCTATGGATCCAGACTTTCGGCCCACCCTGTATATATACAGAGATGGGCACGATCGTGATCTGATCTTGATCTTGAAGATCACTTTTATTATGGTGATCTTGATCTAAGATCACTTTATTTCTTGTGATCTTTATCTTGAAGATCGCTTTAGACTTCAAGATCACTTTTAATTTCAGATTCTTAAATATGCCGCTATGCGAATGTCATTTGTTTTTTGTCCAAGCGACATCTGGTGGCAACTTTGTTCAACACCGACTGTTTATGTTTTCTGTTAGTTGGGTGACTTGCGTCATGCGTGGGCTCATGGAAGGTGTAGTTGCTGTGGAATTTAGGCTCGTAAAAAGTGTAATTTACTGTGCAATTATGTTAAAAGTGTTCTATTAATTCTAAACATATTTTATTTACAGATTGAATTTTTTAATAATGAGTGCAATTTTACAACTTCAACAGGCTCCCAAGGGAACCAAATATTCTAGGTTGTCACCAGAACAGTATTCAATATATTCAATATATAAAAAACAATGTTTAAATGTATACTAACCTTATATTAGTATTTTGTCATCTGTCCTTTGGTTTGGATGACTTGTTCTAGACGTTTTGGCATGGATTTAATCAAGTTTTGACAAACTTCCACTGATATTTCCTTGCACCATACCTTTTTGATGGCCTCTTGTAATTTTTCGACTGAGCCAGTGTCGTGGCATTCAACCTTATTTTTTATTATTAGCCACAGATTTTCTATCGGATTGAGATCTGGACTATTACCAGGCCAATCCAAAATATCAAATTTATTGTCAGTAATCCATTTTGTCACTATTTTGGCCCTGTGACATGGTGCACCATCATGCATGTATGTTTTTGTCCTTTGGATTGCCATTGCCATTGGAAGTTTATCCTGTAGCATTGCTAAATACCGTGCACCATTCATAGTTGTGTTCTTCGGAAGAAAATATAAGTTTCCACGCCCATAGTAACCGAAACAACCCCAAACCATCACACTTGGAGGGTGTTTCATTGTCTTTAGGGTGTATTTAGGGTCCATCCTATTTGAGCCAATAGGCCGGTGAACCTTTTTTGGACAACTTCTGAATGTCAAAAATGTCGACTCATCGCTAAATAAAACCTTCTTCCAGTCATCAACAGTCCAATGAATGTATTTTTTACAAAATGCGACACGTTTTTTACGCATTTTTTCATTAATGAACGGTTTCTTAGCAGCATGGCGAGATGGTAATCCGAGTTCTTTTTGGAGCCGCTCCTGGATAGTTCGTTCAGAAACACCAGATAACAAATTATTCATATTAAATTTTATTTCTTTCGCAGTTATTGTTGGGTTTTTCAATACTAAACGTTTCATAAGTTTGTCTGTTCGCGAATTTGTTTTTCTCGGTCTGCCAGATCGTTTTTTAGGGACTGGCGTGGTTAGGCCACCATTGTTCTCAGCCCGTGAAACCCATAAATTAACGGTACTTTGGGATATGTTTAATTCCTTAGCTATCTGTCTCTGTGATTTCCCACATGCATGCAAAGCAACAATAGCACCTCGACAATCACTCTTAAGTTGTTTTTTAGCACACATTATATATAAATTTTATTTACACCAATTTCTGTAAAAAAAAAAAATATCAAGAAATTTACACAAACAGTGAAATCTGACAAATTTGAGACACAGCCACCCGCAACGAAGGCTACCAGAACACTAATTTGAGAATGCGTTGGATAGCTCTCATATCAGCGAGCAACCTCAAAGTTACCAGATGTCGCTAGAACAAATAGAAAGTGAATTACGTGTCTCTGAATATCAAGGGAAAATATTGTATTTTCTTGAGTGATCGGATACTTTTCGCGGACACTGTAAGTAGTAAGTAGCAACATTAACATAATGGTTCAAGTCATATTTTAAGTGACTGGTGTCATACAAGACTAATGCTACATTTACATAGACGTCCATTTGAATATATTGTGCACTTCAGATATTAATAGATTATGGACTAGTAACTACATTAAAAACTGCCGATATCCAACTATAATAAAACGCCAGGTGTATCTGTCTTTCTCTCTGTCTGATCCATGTCTGTAATTTCTCCTATTTAGTTACTGAAGGACGAAATTCGGCTTTCAATTTAACATAGGATAAAAATGCACTGATCATGGTGAAAATAATTTTAGTTAAAGATAACAAAATTTTAGAATCTTGTTAAGTATTAATTTCAACTAGAAGTTTGATACTCTGATAAATATTATACAGGGTGTTCAAGAAGTCTCTCCGCATGATAATAATTTATTTTCTTGTGCAGAAACTACATTCGGATCTTTTGGGTGAATATAAATCGGAGAAGAAATCTCGCAAGCGTCCAGCTAAAGAAGAAGATGCCAGCGGCAGCAATGCTGGGCCCGCCAAAATTGCCAAGCAGTCAACACTAAGCATGTTCCACATTTCCAAGCAAAAACCAGGACCACCAATATGCAAGGATATCCTTGAAAAGAAGATTCTCTCGCTTGTGGCTAATGGGCTCCTACCATTGAGCCTAGTTGAACTACATGAATTTAAGGATCTTCTTTCATGTTAGTATAACTCAAATATTTTGCTATTTTTTCCATAGCTAATATCTGATTAAAATAATTAATCATATTATTTGTATGAACATTAGACTATCGCTAGCCTAGCTAAATATTTTGATATTTTTTCCATAGCTAATCTATTGTATTTGTTTTAATTTTTAAATATTTTTTTCAGACGTCAACCCGGCTGTTCAGGTGCCATCTAGACGCACCCTGGCTAGATCTCTTGCAACAACAACCAGTACAATGAAGGAAGACATACAAGCAAAACTGGCAGCAGTTGACCATGTGTGTGTTACATCATCTTACATGCGACATATGGTCAACTAATCACCACAGTTTCATGGGAGTCACTGCGCATTGGGTATGCTATTGATTTAGTGTATTATTTTTATATAATTGATAAATTGACCATTGGTGATAGACTGATAGTATAATCTTTTCAATTATTCGACATGTGTTCCTCATTCATTAATTTGGTGAGTCTTCATTTTGCTGTGATTCACAGTAATTTCACACTAATTCACTGATTCTGTCATCTGTCATTGTGTCTGATTCACAGCAAAATGTGGAAGAGTCCATATTCACAGGCTGTGAATATGGACTCTTCCACATTTTGCTCTTATGGGATGGGTCACTGATGTGGTGGTATGGTAGGCGACTCATCGCTGAATTGCCTCCTTTATATCACATAGTTCTTCTCTTCAATGTTTGGTGGCGCAGTTTAGCTGGTGCGTGTCTAACCAATATTATTAAATTAAGCTTAAAAAATGTTCATACAAACATTGATTTTATATTCTTACATTACAGATCAATGATGACTTGTCGCGAGGATCAGCTGCACTGGCATGCCGAAGATTTCGTGGAACACATAGCTTTGATAAAATTGCTGGAATATTGGACAGGATCAACTCGGAGCATGGTTTATCTTATAGAAAAGTTGTATCTACAGTCACCGACAATGCATCGAACATGGTGAAATGCTTTAAAGAGTTCGGTGTTCGTGTTCAGAATCGTACTGACGACATTGATGAAGATGATGCAGATGAAGATGATGCAGATGAAGATGATGATGAAAAAGATTCAGATGAAGAGGTTATCATCAGCAACTTTCCTGAACATTCAGGAGAGCATGGAGAGGAGTCAGTGAAACTATCATCCCATATTCGATGTGCCTCCCACACATTGAACTTGGTAGCAACAACTGATGCAGATAAAGGACTGAATTCACCTGGACTAAAGAAGATAAAGCATTCTGCAATGGGAAAATGTTCGGCGCTGTGGAATGCTGCTGGTAAACCCAAGTCAGCAGAAAAAATACAGGAAATAACTGGCGTCCAATTTAGGTACCCATGCGTCACCCGATGGAACTCAATGTACGACTCATTAAGCCAAATATATAAACATAAGAACGACGTGAATGTAGCTCTTGAAGAACTGAATCTACCCATCCTCAAAGACAATGAATTGGAATTTATTTCAGAATATTTGTCTGTTCTAAAACCAATTGCAGCAGCCCTCAACAAATTACAGGCAGAGAAAGAATGCTACTATGGTTGTCTTCTTCCAACAGTCCTAGTGACTCAAGATGCCCTCGCAAGATTGGAGCCTATCCAACCAAACGACCTGCGCTTGAAACACTGCATGCCGTTACTGGCAGCAGTCGTCTCTGGCTTCAATGCCAGATTTGGTCATTTTTTGTCGTTGAGCCCCGAGGTAACTGATGCCGTTTTGGCCTCAGTATCTCATCCGTATTTCAAACTTAGATGGATATCATTGTTGCAAGGGCCTAATTTCGGCGATCATGAAGCAATCAAGTCTCAAGTAAAAGACAAGCTGCAAATGGCTGTAAGAAATTGTAATTCTGACAGCAGTGGTAATAGTTCGGTGAACTCAGACTCATCATCTGAAGACGATTTCTTCAGAACTGTGGACGGCTCATTCTCTGCTCCTAACAACAAGGAAGACTTGGAAGTCCTCAATTATTTGCAGGACACCAGTAAGGCACTCGACTCTTTAGATAGGTATCCTGCTATAAAGAAGATCTTCAAGAGGTATAACACCACGCTACCTTCCTCTGCACCAGTGGAACGGTTGTTTTCGTTTGCTGGCATGGTTCATAGCCCCAAACGAAGTCGTCTCTCGGATGGTAACTTTGAACAATTGGTTTTGCTGAAAGCAAATGTTTACATTAAATTAACACTCTTAACTTGCGGTTTTTACCCTTATATTGTCAGTAATTGCGTACTGCAGTAAAACTGTAAAATTAAATTCTATGTAAAAAATGTTTACTTATATATGCTGACCATTCATTGATATGGGTTATGGACCTGGTGAAATGAGAATTGAGAAAAATAGAACTAAAAGCTATATGTAGGTCATTTAATAGTTTTTTCTTTGCTGATAAGTTATGATAATACTAAGTTTTAAGTTTACCACCTGAAAAACTGAAAGGGGAATCGTCAATCCCCGTGGTTTAGATCAGGTGACATGGGTAGGATGCGATGCTTGTATTGCCTCAGCCCTCAGGGGAGTATTAGGAGTGATACTTTTCAGGAGTGATTAACAAAATAATTTGTTTTTGTTTACTCTACAAGAGTACAACTTTTTTCAATTCATATAAAAGTGATCTTAAAAAGTGATCTTGAAAAGTGATCTTGAAAAGTGATCTTGAAAAGTGATCTTCAAGATCACATTTTTCTGGTGATCTGATCTTGATCTTCAAGATCACCAAAGTTGGTGATCTTGCCCATCTCTGTATATATATATATACACACATACATACATATACACAAGGGTAATTCAATAAATATCCGCACTTTTTATTTTCACATCTGATAGATTATAAACACCACTTCTCAGGTATCCGGAAAAATCATCGCCCAGAAGAACAGATTGCTGCCCATCATCCAAATATTTGGAAATTTCTGGAGTGCCTTAAGAAAGAACAAACTAAGTGAAATCAGAACTGAACAGTACATAGGTGGCCACGAACCTCAAAAGAAAATATCGCAATTGTGCGATTCAGAGCATTGGATTGTCGAATATATAAGAGGGATAGCTCATATTTCATATTAGAATGTGTTTTAGACAAAATAAAACGGAAAATGCCCGGTTAGGTCAACTGTACGCCCTTGATTGGTTAGGTTAAGTTGTGATATTTTCGTTAGTTTAAACGAAAATGACGAGCAAAAATGCATAATAAACAGTTTGGTAGTCCCGATAATACGCAAGTACCAAAATCAACTTTTTCGTAAACAAAGGTTCGTTAAAAGATCGAGAGAGATAGGCTTAGACCAAAATACCTTTGAAAAAAGTAACCACGATAATAGACACAATTTTCGCAAATACTTTTTATTGAGTATCGTTTTAAGAAATAAATATTTGACATTTCTTTATTGTGGTTTTAGTAAGTAAATATGGTTTCAAACATTTTCTTATTCACTCTTATTTTGTTGGGGTGAACATACATACATTATATATATAATATATATATATATATATATATATATATATATTATATATATATATATATATACATACACACAGGGTGGGCCGTAAGTTTCCATACATAAGAAAAATAAACATTTTTTTATGGACAACCATTTTTATTTATATAATTATATATGCTCTACATGGTTGCCATTGTTTTGAAAACACATTTCAATACGTGTTCCTCACTGTTGATGAACACGTATTAGCACAGTTGACGTTATGCTTGTAATGGCGTTGGTGATACGTTCCTTTAGATGATTTATGTCTCGTATCTTTTCCTGATACACCATGGCCTTCAAGTGCCCCCAAACATAGAAATCAAGGGGGGTGAGATCTGGGGATCTGGGAGGCCACTCCACAGGACCACGCCGACCAATCCAAGCATCCGGAAACTGCTGCTGATCCAAATAACGACGCACGTGAAGACCATAATGAGGTGGAGCTCCATCTTGCTGGAAGTAAACTGGGAAGTTACCTTCCTCGTTTAGCAGGGATGGGAAAACCTCTTCTTGCAACATGTTAAGATACCTTTCGGCATTAAGATTTCCACTGACAAAAATTGGTCCAATAATTCTGTCACCCCATATCCCGGCCCACACCATCACTTTACCGGCACCTTGCATCTTCGTCGGACTCAGCCAGTTAGGGTTAGCATTACTCCAATAACGTATGTTTTGCCGATTAACCTCTCCATTGACGTAAAAATTTGCTTCATCAGTAAACAAGATCTTACGTCAAACGCATATTCTTAGGGTATCTGAAACATAAAAACAAACGTTTAATTTTTCCTATGTATGGAAACTTACGGCCCACCCTGTATATATATATATATATATATATATATATATATATATATATATACACACACACACTCGGTGGTGTAGTGGTTAGCATCGCTGACTACGAATCCATCGGCCCCAGGTTCGAGACCCAACGGCAGCCGGCGCGCAGCAAAACCCAGCCGTTCATCCTTCCACACAATAAAAAAAGTGGTTGGTAGATAAATGGGTACCCTAGGTGGCCTAGTGGTTAAGACGCTGGGCTGCTGATGGGGCGTGCTTCGGATTCCACGTTAAACTGTAGGTCTAAGGTGGAGTGAAAAGCTTGACCTTCGTCAGAATGAACAATTCGGGCGGAAGCTAACCAAAGGTTTAAAAGTAACCAAAAGTTTACATACATATACAATTTTATCAAACGGAAACTAAAATAAGGGATGACTAATAAAACAATATAAATGATGAATACTTTAAGAAAATAAACAAATAATCTTCGCGGTATCTCAAATATGCTACCAAAATTTAAATAAATCTCCATGTAAAGTAGGATCATAAAACTAAGTGTTCTTTCTAAAAAAAACATGACATCCCAAAACATAAGCAAAAACAACATATTCGTCATATTACAAGAAATAAAAACAAAATATTTTTAATGTTACAAGAAACCAAAGCAACATATTTTTCATATTACAAAAAAAGTGTTATTGAATATTGGACTCAAGTGTGCCCTTTCTGCTGTCAGGATATTTTCGACGATGATTAGCGACAACCTGCATTAGATACTGCAGTTGCTCCTCGTCGTGAGTTAATCGGCAATTAAATTGTTCAATGATGGCCACTGCTCGTTCGGCATTATCATTAACAACTTTTATACCTTTCACGATGCTACATACATATTTGTAACTATCATGAACAGTCCAGAATACAGGATCTTCATTAAGGAATTCGTTTGAAATGTCCAAACTTCTGAAAAACTTCACTGAGTTTTTCGATGGTAAGTCAACAAGGCTGACCTGAGCATTATGTAGAAGCTCGATCCGCTTTGGACAATCGTCACTTCCTTCTTTGGTCCTCATGGCCTGAACCATCTCACGCTTAACGCTTACAGGAACGTCTTCGTCGAATAATGCAAGGGGCAGCATTTCCTCTGACAGATACCAGAGATGTGAGCTGAATTTTCTAATGGCAGCTTCTGCGATGATCTTATTTGGGTATCTTTGAAGTTTCTTAAGGAGAATAAGGTCTTCTTGCGGAGCAGATACAGAAACAGAAGCACGAAACCATGCTCTCGTGTAAATTCGACAGCAAAGAAAGAAATTTCGTTTAGGGCCCTTTCTTCTTTGGTAGTTAGTTGAAATTGACTCTGAAACAACCATACCTTGATGGAGTAGAGAACCTTAGCCATCCATCGGGCGTGATGCGTAGCTCCTGGAGTTTTAAAGTGAATTTCTTTTCCATCCCAGGAGTTATGGCCCAAGAAAAGAAGTGCCAGCTCCAGGAATTCTTTGTAATCATCTCGAACTGTTGCTTCCTGTAGCATCTTGCAATCAAAAGAAGTTAATGACCTCTTCCCTTCGTTGTTGATGTCATCTGCAGCCGTCTTATATCTGGACTGATCAAATTGAGGCCAAAACTTCTTGAAGCGCATGAATAAAGGTACTTGAGGGCCAGAAGGTGCTCCAAAATAAGACCCGAAAACATCTCCAAACACCAATTCCATAATATGATGACGGCATGGAAAATGCAGGAGGTTTTTCCCTAGTTTTTGCTCGAGGAGAACGCAAGTTCCTGCGCGATGTCAGGAACTGCTCATCGCGCAGTTCCTTTTACGGAACTTTTACGGCTTTTTTGCCCTGTATACCGTAGCGATGGCCAGTATTTGAAGCGGTAGTGTCAAAACTCATCCCAACAACGGACGTCGACGCTTTGGATGTGAAGAACCACCTGCTACTGCACCGAATTCTTCCTTCTCTGTACCCGATTCCTCGGCATCACTGGAAACACTACTGTTATTTTCACTGGAAGAGCTTTCCAAATGTGCAGTTGATGTTTTTGCTTTGTCCCGGGAAGCCACAGCAGCCTGATATTCCGCATATTTGAGCCTCCGCTTGATAGCCGCTTCCTCCTTCCGAACAAGGACCATATCAATCCCAGCCATGGATCCTTTGCGACCAGGTTCTCTTTGAGCCAACAAGAAAGCTCGATCTTCAGGAAGTTTTATCATGGCAAGTGCGTTTTCACGAGCGATATCAAAAAGGTTTTTTGATTCTCTCGTGAATTCCTCTTCGTTCTTGATCTGCGTTTCTGACCTCCTCTTCATGTTTTTCTTTAGTCTCTGCCACTTAACAAATAATTTATTTAACTTTTCCATTGAGTGGTCTGTGCGTTTGATAGGAATTCGCGCTCGATTCCAAAACTTCTCTACGTCCAGAAGTACCTCTTTCAAACTATCTTTTACAGTTCGTTTTTCATTTCGGTGAAAATGAAGGAATACTGATAACACTTCACCATTCGAAGGCAATTTTGCCCCTATAAGTTTGTCCTGCCAGTGCTCCATTAGAAATGGGGGCGCTCGAGTGTTAGGTTTAATCTTTGACATTGTGAAAACTACTACTTAATAACGCTGAAATGCATAAAAATTCCGATTAGATAACTCACACAATAAAAGTCAATAACCAAATAATGATCTCCGACTCATAATTGTTGATATTAATACATCCACAACATAAACAAAAGTCCCATGATAATCCGCAAATATTCACTTTACCATGAGAATGGAATGCTTACTGAATTTACACGTGACTTGTTAGTGATGTACTTTCGATTAAGTAAATATCATACATGCAGACTATGGTGCCATTATATAATTATGAAATTAATAAATGATGACTTAGGTTTACGAAATGTTCATCACTATTAATAAGTGGAAGAATGTATTTTAATTTTTTAAATGTTTATATATTTCTTGGATACAGTATGTTCATTGAACTAATTGTAATAAAAATAACTATAAATAATGACATTGATAAAATAAATAACGTATGTAATGTTTTAACTTGAACACGTTCATTAACCGCTACATGAAAAAACAAGAATTCAGTTTCTGACAGAACCGAACACACCAGGACAGAGTGGGGCTCTTTTGTTGGGAAGTGCAACGGCTTTGCGCGACTCCTTATAATAGAAGTAGGTTCACAAAAATTCTTCGTAAGTATCTTTAGTAGGAGTACAATCTTTTCTCGGGTTGGGAGCGTGACAATTCAAAAGTTCATTTTTAAGGACCACCCAATATACATATATATATACACACATACACATACATACATATACAGTATATACATACACATACAGTATATACATATACATATATTTTTTATTTTTTTGAAGTTCGGGAAGAACGGATTAGCCTCTATTTAAAAGGGCATATCTCGGGGCGGAAAAACAAAGAAAAAGTGAGGAAAGAGAGAGGAAAAAGAAAGGGTGGAGGGGACAGTCCAAGTGGAAAAAGACCAAGGATGACAAGGACTGCAAGGTCGAGCCCCATCATCCTTGGGTGCTAGGCAGGGAGGGCGCACGTGAAACCTCCTGGAACAAACACGTACAAACGAGCACAAAGAGCACTCAGGCGCACGAGCTTAGAACCTCCTTGCCGGGATATATATATATATATATATATATATATATATCCCCGCAAGGGGGTCCTAAGCTCGTGCTCTTGAGTGCTCTTTGTGCTCGTTTGTACGTGCTTGTTCCTGGAGGTTTCACGTGCGCCCTCCCCGCCCTAGCACCCAAGGATGATGGGGCTCGACCCTGCAGTCCTTGGTCTTTTTCCACTTCGACTGTCCCCTCCACCCTTTCTTTTTCCTCTTTCCTCTCACTTTTTCTTTGTTTTTCCGCGGAGATACGCCCTTTTAAATAGAGGCGAATCGGGTCTTCCCGAACTTAAAAAAAAAAAATACACACACACACACAATAAATAAATAAATAAATAAATATATATATATATATATATATATATATATATATATATATATATATATTTTTTTTTCCTTTCTTTATTTTACCGCCGATTTGTACCTAATGTGGTACATATCTCAGCGAGGCAGTGGGTGAGTGGTGTTACTGAGTTGGGGGATGATATACCAGGGTGGGGGATGTAGTGTTCAGTTACTGGGGAGTGGGTATGGGGGGCCTGGTCTCAGACCCGTTGAAACAGGTGGGAATAAGTGATGAAACGGGAAATCGCTTCCTCCGAAAAATGGGGGCCCTCAGCGAACATGAATTGTAGACGCTCGGGTATGGGAATTTCGGCCAAGTGAGGGAAACATCTACAACGAAGAGCGGACAAGTTTGGACATTCGACCAGGAGATGTATGACAGTGATGGGAGCAGGGCTGTGGAGTCGGCACATAAAAAACCGACTCCGACTCAGACTCATCAATTTTTTGTCTATCCGACTCCGACTCCAACTCCAACTCCGACTCCGAAGGTATATTAATTCTAAATCTGCTATGATGATAATTACACAAGAGGCATTTCATCACCACCACGTGAAGCATCATCATCTGTGGTCATTGTTACGGTAACTTTGTCTATAGTAAAGAATCTTGTAAGTGGTGCTTGTCGTTCAGTAGATTTCTGATATTTTGTTAACTTTGAAGTAGTTGGAAGGTTTTTATTACTATCTTTCTCAATGACAACTTCTAAAATTTTGGGATGGAAACACTGCAAATGTCTTTTCAAATTTGATGCTCTGGTTGGTGCATTTTTATCAGAGCCAGTAAAACCAATGATTTTTGCTTCACATAATTTTTCATCATCATCATCTTCTATCATACACTGACACACGAAATGTTTCCCATCTGTGGTTATTGTAAAATATTAAAAAACTGCAGACTTTGTTGGAAGTGTCTTTGCCATTGTGAAAGGGGTTTTAGACTTGAAAGTTAAAAACTTATGAAATTTAGAAAGAACTCGAAATTAAATAAGCATTAAAAATAAAAAATATTATCTGAAAAGAAAAAATGAATTAAAGGCATTAGTGTCTGAAATGGAAAACATTGTGTTTATTATTTAAGTGGTTTAACCACCATAGCTGCCAGTGATATCACACAAAAACATATTTTATTAAAATTTATATTGAGGTCGGAGTCGGAGTCGGTACATTTTTACCGACTCCGACTCCACAGCCCTGGATGGGAGTATGATAGGTAGGGCAGAGCGGGGCTGGCGATTTAGCCATTAGGTGACCATGAGTAATGCGTGTCCCCTATGCGGAGACGGGCTATAATCACTTCTTTATGTCGGGACCAGTGGAAGGATGAGGCCCAGTATCCTACTTGCGGTTTGATCTTATGAAGTTTGTTTTGTGTGGCCTGGTCCCATTCCCGTTGCCAGATGGAACGGAAATGGGAGCGGAGAGTCGGGAAGAAGTCGGTGAAAGGAAGGGGCCGGGAGGAGGCCGGCAGTAAGCAGGCCGACTTTGCTGTGCGGTCCGCCTCCTCGTTACCCTGGATGCCGACATGTGCCGGGACCCAGCAGAAGGCGATTGTCTTGTGTCGGAAGGCTGTTAAAAAATGGAAAATTTGCTGGATGGTACAGACGAGCGGATGAGGGGGGTTACATCTCTCTAGGGAGAGAAGTGCGCTTTGGGAATCTGAATATGACGAAAGAGCTGGCAGAGTGAGTGCGCACTATGTCTAGGGCCTCCTTAATCGCGAAAAGTTCTGCCGAGAAAACGGAGGTCTCGCGGGCAAGCTGACGCCTCGAGAAAGTGGTTGGGTCAGTATCACCGCTGAGGCGGCCGCACCAGTCTCCGAACGGGAACCATCTGTATAAATGGGACTGTGTCCGGATGTTGGGTTGCATGTTCACGGAAGAGTGACCTGTATACCGTAGCACTCGTTGTATTCTTCGGTAGAGCACACAGGTCCCTGCAAAACTTGATAGGGGTGAGGAGCCAGGGGGGTAAATGTTGTATGAAATGGGGATAATTGAGGGGACAGGCATGTTAGAAAGTCAAGGAAAGAGCGGACCTCTTCAGTGAAGTGCCAGCTCCGTCCCTGGGGTGGGAGTTCAGAAATCGCCGCGCATACAAGCGAAGAGGGTAGTCTCTGTGCACGGAGGTATGTCCTCATGAGGAGCAGACGCCGTCGGAGGGCGAGAGGGAGGTAATTGCAATCCACTTGAAGGCTGGAGAAGAGCGGAAAGCACCAGTGGCGAGGCGGAGGCCCCTATTAAGGACTGGGTCCAAGATACGGAGGCAGGTGTTGGAGGCTGAACCGTATACTACACTGCCATAGTCCAGCTTCGACTGGACCATGGAAGTGTAAAGACGAAGGAGAGAGCGTCGGTCTGCGCCCCATGTGGTGTGGGAGAGGTGATCTAGTAGAGCGAGGGGACGCTGGAGGGACTGCTTCAGTTGTTTGATATGAGGAACCCAGTTGAGCCGTCGGTCTAGAATCACGCCCAAAAATCGCGTGGAGGGTACCACCTCAAGAGGATTGCCGTATAGCGTGACAGAGGGAACAGGAAGGGTTGCGGGTCTTCTGCTGAAAAGCATACACTTGGACTTCGGGGTGGAGAGGCGGAAACCCACCGACGTCGCCCACCTTTCCACCCGGTAGATGGCGAGCTGAATTTGCCGTTGAACTACGGACGGCTCCCGCCCTGCAAAGTAGATCGCAAGGTCATCCGCGTAGATGGAAGAACGGATGTTGGGTGGAAGGCATTTTGAGACTGTGTTCATGACGATGGAAAAGCATAGAACACTGAGGATGCTTCCCTGTGGGACCCCGTCCATCTGCACGAAAGTGTCTGAGAGGACTGAGCCCACCCGAACTTTAAAGGTTCGGGAGGATAGGAAGCCCCTGATGAAGGTCGGCATGGCTCCTACGAGCCCTAGACTTTGGAGCTGTCTAAGGATTATTGTCCGATGAGTGGTGTCGTAGGCCTTCTGGATGTCAAAAAATATTGATAGGACGAATTGTCCACTGTCGAATGCATTCTGTATGTCACGGCTGAGAAGCAGGAGGGGATCAGTGGTGGATCGAAATTGTCTGAAGCCGGACTGGGTAGCCGGGAAGGAATTACTATTTTCGAGGAAGAACGATAGTCGCGTCGCGACCATTTTTTCGAAAATTTTGCAGGCACAACACATTAGGGCGATTGGTCTGTAGTTTGTGGGATCGAGGGAATCTTTGCCGGGTTTGGGGATAGGGATTACGTAGGCCTCCCTCCACCGGGAGGGAAAGGTGCCCTCTATCCATATGCGGTTGTATAGGTCTAGTAGGAAATTTTGTAAGGTGGGGTGGATGTGCTGGATCATGCTGTAGGGAATACCGTCCGGGCCAGGACAAGGGGATCGTCGCGAGGCCAGTGCCGCCTGTAGTTCACGCATGGTGAACAGTTGGTTGTAGGAGCTGTCTATGGACGGTGAAGAGGAGCTATTTTTAGGGGCGGGTACGGGGGAGCTAACTGCAGAGGAAGAAACGGCGGCGAAAGTAGAGGCTAGATGGTTTGCCACTGATTTTGGCTCGTATAGGAGTCCGTCGTTAGTCCGGAGTACCGGGGTCGGGAGGGGACATGTCGCCTCTCGACGCCCCGTACCTTCTTCCAGATGGTAGCCGAAGAAGCTCGGTGCGCTGTCTTCATTGTGCGGCGGGCGATGGCCCTGGCCCGCTGCATCTCCGTGCGATGGATGGGAAGTCGCGTACGGTAGAACCGTCGAGTAGCCGTCTTCTTGGCGCATACGGCCTCCGTGCACTCTGGGATCCACCAAGGTACCCGTCGGGCGCGGGGGTAGGTGGAGGATCGCGGGATGCTAGAGCACGCAGCCGCTACCACGTTTGATTCGAAGTATGCGATACACTCATCGGAGGATGGGAAGTTGGCAGGTGTTCGAGTTGTAAATGTATCGTCGTGGAAGCGGGACCAATTAGCTTTTGCAGTAATCCATTTCTCCAGTACCCGAACGTTTTGGTAGGGCCAGTTGAGCGTGAGTTGAACTGGGAAATGATCACTTCCATAATCCTCTTGGAGGACTTGTCATGAGAAATCTAGGAGGGCATGGGTCGAAACGAAGGAGAGGTCTATACAGGATGGAGTGCAGGTGGTGGCATGGTAGAAAGTAGGAGAGCCATCATTGAGGCACTCAAATGAGAGCTCGGCCATGATGTTGATCAGGATCGGGGCCATATAGGTGGAGTCTCCCTCTCCCGACATGGGGTGGCGACTATTGAAATTGCCCAGTAATAGAAAGGGCCTGAGGAGTTGTTGTACGACCTCCACCAGGTCATCGCGGGAGACTTGGGTGTGTGGAGGTAGGTATATTGAACATACGGTGTACTGTCTATCCAGGGAAAGCCGGGTAGCAATCACCTGTAACGGGGATCGGATAGGGAGATTGTAGAAGGGGACTGCGTGGTGGATAAAAATGGCAGCCCCCTTTCGAGTGCAGGTAGGAGACGGGGTGGTGATGAAAGAATATCCAGTCGGGCAGGGCATGGGTCTGGTCCCCAGGATGAGTTCCTGGAGACAGACACACCGGACGGGAAGTGGCAATCAAGGAATTCAGGCCTTCGTAATTTGCAAATATACCTCTACAGTTCCAGTGAACTATTGTAGTTTTCGGGGGATCCATTATTTGATGATGGGGGATGGGTAAAGGTATAGGTGCGAAGATGTTGGAGTGTGAAGGTAGATTTGAGGTTCGCGAAGGCGAAGGATGAGTTAGGAGTATGGCTGGCTATCTGCCGTTCACCAGAGAAGGAATCGGTCGGCCAGTCGATCTCCGCGGAGACCGCGGGGTCGAGTCGGCCGAGCGAGACCGGAGGCGCGGATCACGGCAGCTTGGAGATTGTCGTGGGCTCCGATGGTGCAAAATTTCTTGAGCTTTTGTGTTCGGGCCATGGGGGGGCGTTTTATTTCCCGAAATGGCACCTCCCCGCCTGTCTGGGGTCTCACGACGAACCTCAGGTGGCGATAGGGGTGCCAGAAGGACCCGGCAGATGGGAGGGAGGACGTGCTCAGAGTGGCTGACAGGGTTTGGGCCGGGGATTTTAGGGGAGCAGGTACAGTGGGGGTGGGAGGAGGTGAAACAGTGTGTTCTCGTGGAGGGGAAGAAAAAATTGCGTCAGGAGGCAAGGGCAGGTCAATGAGACTCACGGGCGCAGCCGAGTTCCCCTCACCATGCAGCTGCGCCAGAGCCGCATCCACTGGATCCTCGGGGGAGAGGATGTTGTCCAGATTGAATCTCGTCGTGGAGGGTGGGTCATATACTTCGGCAACTATTGTCCGAGTCTGTGGGGGTAGATTGATGGGACTTCTGCTGTGGGGTGGTTTGGTCCTCATAGGCGAAGTGGACGGTGTGAAGGTCCGATCTGTCTTCTTAGCACTAGGGGAAGAGGGAGAGACAAATTGAAGGTCCGGAGGGTCTGGCGACTCACTCCGACGTCTGCGCCTCGTCGACTTACTCCGGGTGTGTGCAGTGTGTGCTGGGGGGCAGGGTTCGAGGTTGGTGGGGCCTGGGTGTTCTGGTCCCAGACTCCTGTGGAATCTGTGGCAGGTGAGGTGCGTGGAGAAAGGAATGGTGGGGGTACAGGAGGTCGTCAGCTCTTGCGGGGACTCCCCCTGAGAGGAATGGGGAGCACTGGTCGAGGGGGTTGTGAACGGCAGGCCAGGACGGCGTGCCGAGCGGACAAAGCCGAAGGCTGCGGCGTAAGATACGCCCGGTCTCACCTGCCGACTCCGCACCCTGTCTCGTGCCTCTCGGAGGCTAAGGAAATCCGCTACCTGTAGGCCTCGGACCTCCTCCTCGAACCTGAAGAACAGGCATTCGCGGGATGAAGATGGGTGTACACCTTCACAACTGGAGCATTTGGGTGTGTTGGGGCACTTGTCTGGGTGAGCAACTTGTCCGCAACGAACACACAATTAGTGCGGCTGCGACAAACTGAGCTAACATGTTCGAACTTGTTGCATTTAAAACAACGGGTCGGGTCTGGGATGTATGAGCGGACAGAGAATTCGCATGACGTGCGGTCACCCATACCCGATACAATACGGTCGGGAAGGACTAAGTTAAAGTTATTAAAAGTAAGAAGTAGATGCGGGGTGGGGGAGGGGGTACCTCCCTGTCGGGATGTAAAGCGATAGATCTTGGTGACACCCTGGGGTGCGAGGTCCTCCAAGAGCTCATTCACTGTATACATACATATACATATACATACAAAATGTATATATGTATGTTCGGTGAATTGTGTTGCGGTGAAATGTATGAGCGATGAATTGTGGGCGATTAACTTCCCTAGACCCCACTTCTCAACATAGTCTCCCTTTTTCTCAATACACTTAGTCCAGCGATCTACAAGCTTCCTAATTAGGCTGACCATACGTACCGTTTGTTTTATATTTCCTGGCCGTCCCGTCGTTTTAATAAAAATGTCAATTTTGTCCCGGTTTATGTACTTACTTTTTCATGAATACAGAATATTACATAACCCCGTCCCTTTTTTGCCATCCCAATGTCCCGTTTTTGTCTCAAGGAAATATGGTCAGCCTATTCCTAATGCCATCACAAAAGAATGTTTTTGGCTGTGTGCGTAGCCAGTCATGCACCGCCTCCTCCAGGTCATCATCGCCTTGGAATCGCTGACCTCTCAAAGCGTCTTTTAGTGGTCCAAACAGGTAAAAATCCGAAGGTGCCAGGTGTTCCACGCTCTAGTTAATGTTCAAGGATAGGGCCTCGTTTATCCCAAAACAATGTTAGCATAACTTTACCTGCTGACGGCTGCGCTTTGAACTTCCTTGCAACGGGAGATGTTGGATGCTTCCATCGCATGCTCTGTCGTTTGCTTTCTGGTTCATAGTGATGGATCCAGGTTTCATCTCCAGTGATAATGCGCTCCAAAACGTTTTCACCTTCATTATGATACCGCGCCAAAAGACGAGAGCAGACGTCCATACCTGGATCCATCACTATGAATCAGAAAGCAAACGACAGAGCATGCGATGGAAGCATCCAACATCTCCCGTTGCAAGGAAGTTCAAAGCGCAGCCGTCAGCAGGTAAAGTTATGCTAACACTGTTTTGGGATATACGAGGGTCTATCCTTGAACATTATCAAGAGCGTGGAACTACAGTAACAAGTGCATCGTATTCTGACATGCTTCGGAATGAGTTAAAGCAAGCATTTCACACAAAACGGAGAGGGAGATTGTCGGAAGGTGTTATTCTGTTACATGACAATGTGCGCCCTCATACCGCTGCAGACTAGAAAATGCCTTCAAGAACTTAAATTTGAAGTTCTCGACCATCCAGCCCACAGTCCAGACCTGGCACCTTCGGATTTTTACCTGTTTGGACCACTAAAAGATGCTTTGAGAGGTCAGCGATTCCAAGGCGATGATGACTTGAAGGAGGCGGTGCATGACTGGCTACGCACACAGCCAAAAACATTCTTTTGTGATGGCATTAGGAAGCTTGTAGATCGCTGGACTAAGTGTACTGAGAAACAGGGAGACTATGTTGAGAAGTGATATGTTTATAATCTATCAGATGTGAAAATAAAAAGTGTGGATACTTATTAAATTACCCTCGTATATATATACACATATATATATATATATATATATATGATGAATAAAACCATGAAGGAAATAGAATGGTGCTCAAGCGCTTTCGTCTAATGACATCTTCAGGAACACTGAAGTATATAAAGAGTTACAGCCTATATATAGACTACAGAAAAAAAATAAATATATATATATATACAATAAATGGAGAAATAAAAATAAAAATTAAACATTAAAGGATTGTGGGAGGAGCATACAAATTTGTAAGGAAAAAACTACCGATGTTTTTGCACTTTGCTCGAATCCAACACAAGATCAAATGAATTGTTTCCAACCAATGTTATAGTTAATTAAAAAAAAAAAATAATAAATTGAACAATAAAAATAAAAATAAAACTTATAAGAGGAGCATACAAATTTATACTGGAAATCTGCCCAGGTTTTAGCACTCTGCCCTTCTTGTCCAAGTTCGATGTATATAAAAATAAATTGAAAAATGAAAGTTATTAGAGTAGCATACAAGTTTACCAAAGGTTTAGCATTCTACCCTTCTTATCTAAATCCATTCTGAAGGAATTCAAAACAACAGGATCGAGTTGAAAAAGACCTTTGCTTATGTTGAAGTTATTTGTAAGTTGGATAATGGCAGACTCAAGAATATTTCTATTAACAATGTTGCTAGAGTGAAACAAAACTGTAGCATTATTCCAATCAATACAGTGGGATAACTCTGACAAATGGACAAAAAGGGCACTGGATGACTGTCCCGTTCTAACAGAATATTGATGCTGTTTTATACATGCGCGCAAATCCTTTCCTGTCTGACCTATGTAAAAGGAATCCCATTGTTTACAACCAATATTTTTCAAGTGTTACTTTCATGAAATAATTTTCATATATATATATATATATATATATATATATACAGTCTTTCATCTACTTAACCGGTGAACTCTGGAACAATCTTCCTCAATACATCATTCCTCCTGTCTCTGACCTCCTATCTTTCAAATGCAGTGTCTAGGCATCTCGAAAACCCCAGACCTTGATTTTGGCTCTCTTCTTTTACTATGGGAAAGAGGCTTTTGCGGACATTTGCCCATGGCCCCTCCTTCCTACATATATACAGGGCTATTCAAAATGATTCATCCGATTTCAACTGAGAATACTTCCGTACCTAGCCTAGCAACAAACAGTCAGTGTGAAAATGGCGTCTGCACAGCAGAAGGCGTTTTGTGTGTGGCAATTTTCGAGCTGTAAATCGGTAGTCACAGTGCAGCGTGAGTTTCGTCGACGTTACAGAACAGATCCACCGGGTGTACGTGCCACCGTTGCCCACATCTTTGGATGAGCTCCGAACTCGCATTGTTACTGCCGTAGAGTCAGTGACAATGGACATGCTGGAGCGAGTATGGGAGGAATTCGACTATCGTGTCGACGTTGCTCGTGTAACTAGGGGAAGTCACATAGAGCATTTATGAGGTGGAGACAAAATTTGGACAGTTTTTCTTTTGGTTGATGTATCACAAATCACACTGTATTTGTAACATTAAAAAATATTCTCATTTGAAATCAGGTGAATCATTTTGAATAGCCCTGTATATATATATATATATATATATATATATATATATATATATATATATATATATATATATATATATTATATATGTGTGTGTGTGTGTGTGTGGGGGGGTAGAATACTGGAACCATGTTTCATGTCATTCTCGACCTCTTCTGAAATCAGTTTTTTAAACAGAACTTAAGAATTAAGGTTAAGTTTGCTTCGGTACAGATATAAAACCAAATGAATATGAGAAACCAGATGCATGACAAAAGAAAAGAATTACATATACAAAATCAGCAGCCAGATGCACAATAACGCAGGAAAATGGGTAAAGCAGAAGAGGAACACGATAATCTGATGCCTTCATAGAAGACAACTGATAACCTGAGTATAAGAGCCTACTGAGAGTTCTATAGGGATTCCTCCTATAGATTAACCACAAGATTAAGGACAAAATCACAATTAACATAAGTCCAATAACAATATAGGGCCAATATGCTATAGAATCAATATCCTTTGGAGGGGATTCTACAGTAGCCTACTCGATGAGACACTATCGAACCTTAGCCTCTTCCGGAAATATTCATTCCACTTGGATCTGGTTAATTTCTGGTCATTCATATCTGGATGATTCAGTTTTTTTATTACTGGTTTTGCTGGGGATTTGTTGCTTGGGTGTTTTCTGTTTGATTGGTGTGTTTTTGGGATCTGCAAGTGGAAGGGAATGGTTAAATTGGTAATTTAATGATTGTTAATTGTAAAATTAGCATGACTAAGTAATTAACATAATCTTACCTTAATTTGTAAATGTTGGTTATAAAGGCATTTATATAAATGTTTGAGTAGGTCTTTTATTCCGATATGTTTTTGAGATCTATAAGTAGAAAAGAAAGTTAAGTTGATGAGTTGATAACTGTTGATGCGGACTCAGTGTGAACAGGGAATTAACATAGTCTCACCTTAATTTGCAAATGTTGGTCGTGTAGGCACTTGTACAAATGTTTGAGCAGTTCTTCTAGTTAGAATTAGCTTCACCAGATATATAATTCCCCCTAGGGTTCCTAAATTTTTGAAGTAGAGAGACAACATTGGGTATCCATCCTCTAAGGAGCCCAGGAAGATTTGTATGTCTCATTCCCCCACCACTACCTTTGATTGTAGCACCGATTTCTCTTGCAAATGTTATTATTTCACTTTGTGTTTTTCAATGTCTCTAATCTCTGTTTCAAGAGTTTGTGATTCTGGTAAAATTCCAGTAAAATTTGGGTTTATTGCATCCAGGATCTCTTGATAATTATGATCAATTGAAGAAATATTCAGTTCAATAGTTTCATGTCCTATTTCTACATGTGGTTTATCGTTTAAATTGTATACTAATATATGATTTTTACAGTCAAGTGATGATTCTATCAATATTTGACCATCCTTGTTGAGAAATCCTTTCTTACCTTGACTATGATATTCTAGGATGCATATGACAAGTTGATCCATTTCTTATGTATGTGGGAATAATGTGACAATACCATATAAATAAGAATCTTCCATCAGTACTAGCAATAATATTAGTTTTGTTAAGGAGGACCTGATCATAAGTGTTGATGCTGGTACTATACCTAACATAGTTTCACAGAATGTACCTTCTTCAGTGCTTAATTCACCATAAAGATATTCAATTATGGATATTTCTTTATCATGATTAATATTTCTTTCTTTCTTATCCCTTTCTTTGGTCCAGAGTTCTATTTAAGCTCAACACCCTCATAAGTTGGGTGGAAACCTTCCCATAAACATCCTTCATTTTTCAACCCAAACCCTATATTCTTTTTGGGAAGCCATACTCTTTTCCCATCACACATAGCACTATTGTTGCCTGTTACAATGTAGTCAGTTCTACTTCTCTCATCAACATCCCAAAAATCCAACTTCCATCAGATATCTGACAATTACCCTTATAATAGTCACAATTCTCCATTGAAGCAAGGGTAGAGTGAGGTTTATCAAGATGATTATATACAGTGTATCCATAATATCTATCACAAATTAGTGTTTCTGATACCTGGGTTATAGGCCACTTATAATTGCATTTAGGCTTTGTTCCATGATGTAAGTCAAATTTTTCATGCAAATCACTATCTATAAGAGGACAAATAATCATGTGAAATACCATTAGCATCCTCCTTATTTAATTTCTTAGATATACATGTTTCCTTACAAGTGTGAACTCCAAAGAAATAGGTTGCTTCGGCTTTACATATTTTAAGGGTGACAAGAGTAGCATTGGTTATGTAGGTTTCTGTATTTGGGGTTAGTTGTGATTAATCCTTCTCTGAGTATAGGTGTCTTGCATGGTGATATCTGGTATTTTTAAGGTAACAGCAGGGGGCATTTGGGGACAAACTAGTTGAGAATTTGTAGATTGAATAAACACTACAATTAATACAATACTAAGTGCCATTTTGAATTGTCCTTGTTTATATCAGTTTTTTATATCATTTTATGCATACTTATTTAAAAGATGTTTAGATGGGAATCTTGACAGGATCAAAATACTCAATCTCAATGGTGTATTGTCTTTCTATTGATTCCAATGTAAGAGGCTATATCAACCTCAACTGCCTCTTCTCTAAGTAGAGTCTTAAACTCTTTTTCTACCGCTTTGCTGGGTACAATATACAGCATAACATTTCCATAACCATCTGGCTTGTATGTTGTGAAGAAATCACAAGCAGAAAAGAGGTCAGGAGACACCGCAGTATCCTTCACTTGACCTATATATATAAGATAAACAAAAACCTCTTCAATTTCTTCTTCTTCATCTTTTTTGAATTTATTGTGACAACTTGACAAGGTAGTATCAGATGGTGTGTGGGCTTTGTGGGTGCCATGGTTATTCAGTTTTTTATACTTACCAATTATCCCAACTAGGCCCAGCTTCCTGTGGAAGACCAGTCTTGGGTCGATTGGCTGGAACATTTGCAGCAGGGACATTTGCTCGAATTGGCAAAGCTCATCTTGAGTTTACTCGCAATGCCTCAATTTTAAGTTCCAGTTGATTAATCCTAGCCTCATGATCTTCACCTTGCGCAATCAATGCGTCTAACTTTCTATCCATTGTCACAAGAAGTTCATGGATATCTGCTAAATCTATTTTAGCTTTCTTTTTCTTTTGGTTGAGACTGTCTACCAACATTTTTCTTTTTGTAGATGCTCCTGCTCCCCTAGTAACTTTGACACTTACAGCAGATGCTGTGTCAAGTTCCTCTGAATATTCCATATCATCATCATCATTGGTAGGAATACTTGGAGTTGGCTTGATCTTATCACCCATTTTGAGTATCAATTTTTTATATCTTAGATTAACTAGCATAAAATTATATTAATATCTAACATTTGTTCTACTTATTATACAGATTTAGTATTATTTAATCAAATTAAATTAAAATAATAATTGACAATTTAGTTGTATATCATATACCTTTTGACCCACTTGAGCACTATGATCTCTACCAGTTAGGTTTTTGATCCTGTCAGACGATGGTTGTGTTTGAACATGATCCCCAACTAGAGTACTCAAGGCCAAGGATTCCAAAACCTCCTTCGATTCTTTGATTGGAAATGTTGATCTTTGATAGTGCCCCAGTGCATTCTTGTTTGGTCCCATAGCTCTTGCCATTGCACAAGTATAAAGATGATGATATTTAGAATTGTTCAAATTGTCGATACCAGGAAGTCTTAATACTCTTCCATATTCCCATGCTTGAGGATGTTGTGCCTTGAATGCATCATACACACACTTATATCTTTCTGTTTCATCTAAGACAATTTCTAATGTGTGTGCTCTCGTAATTATTGTTGTAAAGTAATACATATGCTTAGCAGCTGTCATACCATACCCTCTGAATACTAACTTTAATGATTCAACCAAGGAAGCCTGAATATCTCCTTGACTTACTCCTGATAATAGTAGATGTTCTAGAAGAGTTGTTGCTATTCCAGCTTTAACTAGGTGTGTCCTGGTTGCAGTAAGAGTGGTTATATCCAATAGTGATGTTATTTCTTGTTGGGATATTGTTTCTAGTCCAGGATACCCTCCAGAAAATCTCACAGCTCTCATTCTCTTAAGATATATGTAACATTATCTGATCCAATTTCTTTTGCTATATTTGAAATTACACTATATGCAATGATATAGCAATTAATTTGTCCCTTTGCTTTGGATGGATTTATTCCTTGAGGTTAAGCAACAGCTGGACTACTTTCAGGAACTGTATCATTAACCATTTGAAATATGCCCTGAACAGCATCAACAGAAAGTTCAAATGTCCAATAAACACAAGAGAAATAAAGTCCAATATCTCGAGTTCCCAAAAATGATTGTTCAAGTGTTGTTCTTCGAGACAAAAGAGCATACTTGGGAAGTGGTCCAGGATCTATATTTCTTATAACACCATCTCTATTTCCTTTAGGTCTATTAGGAATAGTATAAGGGGTGACTCGCGTGTTGCTCACGATGTGATGCTTGGTGTATGTTATTCAGGAATTCATTTGTTTATTCAATTATGAGATCTGGTTCATGAAGAATAACATGATTGTTTGCTAGAATTAAAATTATTTTAACCCAACGCAGTATTTGAATACTAAACTATTAATTTATTAACACTAAATTACGAAGTCCTATGAATTATTTCTCAATTAATTCCTGACTAATATTATTGATTCCCACTGATAGAAATTTTATGCTATCAGGGAGTTAAACTTGATTATAGTTAAACACCCTCTTTAGTTGGGAGTAACTGTCCAATTCTAAGAAAACAAAATAGACCATTACCTTAGTAGTTTTAATTGTAAACACTTTACCTTGATAACTCTTGAATATATAGAAGATTGATTACCAGCCTAATTTGAAATAGATGATTGAACTTGAAAAAGGAATGCAATTTAATGCACTTTACTATGAAACACTGATCAAACCTGAACAGAAATCAGCAACACAGCTAGCTAAACAGATTTGAAACACAATCCTATAGCCTTACTATTCAGAGCTTTGAAAAGCATTAAACAGTCCAACCACTTCACTCTCAAGTCTCTCTCTAAAAAGGTTTATGGTTGTAGTGGTTTCAAAATATGGAAAATATATCTGTACAAACCTTGAACCAACCATTTGTTAAATAATTAATGAAATGATTGAATATAATGATGAAAATAATAATTAAGTAAGGAGGAAAATAAATCTAATAACCTCCCAATGGAGAAAAAGCAATTTAAAATGTAAAATTGCAGTGTAAATCTTAAAATTTGATATATGACACCCACCACCAAATAATTTTTTTGTATTTTTTTTAAACTTTTTTGAACCCATAACCATCTCAAATCTAATCTTAATCCTAATCGTCTTCCCTATTTTGTAGGTCCTTGAGCCTTTGTTTGCAATGAATTGCAGCTTTCGTAGAGGGTCTTAAATTAGGTTTTTCTCTTTGAACATCTTTCGAATTAGGAAGGTCTTGACGAGCACCGTTATGAGTAATTGAGATTTCTAATGGATACAGGTGACAAATAGGATAATTTAAAACTTGGTTATCTGATCTCTTGAGTTGAACACTTCTGACTTTGTCATCATCACCTACAAACAAATGCAGGATGCATCCCATCTGCCAAAAGGGTCTAGTTTTAGTAGTTGATTTAATCAAAACCACATCACCAACTTTGATGCGATTAACCCAGTCTGATTCGTATAAATCTAGACTATGTTCTCAAAGACTCAACAGGTACTCCTCATACCACCATTGTCTAAATTGAGAATACTTTTTGTTCAACAATTCAAATGATTTGTTTAGTTCGTTATGAGTAGGGGGATTTTGTGACCATAAAGGATCATCATCAGTTTCAAACTTGAATACCAAAGATTGCTTTTAGGGGTGCACCGGATATGAATTTTTCATATCCAGCTGGATACTGGATATGGCCATATCTATCAGGCCAAATATATATTATTAGGTACTGTATTATTTTTACACTTGTATTGCTATGTTTTGTTTTGCATTGGGGGCAAGTGCCCCCCCCCAAAGATAATAATTTAAGTATATTCAGATGTTTAATTGTTTTGTTCTCTTTCAGGTTCTTGTGTTGTATTAAACTATTAAGTATTAATCATGACAAGTTTTGTGTGGTCACTGTATACAATAAATGATCCTAGTGATATCACTGCAAAGTGTAATATTTGCCAAAAAATTATCAAACATGGGACGGAGAATGGTGGCCAAAAGTCTTTTAGCACAACACCTCTTCATAATCATTTGAAGATTAATCACCCAAAAGAGTATGCTGAAGCCAAAAACGAAAATGACAAAAAAAGAATAGCTGCGACCAAATCAAAGGAAATAGGCATAGATAGAATATCGGCTAGACCATCAACTTCTACTGGTAGTAATCTGAAAGAAAAGAAAGTGGACCAAATGAGTAAGCAGATTTCAAAAGATGAAAGCTTTTCATCTAAAAAAATATGGGACATCAATGACTCCAGGTCTGTGATGATTCACCGTAAAATTGGCATGATGATGGCTTTAGACAACCAGCCATTTACTTTAGTTGAAGATGATGGTTTTATTGATCTAATGGCCTACCTCCAACCCAGATATCTCTTACCGAGCAGAAGGTACTTCTCTGATACTATAATTCGTCTTTATAATGAGTTCAAGTTTAAAATTGCTCAGATGCTGGAAGTAGTAAATCATGTCAGCTTTTCTTCAGATATATGGACATGCACCACTCAAGAAAGTTTTATATCATTATCGGGTCACTGGATAGGTAAAGATTTTGAAAGATACAATGCTGTGCTACATGCCTCTCATTTTTCAGGGTCGCATACTGGCAAGAATATAAATGAAAAGTTTCGCTCTATGTGGGATAGTTGGGATCTTGATGCAAATAAGAGGAATTTATTGTTGAGGGATGGAGCTAGTAATATGGCTCTTGGTAGTGACCTGGCTGAAATACCTTCAATACACTGCAGCATTCATTTACTCCAACTGGTTATTTGTGACTCAATTATGGTTCAGAGGAGTGTAATTGATATCCTTGCAAAAAGTTGCCGCCTTGCAACTCACTTTAATCATTCTCCTTTGGCCTATAACAATTTCAAACAATCAAGTGCAGCAAAATCTTGAGCCTCTCCTATTGGTTCAAGATGTCCCAACACATTGGAACAGTGCATATTTGATGCTAGAAAGATTATATAAATTAAAAATTCCAGTGCAACTGTATTTGGCTGATCGTAGTGAATCACCTACCATCACATCCTTTGAGTGGACACTGATACGAAATAATCTTAAAATATTAAAACCATTCTTCCAACTAACTCAGGAAATGAGTTTGGAAAAATCAACTTTGTCTTCCGTAATCCCAAGCATTTGTATTTTACAGAGATTTCTTTCAAAGATTGGCCATGATGACCAAGGTGGTTCAAATGACAAAGAGAGAACTCCTGACTTCTTTTCGAGCATGTTTCTTGTTGGAGAGTAATGATGGGAAGTCTTTGAACATTATGAAAAACAGGGCTTATGTGACTGCAACTGCAACAGATCCACAGTATAAGTTATCTTTCTTTCAACAAGATCAAAAAGAGCAGGCTAAATCCTGGCTGATTGAAGAAGTCATAAATATTGAAAATGACAGTGGTGGTAATGATTCTAATGAAAATGAAAGTGAAGGTAATGAAAGTGGAAGCGAAAGAAGCTCCAATTCCAGTTCTCCTATGCAAAAGAGGAAAGACAAAGAGGACATTCTTGAAGCGTTTTATGGAGAATACAAAAAGAGAGCAATCTGGGGAAGTTACAAGAGAAGAAAGGTTGAAAAAAAGACTGCTCCTGTTCTACTGATTGCAGGGAGTTAGACCAATATGCATCTGAACCTCTTGTAGATAGGAAACGCTGTCCAATTCAAATTTGGAAGCAGGAGGACCAATTTCCTCCTCTTAAAACTATCGTCTCAAACCTTCTCTGCACACCTGCATCCTCTGTATTTTCAGAGAGAATGTTTTCTGAATATGGAAATATCTATGAAGCAAGGCAATCCCAAATATTACCTAAAAGAGGAGAAATGTTCTTGTTTCTGCACAACAATGGAAAAAAGTTCTAAATCACTGTTGTTGAGTTTTTTTTATTCTGAAGACCTCCAGGCTGAATGGCAGCATCTGATCTACACAATACTGCCCTCCATTCATTGATTTCATTCCAGGCATTTTATATTGTATTCAATGTATCATTTTACATTTGTCAAGCTTGTAATGTTTTGTATGGTTTTGAAAATAAAGGAAAAAAAAGGAGAAAAAAGAATGGAAAGCAAGTGCAGGGGTCTAACAATATTTTACTCTTTTAAAAAAAATTAACGCCTAGACATTTTTATAAAAAGCTCTAATTATATTAATAGAATTATAATCGTTAAGGATGGACAGATGTTTTATTTATTCTTGTCATCAGTATTGTGTTGATTTAATATAAGAAGTGTTGCTGGACTGGTTTAGGGGTGGGCCCTGGAGGGCTTTCCATTTTTTTTCGTATATAAAATATTATTTGTAATGTGTTATCATCATATTATGGCAGATTTTCATACAGGTGTTAATTTTCTATTGTCTTGGCCTATATCTGGCTGGATATGACCCATATCCTGCCGGATACCAGATACTGGATATTTCACGATATCTGGCTGGATATCATATCCGGTGCACCCCTAATTGCTTTTGGTGTTTAAGGAATGAATTAGGCATTAAGCTTGACAATTCATTCTCTGATGAGACATATGTGAGCTGAAGAGAGTTCACAGCATTTTGAATGCTAGTTAGCAAGGTTAGTAGATCGAAATGATCCAGAACAGAATGCCCAATGGTCTTGAAAAGGCAACTTTTCACAACTTGAATGAGACGCTCCCACGCAGATCCCATCCAGGTTGAATAAACTGGAAGCCTGATGTGTTTGATACCACTGGCTCACATGTGCTCTTGAAATTTGTTAGAATTTAAAGAGTCCTCTAATGCCTTAACACCTTGAATGAAACTTTTAGCATTGTTGCTGTAAATTCTGTTGCAAACACCATATAGATTAGTGAATCTCTGGAATGAGAGCAAGAAAGATTTGGTACTCATATCAGGATGCAGATCTAAATGTATGGCTCTTATATGAAGACAAGTATAGAGCAAAATAAATCATTTGACAGTTTTTCCTGAGTCAGGGTCTTTGACCCAAATGTGACCCATAAAGTCAACAACATGTTTAAAGGGAGTGAACAAACGCATCTGATGCTTAGGGAAACTGGTGAATTTGGGATACTTGTAAGAAAATTGGTTGTATTTTCTGCAAGAAATGCAACTAGAAATGATATGCTTGATGGTTTGTCTAGCACTAATGATCCAAAACCCCTGCAAGCGCAGCATTGTTAAGGTGGATTGAATACCTAAATGCTTGCATCTAGAGCAGCGGTCGGGAACCTATGGCTCGCGAGCCAGATCTGGCTCTTTTGATGACTGCATCTGGCTCGCAGATAAATCTTAGCTGACATTTCTTAACACGATAAGTAATGAGTAATTCCTTCCTTTTTTAGGCTACGGCCACACACGACAATATTTGCCGTCCAAAGTGTACGATAAATATCACGCTCCTAACCACGGCCTTGGCTCCTCCCACTCAGTGACGTAGGATTCTTGTGATTGGCTGTCTTGTGCGTGACGTTACTGATATTCATATACAGTCAGTCGCTTTTCAGCAGTGGTAGTGGGTGGTAGTGCTATTTTATGCAGAGCAAACCCTTTTGACGAAGATGGCGAAAAGAAAAAGGGATGAGGAGTACCGTACATTTCAGGACGAATGGACAGAGGAATTCGCCTTTGTAGAAAGAGCAGGTACTGCAGTGTGTCTAATATGTATTGATAAAATTTCATCGATGAAACGGTCAAATATAAAGCGGCACTTCGACACACGCCATGCTACATTTGCATCGAAATATCCAGCGGGAGACAGCAGGAAGAAGGCATGTCAAGAGCTACTGCGCAGAGTGCAAACCAGTCAACAGCAACTCAGTGTATGGACCCGACAAGGTAACTGGAATTCGGCTAGCTTTGCTGGTTCTTTAGCAATAGTGAGGAACGGAAAGCCATTCACAGATGGCGAGTATGCCAAAACATTCATGCTTGATGTGGCCAATGAACTTTTTGACGACTTTTCAGATAAAGACAAGATAATCAAACGAATAAAAAGACATGCCCCTGTCAGCAAAAACTGTTCACGATCGTACCATCATGATGGCAAATCAAGTGGCGGAAACACAAGTGAAGGACATAAATGCAGTGTCATACTTTTCCCTCGCTTTGGATGAGTCAACAGACGTAAGCCATTTATCCCAGTTCAGTGTGATTGCAAGGTATGCCGTCGGTGACACACTGCGTGAGGAAAGTCTTGCTGTTTTGCCAATGAAAGGGACAACAAGAGGGGAGGATTTATTCAAGTCTTTCATGGAGTTCGCTAAAGAGAACAATCTACCGATGGATAAACTTATTTCAGTGTGTACTGATGGTGCTCCGTGTATGGTGGGGAGCAACAAAGGATTTGTAGCGCTTCTTCGTGAACATGAAAATAGACCCATCCTAAGTTTTCATTGCATTCTACATCAGGAGGCGCTTTGTGCTCGAACGTGTGGCGAGCAGTTTGGTGAGGTGATGTCGCTGGTGATTAAGGTGGTCAACTTTATTGTTGCTCGAGCTTTAAATGATCGCCAGTTTAAAACACTGCTGGATGAAGTTGGGAATAATTACCCCGGTCTGCTTATGCACAGCAATGTGCGTTGGTTGTCAAGAGGGAAGGTTCTCAGCCGTGTTGCGGCTTGCCTGAGCGAAATCCGAACTTTCCTTGAAATGAAAGGCGTCAAGCATCCTGAGCTAGCTAACACTGAGTGGCTCCTGAAGTTTTACTACCTCGTGGACATGACTGAACATCTGAATCAACTCAACGTGAAAATGCAAGGCATTGGAAATACAGTCTTATCCCTTCAACAAGCAGTGTGTGCATTTGAAAACAAGCTGAAACTCTTTATCGGGGATATTGAAACAGGTCGTTTACTACACTTTGAAAGACTGGGACAATTTAAAGATGCGTGCACAGCAAATGACCCCGCTCAACATTGTGATCTCCAGCAGCTAGCTGGCTTCACATCTAATCTCCTGCAATCATTCAAAGCACGCTTTGTAGAATTTCGTGAGCGCACTCGTCTTTTTAAGTTCATCACTCATCCACACGAGTGTGCAGTGGACAAAGCCGACCTGAGTTACATCCCTGATGTCTCCATAAGAGATTTTGAGGTAGAAGTTGCTGACCTGAAAGCCTCAGACATGTGGGTGAATAAATTCAAGTCATTGAACGAAGATTTGGAAGGACTTGCGCGTCAGCGAGCAGAGCTGTCGAGTAAACACAAGTGGACAGAAATGAAAAGACTTCAATCCGAAGACCAGCTGATTTTCAAAACTTGGAACGCGCTTCCAGTCGCATACCACACACTGCAGCGTGTGAGTATTGCCGTGTTGACCATGTTTGGCTCTACATATGCATGTGAGCAGTCGTTCTCACATCTGAAAAACATCAAAACCAACCTACGGTCACGTTTAACGGATGGAAGCCTCAATGCCTGCATGAAGCTTAACCTGACCAACTATCAACCAGACTACAAAGCCATCAGCAAAACCATGCAGCACCAGAAGTCACATTAGTCATATTGGTAAGAAGTATTGAATTTATTATTGGTTAGCTTCAGTATAACGTTATTAAAAAGAATAAATTCAGATAATTATTATAATCTAAATTTTTTGGTCTTACTTAAAAAATGCACGCATTTAGTTGTATTCAGTGTTAAAAAATATTATAGGGCTCTCACGGAAATACATTTAAAAATATTTGACTTTCATGGCTCTCTCAGCCAAAAAGGTTCCCGACCCCTGATCTAGAGTGACAATCTTGAACTATTAATTCAGTGAAATAATGATGTTTACCTAGTAATATGGGGTTTATGATGTCATAATCATACACGTTTGTTCTTGAAAACCTGCCCTTGGTTCAAATCAATCTGACTTCGTGTAGAAAGAGATCCAGATGATTAACCAGATTGGGATTTCCTTGAACTGTTTCAAGAAATTGATTTTCTTTGTCAAAAGACTCAAGTTGCATGATGTATAGCCAATACAACCTACTACCCCTATCCACATCTACATTGGGTTTCTTTCTGCATTTGAAAAACTTGAGTACATAAGCCGTGATTCTATAGACTTTGTGAATGTTTAAAAACCATTTGATGTCAACAATGGGTTCAGTTTTCCCAGTATTTAAAGTGACTGATGTAATTGTAACTGATTGTGTCTTTAATTTGTTTGGGTTAGATAGACAGTGAAGATCATATTTAGGCCAAAGGGATGAATCTAGAACTAACCATTCAGGACCATGCATCCAGTTCTAAATTGTTCTCAAATTCTCTAAATGATATTCCCTGAGTAATGAGATCTGCTGGGTTTTCTTTAGTTGAGACATAATTAAATGATATCGAAATACTGAATTTAGTTTGAATTTCATGATGCATGTGTCTAATATCCTGAATTCGATTTTGAACAAACATGTTTTTTATTTTGACATTGAGATCTGACGAAATGACCCAAGACATCACAATTTGAGCATCAACAAAAATCTTGATATCTGAGAACTGAGCTTTAATGGATGAGAGAAATTGAGGAAGATATTTGAACACTAGATAAACAAAGTAATTCCAAAGTAGGTAAAGTACGTGCTTGAATAGGAGCCACTTTACCCTTGGAAAAAATTAAGTTTGATCCTGAAGGGCCAACTGCATAGACTGCAAATCCGTAACAACTAGCACTAGCATCACAAAAAATGACTAATGAAACAGAGTTGCTAGAATAAAAAACTGAATGTTTGAAAGAAAGATTTGAAAGTTCTTGAAGATCTTTGTAAATCTTAGCCCAAATCTTCAATTCATCTTGACTGTCTCATCCCAAGACAACTTAAGCCTCCACAATTTTCTCATGAGAAGCCTACCCTAAATGGTAACTGGGAGGTAAAGGGATAATGGATCAAAATTTTTAGAAATTTGGGAAAGGATTTGGCGCTTGGTACAAGCTTCGGGGTCTAGATCATATTCTGACAGTAAGATTAAGTCTCAACTTACATGAAAGTGATAACCCAGCACCTTTTCCAAGCATTCAAGTTGAACAACTTTTTGATCTTGAACCATTATGTTTTTAAGACAGTCTAGATTAGTGTTCCATGATCTAAGGTTGAAACCTCCCTCAGACATTCTCTGATTTAAAGTGGAGTATAATTCCAGAAGTAATTCTGGATTTGAATTTGTGAAAATTAAATTATCCACATAAAAATGTTTCTTGAGAACCTGAGAGCATAAATCATCTAGATACTGATTGGCGTGATATTTAATGACATATATAATTCAGTACAGTGGTGTAGTGCTAAATGAAGAAGTGGGGGAACGCATTTTGAAAGTGTTACTCAGATGCGGGGGGGACAATGGCGAGCGCGGCGCCCATACAGCTGGGGGTCCAGGGGCACTGTAAACCCACCGGGAAATCTTTTGAAATCTGACCAATTTCAGGGATATTTTGAGGTCATATGCACTGGATATTAGGATATACTCCAAGGTTGAAGATGCAGTATTTCCAGTGTCATTAGATATATGACATCCAGTACAATCAATAAAAATAGCTAACAACTGGAATGATTAACTAAAAAAAAGTTAACAACTGGTACGCCGTGGTGACTGTTTCACCAGATCTTTATAGGCTAGCATTGCCTCAGTCAAAGCTAAAAGAAATGAAACAGTTAATGATTCTTTCACATATTTCTTCTAGGGGTCTGAATTAAAATTTCATGACATTAGAGATTTGTAAGTTCGGATTTATTTGAAATAGTGAGGGAACACCGTTCCGTCTACCAAAAAAAGTAAGGGAACGCCGTTCCCACAGCACTACACCACTGATTCAGTATGAAAGGTGAACTGGCCAGACCAAATACTATGTAGTACAGTCGACCCTCAACTTACGTAATTAATCCATTCCAAGATGAGTTACTTAACTCGAAAATGATGTAAGTCAAACCCCAAAATACATGTAAATCAGGTAATCCGTTCCAGGACCCCAAAAAAGTATTGAAAATAATAAAATAATTAAATTTTTTTTATAAAAACAGTGTATTTAAACAGAATTATATTGGTAATTAATAATTATTATTAAGAAACACCATCTGTAAAAGAAAATACATATTAAAAATTAATAAAAAATTAATTTAGACTTACATTGGAGAGAGAGTTGAATAATGCACAGTAAAAATAACAATGAAATAATGTGAAATACCCGGCGTCCTGCCAGTGAGTGGTCATGCACTGCGTTTGCGATTATGCAGCTATTACGCAACACAAAATAATTACGTCAGATGAATCAATTAGTCAATGGGGGCTTCTCATAACTCAAAATTACGTAAGACGGTGACGACGTAAGTCAAGGGTCGACTGTATACCAATAAGTTAATAGTTGACCATCCTCTTCCCAGAAAAAACAAAACCTATTTTTATCAACATCAACCTTGAGCTTGATTTGAAGAAATGCCTGCTTTATATCCAAAAGGATGATGTATTGATTGGTTCTGAATGAGCATAATAAGGTAAACAGTGAATTCATGAGGTCTATACCAGGATATGCAGCTTCATTAAGAGAAGGAGCTTGACCCGTGTTAAAGTGGAATGAAATGATGATAGAGGCATTTGAGAAGTTAAAGGAGAGAATGGTTCATGATGTCGAGTTGGCTTACCTGGATTATGAATCAGGAGCGAGTCCGTTAGAATTATATACGGATGCAAGTGGTTACTGAATGGGTGTGTGTTTATGTCAAGAGCAAATGGTGAATGGGGTGAGTGCGATGAGTGATTGGATATGTGTCGAAAGCGTTTAATAGTGTGGAACGAAAGTATTCGACAATTGAGAGAGAGCTTGCTGCCATAAGGTATTGTTTGAAAGCCTTTAAGTCCTTCTTGTATGGTGTGCATTTTGTTGTGAAAACGGATCACCAGCCTTTGGTGTATCTGGAGCAGAGGAGGATGGTTGATAGTAGGATTGCGAGAATGATTGAAGATTTGAGTGATTTTGATTACCAGATTGAATATGTGCCAGGTAAAAGTAATTATTTAGCTGATTTGATGTCCAGAATGCCTGGGATGAGTGAAAGTGAGAGTGCATCTGTGATTGATCCTGAGTATTTGCTGAAGGGCTTAAAGAGACTGAAAGAAAGTAAGGGTGGAGGTGACTATATTTGAAAGTGTATGGCATGGTTTGAAAGATCTAGAAAGTGAAGGCTTGGATGTAGTTGTGCCTGAGGGAATAAATGAGTTGAGAATGAGGGTCATGAGGTAGTGAAGAAGCCTGAGAATATTGGTTCGACGAAAGGGAGGAGGCAGATAAGAGAGTTGCATGCGATGTGTGAACTGGGGAGATTGCCATTTCAAGAAGTGTTAATGATGGTGAGTAGAATGTATGGGATTGTGCTGATGGTACATTATGGTTTGGAGAGACCAATAGTATACAAGGATAAAAAGTTGGCTATGAGTGAGGATGGACTAGTGTTGCACCGTCAGTGCTTGAGTGGTGTCCACTATAATTTAGTAGTGGAGACTAAGAGGTATGTGCGTCAGGAGAGTCAGGATGAGAATGAGAATGTAGATCCAGGTGTGTGTGTGGAAGAGGAAGATGAAAGTATTGGAGTGGAGGTGAAATGTGGAAAACAGTGTATAGGTGCAATGGTTGTTGATGTGGAAGTTGATGGAAAGAAATTCTGTGGTCTGGTGGATACTGGAGCACATTTGTTTAGTGAGTGAAAGGGTTGTCACTGAGATAGAAAGGAGAGGTTTGGACGTGTGTAGGAGGCCTACAAGAGTTTTGATGAAGGGATTGGGTGAAGGGCGTGTTCGAGCACATGAAGCAGTGATGCTCAGAGTTTCGTTGGGAGAGAGGTGTGAGAATGTCGAGCAGGTGTTTGTGATCATTCACGAGGAAATGATGCCTTACTGTTTTCTACTGGGTATAAATTTCCTGAAACAACACAAGTTGAGTGTCGATGTGGGTGAGGGAAAGATTCTCTATATGGGAATGGAATTGACGGTGGTATGGGGTCCAGTTGCTGCTTTGGGACTGGAGAATATAGGAATGGTTGGGATAATCGAGTGGGAACTTGATGACAAGGAGGTCCTGGATGATCAGGATATCCTGGAAATGCAGGAGACCAATCCTGTAGTTTCCGAATTGCGGGGCAAAATTATGGGTCAGGTGCCTGTAAAAGAGTGGGGAGACAGAACTCAAGACTTTAAAAGATTTGCGAGGAATCTGTCTATTAGCAAGGTAGTAGTGTATTTCTCCCGTTTAAACAATTATGGGGAGCGGACACTGGTTCCAGTGTTAACTCTAGTTGGTATGGTTGGTCTGGTTATCCTGATTCATCATGTATATGGGCACTTGGGAAAGGGTAAACTTTGGGGGGTCATGAAAACCCTTATCTTCCACCCGTACTTGGGTCAGGTGTGTGCTGATGTTGCAACTTCCTGTGAGCGGTGCCAGAAAAGGAAGGGGCAACCTCAGGTGGTGAGACCTCTATTACGGAAGGTGGAAGCTCAAGAAATTGGGGAGATGGTGGTCACCAACTGTGTGAATTTACCACAAATGAGGAGGGGACATGTCGTGATGGTGATTGTAGTAGACCATAAGTCCAAGTTCGTGTATGCTGCGCCACTCAGGAATAAGACGAGTAAGGTAGTGGCAGAGGCAGTGCGAGACATCATCTTCCCAATGATGTTGCTGAAACCATCAAGATGTCTAAGTGACAACGGCCCCGAGTTTTCGCGGGAGCTGTTTGCCAGTATGTTGAGGGAGTGTGGTGTCCAGCAGGTTCTGGTGACACCATATATACCATCTTTGAACGGGTTGGCAGAACGAATGGTCAAAACATTGACCGAAATGTTAAGGATGGTGAGTCGAGAGTTAAATGACTGGGACGAGCATTTAAGTAGAGTTCTCTGGAGCTATAATGCCATGTTTCATGCAGCTCTGAATACTTCCCCTAGCCAATATATATTAAACTATGAATGAAATGTAAAACCAAATATCCAGTTAGGAGAGAACGAGAAAAGAATGTGGAGGCAGGCCAATTCTAGATATACTCCCTTCAAGGAAGGAGATTTAGTGCTTCGAGAGATCCAGAAGATCGGGCAGAGAGTGGAGTATAAGGTACAAGATCAGTTTGAGGGGCCATATAAGATCATCAAGGCTTGGCCGAATGAAGTCACGTATGTGGCAGAAAGAGTGAATGGAGCACGGTGAGATGGAGGAGATTCGAGTCCACCAGAAGCAACTTAGGAGGTGGAGAGAGGTTCCGGAGTACTTGACTAGTCATCCCATTTATCAGATGTGTAGGGATGAGGAGCAGAGGAGAGTTCCCTTGATCTAGAGAGGAAAGAGATAGTATTCATGACAGGGAAGAAAGGAAGGAAAAAGAGACAGGCAAAGGTTCTGGAAAATGAACCAGTATGTAGTTTAGGTCAGGAAGGGAAAGGAAAGGAAAATATGAAGTAAATGATTTTAGGGGGTTCAAGTGGGATTTCAGTTTTAGTGGTTTTTCCAGAAGAAAATCTGGGGAGAACGTCTAGTTGGTCTAATTGGTGGGAAATCGGGGATTGGACTGAATTGCAAAAGTAATGGGAGACGAAAGATGAAGGATCAAGGCCAGGTCCAGGGCAGGATGAAAAAAAAAAAAAAGGAGACTCACAAGTCCGTTACACAAGGGTGTGATTTTCTTGTTGGAGAGCATACTAGAGGAGTATAGAGTTCTTCAGGAAGGGTCTGGTCCAGAAGAGGAAAAGTTAGAGCGAAGGGACCATCTAGAGGAGTTTTGTGGGGAAGTTCAGGGTAAGGTTACAGAGATGGAGAAACAGTTAGGAAAAGAAAAAAGTGAAGAAGAGAAGGTCAAGCCGGAGAGCTGAATAACTAGGCAGAGAGGAGTCGTCATTGAGGTACTGTGGGTGCAACTGCGGGTACTAGAATGGAAACAGAGGCGGAAAGGAGGAGTAATGTAGATATAAATTGTACATAACAAAAGAGGTAATGGGTTTGGTGATGGGTAATAAGCAAAGCTGGGCACAAACCGTTAATCCGTTAATCGTTAATTAACGAAGTTAACTTTTTCGTTAACGATTTAACTTTTAAGTTAACTTTGAAAATCATTATTGGACTAATTAACTTCCGTTACATTTAACTTCCGTTAACTCAAAGTCTGTTAACCCAAAAAATTCATAAATAAACGTTTAAAAGTTTCTATTATTTTCAGTGCTGAGCAGGTGCGCAATTAATCCACCACTGTTAATAGTGATGAACGAATTTCCATTTTCCGCAGTGCAAAATCAGGCGATATATTTGTTTCCATCGCCACAATTTGTGTCTTACCAAATATGGTAGTTATTTATGGCATTGGTTTGAGCAAAACATGGTCGACTGTAAAATCAGGCGGAAAGATTTGCCATTTGAGTTGAATGTTTCAACTTCTTTCAAGAAATATCACAAGCATTTTAAGGCACTTTCAATAATATATATGTAACAATTACAACAAATAACTACATTCGTTTCATTTGCAGTCTGTCTCTTGCGCAACATGTTTATGCTAGTGAATATTTAAAAATAATTGTTGTCAAGTAAGTCATGTATATTTATAATATGTCTGTGAGTACCTTATTAGTAGTCTCCTTGATACATTTCAAGAACCATAAAACTGATCAGGTAAGATTTCAATTCTCATGTCACTTTGATGACATAAATTAAGTCAATTGATGTCTTACAATGGGAGTGTTTTCACCTTAACCCTTTATGTCCTGGTGGTACTTCTAGGTACCACATCTTTAAAATCTCCATAATTATTTTTCTACCCGGTTGATCCTGCCGGTACTTTCAAGTCCCAATGTGAATTAGTTTCTTTATGAGATAATAGATGGCGTTGAGAAGTAAATGTGAGTGTGTGGCGCCAGAGGCTGTTTACTCTTTAGTATCTCTGCTGTGAAGACCGAAGAAATTTCAGTGCAATTACTTCCCGAATATTCTGTGCCATATCTGTTCCAAATAACAAAGGTAAGGGTTATTTTATTTTTTATCTTGTTCTTGAAATGTTCAAGAATGCTTCAAACAATTGTTGTTCTTGTTTATTTTTAAGTGTGAAATAATAAAGGATTTATTGAGTCAGCATCTAAGTACCAACAGGACAAAAGGGGCATAAGTCTACATCGTTTTCTTTTGGTTTTCTTTCAATTTTATGGATGACTATTTTAATTTATGTGGAAATATTTGAACTTGAACTCATGTGTTTACACAAGATGCTGCCTTCTTGGGTGAGCAAGTGTTGGTGGACTTGTTCATCAAGTTCAACACAGCCATCCCCTCCAGTGCTGCAGTGGAGCGTTTGTTCTCTATGGGCAAGGACATCCTGAGGGCCAAGAGATCATCCCTGTCTGATGAAAACTTTGATATGCTAATTTTCATGAAGGGCAACATGCATCTCATGGACAAAATGGAGAACGAGAAGAAGAGGGAAAATTAAATATATATATTGTGTTTTTCATTTTTTTTATAATAAAAGTTAACATTAACGGTTTATCGGTAACTTCCGTTACATGTTTAACGGATTAACGGTTAACGAAGTTAACTTTTTGGTTAACGGATTAGCAGTTAACGAAGTTAACTTTTTGGTTAATGGTGCCCACCACTGGTAATAAGTAAGAAAGAAATGAAAAGAAAAGGAACCCTGCCAGGTCCAGAAAGGGTACCACTGGGAGATGGATTTTGGAAGGGTTTTTGGGGGGTGAGTGGCGAATGGGGTGTGGGGTGTGTTGAATAGAATTTGGTTTGGTTTGTTATGTATATTATATGGAAATATATATTTTCATATATATATATATATATATATATATGCATGTATGTATTTATATATGTATGTTTATTAAGAAAGAAAACTTAAGAAATGTAAGAACTCACCTGTCAGAGCCTGGTGTTGAGAAGGTAGAGGGGAAGTTGAGCAAATCTGGTGGGGTCTTGTGGAGTTGAGTGTGAGGGGACAGATGTGGGGGTCCGAGAGATCCCTATAATTTCACCCTCAACTAACTGAGGTCCTAACCTTTTGCTTAATTTTTATCTATCTTTTCAGGAAGCATATTTTTCAGCATCATGTCGAGATAGAGACACAGCCACCAGGGGCATCCCCTCCTCTGGTGGTGGCTCGAAAGGAAATGTGTGTGTCGAGAGGACCTGCAGGTGAGGGTCCCTGTTTTTATATCCCAAAGGGCAAATTTAATTATATCAGAAAATGAAATATATCTAAGTCTAACAACATAACGTAAGTGTTAAAATTTATATTATTTATCTTTTTTGGCAGGGTTATTTCTTCAGACATAACACCTCAAGAAGTCATGTTAGGTGCTGGTCTAGTTTGATTAAAGAACCAAACTAAAAACTATAAAGGCTTGATGTAGGTGGATCTAGTCCACCAGTTTGTAAGAGGGGCCCCTAAGGGTGACTCCTCAAGATACTGGCAGGATAGGCCTAGGTGGTCAGGAGACCATCACCTACTCTCGTAAAGGGGCCCGTAAGGGAGACCTCCCAAGTAGGTCCAGAACACTTGGAATTAGAATAACTTAAGAGTGGCCACCGTAGGATGTATCCTGAAAGGCCTAGGAAGGATTTCCTTTGCAAGGAAATGACCTTCCAGAGTCCAGTCAAGGACTGGATAGGGGTCTCAAGAGGGACTCAAGTATTGTAAATAGTAGAATATGGTATTGCAAAACATAAGTATTAATTAAATTTACAAGAAAATTCAAGGTCTAAACCTATAGATTAACCCTAAATATGGTAGCTTCTAGTACAGTAGTAATATAAAATATAACTTCTTGCTAAGTATTGTTAGTCAAGCTAATTAGGGAACAGTACTGTATTATGATAATAATCTTTTCAAGTTTAAAGCATTCCATTAAAATATATTGATCTGTATGGTGAATGAAAATTGTGTGGAAGGTTCTGTGGGTGAATGAGCGTATATCAAGGTGAGAGAAACATGTAACATACGTAAATAGCATTTTTTACGAATAAACCCAATTTTTTTTCCTGTGACTTTCGCATTCCCACTTTGCTGTTCATTCTCTGGATCCTCCTGGATGAAATTGATTTCGCAGGGTCCCTAACTTTGTACAGTTTTGTCGTGTTTTCATCTTGAGCCACTGGGGAGGGAGTTAATGTTCCCATAGGCGTTTCCAGTAAAAGTAATTATATCAGCAATTCTTCGAGGAGAGATAAGGTGTTAATACGGATCGATCAATAGCGATTAAAGTAAAGCAGTTTAGTTTTGAGGAGAGGGAAAAAATCGAAGGGAGAGACAAGAGTATCCATATGTAGGCATCGGGCCTGCATAACAAGAAAACCAAATTTATTATTTCATGTTCAAACTTTTCCACTGCCAACTCATGAAAATTACGTCAAGAGATGAGTCAACAAACATTGAAGAATCAGCAGATTCCTAACGATTATTATAGCAGCTCGCTCAGAACTGCTTATATTACAGCAATGCTTTAAGCAAGGAAGATGTGTTTTGTCTTCCAATAAGTTCTGAGTGAGGTCCTCTTGAAATAAAACTTTATAACTCTAAGAAGGATAGGCCTGTTCCTTCAGGTGTTTAAATAGTGACTGCCTATATTAGTTACATCGAGTCAACTCATTGTGTAGCTCCATCGTACCATGGCCCTACATTGAAACAGAAGCGCAGCCCAATGAAATAATAAGGTAAGGCAATTCCTTTCTTTAAATTAGGCAGCGCAAATACCGAAGGAAAATAAACAGAGAGGTCCTTTGAAGACCTACATATACATAACTCTCTAATGAAAAAAACATAGGGCTTTTGTCATTAACTCTCCACTGAAGTCTGCTGGAAATTTCCAACGGATGAGGGTATCAGGCAATCAACCCATAGCCCTATATAGTTTTTTCACACCTTTAAACATTGTGGGTCCAGGGGATGCGGGCCCGATGTGAAAAATAGTTTAAAATGCCAGCCTGTGGTAAAAAATAACTTAAACGTCTTTTATTGTAATGCGCATAGTATTAGAAATAAATTAAGCGAATTTAAGGCAATAATTTATTCCAGCAACTACGATATAGTTGCTATCATTGAAATGTGGTTAAATACCGTGACTTGGGACTTGTTGGGGGAACTTGATATACCGGGTTTTAAACTCTTTACTAATGATAGGTTACATAGGATTGGTGGCAGCATTTCGCTGTACATTCGTAATTATCAAGGTTAAGATAGTTTTTCCAGCAGCAATTAATGTGATATGCATTGTTTTTTTTTTTCTTTTTCAATTTTACTTCTGTTTAAGGTGCTGCAACCTTGCTGGATTATTGGCACCAAGACTAAAAAAGAAATGAAAAAAGACCTCTACCACTTCAGTTGTAGGGTTTCACTCTGCAACACAGAGGATGGAAAAGAAAAAGGAACCTGTTAGTAAAAGAGTAATACTATATAGTACAGGATCTGGCCTAGAGTTCGTATAAATTTCTGGGTGCAGAGGTTTTGACTGATCTAGACTAATTTTGGGGCGTAGAATCCGAATTTTTCTATGCCATTGCACCAAATTGGTGTGAAAGTGGCAAAATCTTTATAAGTTTTTCGTATTTTTGTCATATTCTTGAGTTGAAAATTTTTTTAAGGGCAATTGTTTGTTTGAGAATCTGTGTTTGTAACATACTGCTGCCTGAACCAAGAAAACTGACAAAAATGTCAAAAAATAACAGCAAAAATGAAATTTTGGCTATTTTGGTGCATAAACTGCTCTAACCAATCTTATCAAACTAAATAGTCAAGAAATTAGATATTAATAGCTCTACTAAAATTTCCTAACACAAAAACATGTACAAATGTCTAAATTTTGGGTTACAATGATTAAAAATGGTTATAGAATATTTGAAAAAATAGACAAAATATAGAAAATAGTGCTAATTTTATAAAACTCTTAGGTTTGCATGTTGTAAAAGACTGAGATAAGATCATGTATTATTTCTGATGCTGAAGTTGACTGAAAATCTTGCAAAAGTGGCAGAGAGTTTGGCAAAAATGACAAAAACTGTCAAGGCCACTTATGTGATTGAGTGAGTGTGTTACCGTCACTCAGGTGCATCTTCCCAATGCAGCACCATGGCAATGGGCTAAGTTATAGCTAACTTAGTGGGAACGACCTCATTTAATGATGAGGCCCTCTTTTTCTTTTGTTCTTGTTTATTTGAAACGTTTATTGAAACATTATTTACAAATAAAAGCACTATGGCTTTTGTGGTATCATCTTCCAACACCATGAAAATGAAACAGAAGTACAATGTACAGATTTGTTCATCTGTAATTTTATTCAGTTAATTTTATTCGGCGATCATAGGCTGCAAAATGCTTCTTTATACAATTATTATGATAGAATACATCTTTGTATTCGTTCAACATCGCTACTCTGGTAAAAACATCGTCTTGGAACAAGTGAGCATAACTCAATAACTTTTGGGCACGACCTGGAGTACATATCTGAAACAAATCATGGTCAATGTTTCCACCTTTCAATTTGACTCGAGCTGAACCACAAACACACACACTTTCATATCCTTGATATGCTGTGTTTTAATCCTTTTGCTTGAACTATTTTCTGGAGGAGTTAATGCTTCCCCTAAGGAGGAATCAGAGGGTTCAGATTCAGCATTTTTAGACTTCTGGCTACATTCAACGAACTTTTTATATGTTGCATAGCATGAAGTGCTGTGATACTGGATATAAGGAGTCTGACTCTCCGTAAGAGCTTTCAAACGCTTGCTTCTATCATCATTTGGGTACGCAGAAGCCAACTGAAGCAAATTTTTTATTCCATGTTCTCCACTACTCAAATATTTCTCTCCACTTGGGCTTTTGTTCTTCTGGCACAAGATACATTTACCAAGGTTTGAGCTATGCTTCTTTTCTGGCACAAGTTGACATACATCCTGAAAAAATAAAATATACTAAGACTTATTGCAAATTGCAATTATAATAAACTGGTTCTATTCTATACATATAAAAATTCATTTGTAACACATTGGTCTTTATATTTATGTTTTAAATATTCAATTCAATTATTACTTACCATGATCTATCATCTGTTGAATCACATAATGAATAAAGGGATCCTCAATTTGTAGCTACTACCAATACTAAACCTGAAACACAATAAATATGACTTAGTTACTCTAAAGAAATGAAATAGATTGATTCTAAAGAAGTTCAAGCATTTTACAACAAGCAAGCCTAAGAATAACAAAATTAGTACTATTTTTTTTATATTTTGGCTATTTTTTCAAGTATTTTACAACCATTTTTATTGATTTATACCCAAAATTTAGACATTTGTGCATGTTAAGTTATGCTTTATTGTATAAAATGTAGTAAAAAATATATTTTTCAAGTGTATGATGGTGTGCTTTGTTCAAATATGACCTTCATTTCTTGTGCAAATGAACAGAAATACAGTTGTCATTGCATGCATGGCCCAAACACGTATTTCTGTTCATTTGCACAAGAAATGAAAGTTATATTTGAACAGAGCACACCAAAATACACTAAAAAAATATATTTTTTATTTCAACTTCAGGCCATATCATTTTCTGCATAATGACCAGTAAATATAACCTATACCCTAGGGCTTAGGGTATAGGGCACACTAAGGCTAGGCCTAGCCCAATGAGATGGGCTAGGCCACAGTCGTCACTAAAAACAAACCCTAGACAAGGCCTATGCCTTGCCAAGATCTTTTAACAAACAAATACAGGAAACACTAGTGTGTTCTTATACCAGTCAAAAAATAATTCCAAAATACAGGATCAATCTCAACTGCAGTCCCAGAAAAATTTTTCAACAGCACACTCTTGGTTGATTTATTGATTGTTTGAAGATTTATATGGAGGAGCTCAGCCAATAAGGCTATTTACATCCTCCAAGTCCAAAACACCAAGTTCCATGGGAGAACTTCCGCTGTTCCTACATCAAGTGCTGAGTATTATGATACAATGCAAGACTTAAAACTCTTTTCAACCACCCAGATGCCACTACAAACTTGAATACTTGGTCCATAGTGAAGTTTATCAATGGGGGAGAATTACTATCCCCACCTAATAGGACTGATAAAGTAAAATCCCTGACACAATATTGCAATAGAGAGAATTTTAATTTTTTTTTTCTTTGCCTTGTATAACATGGACAAAAAAGAAAGAAATGGGACAGTGTCTCTGGTAAATTACAACTAACACATAATGGGGAAAAGGTGTAGTGCCTTGCACCACAGGATTATCTTTTATTAATGAAAATTGGCACAAATTGGCACGAATGAAATATTTTAAATCTAAAATAAATAAATACAACTTAAATGTCCAGTGATTAATTTTAATTTTTAAGCATCCAATGAATAGAAATTTAAATAAAAATTAAGTGTTCTTCTTCAAGTGAATTAATTCTGAAATATCTAGTGATAATTATCTATGATAGTGATTAAAAATTTAAATAAAAAATAATTAGGTATATTAAGTGCCTTTTCTAAATAAACATTAAAGTGCCTTATTTAGTGAATAAAAATTTGTATGAAAATAATCTAATTCCAAAGCAAAAATCTAAATAAAAATTGATCTAATACATAATATGAATAAATTTAAGTTTACTTTTAAGGATTCTTTTTGTTTGTTAGTAAAATTGTTTGAGCGAAAAACATATTGGCAACAATAAGAGACGCCAAGTTTTCCACCCAGTGACCCATTATATACAAACAAATCACTCAAGCAAGCAAATTTTCTCCACAGTATGTTTCTTGTATTTCAAATGTCCTCAATGTTTTTTTTTTTTACTATTGCATATCTGTATGCAATACTGAATACTGTGGGTTCAATTTTTGCAATATGGCAACAATCAAACCACACAACTGATTAGCTTAGCATTGAAATTGTACTGAGTTTCTTCACCCTAGGCTACACTGGTCTAGCCTAGCATGTAGAATTTCCTAGTGCTGCCTGAAGGTACTTATGCTATATTCTAAATAGTAAATAGTAATAAATAATAAGACATTAGGGGTAATCTTTAGGAGCGCTCCAGTTTTCAATATTAACCATTTAAGGGCTGAAGATGCCAACTGCTAACGTTTCAAATACACGCATTCATAACTTAACCCTACAAAAAATTCAGGGCTGAAAGGGTTAAACATACACTCATAAAACATATAACATTTGAAAGCTCACATTTTTCTGAGTCTAAAAATGTAGTAATCCAAAAGTATCAAGGTTTAATTGTTTGAGCGTGACATCATTAACTACATTATAAAGGTTGGCTAAGTTATAAATCTTCAGTCTGTGTTGTAAGATGGAATGTGATGGATGTGATATCAGTGTAGTGAAAATTCACTGTGATTTTCATAACAATTTTGAGAATTTAGTTAAATTTTTAGTACAGCATAAACTTGTGCTCGGCATTTTGGAATGCCCCAAGTGTAAGACAAAAGGGAATATCTGTAAATGCATTATAGACTATAGTAAAAAAGCTTTCTGGTGGCACATATTCAAAGAAAGGTCCTAGAACTGGCAAAATTTCTAGGTGTAATTTTTACAAATACGTTCTTTGAAAACTCAAAATTAAGTACAGTGAAAGCTTTAATGTTTGTGAAATATTTTTGCTACAATAAACTAAGTCAGTTAGTTGTTATTAACGAACTAAATATTTCACAACAAACCTTCATGGATTGGTTATCATTTTGCCGAGAGGTGTGCATAAACTATAGTTATAACTCTAGTGACAAACTAGGTGGGCCGGGTAAGACAGTAGAAATAGACGAGGCGAAATTCAGCAAGAGAAAATATCGGTTCTTTTGCATTATCCTCCCAACACTAATTTTTTTATATAATGTTGGTTTGGTTTGGTTATGGTACTTTATTTTCCTTCCATTATAAAAAAAATTAGTGTTGGGATTAGGTTAGGTTAAAAACAGCCCGCCGCAAGTGTTTTGCTAACGTACTTTATTTTCCTTCCATTATAAAAAAAAATTAGTGTTGGGAGGATAATGCAAAAGTACCAAAATATCACACAGGCAGGGTCATTGAAGGTCAATGGGTTTTTGGAGGATATGAATGGGGTTCCAAGAAAATATTTTTAGTACCAGTGCTGAACCACAGTGCAGACATGTTATTAACTATAATCAAGGAGTGGATTGCACCCGGCACAACCATCATTAGTGATTGCTGGAAGAGCTATAATTGCCTTGAAAAAGAAGGTTATAGACATCTTACTGTCAATCACTCTGTCAATTTCGTGGACCCTATCACCCATGCCCATACCCAGAATATTGAGAGGACGTGGAGAGATGTATGTCAATTGACACCAACATACGGCAGAAGGAAAACATTTTTTGTTGGCTATTTAGTATGAAGCTATTTTCTTAAAGCCAACCCGGACATACCTCTACATTTTCATAAATTTCTTCTGGAAGCTGCATGACTTTATAATCCAGGTTATTAGGTAAGTGTTAATATATACATGTACCAAGTCACAAATACTGATTCAGGGGATATATATGTGGGTTGGGTTGGGTTGGGTTAGGTTATTCTTATTTGCTATTGATACTTTTAAAATTTGAGTATTTGAGAGCTTGTGAGCTTTTGAATGGTATATGTTTTATGAGTGTATGTTTAATATTGAAAAATGGAGCGCTCCTAGAGATTTACCGACATTAGCAAGCTTTGTACTATTTTTGATTAGTACTGTAGCTATAAAGCTAGGCCTATTGATGGAAAGTCAATCTGTAATTTACTCTAGCCTAGCTGAGGCTTACCATAGCCTTTGTTTTAGATAACTAACCTCAGCCTACTATATTGAAGAGGCCTAGGCCCACTCATTAATTTTCTTAGTATACTTTATAGGCCTATTATGTTTTCATATTTTTTTAGCAGAAGGCCTACTAATCATTCGTGGCCTACATACTTTCTTAGATAGTTTCCCTATTAAACTTAGCACAATTCCATAATGAGGATTAAGTTTTTATCATCCACAAGTTCTTAGGCCTATATAGTACTGTATATATATTTTAATTATCAATTTTTATCATTTTTTTTTTTTTTTTAATATTCTCACTTACAGTATTCTTGTATGTCTCTTTGCAGACGAGGGTGTCATTGTGGCTATTAGTTACAGATTATGTTATATATTAACTAACTGGTACCATTATTTAACTTCTCATTTATATATATATATATTCACAAGCTGAAGTTGCTCAAGCCTAGTTGTCCTTTTTGTATTTATCAATAATTGTTGCACATAGCCTATTCGATTATTCATTTTTTGACCCAGTCACACGCAGCTGTAACAGCAATATATATTGAATAACCAATCAAAACTGAATAAGAAAATATATATATTATCTTGTGCAAATTTGTATAAAATGTTTTTTTTTATTAAAATATATTTCCTATTTTTGGTGTTTTTTCAATATACAGTGTATATATATATCGACTATTTGGTGAATATTTCTTATTTTTGGTGATTCTGGCTACTTCAGCGTAATTCAATTTGTCCTGTTTCACAAATAAATAATTTTTAGCAATTGTTCATCTGTTCATTTTGGTTTTTTTGTGACTAGAAGTATGACGTGTCAGTTATGCATATTTGATTTTGAAGACGTGATCCGCCATATTGCCCTGAAGACAAGAGTTTAGACCTTTTTTTCAATCGGGGAATAATTAAGACATCCGTGACCTGCCCTAAATGCAATAGTGCTTGTATTTTAAGAAAAGACCATAAGGTCTTTAGGTACCGTAAAAAAAATCCTAAAAATAAACGTGTCTCGTTTCAGTTTAAGGGCAGGCGAAATTTAGTGGACTACCCATGCAAGGTTGGCACATGTTATTACATTATCATTTGTATAATTTAGGTCTTGGGGGTACGGGGGTGGAGCCCCTGTAAAGATCACGCATCACAAATTGATTGGTCCTAATGTTTTGTGGACAGTTCAGTACGTGACACTGGTTAGGTCAACTGTACGCCCTTGATGATTGGTTAGGTTAAGTCATGATATTTTTGTTTAAGTTTGTTAGTTTAAACGAAAATGATTAGTGCAAACTTTTCTAGTTAATTTTGAGGTGTTTTGTACGAAACTGCCCTGCGTTTCCTGTGCAAATGCGTAGTTTTCAAGATGACGATATCTCGAAAACTACGCATTTGCACAGGAAATGGATGGCAGATTCGTGCAGAACACCTCAAAATTGACTAGAAAAGTTTGCTCTCATTATAAAAAGAGACTGGGTAAAAAAGAATAATTACCGCCTATTCAATTGTTTTGTCAATAAAATACAAAAATTCATATTAACAATTTTATAATCCTCTTTTTTTTTTTGGACTTTATAAAAAAAAAAATGTTTTTGCGCCTTAGTGCCAGATGCCAATCCAGTATTTGGGTGCTGGTCACCTTGGCATTTAATTAAGTATCTATGTAAAGGTCTATAATATACCCTTACAAATGGTCACCATTTGTAAGGGTCCATTATAGACCTTTACATAGATACTTAATTAAATGCCAAGGTCATCAGTGCCCAAATACTGGATTGGCATCCGGCACTAAGGCACAAATATATATATATTTTTTTTTATAAAGTCCAAAAAAAAAAAAAAGATTATAAAATTGTCAATATGAATTTTTGTATTTTATTGACAAAACAATTGAATGAGCTGAGTCCCACAGGGGTCTGTGCTGGGACCTCTGGTTTTTGTTGTCTATATAAATGATCTAGAGAAGGGCCTATCATGTAAAACCTCAAAATTGCTGCTGATACAAAATAAGGCCATAATGTTAAGTCAGTAGCAGGAGCAATGACAATACAAAAAGACTTAAGAGTAACAGCCTGGGCCAAAAAATCCAGAATTTGAATACAATATGAATGGAATTTGGATTAAAAATGATGATAAAGAGAAAGACTTGGGTATCACTGTGACTAATGAACTTAAACCCTCAAATCACTGTATGGAAATCAGAAATAAAGCAAATACTAGACTCAATCTCATGCAGAACAGCTGCGCGCTTTGGTTTGGATGCCCTGAGGCTGCGTTAGGCAGCCTTCAAATCAGAAAATCACGATTTTGACCATGAAAATGAGATTTTTCGGAAAAGTTACAAATAATAAACCCATCTTAGAATTAATTTTTACATAAGGGATACATATTAGCCACTTTGTTTTTCCAAAATTTCAACCCTGAACCCAGAGTATGATACGCCCTAATGACCCAGGCACATCTATCTTAGATCCATCAGTATAAATATACAAGTGATCTGGATACTTCTCTCCCAAGTATGCTGTGAAACACTGCACAATCACTTCTTTGGGGACAGGAGGTTCATATAAAAATGGGGGATAGAGGTTGGTATCAGATGCAATCTCCAAGGTGGGAAAGAAGGGAATACTGGAACTGTAAAAATTTTTAAATGTAATTGATACTTATTACGAAGTCTAGCAGCTCTAAAGAAAGGTGGCTTATTTGCCACTGTCCAGTCCACTGCAAGGATCAAAGGATAATCCACCTCAATTGACTGATGTAAGGGGTGGGAAAAGGGGGAAGCCAGAATATTAAAGTACTTCCTCAGTGTAGAGAGATCTCTATCATACTGAAGGGCATGGAGACCAGTCTCACCCTGCAGGGCAATAATAGGTGTTCATGGGCAGGCACCCAAAATAAGGCGCATGCCAGAATTATGCAATGTTTCCAGTTTCTTCTTGAAGGTGAAAGAGGCTGAATCATAACATCAGCATACTTTATTTTTCCTAAGATAAATGATCAGTAAAAAGTGAGAAGTGTAGATCGATCTGCACCCCATCTAAGAGGCAACAGATTTTAATGAGTTTAGACGTTTCGTACAGGATGTTACCAGGTAGTTAATATGACAAGACCAAGTCAGTCTGGGGCTGTCAAGGACCACTCCCAAAAACTGGTAGGATGTGACCATAGCTACTGGGGTGTTACTAATTTGGATAATAGGATTCACTGGAACTTTTTGATGTGTAGAGAACATAATTTTAGACTTTTCTTGATTCAGGGAAAGACCCCAGGTTCTGCACCAAGATGAAAACTTACCAGTTGCTTTTTGCAACATCTGTTGGGCTTCTAAAAGGGTGTCAGCTGCCACATAGAAAGCTCATCATCAGCAAACTCTGATGACTGAATTGGATCAATACTTGGCATATTGGAGAGATATGCAGTGAATAACAATGGACTAAGAACTGAACCCTGAGGTACACCCTTTTTAAAGGGGAAAGGTGTTGAGTATACATCATTAATTACTACCTGAAATGTGCAGTTGGACCAAGAAGTTGTCCAACCATCTTAGTAATCTACCATGAATTCCCAAATTGCCCAACTTATAAAGTAGGCCAGTATGGGAAATGGTATCAAAAGCTCGACTGAGGTAAAAAAATACAACATTTTTTCTGTCAGAGAGCTTGGCGTATGAAAGTTTCCAGCCTCAGAAGTTGATCCACTGTGCTTCTTTTCTTATGGAAACCACACTGCAAATCTTGAAAAATGTGACACGTTTCAAAAATCCATAGCAACTGCTGATGGACCATCCTCTCTAGTACTTTACCCACGCAGGATAATAAGCATATGGGGTGATATGAAGATGGACTTGAAGGTTTTTCTGTGGTTTGAGGATAGGAATCATGATTGCCTGTTTCCATGATGAAGGATAGACCCCTGTGTTCAGGCTATCATTGAATGCTGATAATAGAAATGGCAAGTACACCAATGGAAGATGACTAAGAAAATATTTATGTATATTATCCAGTCCCATTGCACCACCTCTTGTATGCATTGCCTTAATGAGAATTGTAATTCCTGCAATGTAAAGTCCAGGTTATAATCTTCATTGTAATCAAGAAATAAGGAAGACTGCATGTTCCTGCAAATTCCTGATCTTCAATAACTACTACCATCCCAAAAAATGAATGGAAGTAGGCCCCCAAAACTTCCACTTTGTCACGTACATCACTTAGTATGGAACCATTTACAACAATAGGGTAGGTGAAGCATGAATCTATACTAGGGTGTGACAGTTGCCCCAACTTTGTCCTACAATGCTGTTCAAAATTTTGGTGTTGCATATTGACATAAAAAATACCCACGTGCAATTTTTTGAAGATTCATGCATATTCGAGTGAGCACCAGCAATTTGAAAAATAGCAATTTTGCTTATACAGCATACACGCCTATATATGAGATTACACAACCATCATAAGGGATATTAACACAAATCATTTGCCTGTCTTAATTAAAAGCTGTTATCACTAACATAAAAAAAGTTAATCATTCTTATTCTCTCATGGTACATTAAGGGGTTTTATCATATATTCACAAGGTATTATTTCTCTAGAGCAAGAAACCATGATTTCTGTTCGGAAACAGATGATCATTTGCGCTGATTAGGAACGCGGAGTCTGTCATTTTCAACTACTTGAAGGACTTCTTGAAAGCGCTCCTCATCCCTGGCAACATTAAGAAAGTCATGGCAAAGTTTTACACCACGCTCTGCAGCCTCATTGATGACCTGAAGCTTGTCCACAACCCGTTTCATGTTCAGGTAGTCGTCATGATCCGCCCATTCACTGGCTGGACTGTGGAGAAACTGATAGGGCATGCCTAAAATGGTGAAGAACCGGCTTGAGTCAGGCCCAATTAGGTCCACCAGGGCAGTGCCACTTTCTGGGACAGGGGGAAGATATGGCTTTCCATAGCCCCCATGATTGAGCCCCACTCTCTTAGTAACTTCAGTGCCTTCATGGCAAAGAAGGGCCTTCCTCATCTCCTCTTTTGTCCTTTCTTGTACTTGGGACGAGAACAAAGCCAGTGGGGCCAACTCCTCAGTTAGGTACCAAGTGTGTCTACCGAGTGCCACACGTGCTTTGTCAACTATTGTGGCGTCATATGGGGCAAATTCAGCCAAGGTTTCGACCAAATTCAAGTCATTCAGTGGCGCACTTGCTGGAACGGGGCAAACAATCCACCATGGGACATAAACAGCGACTGTGAACACAGCAAACCATTCTAACTTGCTGATTTGACTTTTAGTCACAACCTCGGCTTTGGGAAACTGCTCTTTGATCTGGCCTGACAAAAGAACAATCTTGAGGGTATAGAGCAGTTTAGCCATCCACCTTGCTTTGTGAAGTTCACTGGCTCGGATCCTTTAGTTACAAGCAGCAGACCTTTTCTGTGAGTACTTTGTTTACCCCAGAGTAGGTAGCTACTCTGTCACTTAGCATGCTTTTCATAAAGAGTATGTCAGTATCGATGGCATCTTGTTCAGCCTGAGTTTTCCCCTTTTTCGCAGCCGTCATGTCTTTCAACACTGTGTTCTTATAAAATTTCATCATCAGGCTCAATTCTGATTTAAACTTCATAATTCCAGGATCATCAGCCCGTCTTCTATCCTCATTCTTTTTCATAAGCATCATGTAGTCTTTGTCATAGTAAGTTTTAATCACTCGGCCAATATTGTTCCTGCCTGTAATGGTTGGGACATTCGCCGTCTGGTAATGCAAAAGCACATTGTCAATGGTGGCAGATAAAGCCTGGTCCCAATGCATATCCCGAAGGTTTGCTAACAGACATAGTAAGACCTGCCTATTAGTTGGCAGTTTGCAGCCCTTTATTTCCTTTTCTTCTTCTCGGGGTACGGTGCCCAATAACATTCTGACATACTCATCATCTTGCTGTGTATCCATGATTAAATTCTCTATTCACAACATCAAATCACTGTCAAGGGAAAAGAAAAGAGCATCATTAAAATTAAATGCAATAAAATAATACGTGGAAAATTTGTGGGTCAGCGTTCCAGACCCAGAAATGAAAATCTGATAAAATGTGCTATTTTCAACTTATTTATGAAGTTCATAAGCTGAAATAGCAATACTTGCTGGTACAACAGTGCTAGCTCAAACATGCACCGATCTCCAAGAAAATTTACAGGGGTGTTTCCTAGATAAATACACAACACTAAAACTTTGAACAGCATTGTAGGACCATTTTTTGATTTTTGGAGGGCAACGGTCACACCCTAATCTATACCCTTAATGATTTTCCTAATTTGAGTCCAAACCTCAGTAGACGGTATAGTGAAACTGAGATTTGAACAAAACTGACTCCATGAAATTCGCTTTGCCTGACCAATAGTACGACGAGCTATAGCAGTTGTCTTATTTAGGAGGATCTTATTATATAGAGTTGGGTGATGAGAATAAAATCGTCGAGCACGACGGCAGGTGGCCACTGCCACACTGCAATCCTCTGTCCACTATTTATGGTATTTAGGAACAAAATTTCCTGTTGTCTTCTTCAGTATAGAGGTACTTGTTTCCACTAATAAGGCTGTAAAGTGTTGTATTTTCTCATCTAAGGATCCTTCTATAGCTGGGGCATCAGGAAGTGCTCTAGACCAAATTTTCCAATCTATCTCACGTAGTTTCCAAGTTGGACGTCGTTTATGAGGAATGGATACTGGTGAAACTTGCAGATCAGTGAGGACTGGAAAGTGGTCACTACCCAGACTTCCACCAACAGCCACAGTACAGTTAGGTGCAAACCTACCTGTACATAGCGAGAGATCCAACGTTGAATAACTTCCATTATTAACGTTAAATCTTGTAGGGAGATCTACTGGAGTCAATAACACAAAATCCAAAGAAAGAATAAAATTAAATAAATTTAAGGCAGTTACTCTTGATTTCAGTAATCGGGTTGAAGTTAGTGCGCATAGTATTAGTTTTAATTTTGTTTTTGTTTATAGACCTCCCGTTCAACCCCTCGATACCGATACTAGATTTTACTCGCTTCTTGCTAACTTTATTGACAACTGGAATAGTATAATTGTCGGAGACTTAACTGCCCTAATGTTAATTACAAGTCTTTTACTGGTAATGAGGAGGGTTTGAGATTGATTGAGTTCATGGAAGATAATTTTTTATGACAGATGGTTACCATACCCAACCAACGCGCGGTGACAATATTTTAGATTTGGTGATGACGAACGGCGAGAATACAGTCGATGGTTTAGAAGTAGGCAAGAGTTTAGGATGTAGTGATCATCAAATTCTTAGGTTTAAGTTATTGATAGAAAACACTAAGGATAGTAACGTAATAGAAGTCCCTGATTTTCGTAGGGCTAATTTTGATAGTTTTGCGGATAGGATGAGAGTAGTGGACTGGGATAATTTATTTATGGGTAATGATACAAATTTGCATTGGGAGGCGTTTAAAGAAAGTTTTACAAATATTGAAAGGGAGTTTATTCCTCATAGGCCCAAGTGGTGGACTAGGGAAATAGGCGAGTTCATAAACGAGCGTATAGACTTAATAAGCGCAATGGCATGGCAGCTAACTTTAATGGATATATCGAGCTTAGACATCAGGTTAAAAGATCAGTTAGGAATGCTAAGCGTAATTTAGAGATACTTGTTGCTGCGGATAGTAAACATAATCCAAAAAAGTTTTTTGAATACATCAATAATCGTAAGCTGATAAAAGATAACATAGGCCCTCTAGTGGATGTTGATGGTGCTTTGGCTTCTGACGCTCAGGTGATGGTGGGTATTTTCATTAACTTTTTTGCGACAGTTTTTACCATAGAAGACGTAAATAATGTCCCCGACGTGGACGATATCGTTCCATTTAGTAGCGAGACTATTTTGGATGAAATAACTGTTTACGAGGGTGAGATTGCACATTATATCGGTAGGCTAAAAGTTAGCAAGGCTCCAGGCCCTGACGCTTTTTATCCCAGACATTTGAAAGATTTGAAAGACATTATTGTAAGCCCCTTAACGAAGATTTTTAATCAGTCACTCAAAACAGGGATTATTCCTGAAGACTTCAAATTAGCTAACGTCATGCCCATTTTTAAAAAAGGCCACCACACAGTAGCTAGCAATTATAGGTCCATTAGCTTAATGTCAATTGTCAGTAAACTTTTGCAATCCGTCATTAGGGATCGTATCATCGATCACTTAGAAAGTCAAAATTTGATTAATAGTAGTCAGCATGGGTTTTGACGCCATAGATCTTGTTTAACTAATTTAGAATTTTATAACGAAATAGTGCGCAAATACGATAGACATAGAGTGGCTGACATTATTTATTTAGATTTTAAAAAGGCGTTCGATACAGTTCCTCATAGAAGATTAATTGCGAAGGTTAAAGCGTACGGTATACATGGTCAGGTAGCTAACTGGTTAGAGGAATGGCTTCATGCTAGGAGACAGAGGGTCGTTGTTAATGGTAGTGAATCGGGGTGGCTGGATGTAGGTAGCGGTGTCCCACAGGGTTGTGTTAGGCCATTGCTATTCGTAATTTACATTAACGACATAGATGTAGGATTGACTAGTAACATGTCAAAATTCGCGGATGATACTAAAATAGGCGGTATGGAAAAACTATACGCACTCACAACATGGTATCATGTGTGGTACCTTTATTTCATAATTAAATATAAATTATTAATTAACTGAATTAAATATCTATACAAAATTGCCTCGGGATTGGCGACATAGCCTATTGGGAATGCTGTATGTATGCATCGAGCCTCACATAGCAACAAGAAAACCCAATTTATTGTTTAGTCTACCACAGAGAAGTAGACCAAACAAAATTTTGCCACATCGGCAAATAATGAAAATACAACGTGAAGGAGCAAAGGAACGGCTCTCAGAGCTGTTTATTGTACAGCAAACGCTTTAAACAGGGAGGATGTGCTTTTGTCTTCCCTAAAGTTCTGAGTGAATTCCTTATAATAAACTTAATTACCACAGATAGGATAGGCCTATACCTAAAAGTGTTTATATTGTGACTGCCTATATTTATTACATCAAGTTAACTCATCGCGTAACTCCATCGTGGCGACCCTACACCGAAAAAGATCGTAACGCCCTACATCGAAGCAAACTAAGACCCAACAGAAATAAGGTGGGACAATTTCTTTTCATTCACATATAGCCATCTAAAAACCAGACACAAAAATTACCATAAACAATTAAATATAAAGAGGTCCTTTAAAGACCTACCTATTCATAACTCTCTAACGAAAAAACATAGGGTTTTTGTCATTTAACTCTCCACTGAAATCTGCTGGAAATTTCCAACGGATGAGGGTATCAGGCAATCAACCCATAGCCCTATAATAGTTTTTTCACATGGTGGCCCTGTGTATGGGGAACTGACCCCTCTAAAATTTACACTGACACACGCAGTGGCTAGGCTTAGCTCATTAGGCCTAACCCCAATTTCAACCATAACCCCACTATAGTTTTTTCATATGGTGGCCTATGCAACTGGGAACCGATCCCTTTACCTTTACACTAACCAAAAACAAAGGCTTGTTCATTTGGTAATTTTTTACTATCAGTCCGGTCTCTGGAAACTGAAAATAAAGTTTACCATAAGACTCTTTACATTTTTTTAAACAACTTTTATTAAGTACAATATGAAGGCAAATGCCGATTAAAGCTATAAAATTAATGTTAATAAATTTTTTTTTGAGCGATAAAATCGCGGATCATGTTTTTGGGAGTGATAAAATGGCTGATCCCACAAAGGTTAGGGAGGTACCACTAACAAAATTGGGTGGTTTGACCTGAACTCATAAGATTTTAGTGTCACGATGGCGTCAGTTTGCGATGGTTGTAATTATTCAGTGTGTTTAACTTCATGCAAATTTTTTGGTGATGAAGAGGCTGCATTTAATTTTTATGTAGAACACGGTGTATTGCTAAAAGAATTTATTTGCCCTAAGAAAAACAAGGAAGATATTGTTTGTGGTAATAAGTGTGTGTTCGATAAAAACAGAAAAGCATTTCGTTGCCATAGGTCGGTGCGTGATAAGAAACGGAGAAGGGGAACACGCAAGGTTAGGTTAGGTTAGGTTAGGTTAGTAGTTTAGTTTTACGGTATATATAATATATACAGTGAATGGATCTTTTCCGTTTGACTGCCGCCATTGAAACATAAGAGGTGAGTGCCCCCAGCCTTCTTTACTTAGCCTTATAAGGCTAACTAACGAAAATATCACGACCTAACCTAACCAATCGTTAGGTCAACTGTACGACCTTGACGATTGGTTAGGTTAGGTCGTGATATTTTTGTTAGTTAGCCTTATAAAGCTAACTAAAGAAGGCTGGAGTTTAATTATGTTTCAATGGCGGCAGTCAAACGGAAAAGATCCCAGTGAATATATACAGTGTTCGTTTTACTACATATATATAAATGTATATATATACCTTTTAGGTCACTCATGTTGGCTGTTTCTACAATTTCCATAATTTATATATCAATGGATTCGTTTTTACATCGCGAATGCGCCCTAGATAGTCTCTACTGAAGGAATTACCCGCATTTTAGGGTATTTTTTCACACTTATACCCCAAAACAAACTTCGTGTCCTAATTTAGTTTTGGGCCAGTTCCCTCACTTGAGACTATCCAAATCGCATTCCTGGTGTAATAACGAATCCATTGATCTATAAATTATGGGAATTGAAGAGACCGGAGTGATAGTAAAAAATTACCGTTCATTTAACTGGCATAACTTATTTTAGGTCCTAAAAACATAGGCCCACAACATTAAGCCTATTTAATAGGTCCTACTCTTCAAACTCAAAACAAAGCCTTGTTAATTTAACAGGCTTAACTCATTTGAGGTCCTATAAAATAATAGGGCCAAACATAAGCCTACTTGGTAGGCCCAATAATAGGCCTATTCAGTAGGCCCACCTACCTTTACCTTACATAATAGGCCTACCTCTTAAAGTAGGCCTTACTCTTTACACTCAAGGCCTATCCTAACTAAAAACATTGTAATTTTTAATTTAACCTGTGGCGCAGGTTATATAAAAAACTTATTACAGTAATTTAACTCTCAACATCATAAAATTAAACTCAGAACTTTAACACTAACAACAATTATGGAAGACTTGGAAAAAGGGTAAAAACCCAGACCAAGAAAACAAAAACACAGACCTTGGGGTATGGCACCATCTCAAAACACAAAAAATTAATGAGGAAAAAATCAGCACGTAAAGGTGTCATCACCAAACTGTACAATGATTTCAAACAAAAGGAACCTACAAGATATGATCTTGAAACAACATTAAATTCTATTACTCGTTACAAACAAGAAATTCTCACACTAGATGAGACATAATTACAGAAATTGATGACACAATTGAACTAACAGATGATGTATTCTACTATCCTACTTGACAATGAAAATTACATTACAAAAATTAACAACTATATTTCTGAAATTCAAAACCAACTTGATGAGTGCAAAAAAGACACAAATGAAAGCTTCTTAGAAGCTACAAGAAATGCTTCATTTAGCCCTCCCAATGTGGCTGAGGGCAATGAACTAAAATCAAAATTGCCTACACTTGCAGTACCCACTTTTGAGGGTGACAGAGCCAAATTTCAATCTTTTATTGAAAAATTTCATAGCCTTATAGGTAATAAAAACTACATTACAGATGTTGATAAATTTAGTTATTTAGTGAACTATCTGAAAGGCCCAGCCTTAAGATTAGTGGAATCACTACCAGCCATAGGTACTTCTTATTCTGTAGCAATAGAATTACTTAACAGAAATTACATGAATAAGGATGAAATTATACATGATTTGGCTCTTAAAGTAATGAACATGCGAACCCCAAAAGACAACTATGGTGACCTCTTTGACTTTTACTGTGAGTTTGAATGTCTCATGGGACAACTTAAAAACAATAATTTAAACATTGCAGAAACAGCTTGGATCATTCAAGCTGTTGTTTTTGAAAAGCTCCCTTCTAAAGTCAAAGAGATATTTCATCAGAGGACAACTGACATATACCCTAGCCTTAATAAACTAAGAGAAGATTTCCCAACTGTACTTGCACTTTACAAATCAAGTTACACACTCCCAAAATTTAACACAGCACAAGAAAAAACCAACAATGCAGAAAACCAAAAACCTAACAAAAGATTTCAACACTTACCAGTTACATCAAAACACAACCGCAAAACTCAATTTGCAGAAAATAAAGTGACAGAAAAAGACTCAAAGACTCCTACTCTGCAAAACTTTAATGTAGCTACTTTTGAGTATAATCCCACACCATGCAAATTTTGTTTTAGCAGTGAACATTATTCTACAAATTGTCCCAAATACAAAGACTTTACAGCAAGGTCAAAACGTTGTGAACAACTAAACTTATGCAAAAAATGCACTGGATCAGGGCACCAAAAGTCAAACTGCAAATCAAATTTGGAATACAATTGTAAGTTTTGCAACAGTTTTGACCATGTTACCCCTATGTGTAATACACACACAGACATTGGAAAAACTTACAAACATTATGAACAAACACCCAAAACAAACAGAAACAAACTCAGAATGCTATGAATGGGCATATCAGTTCATCTAGCATTAACCACAATTCAAAAATTCTTTTTACCAACCACAACCTTGGAAATCCAAAACAAAAGGGGACAAATAGTACGGGTTAGGTGTCTTTTAGATACCTGCTCACAACAAACATTTGTAACCAAACAACTGATAGAAAAATTGGGACTTCAGAACCAACAAGGAAATGAAGATATCTCTATTTCATCATTTATCAATAAAAACCCAGTACAAGCCAGTTTTAAAACTGCAAATATAACTTCAACTCTTGATGGAACATTTGAAACCCTTAAGGTTGTTGTTGTGGACAAAGTAGAACAAGAAAAAATACAAATAGCTGGGTTAAAACAAGCTTTGCTACAACTTCAAAACAAATACACGAAAGCTGATAAAACCCTTAATGCAGATGTAGTTGATGATATACATATGCTCATGGGGGCTGACTATCTTCATCTGGTCCATAGAGGCATCATTAAAATTGGAGATGGAATAGCCATACAAACTCCCACAGGTATTGCTCCTTTGGGTGACATAACTAAATACCATCTTACTACTGACACAGAAAACACAGAACATGAACAAAATTCACGCAAAACAAAATCACCACATTCACAAATTTCTGACTATGTGACAAACTCGAACTACAAAAACACTGTCACAATCCCACATCATTTGAATGAAAATGATTCCACATTGGATGAAGGGTTACAGCAGTTGTGACTATTAGAATCAGTTGGCATAAAGGACAGTACAATTACACATGAAGACCAATTGATGACAGAACAATTTAAGGATACATTACAACACAGACACAATCAATACTATGTGGAGCTGCCTTGGAAAACACCTTGTCCAGAAATAATGGACAATTTGAAAGTAGCTAAGGCACATCTGTATAAAAATTACAGAAAACTTAAAAATGACAATCTTTTAGAACAATACAACATATTCAAAGAACAAATAGAAAGGGGCTTCATTGAAGAAGTTACTGATGAACCCTTTAAAAAATGAGGTTGTCATTATTTAACACACAGGGGAGTTTACAGAGAAGACTCATCCACAACTAAACTAAGAGTAGTATACAACTGTAGTTTAAAAGACACAAATTCTGTTAGTTTAAATGATTGTCTCATGGAAGGCCCAAACCTTGTCTCAGATCTTGTAAAAGTTCTCCTTTGCTTCCATTTAGACAATTATGCAGTACAAAGTGACATAGAAAAAGCATTCCTCTGTATAAATTTGAAGCTGGAATATGATAAAAATCATCTCAGGTTTTTGTGGTTTAATGATCCACATGACTTTAACAAAGGTTTCAAAACCTACAGATTTAAAGTAATTATTTTTGGAGCAAATTGCTCTCCAAGTATTCTTGCTTTAACAATTAAAAACCACCTAAACCTATTTCAAGAGGACTTAACAGTTCAGTTTTTAAAACAAAATTTTTATGTGGATAACCTCATTGGTTCCACTCTAACTGAAGAGGAATTGCTTGAAATTTACCAAATGTCACAACCCATAATGAAGCAAGGAAATTTTGGACTAAGAGAGTGGGTTTCTAATTCTCCTAAATTAAATGAACAAATAACAAAAGACAACAATGGGAACATTGAACCAAACAATTACACAAAAACACTTGGAATGCTTTGGTTTTTAAAACAGAATTCTGAACACGATGACACTCTTTGCACAAAGAGTTATAACTTAAATCCAAATGCCAATACAAAAAGACAAGTGCTTTCAGAATCATCCAAAATTTTTGACCCCATTGGATTATATTTACCAACAACCATAAGATCCAAAATCCTTTTGCAAGACTTATGGAAAAAGAAAATTGATTGGGATGAACCACTTTCAGTGGAAGACCAACTTCATTGGAAAAAATTAGCCGCAGACTTGAACAAAGTTCAAGACATCTACGTACCAAGATGTGCTGGCTACAGATTGAAATCTCAAACACTACACATTTTTACAGATGCCAGCACACAAGCTTATGGGTGTTGTGCCTATTTAACAAGTGAAAATGAAAGTAACTTGGTTTATTCAAAGGCAAAAGTGGCACCCTTAAACCAAAAGAAAACTGTACCACAACTTGAATCATTAGCTGTCTCATTGGGAGTTAAAACAGCAGACTTTCTCTCACAAGTGTATAAAGAAGTTGACATAACAGACATTTACTTATGGATTGGACAGACAGTCAAATTTGTCTAACATGGGTGACCAACACAGATACAACTTCTTGCAAAAACATATTCATGAAAAACAGACTAACAGAAATCAAAACTGCGAACACATCCCTTGGTATCAAATTTAGGTACATAAAAACAAGAGAGAATCCTACAGACTTTTTGACAAGAGGGCTCTCTTACAAACTGTTAAAAACAAATAAAATCTGGTATGAAGGGCCTGAATGGCTAACATGTGAGGATCTTTGGCCAGCCAAAGTAGTTAACCTCACACTCAACTCTACGACAACTGAAAAGATCACTGAGGACAAACCTATATTTGACTATAAACATTATTCAGACCTCAACAAACTCTTGAGAATTACAGTCTATTGCTGCAAGTTTGTCAATAGCTACCTTCTCAAACACTGTCCTCAGAAGGCCTTTTCTAACTTAACAGAAACTGCAACAAAACACTGGCTCAAACAGATACAAGCTTCAGAATTTGACAAGGAGTTGAAGTATCTTAGGTCCAGTAACACATTAAACAAAGGAATTCCTTCACTTGTCATGGATCTAAATCTGTACCTGGATACAGAGGGTCTGATAAGGTGTAAAGGAAGGCTTAACAAGTCAACTTTGACTTACAACTCTAAGCACCCAATTCTTCTTCCGAGGAGGAATCACTTCACAAATCTCATCGTCAGGGATACCCACAACAAAATACACCACATGGGGGTCCCACAAACCCTGATGGAGCTGAGAAAAACTTACTGGCTACCAAAAGGTAGAACTGAAACAGAGAATTTTAAACACATGCATTCCTTGTAAACGTATCCATTCACGACCCTTTAAGACCCCAAGCCCTCCAGAACTACCTGTGGAACGAGTAACATTTACTCAGCCATTTGAAAGCATGGGTATTGACTAGGGTGCTCCAGCCGCCCCATAAAATCTTAAAATTTGGAATAAGCTGGTGAAGGTCTCTGTGGTATTGCAGTTGGGTCTAGTAAATATGCCTGTGAAGTTTGATTGAATTCCAACAAGATTTACCTTCATCACAACGTTTTCTGTAGGAACCTTTTTACAAAAGGCATTTTTATAGAAAAACACTAAAAATGACACATTTTTGCTTTGTAACATCTTACTATTATGATCAAAAAACCTATGGGATGGTCTTAGGTGGTGGGTAACTCAATTTTTGAGGTTTTGATTCAAATAATCTATATATTAATGATAAAAAATGCTAAAAATGAGTCAAATTCATGATTTTTTCAGGTATTTTATGCAAAGTTGAGCTCTGGATATGCATAGCTGCTGGTGTATTTGTGGATGGATAATGGATAGATCTCAATAGAAGTTCCAACAGTCAAGAATTTATTTCCAAAGAAGCAAGTGTACAAAAAAAAACTCAGACAAGGTCTTTAAAGACTACAAACTTAGACTATGTTTATGTTTTTATATTAATACTAAAAAAGATAGATTTTCACATACATGTAAGATAAACAAAATACTGATTAACATACAAACATTATCAATAAAACAAACAGCTACCTTACCTATTCTAATTTAAGAAACCAGTTCTTAGATTCCACCTTGCGCTTTCTCTGATTTGGGAGGTGGTTGCGACAATTTTCTACAATTTGTAGTGTATTTTGCAGATTGGATTCCTTTTTGGAAGTGCCCAGGAAATCATGGCAAAGCTTAACTCCCCTCTCGGCAGCATCATTAACAACACAAAGATTTGCTACTATTTCCTTTCCATAGAGAAATGCTTCACTTGATGGCCACTCATTAACAGGCAGATTTAAGAATTCTGAATTGATGTTAAGGATTCTGAAAAATGCCCATGAATCACTTCCAACAAATTCTGAAAGGTCATCACTTGATTCCTTTGGAACTTCTGGAAATTTTGGCTTGCCAAACCCAGACCCATCTCTTTTAACGCATGAAGCCAGGTGTTCAGCTCCAAGAAGCTTCTTTGCTATTTTCTCCTTCACTGCATCACTGAGAGAGCTGCTGAATAAAGAAAGTGGCACCAATTCCTCTGTGAGATACCACATATGTAAACCAATTGCCTTGAGTGCAGCTCCTGCAATTGTTGGATTAACTTTCCTGTAGTCTAGAAAGGAATTGATTAGACTGAGATCATTCATTGGTGCAGCTGAAGACACTGGGGCAGCAATCCACCATGGGATGTAGCAATACACGACAAACTGTACGTACTGCATAAGTTTGGGTAATTGTCCCAGTTAGCAGCTCAGCAATTTGATCACAAAGAAGTACTATTTTGATGGAGTAAAGAATTTTTGCCATCCAACAGGCTTTATGAAGAGCTCCTGGCCTTTGAAACCCAGTAAAGTTATCTGGCACAGCATTGAGGTAGACCAAGGTAAGTTGCACCAGTTCTTTGTAGTCCCCTCGAGCAAAGTCTGACTTGAGAGCTTCCTGACACAAAGCAATGATGGCAGTTCTCTGCTCAGCCAGATCCTCTGGAATGTCAGGGATGGACAGATTCTCTAGGTTGCGGTAAGACAACTTCTCAAAATGTTCCTTGAATCGTATGAAAATGGAAATGTCTGGGCTCTTTGAGACCTCAATTTTCAAGGCATCCCATGTATGGACAAGAAACCTTTCTCCAATGTGGTGCCTGCATGCTAACCACAGCAACTCACGCTTGAGAAACTCCTGAATACTAATGCAGGCAGCTGTTATTGCACCTGTGTTTGAGGATGTTGTGTCAAAGACCATCGCAGCAACATTATCTTTGCAGTTCCAGACCTCCAGTTCTATGGTGGCATTAGCAATTTTTGGCCCTGATAGTCTGTCAGTCTTGTGTTGCAAGGGTGGAACACCTAGCAATTTTACACCTGCAACTCCAGACACAAGTATGGGAAGCCTCTCCTCCTGTGCAGACTCATTTCCAAGAGTGTCCATCAATTTGCCATCCCAATGGATGGTTGCCACAAGAGCCATGATGCTCTGATTTTCTGTGCAATACTATTGACAGCTTCCACACGATAATTATAAGCAGATCTGTAACTCACATTTACTTTTGATGGATCACCAGCTGTAGCCTTAATAAGGGAAAAAGTGATCTGTGCTAAAGCAGCTGAGGAAACATTGTTTCTAACTGCAGTTTCAACCACTTCTGGCGATTTAAGAACATCATGAGGCCAAAATGCAGAGGAGCCGGTTTTCACTAAACGCTTATGTGATCGTTTTGGCATTACTTCAGGCTCAAAGGAGGCATCAGCTGATTTGACCATTTCTGCTTCCTCATCATCTGACACATCACAATCTGAGGAAATCTTCTCCACTGATGATGTCTGATCTCTTCTCTCCTCCTCTTTCTCTGATTGCACAGCAGCCTGTTCAGCCCTCTCTTGGCGCTTAATTTCTATCTGAGCACAAACTTTGTCCTTTCCTCCATAGGTAAAAGTCCTGTCTGTCATCATATTTCTCAGAAATGCTATGTCATACTCAATAATTTTCTTTTCATTCTCTGCCTTACCCTTCTTGCTTTCAACCATCCTTTTCTCTGCATTACCTGGATAGAATGGCATAGTTTTATGAAGTTTGTCCTAGAAAGCTGCAATCTTAGGACTTTTTGATCGCCTTTCAGGAGAAATCTTCATGCAGCCAATATAGTCCTTGTTGTGGAACTCCTCAATTCTCTCAGCCATGGTACTCTCATGAATTGTTGGGATGCGTGCTTTCAAATAGTGAGGAAGAATCTCGCTCACCACATACTTCGATGCCATGCGTGACAATTTCATGTTTTTGGAAGCATCTTGCCTTCTAAGTTCATCAACTTTAGCAGAGTAGCACCTGATTGTATGTTGGTAACTTTGAACCAGTAATTTTCAGATGCTCTTCTCCTGGACTTTCTATTAAAACATCAAGCCGGGAGTCTGAGCTTCTGGTCACCATTCTTTAAAACTTTCTTATTGTATGAACTTATCTATCTGAAAAGAGAAAAATAAGTGAAAAATAAGATTATTACAGTTATTAGTTAAATTAGCAACTGACACATATACAACAACATAAAGCACATAAAAAATAAGTGAAAAATAAGATTATTACAGTTATTAGTTAAATTAGCAACTGACACATATACAACAACATAAAGCACATAAAAAATAAGTGAAAAATAAGATTATTACAGTTATTAGTTAAATTAGCAACTGACACATATACAACAACATAAAGCACATAAAAAATAAGTGAAAAATAAGATTATTACAGTTATTAGTTAAATTAGCAACTGACACATATACAACAACATAAAGCACATACAGTAGGGTGCTCCAGTTGCCCCAATGTCACCAAATATTGCTGAAGGTCCCTGTGGTATTGCAATTGGGTCTAATGAAATGAACCAGAAAAATGAACCAGTTCCAACTGGTTTGGATCAGCTGATCATACTTGTAGATGACCTTCAGCAAAAACTTAATATTTCGCAAAAGGGTTCCTTCATAAATAGTGTTTGTGATGAAGGTAAATCTTGTTGGAAATGAGCCAAACTTCAGGGACATGTTCATTAGACCCAACTGCAATACCACAGGGACCTTCAGCAATATTTGGTGACATTGGGGCAACTGGAGCACCCTAGTATTGACTACACTGGAGCAGTAAATGTGAGTTTTGGAGATAAAATGGATTCAAAGGAATACAAAGCGTACATTGTACTCTTCACCTGTGCTGCCACACATGCCATATGTCTAGACATAGAAGATCTGACAGCAGAAGCTTTTATTGCTGCTTTCAGACGATTTTGTGCACACAATTCTGTACCCAAAACTATATGGTCAGACAATGCCACATACTTCAAATCTGGTGAAAGAATTATTCATCAGATTTGTGACAGTGAAATAGTACAAACTCATTTAATCAAACACAATATAACCTGGAAGTACATTCCTGTTAATACACCATGGTATGGTTCCATTTGGGAAAGAAACATACAGATTGTAAAGAACTGCCTTAAAAAGACTATTGGGACCAAACATCTACAACTTTTTGAACTCATGACTATTCTGTCAGAAATTGAAAACATTGTCAACAACAGACCATTAACTTATGTGGGAGATGGTATTAATGAGCCAGAACCTCTCACACCAAACCACCTAATTAAGGGAGAAACAGTAAACAATGTTTACTGTTTCTCCCTTAATTAGGTGGTTTGGTGTGAGAGGTTCTGGCACCCGCACTTTAGCCTCTTCCGCACCCGCACACCTCCTAAGTTTTCGTACTTCCGCACAACCACACCCGCACCCACACCCTATTTACATATATAAAGTTTTATCGCAAGGAAATATATAAGTTTCCATTAATATATTAATACTTGGTTAATATTCGTTTTTTGACCCAGTCACACCCAGCTATAACAGCAATATATATTGAATAACCAATCAAAACTGAATAAGAAAATATATATATTATCTTGTGCAAATTTGTATAAAATGTACTTTTTTTAAAAAAATATTTTCTACTTTCTAATATGTATGTACTTACAGGGTGGGCGGAAAGTAGCTCCCTATTTTGGATTGGTAAAAAAATACGTATATTATCCATTTATTTCAGAAGAAATAATATGAAAAGGTAGGCATACATGGTAGGTTTTCTCTAAAATTCAATGTGGGCTCCAACTCTTTCCACCAGCTTCTGGAGCCGCCCAGGAATGGCGTCCACTGACTTTAGCAGGAACTCCGGCGGGATGGAGGACATGACTTCCCGAATTCGGTCCTCCAGTTCTTCCAATGTCCTCGGTTTGGTGCGGTAGACTTCTTCCTTTACCCACCCCCAAAGAAAGAAGTCGCACGGTGTCAAGTCGGGGCTCCTGGCTGGCCATTGACGTGGACCACGACGACCCATCCAACGCCCAGGGAAGTGGGCATCCAGCCACTCACGGACAACAAGAGCGAAGTGCTGAGCGGTACCTTGCTATGTTGCGAAACGAGGTCTGGCCGGTTGTCAGCACATGGGAGAACATCGACGATCTGATATTTATGCAAGATGGCGCCCCTCCGCACTTCGCTCTTGTTGTCCGTGAGTGGCTGGATGCCCACTTCCCTGGGCGTTGGATGGGTCGTCGTGGTCCACATCAATGGCCAGCCAGGAGCCCCGACTTGACACCGTGCGACTTCTTTCTTTGGGGGTGGGTAAAGGAAGAAGTCTACCGCACCAAACCGAGGACATTGGAAACTGGAGGACCGAATTCGGGAAGTCATGTCCTCCATCCCGCCGGAGTTCCTGCTAAAGTCAGTGGACGCCATTCCTGGGCGGCTCCAGAAGCTGGTGGAAAGAGTTGGAGCCCACATTGAATTTTAGAGAAAACCTACCATGTATGCCTACCTTTTCATATTATTTCTTCTGAAATAAATGGATAATATACGTATTTTTTTACCAATCCAAAATAGGGAGCTACTTTCCGCCCACCCTTATATAAATTTCGGTCAGTTTGTTTATTTTGGCTACCTTTTTTGGACTTTTTTGGAGATTTTTCTTGGCTCTTTTTGGCTACTTTTTCTTGCTTTTGCCTACTTCTTTCTGTTTTTTGTTAGTGTGGTGATTTTCGTTCTACTGTTATGACATGTCAATCTTGTGAACTTGATTTTGAAGACCTAATCCACCTTGTTGGCCTCGATGAAGATAAAAGTTTAGATGTTTTTTCCAATCACGGCATAATTCTGACATCCGTGATTTGCCCTAAATGTAATACTGCCTGTATTTTAAGAGAAGACTCGAAGGTGTTTAGGTGCCGTAAAAAAAATCCAAAAAATAAGCGTGAGTATGGATTTACTGTTTCTATCTTTAAGGGCACATGGCTGAAACATTGCAACTTCTCGGTGAATAAAAACCTCCGGTTCATAAATATTTATTTGCGAAAATACTTTTCACAACGTTATGCGGAGAAAGTTATAAAACTAGGCAGTGAGTCCATTGTTAACTGGAAATCTTTTGTGGTGAAGTGTGTGAAAAGTGGATGGACAATCAGAAACCAATTGGGGGCGAGGGCGCGATTGTTGAAATTGACGAATCGCATTTTGGCCGTGCTAAATTTGACTTCCTTACTGCAATTGCAGAACTATATCCTCCAAAATAAGGTGACTGGTTAGGTTAAGTTAAGTTGTTAGGTTAAGTTGTGTTTAGCACGAATGCAAACTTTTCTGGTCGATTTTGAGGTGTTTTGCACGAATCTGCCATCCGTTTCCTGTGCAAATGCGTAGTTTTCGAGATGACGATATCTCGAAAACTACGCATTTGCACAGGAAACGGATGGCAGATTCGTGCAGAGCACCTCCAAATTGACCAGAAACGTTTGCTCTCATTATAAAAAGAGACTGGATCAAAAAACGAATAATTACCTAATACTTTTATAAACTTTTATTTAATATTTAATTGTGAAAATAAAGTTTTAATACAATAGTCATTTTTTTGTTATGAGAGGTCAGAAAATTACTAGAATACAATATCATTTAATTTTATTCTAATACTATATTACTTTATTCACGGGTGTGCGGACCAATCCGCACACCTTCCGCACCCGCACCTCCGCACCTTTTTTTCAAAGGCAGTAAGGTTGTTAACGAAGACGATAGAAATAGGTTCCAGGACGATGTAAATAGGATTATGGAGTGGACGGATAAGTGGCAGATGCAATTTAACGTAGACAAATGTAAAGTTTTGCATATAAGTTCTCGTAATAATAATTACACGTACATGATGTATGATAGAGAGTTGGAGCGTTGACGAGGAAGTAGATTTAGGCGTACGCGTATTTAAGGATTTAAAAGTTTGGAACCAGCGCCTGGAGTCTTGCGCAAAAGCTAATAGGATGTTAGGCTTCATAGCGCGTAATTTCGAATTTAAATCGAAGGATATTATATTGCCCCTTTACAAGTCCCTAGTCAGGCCTTATTTAGACTATGCCGTTCAGTTTTGGTGCCCGTATTTGCGTGAAGATATTGATAGGTTAGAAAGGGTTCAGCGTCGTGCCACGAAACTAATTCCGTCATTGCGCAACAAGCCTTATGAAGATAGGATTAAAGAGTTTGACTTGCATTCACTCGAAACTAGGAGATTAAGGGGGGAGCTCATTGAAGTTTTCAAAATCGTTAATAACATCGATAACGTAAATTTTGACAAACTTCTTTACGTTTAAAGTAATTGATAAATGGAATAATCTTCCCGCGCCCGTCGTGAATCTACCAGCGTTAATGTGTTTAAAAACCGTCTAGATAGACATTTTAAAAATATTAACGTTGTTTAAAATAAAAAAATAATTGGCAACAGGAGCTCTGGGGGTGGTAATCGGGGATGAGTCAAGGGGTCAAGACTTTTCAACCAGCTTCCAAAAGACCTCAGAAACGTAACGGGGATCAAAGTTGAAGTCTTCAAGAGAAGACTGGATGCCTGGCTCAGGACGGTACCAGATGAGCCGGGCGTGCCTGGCTATGTACGGTGGAGAGCGCAAGAAAGCAACTCGCTCCTCCACCAAGCCAGACCTAGAGGCGGGGCCACCAGCTTGACCTCCGTGTGAAGAAAGACCAACGCACGAAACAACATAAGGTTCATAAGGTAAGGTAAGGTGTGTGTGTATATATATCAAAGCTGGGCACTTGCGGTATTTTTTGCGGTACTGCGGTACTACCGCACTACCAAACCGGTACCGCATAACGCAGTACCGCAAAGGATCGCTGAAAGTACAGCAGTACCGCTACCGCATTCAAATTTCCCGCGGTACTTTCCGCGGTACCGACAAACACGACTTTTCAAAAAATTAACACTTTTTTTTGAAGTAAACCTTATTACAGGAGTACAGTAAGACGAATGCTGCGTGTGTTGCATCAGCCTAACTCTAGACACGTTAAGTTTTCGTTCAGAACATGTTACGTTGCCATCCTATCACAACGCCTCAGTGCAGTGCTTGCTTTTGAGCCGGTTGCACGTGTGTTACATTTCTGTGACAAAGATCGATTTTTAGCCATTATGGCAGAAAGTTCAGTGCGAAATCGCCGATATGCAATTTCTGAAATATGTGCTATTACTTGTGTTGTTCTTGTGTGCAGTACCGCAGTACCGCGTAACGCACTGGGCATGCTGAGGTACCGCAGTACCGCGTAACGCACCCCCAAATTTTGGTACCGCGCCCACCACTGATATATATATATATATATATGACTGGGCTGGTGGATCGTATAGGGAGAACTTTCGAAAAAGTAGATCCCATCTCAGTAAAGTCTGGCCACCCATGATATAAAGGATATTTACTTTATTTGTTTCAGGTCATCCTAAAATGTGATATAAAAACGATGCTTAGTCCGACATTTTATTTAAAATTATATATATATCTATATATTATCGGTAGTTCTTTTTTACAATTATGCTTCTAATTTGATGTAACAGAATTATGTTATTTGCTATAAAAATTACAATTCATTGCATTTAACAATAAATTAATATATTGCAATAATTATTAATGATAAATATTTATGTTTATATATTATAAAGAAAAATGTTTATCAGTATAGTGTTGTTACTACTAACTACAACTACTACTACTAATAATAATAATAATAATAACAACAATGATAATAATTTGTTCTTTATTATAAATCAATTCTGATTATCTCATGCAGAAAAGTGTGTGGGAAAGAGCACGTATGATGCAAGGAGGCACCGACGATTGGTATAAATAAGGTTAAAGGTGCTGAAAAATAACTAACGCAAAAGGATAAGTAAACAATAATGAAAATGTATTAATAGAAAACCACCGAGCAAATGATAGGGTAAATAACATCACTTTTGTATTTCTATCTGGCGTAAAAAAGCCTATTTCAAATAACTCAAACTTGAGTTTGAGGAAACGAAAAATTACCCTCATTAGGGTATTTTTTTAAAGTACAATAATAAGAAATGCAGTCTAAAATATATATTTAATGACAACATCCTAATAGCAAAGGTGGGCAGTTGCGCCGCAAAAAGTTGCGGCGCAACATTTTTGGTTGCGCTTGCGCTTGCGGCGCAACTTTTTGAAAAGGGTTGCGCTTGCGCGTGCGGCGCAACTATTTCAGCAGAGTTGCGGTTGCGGTTGCGGCGCTACAAAAATCGTTGCGCGTGCCCACCACTGCAGGCTAATAGTTAACATTATTAGTGGTTAATGGCCAATTTTTAAGTGTTCTTGGTATATGTTAATAAAAACCCACTCTAATAGACAGAGTTCATTTCCACAACAGTTTCGATGCCCATTGGCATTCTCTTCGAGTGAATACAGAAAAACGAATGAACCAAAAATAAGAGGGAAAACAGTCCAGGGACCATTGAGAAATTCACACATGGATAGATCCCGTTCTCCCGACACCGGAAGGGCATTTTATTAAAGGTCCCGCTTATAAATACATTCGCACAAATTAAAATTATGATGCCAGTGGGCATCGAAACTGTTGTGGAAATAAACTCTCTCTACTAGAGTGGGTTTTTATTATCATATTTTGACCTTCACGTAGAAAAGTGAAGTTTTTTACATGTGTTCTTGGTATGTTTAAAGTTTTCCTGTCTGGCAACCTGATTCTATTCATTTTTATACGAGTATGTCTTCTTCTTCTTCTTCTTTCTCTTCGCCCGTTCCCGCCTCTATGCGGGGTCAGCGTTTCTGACCAGCCTCCTCCACTCAGCCCGGTCCTGGGCTTCTTCTTCCGACAAACCCTTCTCCCTCAAATCATCCCTCACCTTCTCCATCCACCTTCGCTTCGGTCTGCCTCTCTTTCTCCTGCCACGCACCTCCATATTCATCGTTCTCTTACCCACATAATCTTCGTCCCCTCTCATCACATGTCCATACCATTTCAGTCTACTTTCTTGTATTTTCCTCGAGATTTCTCCAACCTTTGTTGTGCCCCTTATCCTTTCATTCCTTACTCTATCCAACCTTGTCACTCCGCACATCCATCTCAGCATTCTCATCTCCGTTACATCTAGTCTTTTCTCATGATCTTTCTTTATAGCCCAAGACTCAGCCCCGTACATCATAGCCGGTCTTACCACAGTCTTATACACCTTTCCCTTAACCCTTGCACCTATTCTTCGGTCACACAACACCCCTGAAACTTTCTTCCAATTTTTCCAACCAGATTGCACTCTGTGTGTTATTTCTGTGTCCAGCTCACCGTCCTCAGCCACTGTCGATCCCAAGTACGTAAACTTACTTACTCTCTTTAACCTCGCTCCCTCTAAACTAATTATACGAATATGTCCTTGAATTAAAAAGAAAATGGCACAAATTTCGTTTTCTATCAATGAGTTTTTGCGTGTAAACTAATTTAAAAATTATAAACCTATTCATATTGACTGCCGGCTTCACGACATCCGATCGACATGACATTCTGTCAACAAGTTATTAAGTTAGATTAGGCTAGTTTATGTTAGTTTTTTAAAGTGTCGACGTTTTTCTCTTGCCGACGAAATGGGTATACAGTAGGAGTAGGTCCTTGATTGCGACACTATATTAGAATGGTGTAAACATCATAAAGTAACCACTAGCAGATTTTAGAGTTTCTCCAGGAAAAGGAGGACCGCGGGTTTATCATTCTAATTATAATTTGGCAAATTTGAGGTTTAAGAGGAATTATAGGAAAACTTTAGTTACCTAAATGAGATATTTGAACACAAATTTCAAAAGCTTTCTTAGTTGAACTTAGAAGAAACTCAAACATTTATCGAGTTTAACAATACATGTAAAAATATACACTTCACCTAATTATTAATTATTTAATTACTGGTTTTCAATATTTGTATTTTATAAAGTTAACAAAGACAAGTTTTAAACGAATTAAATTAGAAAAATAGTTGAAATAAATTCTCTGATAGTAGCATAGTGAATAGTCTTTACCGTTAACATCTTCAAACGTAAATTTTGCTTTATTAAAGTATACCCGTAATAAAAGAAATATGGTATTTTAATAAAAATAGTGTAGGCCACATACGGTAGGCTTATAATAATAATAATAATAAGTGTGGAGTGCCTCAAACTGGCACAGCGCTCATATCAAACTAATGCGGCGTATTGCGCTAACTTTTGGATCATTATTTATTAACCAGCACTATCGGGAATCGAACTCCCGACTTCCAATATCTTTATTTCACTAATAGGGAAACGGTATTACCCATTGAGCTACGGACGCTGGCCATGTAGGCCTATACGTACGTTACACGCAAACACAATATGAATAATGTTTGGGGTTGTTTAACCCCACAACATTTACAAAGGTCATGTGACGAAGGGACCTACGACTTTACGTGGGATTCGAACCATTACTCCACTAAAGGAGACCCAAAGAAGTAACTTAATTACTGACATATAATATCCTAAACGGGAATCAAACCCACGACCTTCAGTTTAAGAGACCTGCGTCGTTCTACCAAACGGCAATCCTTAGTGGGTGACACAAAACCCCCCAAATTTAACAAAAACGACAAATCGCAGTAAAAGTTTTACAGAAGGTAAAATTATTACAAAACCCAGAAATAATAATAATAATAATAATAATAATAAATATCAAATTAAAATTATAAAAATTATTATTCTTCCAAATTAGACTTTTGTAATTTTAATTTCAAAGTTAATGATAAATTTACAAAAAAATAGAAATTTAATTTGGTTACTGGAAATTTGTTCTTTAAAAAGAAAAATTTAATAATTATGATAGGTGTGGCGCTGCCAGATGTACGATTACACTTCAAATTCTTATATAATAAATATTAAAACATAAATCAATTTAGAGTAAAATAAGGTTTCAAAGCTATGATTCACATTTGCTTAACTATACAGTACTAAACTTAATGCGAAACAAATCTTCTACAATATATATATTTCGTTAAATGGTGTTTGTAAGTGTGCTTAAGTACAAAAACTGTACATTGTATAGTTTCCCAAAAGTCAGAATATAGGAGAAATAATGTTTCCTGAATTATGTTGGTTTATTCTTAATAAATGCTGAAACTGAGAACGTCGATATACTTCTCAGTTCTTCTTCTGAGTGACATCGTCAAGTTTTTCAACATTAAAAATGAAATGTTGGAACATTCAGCGGTTATTCCAGTCTTTCAAATGAACCCACAAAACGAAACTGACCCAGTACCAGCGTCGCAGTCACAACATCCGTGAAGGTTCTTGGCTGACCAGTACGTGGTCGGTCAAGGATATTCCCGGGTGGCTTTAAATCGCTCAATCACTTTTCTCATAGTTGAGAAACTAATTTTTTTCCCTTGGCTTTGCTGATTCAAATTCGTCTGCGACACTTTGGTGCGTGCTTCCTTCTCTTGTGGACATGAAGACCAAATTCACTCACTCATCTTTCGTTAATTCCTTTATCCATGTCTCACTTGGAACAGAGAAAACAAACAAGCTTAATATAAATCGATTTCCCCTTTGTGTCCTGACTTTTGGGCCACCCTGTAAATTAGCGAAACAAAATACAATCCATATTTGTCACCAAAAAATGTAAACTCTAAAAAAACAGCATTTGACACACAATTTTTTAATAAATTTCTGATAATAATTAAAGTAACAACATCGTTTCACACTAGATATGTACACATAGGCAGAAATGTGTACATCTGTACCTGGAATATATATACACACACACACACACAAACACACACACACACATATATATATATATATATACATCAGGTGTCCCAAAAATATGTCCCTATTTCTAAATAAATGTTCTGAATTAAACATAGGAATCAAGTCACAGATAAACGCAATAATTAGTAAAACATAGGAGTTTATTAATCTTAATTAAAGAACATGTTCAGTGTAATCGCCATGTTTTCTAACGCAATATTCAACCTTACACAAATGTTTGACATAAATTTTGGCAATAGTTCAGCTGGGATGTTGTTGATTACCTCATAGACTTTGGTCTTTAGGTCTTCAATTGTTTTAGGCTTGGTAGAAATAGATCCTGTCTTGTATGTAGCCCCACAAAAAAAAAGTCAAGGGGTGTGAGGTGAAGTGAGTATGGAGGCCATTCCACTGTCTCATGAAGGAAGATTAGTCGCCTAGAAAAATGCGTCCTCATAAACTCGCGAGTTTCACAAACATTGTGTGGAGGTGCTCCATCCTGCTGAAATCATTGCGAATCTGGGGTTCTGTGGCCTTACTATTGTAGCGGTATCGTAGAAATTATGAAAATTTATCGCTTCAAGTATGAAATGGTGAAAGAACCATTTAAATATACAATATTTATTAGTTATTAAGTAATGAGATAAGAAACGTATAGGTATAAGCGGAATAAAAAGACCCCAGTCTGTTACCGTCCTCAAGAAGAAACCCTAATACTAAACTATACATTCATTATGAAATGAGGGTCAAATAAAAATAGGGACATTTTTGCCTTTTTGGGGACACTATATACTGTATATATATATATATATATATATATATATATATATATATATATATATATATATATATATATATATATATAACGGGTGTGCCATAAAAAGGGTACATTTTAAAAAGGCTATAAAATCAACATTTGTCATTTAATTTTAGTAAAACTTCTACACAATAAAACATGTATTTATCTATATGCAAACAAGTTTTCAGACTAAAATATCAAATAATTCAAATTCTATCAACATTTCCTTCCATTTCAATAATTTTTTTATTCTTGTTCGGAATATGGGAGTACTTAGCAGAGCGAGTCTACGAACTAGGATAAAAGATGTCGTTCATTTACGCGAGATCATCATTCAAAAATGGGAAGAGCTTCCACAGGAACGAGTAAATCGAGCCAGAGATGAATTTCGGCCAAGAATAAAAAAAAGTTATTGAAATGGAAGGAAAGCATTTCGAACAATTTTTTTTAATAATTTCAGGTAAATTTTACGTTAAAAATTATTTTTATAAAAAAATATTAAAAAGGTTTAATAATTTTTGCATGTTAAGTAGAAAAATCATACTATTTCGTTAAATGTTGATAGAATTTGAATTATTTGATATTTTAGTCTGAAAAGTTGTTTACATATAGATAAAATACATACGTTTTATTGTGTAGAAGTTTTATTAAAATTAAATGACAAATGTTGATTTTATACCCTTTTTAAACTGTACCCTTTTTTTTATGGCACACCCGTTATATGTCCTTAAAATATAAGTTTGAACTAAAATAATTTTATGTACATTATCTACAAATCACTTTCATGTATTCATTTGCATTTTAAAAATTAATATTACTGTGTGTGGGTATATATATATATATATATATATATATATATATATATATATATATATACACAAATAAATAGAACATAACATTTTTAGTGATTTTACAATTCACAAGATGTAAAATTATATATATATATATGTATGCTGATCCTTTAACAGCATCCTTTTTCATTATTGGGATTTGATAAAGGAGAGAGTTAGTTACTGGTTATTTGTTCTTTGATTTGGCTCATATTTATATATTTTGTATAAATACTACCTACTTAATTGCATTCGAAAAAGTATATATATATATATATATATATATATATATTATATATATATATAATAATTCACTCACTCATAACAAGTAATAATTATAATAATAATAATTGCTATTTACTTTACTACTGCTAATAATAATTAATAATAATTGATAATAATTGGTAATAATTGAAAACATTTAATTAAAATTTTGCAAAACTATCTCTTTTTGTGATGATGTTGGGTATGATGTCCTTTATTATGGTTTCGCCCATACCAATAGTCTTTGACCAAATCTGCCCCCTTTTCCCCTATCATGATTACTGGGGCATTGGTATTGCCGGAAACAACATTGGGCATGATGGAAGCGTCTATCACGCGAAGTCCGGAAATGCCATATACCCTGAAATAAATAAATAAAAAATATATTAATTAATTAATAATAATTAATTAATAATAATTAATAATAATAATAATACGAGTAATAACGGGAAAGGTCATATGACAGAGAAACTTACAGCTTTACGCGGGATCCAATCCATCTACGGGTCACTACATCATCCGAACTCAGAGGACGGTCACCTATCCAACTACTAGAGAGACCCAACGTCTCTCTATAAAATGAATCAACAGAAGGGCCAGAAACTGGCACTACGCTCAGGACAAATAATGCCACCAACTACGATAACTCCCCGATTAATATTATCAACACCATCGTGAGTCGAACATCCGACCTCAGTGTTTTCACTTCGCTTAAAGCAGGGGTTCTCAACTGATAGATAATTACCCCCAAAAGGGGTAATTTGGGATATCCTGGGGGTAATGGAAGCCATCCATATTATATTTAAAAGTGGTATTTAAAGACAATTGTATGATGACAAACATCTTCTCTAACTTTTGGTTAATTTACGCCTCATTTGGGGTAACGGGGTGAGCACCAATGCTTCAGGTTGGTAATGGAAGTAAGTGGGTTGAGAACCCGTGGCTTAAAGGGAAACAGTGTTACCCACTGAGCTAGCGTGATCACTGGATGATATATATACTATATAGTATGCATGACTCCGGAACATAGATTTAAAGAGATTGCTACAAATTACACTTCTAAGTTTTTAGGTTACGTCAGGTTAGGTTCGGTTGTGATTAAGTTACGTTAGTTTAGATTACAGTAGATTAAGTTTGGTTAAAGTTAGATTAATTTAGGGGTTCGTTTAGGTTAGACTGGGTTAGATTAATTTAATTTAGAGTCGATTTTACTTTTGGGGGGCGGGGGAGAGTTGCGGCAATATAGATACGTTTAAATTTATGTCTTCGGAACACAAATTATATGTTAAGAATATATATACAGTATATATATATATATTATATAATCCAAACCCACAAGGAAAAAATATTATTACAAGGCCTTTTGTGTATTCAGCACTACACTTCGTCCCATTCCCTCCTGACGAGGTGTATTGCTGAATACAAGAAAGACCTTGGAATAATTTTTTCTTTTTCCTTGTGGGTTTGCATTATTCATTCATTTCACGTGTTTTCAAGTATGAAATTCATCCCATTTATATTAAAAACCTACACTGTAAAGCCCTATAATTCCCACATTTGTCAACACAACACTGATACACTGTACTTTCTTTCTATAGAAACTGTACATTTTTTCAGTAAAGCTGAAATTAAACGTTTTAGCCATTTTGAGAGAACAAAATTTAAAAAGGTACAAAATAACTAAAACTCACTTAAGTTCTGGATCTACCACCGCGTCAGGGTCCCAGTACGGTCCCATCTTGGCAGTGCCAGCAGGGTGATAAATAGTAGCTGTATAGTGCCGCGCCAGGCACGCAAAGTATTCGTCTGACATGATGTGGTAATACTCACAACCGGGAAAGGGTATATGGTGAAATCTGGCACCATACTTCTTGAAGGACCAAGAATTGCCCAATTGAATTGCGATTTTAGCCCCTAAAAAAGAAATTTTAAACATAAAATATAACCTTTGATGTGCTTCCGCCCGAATTGTTCATTCTGACGAAGGTCAAGCTTTTCACTCCACCGTAGACCTACAGATTAACGTGGATTCCAAACCACGCCCCATAGCAGCCCAGCGTCTTAACCACTAGGCTCCCCAGGGTACCCATTTATCTACCAACCACTTTCTTTATTATGTGGAACTTTCTTTATTGTGTGGAAGGATGAACACTGAACAGCTGGGTTTTGTTGCGCACCGCCTGCCGTCTACGGGTCTCGATCCCGGGGTCGATGGATTCGTAGTCAGCGACGCTAACCACTACACCACCAAGGCACAATAAATAAATAAATAAATATATAATTTTTAGTTATATAATTGTAACTTGTAAGTTACAGTAACAAGTAGGTAACCACATTTTATTCTCAAAAGTGACCTGCAGTTTATTGCAAAACAATTCGACCACACCTGTCGCTTAATCCCAACAAACTGAGCAGGAATAATAAGAGACATTCAGACAATGTTTTCAAAAACAAGAATACAGACATGACTGAACGACCAGAAAAGCTCCATTTTTCATAGCCAGACAATAGGGAGAAAGTGTGTGTGTATATATATATATATATATATATATATATATATATATACACACACACACACACACACACACATACTGTGCAAAAGTCTTAGGCACCCCTGTACAGTTGCGTTTCTTTTCTTTTTTATAATTATGTTGGATATTTCAGCATGTTATTGTTTTATTATAAATATAAATTATAATGTATAGTCATTGTCAATAATCTCAGTTATTAGGCAGTTTAACGAAGAAAACGGATGTTTCATCAAAACGTGCTACTGCTGGAGATAGAATGGAATTTAACACAAAGCTTCTAGGTTCTATTTTACATATCTCAGCTCATTCAGTAACAGTTTGTAAACAGAACTTCTATTGTATGTTTTTGTAATTGTTTGATGCTCCTAACTAAATGAAATTTAATTTTTTTTTAATAAAATTTCTTAATTGTTAATTTTCTCTCTTTTTCCAGACAAAGGCATAAAATTTTACATTGGTTAAGCAATAGCTAAAATATCCATTGCAACTCTACACCGGGTGGTATTATTGCACGAGCAGGGAGGGTCAACCTCAACCAGAAACAGTGCGAAACAGGCAAAGTTGAAGATCGAAAACGCAGTGGAAGGCCAAGGAAACTTTCTAAAAACGATAAGAGACACCTTAAGCTAACATCTCTCAGAAATAGACGAAAATCGAGTGCCGAACTTTCGGCAGAACTTGCCCAGACCTCAGGATTACGAGTCCAATCACCCACCGTGAAGCGATCACTCATCATAAATGGTCTTAATGGTCGAGTGGCAATCAAACAGCTATTTCTCAGGAAAGGAAACGAGTCAAAGAGGCTCAAATATGCTCAAAAGCACAAGAATTGGAATGCTGACCAGTAGAAAAGGGTCCTCTGAAGTGACGAGTCAAAATTTAAAGTTTTTGGCACAAAGAGAAGACAGTATGTGAGAAGAAGAAACGGAAACAATTCAAGGAAATGTGTTTGCAGCCAACAACTAAGCATAGTGGAGGATCTATCCAAGTTTGGGGATACATTTCAGCAAATGGTGTTGGAGATCTTATCAAAATTGATGGAATACTGAATGCAGAAAGATACAGACAGATCCTAATTCATCATGCTGTGCCATCAGGTCGGAGATTAATTGGGCAAAATTTTATTTTTGAGCACGACAATGACCCTAAGCATACTGCCAATGTAGTCAAAACCTATTTGAAGAATAAAAAAGAAGTGGAGACTCGTAACTGATGGAGTGGCCTCCCCAGGGCCCTGATTTAAATATTATTGAGGCTGTTTGGGATTATTTAGACAGAAAGAAGCAAGAAAAGCAACCAAAATCGAGAGAAGAGCTATGGCAGGTCCTTTTAGATGCATGGAGCAACATTCCGGCGGATTTCTTACAAAAATTCCAAGATAGCATTCCAAACCGAATCGCTGCAATTTTGAAGGAAAAGGGCGGTCATACAAAATACTGATTTTCGACAATTGGATGTAATTTTTCAGTACTTATGGTGATGGTTCTCTAATAAATGATAAATCTTGAAACTAACACCTGTATTTTAACCTTTGAAATTGAGAACATTTATCAATACAAGATTTTTTCAGACCTGCCTAAGACTTTTGCACAGTAGTGTGTATATATATATATATACAGGTTAAGGAAGAGAAAAGAGAAGCAGGTTCGAGAGACAAAAGAGGTCATTGTTCCGAAAGAGAAAAAGAGTGACTGCAAAATTAAGTAACTATAACGATAACAACATCAGAACAATATTAAATGATAAACTGCAGAGTATCGATTGAGTCATACAGGACCTAATTAAGAAGCGTACAGAAAAAGGAGACGACGACGCTATAGAAGCGATAAAGGTTAACTCAAAGTACTTCTATAATTTTGCAAAAAGGAAATCGAAAAAAATCACACGACTATCGAACCTTGAAAAATGAAGATAATGCTTTATCTGATTATCTATCAGAAGTATTTGAAATATTAAGAGCTCAGCACGAATCATCTTTCAGTATCCCCAAAACTGACCAACTGATATGCAATAGAAACGCGTTCTATGAAGAAGAACTACATGGGGAAAGTATAACGGACTTTGACTTTAGGACAGATTATATTACACGAGCTATAGGGAAACTAAAAGCACATTAAGCGGCAGGACCGGACAAATGGAATGCCACAGTGCCACACTGATCAAAAACTGCAACAATGCAATCGCTGAGCCCCTATATTGGATATGAAGACGATCACTTGACAAGGGAGAAATACCGGTCATCCTGAAGAGAGCGAGTATAGTCCCAATATATAAAGGAGGAGATCGATCCGAGACCAAAAACTATAGGCCAGTGTCGCTTACATCTCATCTCACTAAAATATTTTAAAAAATAGTTAGAGAAAAAATCTATGACTTTTTGGAAACTCAGAAAAAATTAAATGATAACCAACTTGGACTCAGGTCAGGCAGATCATGCCTATCACAACTAATGGAACACTACAACAACATTATTGATGCACTTGAAAGTAATGAGAACTATGCTGTAATATACACAGACTTTGCCAAAGCGTTCGACAAGTGTGACCATGGAATCATAATACATAAATTGAAATATATGGGAATAACAGGAAAAGTAGGGAAATGGATATATAATTTCCTTAGTGAGCGGCGCAAATCGTTACAGTACAAGGAATATCTTCATCAGAATCAGAGGTCCTCAGCTCAACACCACAAGGAACAGTATTAGCTCCACTACTCTTCATAGAGTACGAAAAAAGGGAAGACCTAAAAGTCCATGGAATACTATACCTCAAATGAACAGGAAATTCAGAGAAATTCTAAAGCAAAAGATTTAGGAGTTGTAATGACTGATGATGCGAAATTTGAAACACAAAATAAGATAGCAGTAAACAGAGCAAAAAGAATAACTGAGCAGATACTGAGAACCTTTAAACGAAGGGACAGAAATATAATGATTCCTCGATTGAAAACATTCATCATATCCAAGTTGGAATACTGCTCGGTCCTAACATCCCTATATAAAAAAGAAGACATTAGTCAGCTAGAAGGGATTCAGAGAAGCTTCACAGCCAAGATCAAATGGTGCAAAGAACTAAATTACTGGGAAAGGTTACGCGAATTAAACCTATATTCATTGGAAAGGAGAAGAGAGAGATACACCATTATTTACGCTTGGAAAATAATGGAGAAACTAGCTCCTAATCTTACTCTGAACCCTATAACCCCCCAGACAACAGTGGAAAGTAGAAAAGAAAGACTGTGTCGTGTTTCCAAATTAAAGACTAGACAGGGAACATCCTTAACCCTGAAGGAAAATAGTTTTGTTGTGAGAGGACCAAAACTGTTTAATCAGCTGCCCAAAGAAGTAAGGAACACGAGTGGCGTTGCGGTGGACATCTTCAAAAGAAGATTAGACTCCTGGCTCAAAACAATCCCCGATGAGCAGGAGAGTACAAGAAACCAACTCTCTACTTCAGGCCAACTCGAGAGGAGGGGCGACAAGCTTGACCTTCGTGAAATGAGGAATCATCACACGGAACATTTGAAAGTTAAATTTTGCTTCTGATTTGATTGGGTTAAAAACCTTTTTGTAAACATTATTATAGTTGCCCACAAGTGTGTTAATATTTTAGAAGCATGGGCAAAAGGATGGTTTGAAATTGCGGAGATTCTGAGTTCCTGGATCAGTTTGTGTAAAGCAGGCCTGAGGTAATACGAATGTACTTGTGATTGAAACGGGTTCATTTGTGTCGCCTTGGGGAAGAAACACAAACTTGTGATACATCTTGCTCCTGATGAATCATGCACCCGGACCTATAGAGTCAGGAGTGTCCGCAGTGCAAACTAACGACACGGGCACGTAGATGATTGTGAACTTGACCACACAATGACTATGATAACGCAAAGTATTTAGGCTCCCAGTGGTGATGAACCACGTACGGAAGCCTTGTCTGTACATTGACCCTCTATGATGTACTTGGCAATGATACTGCGAGCTGCTCTAACTCCGAGTGGATGTATGGACAGAACGGAGCTTTGTATAAAATAGTAAAACCTTTCCTCAGAATTGAACTTAATACGTTCGCATGTCTTTAACGTTGATAATGATTATATATATATATGCGAAACCAGCAACAAAGAGGGGTACCAATTTTTTAGATGTAGCCCACACAATTCAACTATTGAATACCATCCAACAAATACAAAGCCAACTTACAAATACAGGGATCCGAGACCCGTACAGTAGGCATACAGAAAGACATTACATGCGATATCGGGACAACGGTTATCGAAACAGATAAAGAGAGGAAAATTCTCGGAGGATCACAAGGCAACGAAACCGGCACCACCATTGGAAAATGAATCGGAAACACAAGTATGTAAAAACGAAAGGGAAAAATAAAAATAATCCTAGCCAACATTCAGGGCCTTAAATCAAACCATTCCCCGGACAAAATTTTATACCTGAAAGGACTCATGCAAGAAACCGGAGAAGATTTTGCATGCCTCACGGAAACCCATCTAAAGGACTGCCAGGGGAACTGTGAAAACTGAGTTCTGTATTGACAAAAAAGAAATACAAATTGACAGCTATAACATCCTCCGAGCCGACAGAACAGTGAGACGTAGTAAAGGAGGATGTGCTATTTACACACGCGAAAGGCATATGGCAGAAATGACTATAAGTACCTCAAACAGCTACGTAGAATGTGTAGCAGCAAAAGTTGAAAAATTAAATATGGTACTAATTGTAATGTACAGACCCCCGAACACGCCAACCTCAAAATTCTCAGATTCCATTACAGAGGTAAGAAAGTGGGTATATTCATGAAATATAAAAGGATAGGAAAAAATATATGTATACACCAGGACGAGGGGGGCACACGGGAAGACCAGGAGCAGGTAAAGATGCTACTACCTCTAGCTGATGAATTATAATATCGGATCACAACATTATTGAAATAACAACCAATATAAAAGCAACAGGAAAGGAAAGACACGAACAACAGAAAGAAAAATTCGAAATTTTTAATTTTCACTCCAATGCTATAAATTGGGAAGGTGTTGCATTCAGCATGGAAGTAATAGATTGGAAAACCATCTTCGAGGCCAAGACAACGGAAGAGATGCTAGTGACCTTAGAGGAGAAGACGCTGGAAACTGTGGAAAGACACGTCCCAAAAATACAACAAAGTGGAAAGAGAAGCAGGTTCGAGAGATAAAAGAGGTTATTGTTCCGAAAGAGAAAAAGAGTGACTACAAAATTAAGTAACTGCAAAGATAACAACATCAGAAAAATATTAAACAATAAACTGCAGAGTATCGATTGCGTCATACAGGAACTAATTGAGAAGCATACAGAAAAAGAAGGCGACGCTATAGAGGCGATAAAGGTTAACTCAAAGTACTTCGGTAATTTTGCAAAAAGGAAGTCGAAAAACAATGCGACTATCGGATCTTTGAAAACGAAGCCAATGCTTTATCTGATGATCTAACAGAAGTATCTAAAATATTAAGAGCTCAGTACGAATCATCTTTCAGTATCCCAAAAACTGACAAACTGATATGCGATAGAAACGCGTTCTTTGAAGAAGAACTACAAGGGGAAAGTATAACGGACTTCGACTTTACGACAGATGATATTACACAAGCTATAGGGAAACTAAAAGCACATTGAGAGGCAGGACCGGACAAATGGAATGCCACATTGATCAAAAACTGCAACAATGCAATCGCTGAGCCCCTATATTGGATATGGAGACGATCACTAGACACGAGAGAAATACCGGGCATCCTGAAGAACGCGAACATAGTCCCAATATATAAAGGAGATCGATCGGAGGCCAAAAACCATAGGCCAATGTCGCTTACATCTCATCTCACTAAAATATTTGAAAGAATAGTTAGACAGAAAATCTATGACTTTTTGGAAACTCAGAAAAAATTAAATGATAACCAACATGGGTTTCGGTCAGGCAGATCATGCCTATCACAACTAATAGAACACTACAACAACATTATTGATGCACTTGAAAGTAATGAAAACTATGATGTAATATACACAGACTTTGCCAAAGTGTTCGACAAGTGTGACCATGAAATCATAATACATAAACTGAAATATATGGGAATAACAGGAAAAGTAGGGAAATGGATATATAATTTCCTTAGTCAACGGCGGCAAGTCGTTACAGTACAAGGAATATCTTCATCAGAATCAGAGGTCCTTAGCTCACTACCACAAGGAACAGTATTAGCTCCACTACTCTTCATAATCATGCTAACTGACATAGATGAGGACGTTACCAGAGACAGCACAGTAACATCCTTTGCCGATGACACAAAGATCCATAGAAAATTAAGAAACCCAGAGGATATAGGATCTCTACAAACCGACATGAACAGAATCTACAAGTGGACGGAAGACAACAATATGAAGTTTAACACTGAGAAATTTCAGCTGTTATGGTAGGAAAAAGGGAGGACCTAAAATCCATGGAATATTATAACTCAAATGGACAGGAAATTCAAAGAAATTCTAAAGCAAAAAATTCATGAGTTGTAATGACTGATGATGCGAAATTTGAAACAAAATAAGATAGCAGTAAACAGAACAAAGAGAATAACTGGGCAGATACTGAGAACCTTTACACGAAGGGATAAAAATATAATGATTCCTCTATTGAAAACACTGATCATACCCAAATTGGAATACTGCTCGGTCCTAACATGCCCATATAAAAAAGAAGAAATTAGATAGCCAGAAGGGATTCAGAGAAGCTTCACAGCCAAGATCAATGGTTGCAAAGAACTAAATTACTGGGAAAAGTTACGTGAATTAAACCTATATTCACTGGAAAGGAGAGGAGAGAGATACACCATCATTTACACTTGGAAAATAGTGGAGAAACTAGTCCCTAATCTTACTCTGAACCCTATAACTCTCCAAACAACAGTGTAAAGTAGAAAAGGAAGACTGTGTCCTGTGCCCAAATTAAAGGGTAGACAGCGAACATCCTTAACCCTGAGAGGAAGTAGTTTTGGTGTGAGAGGACTAAAACTGTTTAATCAGCTGCCCAAAGACTTAAGGAACACGAGTTGTGTTGCGGTGGACATCTTCAAAAGAAGATTAGACGCCTGGCTCAGAACACTCCCCGATGAGCCGGGCATACCTGACTATGTGAGGTGGAGAGTACAAGAAACCAACTCACTACTTCACCAGGCCAACTCGAGAGGAGGGGCGACAAGCTTGACCTTCGTGAAATGAGGAATCATCGCACGGAACATTTGAAAGGTTGAAAGGCATATACTGTATATACATTACACAGTATATAGATAGATAGATATGTTATAATGTTTCAGACCAATAAAGACCGTAGGATCCACTCATGGCTGGTCTACCTGTGTTTGTAATTGTGTATTGTGCATATCCTCCGTGGTGGCGGAGAGAACCTACAATTTTACGTGGGTTCCGAACCACAAAGCCTTAATTTTACTACCTTAAACTATCCCCAGTCTATTAACATATGCGTTTAATCGGTGTTTAAACATGTTTATAGACGTGCTACTAATTACTTCTACCGGCAAACTATTCCAGCTATTTACTATTCTATGCGTAACAAAATTTTTGGCAATAGCTGTCTCGAACCTTCTATTTGTCAACTTACACCCGTTATTTTTAGTCCTATTATATTGAGATATTTCGAAAAAGCTATCTCTATCTACGTTATCGAACCCATTCATAATTTAAAAAACCTGGATTAATAGCTTACCCCTTAGCTTCCTAGTCTCGTGTGTAGTCAATTTTAACTCCTTAAGCCTATCCTCGTACGACTTTGACGTAAGCGACGGAATCATCTTAGTTGCTCGTCTTTGAACTCTTTTGATTTTGTCTACATCTTTTCGCATATGCGGATTTCAAAATTGGATCGTGTACTCCAAATGGGGTCTAACTAATGATTTATAAAGAGGAAGAATAATATCGCACGATTTGTACTCAAAATTCCTAGCTATAAAACCTAGCACTTTGTTCGCTCTATTGACCGCTGCTGTACTTTGTTTCGACTTTTAAATCACCAGTGACTATAACTCCTAAATCTTTTTCCTGCTCTATGCTTGCCACCTCCTTCCCTGACATACTATACGCAAAATTACCGTTACGCGAACCTATATGTAAAATTTTGCACTTATCGACATTAAATCTCATTTGCCATGTGACTGACCAATCAACGATTTTATTCAGATCCTCCTTTGTCATTAATCACCCTACCACCCAACTTCGTGTCATCCGCAAACTTTGAAACTGTACTGACTAAGCCGACATCTAAATCGTTAATATATATAAGAAAAAGCAAGGGGCCCAATACAGAACCCTGAGGAACGCCGCACGCTACATTAGCCCAACACGACTCCGCTCCATCAACGACCACCATCTGTTTCCTACCTCGCAACCACTCTTCTATCCAATTTATTACTACGCCCCTGATTCCATGAGCCTTAGTTTTTTCAATGAGTCTTTTGTGCGGTACGGTGTCAAACACTTTTTGAAAATCTAAATACACTACATCTACCACCGATGACTATCGTAAACTTCAACCACGCTTTGAAAAAATTCTAAAAGATTAGTTAAGCAAGATTTGTTTCGCCTAAAACCGTGCTGCGTATTTCTAACCAAGTTATGTAGTTCTATGTGTTCGACTATACGATCCCTAATCATTGATTCCAGTAGCTTACCTACAACAGACGTTAAACTGATTGGCCTATAATTTCCCGCCGCACCTTTATCGCCTTTCTTAAAGATAGGTATTACATTTGTTAACTTGAAATTATCTGGTAGCACCCCTCAAAAATAGACGCATTAAAAATCTTTGTTAGCGGCACAACAGTGCTTTCTTTTAATTCTTTTAGTTGTATGGAGTATATGGAATCCGGCCCCAGTGATTTATGCATTTTCATTTTATCAATATAGCGCATTACCTCCCTTTCACTAACCACAATATTATCCAAAGTATTACCATTATCAAAAGGTATTATGTCTATGACCGTAGGGATATTCGTTACATCTTCTATTGTAAAAAATGACGTAAAAAATTCGTTTAGCAGGGTAGCCATTTGCTTGTTTTTAGACACTAGCTCTCCGTCAGAATTTTTGAACGGCCCCGAAACACTCTTTACTGGATTCCTATTGTTGACGTATTGAAAGAATCGCTTGGGGTTTTCTTTGCATTCACGAGCTATAAAGATTTCAAATCGCGCTTAGACTTTTTTATTACACTTTTTGCTTCACGCCTTAGAGATATGTAGTTGTTTCGTAACCACAAATTGTCTTTATCGCACTTATGTAGCCTATAAGCCCTATCTCTACTCTACTCTAGAAGTAAACCACAAGGGCTTGTTGTTTACTTTCGCACGCTTAATCTTGTACGGTACACATTCCTCATTTATAGTCCTAAATACTGTTTCAAACGATTCCCACATTATTTTTGCGTTGGAGATCTCCATTACGTTTTGCCAATTGACGTGTGACAATTCATTTCGAAATTTACAAAAGTCTGCGCGCTGGAAGGTAGGAATTTTAGTCGAATTAGCTAGTTTCGAGTGACTTACTGAGAGGACAAACTCTACTATATTGTGATCGCTATTGCTTAACGGTTCTATTACTTGAAGATCCGTGATTAGCCTATCATCCGTAGTTATTACTAAATCTAAAATACTGTCCAACCTCGTAGGTTCCCCAACCTTTTGAATAAGAAGGCTATTCTGGAGAAAATTAACTAAATGATTACCTTCCGCGTCTCCCTGCATTGTATCGTAATTCACGTTGGCGCAATTAAAGTCACCCATAACTAAGGTCTGCTCACTACCTACTATTCTCTTTAGTTCACGATATAACGCTTCGTCCGTATCAGCTGTTTGATTAGGGGGCCTATATATAACAGCAACAACAAGTTTGAAATTGTTCAATTTAAGTTTTGCTGTAGTCGAATCTATCGGTTCTGGAATTCTGTACTTTAATTCTATAACGTTCGCAATATTATCTTTGATATATAACATAACACCTCCTTCTCGCCTACCTATTCTGTTTTTAACAAAAAGTCTATAACCTCTAATTTGATACTCCCCTACAAAGTCACGTGTTTCAGTGCTAAGCCACGATTCATTTATAGCAATTAAATCATAGTCTTTACAAGCAATTAAAGAAAAAATTCGTTTATTTTATTTCGTAAGCTACGAGCATTTAAGGATAGAACTTTCAAATTGTTTGTAACCGCGATACCTTCGCGAGCGCAAGGGAAATTTAAGGAAATTACGCCGGGACCGTTCGAGTTATGGCAGCCTGAAAAGAAGAGACAGTATTATGAAATAGTCTTCCTAAACGCGCAGCTCCAACGTCACTAAGATGAAGTCCATCTACGAGGAACAAGTCCCTCCTGCTGTAGAAACTGTTCCAAAAATTCGCGAAATGCACTCTTTCCTGTTGGCAAAGAGACTTTAGGTTATTGTTGATATAGGTCGCCTTGCTGTAGAAATCGCTACGTTGGATAATTCGAGGAAGTATACCTGTTAAAACAATCTTATTGTTTTTTTCCTTTAGTCGCTCTAACAAGTCCCTGCACCTAGCCAGTAGTTCTTCCGATCTTGAATTTAAAACGTTATTAGTACCGACATGAATAGCATACGTTGTGTCTTCCGTGGCCGGACGTTTCGTCGACGGACTCTTCGTCGAACGGACTCTTCGTTGACGGACTCTTCGTCGAACGGACTCTTCGTCGAACGGACTCTTCGTCGAACGGACGTTTCGTCGAACGGACGTTTCGTCGAACGGACGTTTCGTCGAAAGATTTTTTTTAAAAGAACTTCATTTTCATGTAAAAATAAAATTAATTTGTTTAAAAGGAGGTTTATTTTCCTTTACGGGATTTTTTTTTGGAAAGAACTGTATTTTCATTTAAAAATAAAATATATTTATTTAAATTTCGGAAGAAAGAAATTTTAAAATTGTGCCCCTATAAACTTACAAATTATGTGCAATAGCTTTCAGGTATTGCTTTTAGGTATTTAGGTATATATATTTGGTAATTATATATATATTTAGTAATTATATATTATTTATATATTAATATATTATATTAATATATTAGGAGCGAGTGTAGTTTACGTTTCCCCTACACAAAAGGGGACACAAACTACACTAGGTCAAAGTTGGGGAACGTAAACTACACTAGGATCTTTAGGAGACATCAAATAAAACGTTAAAACTAACGAAAATATTACTTAACCTAATTAATCGTCAATATATATACACACAGTGTATATATATATATATTATATATATATATATATAATATATATATATATATATTGACGATTGGTTAGGTTAAGTCGTAATATTTTCGTTAGTTTTAACGTTTATTTGATTAGGTATACGCGGACAAAGTTGGGGAACGCAAACTACAGTAGGATAATGTAGGGGAATGTAAACTACACTAGGATAATGTAGGGGAACGTAAACTTACCCGGCTGTGGACGCTGGTTGGTTTATTAACCTCTAAGTGCGCAATTACCTGGTTGGTTGATTAACCTCTAATTGCACCATTACATTATCTGAGATCGGGGTGGTAGAAATATGAAATAGCCATTTGACGATACGTCTGTCGACGAAACGTCCGTTCAACGAAACGTCAGTTCGACGAAACGTCCGACGACGAAACGTCCGACGACGAAACGTCCGTTCGACGAAACGTCCGGCGACGAAAAGTCCGAGCACCGTGTCTTCAGAGGTTCCGTCTGTAAAATGGTCAACACTATTAGTTATATCATCCACCCTTGCACCAGGGTAGCAGTAATGGCGCCTACGACGAGGGTTTCTCCCACAGAATTCCTCGAGCTGCCCTCGAACAATGGAATCACCAACAAGTCGTATTTCCGGTTCATCAGCATCTTCGAACCCTAAAACAGAAAACTTATTGTTTGTTATTACTGGTTGACAAGCCTTAGGTTTTCTCAATGGGGCTCCATTACGCACTTGCACGAAGGGTTGGGAACTAGGGGAAGAGAGAGGGCTATTAGTACTATTTATATTATTAGTAGAAACTGGGGCAGGAGGGGTCGTAACTGAAGGCTCAAGGGATTCTAGTTTTGCCGTCAGGAGCATCACCCTTTCTTCAAGCCTCACTCTGGCTTCCCTCTCACGTTCTAACTCGTTCCTCAGCACTTCCATGTTTGAGCACCACCTGCAAACTAACTGATCATTATTATTAGCCAGTGTAAACGCGTAAGTGGCAAATTTCCCTTCACAGCGACTGCAAGTACTTGAAGGGGGTGCCATGCTATTAATTAATAAAAAACAAAAAAAAACGAGCGTTTGGAAATTAATAAATTACAACGTAGGTCTACCGCGTGCTTATTGTGACGTCACCTGCGCAAGCCCGCAAAAATGTTCTTGAAACGCAGAAACAGGTTCCTGTAACACAAATTTGTACTAAATAAATATATACTTAATTAAGCTACCGACGAAAGATCTGCAAAAGAAAAAGTATTAATAAAACTTCTCTGTCCGCTATTTCGGCCGACTTTTTTTTCTTTTTTCCTTTCTCCCACGAAGGGTGACCACACCCTACTTGATGATCCCTTAGTAAGGCCAAATCATCCTTATTAAACCTCGTTTTCTAATAGATTCGAAAAACAAACAAGGCAAGCCACGTGCACTCGCCTTGGTTTAACCAAATAATATAGTAATGAATAAAGTCAATAAATGAAATATATTCGTTAATGAATGATTAGTAACACGAGGTAATTTAGTTAAGAATGCACCAAACACTATTTTCTTAAAGACACCAACGAAAACCACTTATTCAATTGGTAACACTGGACACTCGATAAAACATGTCTATTCACAAGGAAAGATAGATAAATAGATAGATGGAGAAATATCCAACCTAGGCACTGTCTCAATATATTTACTTACCTTCCACGAGTGTAGCGACATCTAGCGGGTGAGTGAGATAGTTGTGGGTGATGTAGGGCTTGTGGAAGGGGTTGTTGGACCTCAGGGTGATGAAACCCCTGGATTTGGGCCTGAGCAACATGGGGAATATCTGGAAGCAGTCTCTGAAGGAGATGGGCCGTAACATCTTGGTCCATACCTAATTAATTAGAGGAAAGGTAAATAAAAGTTGATAATTAAATTTGATATTTGGTTGTCATGGCAACTACGCATTTGATTCAGAGCTGTTGTAACTCCAATTTAAAAAAAAGGGGTATGGTGTACTATTACTATTTTATTAGTTATCAATATACTTTATTTTTATTTGCTTTACCCCGCGACTTATTTCGTGGCTAACCTAGAGTGGATTTTAGTTTTTTTTAGTCTCTCTCTCTAAAAGAAAAGTACTAAAAACGATAGATGATTTAGCATCCTATGTATTAAATAAAGGATATATATATATACACACAGTGGTGTAGTGCTAAATAAAGAAGTGAGGGAACGCATTTTGAAAGTGTTACTCAGATGCGGGAGGGGGGGGACAATGGCGAGCGCGGCGATCCCAGACAGCTGGGGGTCCGAGGGCACTGTAAGCCCCCCGAGAAATCTTTTGAAATCTGACCAATTTCAGAGATATTTTGAGGTCATATGCACTGGATATTAGGATATATTCCAAGGTTGAAGATGCAGTATTTCCAGTGTCATTAGATATACGACATCCAGTACGATCAGTAAAAATAGCTGACAACTGGAATGATTAACTAAAAAAAAGTTAACAACTGGTACGCCGTGGTGACTGTTTCACCAGATCTTTATAGGCTAGCATTGCCTCAGTCGAAGCTAAAAGAAATGAAACAGTTAATGATTCTTTCTCATATTTCTCCTAGGGGTGGGAATTAAAATTTCATGACGTTAGAGATTTGTAAGTTCGGATTTATTTGAAATAGTGAGGGAACGCCGTTCCGTCTACCAAAAAAAGTAAGGGAACGCCGTTCCCACGCGTTCCCACAGCACTACACCACTGTGTGTATATATATAAATTATCTCTTGAAACATACAATATTGGCCCTTTTACAGTTACGTAATTATGAACATATTGTGTGAGTTCAGGAAAGGTAATACAACTTAGAGCAAAATAGATAGATAGATAGATAGATAGATAGCGAGAGAGAGAGAGATAATCCAGCCTACATATAGTACCTTTTCAGAGAATCCCTGAGTTTTCCTAAGTTGTTTGCCACCATCTGACGCAGGAGATCCTGATGTGAAGTGATATTCAATGTCAGGATAATCAATGGAGGCATTTACGTGCTTGGTCTTCACAAATCCGAGTCCCTCAACGCCTCCTAATACCGTGAAAGGCCCTGAAATGCAAAATAAAAATAAGCACTGTGCACGGAATGATGTTATAGTTGAGTCCATGTTAATTTGCTCCGCACAGAGGAAACACAAAATAATAATGAATACTTTCCAGTATTTCAGTTCAACTTTTTATCTTTTAAAGTGATTTAAAGACATATATATATATATATATATATATATATATATATATATATATATTATACCTTTTCTTTCAACCTTTCAAATGTTCCGTGCGATGATTCCTCATTTCAAGAAGGTCAAGCTTGTCGCCGCACACACACACACACACACACATATATATATATATATATATATATATATATATATATAATCATGCGGGTTGCTTCTACAGAGCTTCAATTTAATATTTAGGAGAAATCCAATGACAAGGAGAAATGTAAATGCCATGAAAAGTCTTCTTTAATGCGCAACGTTTCGAGCAATACGCTCATCTTCAGGCTGTTTAATAACAATGTGAAATTAAAATCAATATTGAATGAAAAACAAAACAGAAAATTTCTATAACCTATTCGTAAAGACAAATTTTAAAAGACTGAGAAAAGAGGGTTAAATTCTAAGTTATACAGATTTACATATAAAAATTAAGAAGCTTTTAAATACATATAGTAAATGTGAAATTAATACACTGGAAAAATTAACAATAGTACACTGGAATAATGAAACTAGCTACCTTACACTGCAGTTTCCGAGGCTGACTAATTTCCCGTTCTTGCCTCTGCTCAAATTAGTCAGCCTCGGAAACTGCAGTGTAAGGTAGCTAGTTTCATTATTCCAGTGTACTATTGTTAATTTTTCCAGTGTATTAATTTCACATTTACTATATGTATTTAAAAATAGCTTCTTAATTTTTATATGTAAATCTGTATAACTTGGAATTTAACCCTCTTTTCTCAGTCTTTTAAAATTTGCCTTTATGAATAGGTTATAGAAATTTTCTTTGTCTTGTTTTTCATTCAATATTGATTTTAATTTCACATTGTTATTAAACAGCCTGAAGATGAGCGTATTGCTCGAAACGTTGCGCATTAAAGAAGACTTTTCATGGCATTTACATTTCTCCTTGTCATTGGATTTCTCCTAAATATATATATATATACAGGGTTAGTCATAAGTCATGTTCAATGGGAGTTTTTATCTGTTGGTCATGTTATGTTTATGTTTCAGATAACTACTAGAGATGGCTGACCTCATGAAGTATAACCCGTCAGAAAAAGTGGAACTAGTGCTCCTGCACGTTGCTGGAATGAGTAAAACAGAGGGATGTGAAGAATTCCATCGCCGGCACCCTGTGAAACCAAAGCCGAATGGTGGAGGGTGAACACTGGAAGTCTTGAAGGAGACAGGCAGTGTTCATGACCGACCACGCAGTGGACGGCCTCGTACAAATACAGATGAGGAGTCGTGTGTCGATGTACTAGCTAAAGTAACTTGTAGTCCACAGCGTTCAACCAGAAAAGTAGCACAGGAAACGGGACTTTCTCAAACAGCTGTGGAGCGCATTCTCAAAAGGTATCGATTTCATCCGTATAAGCACACCCAGTACATGAACTACTGCCCGACGATGCTGATAGACGTCTTCAGTTCTGCTAATGGTTCGAAGAGTGTGGGCGGCATCAGCCGACGTTAGCAGTGGACATCATGGTCAATGACGAAGCGTGCTTCCACTTGCATGGGCAGGGTAACCGCCATAACACCGTTTACTGGGCAGCCGATAACCCACACATTGTCGACGAAAGGCATCATCAAACGAATCTGCGGATGACCGTATGGTGCGGAATCCACGGCGACAGGATCGTGAGGCACGTGTTCTTTGACCATAGTGTCAACTCAGACACGTACCTAACTATGCTACAGGAAAAGCTGGCGCAATGCATGGACAATATTCCCATCCGTGAAATACGCCGCATGTTTTTTCAACACGACGGCGCGCCAATACATTTCTCCAGACCTGTGCGTGAATAGTTGGATACAACCCTTCCAAGGAGATGAATTGGACGCCGTGGCCCTGTGGAATAGCCGCCACGGTCCTCTGATCTAACTCCCCTGACTTTTTTTGTGGGTTATTTAAACGCGTGCGTATACGAAGGCCCGAAACTTGGAACACTCAAACACAATGTGTGTACAGAATGTGCAACAATCACACCCACAGATCCTCCAGAATGTGAGAGAAAGCTCGTCAGTCGTTTAACATTTGTTCTCGACTTCAAGGAGCACATTTGAACACTTATTGTAAAAATTGAAAAAATATTGCAAATCCTATTGGACATGACTTATGACTCACCCTATATATATATATATATATATATATATATATATATATATATATATATATATATATATATATATATATATATATATGGGTGACTCAACCCACACAGCTCTACTTGACCGATTGGAATCAAAGACTTTTCGTCTCATCAATTCGCCGCCTCTTACTGACTGTCTTTAATTTCTCTCTCTCTTCGCCGCGCTGTCGCCTCACTCTCTCCTTACTATCGCTATTATAACGGACACTGCTCCTCTGAACTCTCTAACGGCATGCCTCCTCCTTTAAGGAGAGCTCGCAGTACCACCCTTTCGACACATTCTCATTCCTTTTCTCTCCAACTCTCAAATGCAAAGGTTAATCGCATTCTCAATATATATATATATATATACACACCTTACCTTATGAACCTTATGTGTTTTCGTGCGTTGGTCTCTCTTTACACGGAGGTCAGCTGGTGGCCCCGCCTCTAGGTCTGGCCTGGTGAGGAGCGAGTTGCTTTCTTGCGCTCTCCACCGTACATAGCCAGGCACGCCCGGCTCATCTGGTACTGTCCTGAGCCATGCATCCTGGCATATATATATATATATATTATATATATATATATATATATATATAAGGGGGTTCCAAAAAACCTTAGTCCTCCCATTTGCAGCTTACATGTTTACTTATATCGAAATAGTTTTTAGTGATTATAAAAATATATTAAAATTCTTTATTTATTGCAGGTATTAAAATTACTCTAGCTGATAAAGTGATAATATAATGGCTTCTCAATTAATTGGTGATTCGGAGAGGCAACGTGTGATAGATCGCGTACGAGCAATAACATTTCGGTAAGCTTGTGATGCTGGACCCCTTTATAACACGTTCATGGGTTGCCAAAATGTTGCGAAGAAGTGAGGACTTCGTCAAAGAAATTGGAATAAAACTTTGGATGAATGTGAAATGAATAGAACCAAATCTGGGCGCCCAATTTGCCACTCTCTCAGGAAACAAGGACATCATTGAAGCGGTACGCGTAAGCGGAAAACAGCTGTGCTAAACTTTCTAGAGAGATCGAAGTGTGAGAGGAAAGATGGTTAGTGGTGAGATCATTCGACTGTACCGTCATAGCAAGGTTTAAAGCCTTGGCATGAACTTCCAAAGCCAAGAAAAAACTCAACTTAACATCGATGACAGAATGTGGTTTGCCCATCTTGAAGATTGGGATGTGGATGATTTCATGCATTTAGCTGTCTCCGATGAATTTTTTGTTTACGTAACCACTTCGGCCTAACTACCAAATGATCGAGTGTGGGCCACAACACCAGATGAAATCGTGACAATGAACATTATCGCGAATTATTAAAAAGTCCAGACTGTGTTGGTGTGTTTGTTTTGTTCACTGCAAAGAAGCTCATGTGGGTGCTGAAGCCAAATGGTCAGAGTTGGGATGGACAGTATTTTCGTGATATTATTCTATCCCAGCATGTCATTCCTTTTCTAAGAAACCCAAACAATGTTATGGATGCCGATCGGGTCACACTTCTGCATGATAAGGCCCCCCTGCTTTAAGGCATTAGCCACTCAACAGTTGTTGCGGAACCATGAGATCGATTTCTTTGGAAATGAAGAATGGCCAGGAAATTCTCCTGACCTGAACGTCTGTGAACACATTGGATCAATTATAAAGGACAAGGTTGAATGTCTCTTGTTTCAAGAACCTGCAGCAAATCGATTTTCGAAGGATACAATGACGCAACACATTGAAACTGTTTTAGCAAATTTGCGTAACGATCAAGATCTATTCACGTCACTTTTGGCAAGCTACCCAAAGCGAATTAGGCTGGCTTTGAAGCCAATGGCGGAACACCAAGTTTTAATTGTTTCTCATTAAATGCAGGATTAAATTCTCTTTTGTAAGGTAGGTTTATTTTTTACTGTACCTCTAATGGTTTAGGCCATGGGCGGGGGGGCTAAGGTTTACTGGAGCCCCGTATATATATATATATATATATATCTATATATATATATATATATATATATATATATATATATATAGGGTGTCCCATAAGTCCGGCATCATAGGAAAAATAATAAAAAAAGGCAAAACAAAAGCTTTTATTTACAGAACGTGCTCAATATGTCCACCATTGTTTTCAATACACAAATTCAGACGTGATACCCAGTCAGCAAGCACACGGTGAATGATGTCAGGAGTAATGGTGTTACATGCCCAATAATGCGCTGCCGCAAATGTTCAACACTCCTAATTTTCTCTGCGTATACCAGCGCTTTCAAGTGGCCCAGAGATAAAAATCTAGTGGCGTGAGATCCAGGCTTCTAGCTGGCCATTCCACAGGCCCTCGACGTCCTATCCAATGACCGGGAATTGTTGGTACAGGTATTCCCTTACTTGGGTGCTGTAATGCGCAGGAGCGCCCGTCTTGCTGGAACCATGTTGGGAAATTTCCTTTTCGTTCAAGACACTAGGAATGCTTCTTCCTTGAGTAGGTGCCTCCAGTGACATGTTCATCGAAAAAGAGGGGGCCTATGATGCGATCCTTCCAAATGCCACACCATACCATCACCGAGATGCACCTTGTTCCTTTGAAGAGGTATACCAGTGAGGGTTGTTTTGAGACCAGTGGCGGGTGTTCTGTCGATTTACCTCACCATTTCCATAAAAAACAGCCTCGTCACTGAAGGGAATGGTGGACGGGAAATTGGCATCCCGAGCATAAGAAAACTATGAATTATGGTTTGTAGAAATAGAAAAATATGAATTTCTCCTATGATGCCGGACTTATGGGACACCCTGTATATACTTAAACTCTAGGTCTAAGGTGGAGTGAAAAGCTTGACCTTCGTCAGAATGAACAATTCGGGCGGAAGCTAACCAAAGGTGTTTGTGTATAATTGTATATATATATATATATATATATATATATATATACAGTATAGAGAGAGAGAGAGAGAGAGAGAGAGAGAGAGAGAGAGAGAGAGAGAGAGAGAGAGTTTTCAAAAGGCGTAATAATTAAATCACCAGAACTACAGATGTCTCCACATTCCCTTGATCACAATAAAAAAAAAGTTAATTCAGAGCTACTTTCTTCACACATTAGCTCTAACCTTTATTTGAACACCTTTATGAGGTTTACTTTCTAACAAGTCATAAAAATCTGATGAGGTGCATCAGTTTTAGACGAAAACGCATTTAGAAACTTTGCATATAATCGGATTTTTATTAAATGAAATATTTTAGTTAAAGTTTTACGAACTTTAAACTTAAAAAAAATGTAATTTTTTAATTTTTTACGATACTCAGATAACTTGAGCACTTTATATATATATATATATATATATATATATATAATATATATATATATATATATATACTAGTTTTAATTTATTTGTATTTATTGCGTTTCGTATCTTGTACTCTGTAATATTGCCTTATTAGTTCGTTATGAGGTTTAATTAAAAATACTGTAAATGAACGAAACACTGAAAATTTTCGTTCAAAAGTGACTTGCATTTTTTTTTTTAACTTGCCGCTTTCTTTTAATGTGACGTAAAGAGAACTCTCGTCCTTCGTAAGGAATTTAGTTTTCTTACATAGGTACCATTTACGCGTACACTGTATATATATATATATATATATATATATATATATATATATTAATTAAATGATTAACTATAAAATTTGGAAATAATTTTTGTTTTTTTTTATTCCAAGATTTTTAATTATTAACTTCAGAATTCAAATTTTAAAAAAGTAAATTAATATTTTTATTTTCAAAAAGAGAAAATAGAAATAGTGTTTGTGCCCTTCTGGGTATAACGAAATATGTGGAATATCGGTCTGATAACCTAAAATGGGTATTGGGAGAATAGAATATGGATGACCCACTGCACTCTAGGACCTGTTGAAGTGGGTATAGTGGTGAAGTGGGAACGCAAAGGCGGGGCAAAATTGCCGTTAGTTATCATATTAAAAAAATGGAACATGTTTCAGAGCTAAAAGGTCTACAGACGATTGACAAAACTAAATATACACCTTCGGTTTTTCCATAGTTTTATATGTAATATTAAAAGTCAATAAATAATAAGAAATTTATTAAATCAATATATTTAGAATCGTGCTGCTTTCCCCTTTCCCTTTTCCCCTTTTTCCCCCCTTTTCCATTACGTAAAGTCGACACACGTTCTGACATTCCACTGATGAACTTTGACACTTGTTCTTGAGGACAATAATCATGGTGTCTATTTACTTTTGTTAACTCTCTGTATATACATTATTTTGATTTCGATATATGTAACCTTATTCTCTTCACTAATTCTTCCAAGTAATTAATTAATTAATTAATTAATTAATTAATTAATGATATTATTTCATTATTGAAAATGTATGACTTAAAAAAAATTCAATTATTGATGAAAAGTAATGCATAGTAAATTAAAGACCGTGAATTTAACCGTGAATTTAATCATGAATTTATCCGTGAATTCAGTAGCCGCAAAAACCACTGTATTAATAATAAAGGTTATTCAATTCAATATATATATATTGTAGTAATGCTTAGTTAAGAATATAAATTTCTGTTTGATTAATTATTATAATGTTTAATATAAATTTACTAAAAATTGTGATGATTACGATAAAGCATGTTTGTTGGTTTTGAGTTGTTTAAAATGGGTATAGTTGGTAGTCCTGAACAGGGACCCAAGAGAGCAGATTATAACATAATTTTCAGTCTTGAGGTGGACGCGATACGCGTAAGATTTAGAGCCATGTGATCTTAAAGTTAAATTGTTTTGCGCCCTCTCCGACCTAAATATATTTAGTAATATTTCATACTCGCATATCCCCTAATTAACTAAACCAATTTCGAAATTAATAAAACGTAATAAGTGTTAATGAGTGTTAATATACCTTCCCCCGTCCCTCTGCTTTCTAACGGTCTTTTAGAGTCAGAACTCGGCGTCGCTACCGGAATAATTATACTGCACGGCGAAAATGAGTAACGAGAATGTACAGTTAAATGAAATAAAGAGCAATAGAGATATAGTAAAGTAGGAAGAAGCGTAAATAAATAATGAAGAAAATAAATAATAAAACGTATCACTACAATATATATATATATATATATATATATATATATACATATATATACACAAACTCAGAATGGTCCCCTGAGAAACTTATATGTTAAACACAGACCGTGCATGGAACAAGGAACTCTTAAACCCTAGATCCATGTCCCAAAGCTGGATCCTGTCTGCTTTGCAGATAGCTGGTGAGGGAAGCTATATTTATGGGACCTCTTTGCGAGAGACCCGTTGCCCACGTCGGGCTTGCATCATGAAAAGAAAAAAAACTATGGTATCTGTCATTTACCATTACTTATTCGGACTATAGTGGATTTAATTTTCCCAGAAGAGTTCCTTGTTCCATGCACGGTCTGTGTTTAATATATATATATATATATATATATTATATATATATATATATATATTATATATATATATATATATATGTACGTTATTTCGGTTTCTTTTAGTTTAGCGTCTTATATAAAGAAAATGAGACGCGTACCTCCTCCAAATATTGCGTACTGAAAGCTACTGGCGAAGTTCTCGTACCGTGGTTGTACCATGGATATCTGATGATCTATAAGGAAGATGAGACCCCCCATGGCAATGTGGTCCTGCAGGTTGTGACCTACTGGTAGATCTTGAATCACTGGAATCTGAAAAGAATGGGTCTTTATATCCACTTGAAACAAAAGAAATTTGTGAACATAATGTTCACCATGGTCGGGTGACATTTCGTTGGCAAGACTCTATCGACAAGTTTTTTGGGAAGTTAGATTAAATTACATCAGGTTAGGTTAAGTTAGATCAAGGTGTTAGAGTGTCCATGAAATTCCCCTGTACCATGGGGGTGAGTAGAGGTCCATTCACCATACATAATCGTCCACCAGGAGTACATATACAAAAATCTATGTAATTATATTCAAAGGTGGGCAGTTGCGGCGCAACTTGCGGCGCAACATTTTTGGTTGCGCTTGCGCTTGCGCCGCACATTTTTACAGAGAGTTGCGGAATTGTTTGCGGCGCAACTTATATATGCAGTTTCAAGATTAGCGCGCAACGCGCAACATTTAATATTACTTCTCTGTAAAAATAACCCAAGCGAATGTAACTTAAATATTTTTATCTGGCAACACTGCACTTCAATTGTGCAGGCGGAGGGGAGAGCCTACATGGGCGTCTTGGTGCCACCCTTGGTCCTCTGCCTCTCCAGTCTCAACAGGCACAAGCACAACGAAGAGTTGGCCGTCTGCCTCCCTCTGACAGAGGCCTTGACTGAGGGGTTGATGGGCAGGTTTGGCCATGTCTTTACAGACATGGACTGCCTCTTAGCTACTGCCTTCAACCCGCAGTTTAAGCTGTCAAGATGGTCAGAGCTGGTGCCAGGAAGAGACCCGGAGGAGTTGAGGAGGACGATCACCAGCAAAGTTGTGTCGTTGGTGGACAGGGCCAGGAAGGATGAAGAGTCAGCAGCAGCAGCAGTGATGCGGAAGCGGCAGACAAAGGGGACTTCCTCGAGCAGCTGTACGACACAGGAGTAATCAGCAAACAGAAGAAGGAGAGCACAATGCTGGTGAACAGTTTCCTGGACCAGAGGCCGGAGAAAAATATCGCGAGGAACGTGTTCACTTGCAAGGAACTGACAGACCTCTTTGTGCAGTATAACACACCCATTCCCTCAAGTGCGGCTGTAGAACGTCTGTTCTCTTTGGGGAAGGATGTTCTGAAGCCAAAACGGGCTGGACTCTCCGATCCACACTTTGAGATGCTGGTGTTCATGAAGGGGAACCTGGCTCTTATGTAGTGATTTTTTTGCATTTATTATACAGGGTGTCCCAGAATTAACTATCTATTTCAATGAAATCGGACAAATTAATAAAAAACTGACATAATTTGTGTTTATTACTAAATTATGATACAAAAACAAAATAGATTTATAAATCATAAGTCAAAAACTTTATTGAGAAGTTTCAAATGTGCACCGTCTGTATCTGCAAATTTCAAATCTATCCTCAGCGCTGCGAAACACATTTGAAGCATTTCAGGTGTTATCTCCCGCACTGCCAACTGGATGCGTTCTTTAAGTTCAGCTAAACTATTGATCTTTTGACGATAAACTTTGTTTTTATGAAACCCCATGCAAAGAAATCCAGGGATGTCAAATCCGGAGAAAGCGGAGGCCAAGGTCGAGGTCCTCCACGTCCAATCCACCGATTCGGAAGGCGTACTGTTGAGGTATTCTCGAACAATTAGAGCATAATGACATGGTGCTCCATCTTGTTGAAACACCAACATTATCAAGAATGCCATCATCAAGAAGCTGTGGTTCGAGAAACTGCTGAAGCATATCAAGGTAGACGGTACCTGTTACAGTTGCTACCGCAAAGAAGAATGGGCCATAAATTTTGGATTTGGTCATTCCAAGCCACACGTTAACTTTTGGAGAGTCTCTTTGCCATCTATGACTTCAGACGGTCTTTCATTGGACCAGATACGACAGTGTGTCGATTGACTTTACCACACGTGTGGAAAGTCGCCTCATCACTGAATAAGATGTTATCCAATAACTTTCATTTTCGATTTGATCCACAATTTCTGCACACCTTGCTGCTCGATTTGGATAATCCTCTTCATTTAGGGCATGCAGTACTTGAATGTGATAAGCCTTTTTCATCAGTGTCGAACGCAAGATTCTATGAACTGTTTGTCTTGGATATGTTGAGTCTTCGACCGGCCTCCCTAACCGAAGTTGTTGGTTCAATCCTCAAACAATTGTTACCTGTTCGGTACTGTTACGTGCTGTCTTGGGGTCCTCCTTCCACCTCGTCGTGTACGGATCCAGTTCTTTAAATTTGTTCACAAGTTCACGAATCGCTTTGTCTGTAGGACCGGTTCTGTGAATCTTCTTGTAAATTTTTCTCTGATTTCATTACATTGCATTCCTTTGATACGGGATGTTACAACAAAGATGCGTTCTTGTGTATTCATTATTAATAGGGTTCTGAAAGAGAATGAAAATAAAACTATGAAAAACTATGAAAAAATTATGAAAAATAAAATTATGAAAAAATTTAGAAATTTATACATTTAACACAATTAATTAACATGATAAACATAAATAAAAGTGTGTTTTTAAAAAATTTGTCCGATTTCATTGAAATAGATAGTTAATTCTGGGACACCCTGTATATTGTAATAAAATATTGATATTATCTTTTTCTGTATCAGATATATTTTGTTTAACTTGTAAAAAGGCGTTTTATTTTAATATTATTTTATTTATTTTTCAAAAGTTGCGCGTTGCGGTTGCGCTTGCGGCGCAACTTTTTGAAAAGGGTTGCGCTTGCGCGTGCGGCGCAACTATTTCAGCAGAGTTGCGGTTGCGGCTGCGGCGCTACAAAAATCGTTGCGCGTGCCCACCACTGATTATATTTTACTGAAATTAAGAATACACACTATAACAACATTATATATAAACGACCCTTACATGATGTTGTTGAAGGTGCTTCTTGGGGCCTATCCCCGATAACATCAAGAGTTGAGGTGTGTTTATCGACCCGGCAGATAGGATGACCTCCTTCTTCGCATGGACAATGATAATTTTGCCGTTTCGAAATATCTTAACACCATAGGCTCGTTTGGAATAAGGGTCAATTAACACCTGGAATGAACAGGTGTACACATACATAATTATGAGTACACAAAAAAGACTGGCTATTTTCCGTACGCTTTATTCAATAATTCTTTTAATGGCTCTTAATGGACAATGAGTGTATATACTTTCATTAAACAAGGTTATAAGTACAATATGTCAGGTAATTCAGGCCAAGTCAATAAGATTAAAATTTATAGGATTACATGAATATAATGTAAACAAAAGCTGGCGAAACATTTAAAAATTACATCTAATAATTACATCTGTAACAGTTACAGAAATGTGAGAGAGGTTGAAATAAGCGTACAGCACCGAGGAGGTTTCGCTCTCGCGTCGTAGAGCAACGTCCCGAGTACGACATCTTACCACTATACCATCCAGGAAGCCAAAAAAATTTTCTTTTCAACTTAGTGTCTGATCGAAATTCGTTTTATCCCGTGCTTTCATAGAAGGTGCTCTAATGAACTCAGGACGTTGCGCTACGACGCGAGAACGAACCCGCCTCTTTGCCGCACGCGTTACTCCATCCAGCCTTTGTATTAAAACCGCTCTACGGTTAATTTACTTTTTATGATACACTTATAGACAGTACATTAAGAGCAGGACTTTGTACTAATGTATGTACACTAGTGTAGTTTGCGTGTTCAGTTCTTTGGGAGTACTTTATTGCATAACCACATATTTCTCTCTCTCTCTCTCTCTCTCTCTCTATTAGTGAAGAGCAGGGTGTGAAACTCACCAAAATTTTCTGATGGCCCACAGGACCAGTGAGTTTGAAAATCTACTGGCCCGTAAAGAAAACTACTGGCCCGCTCTGATCACAATGTAAATTATATACAAAAATAATGTGTTGTATATAAATTCCCCAATTTTTATATACGGTGTAAAAACTATTTTTCAAGCTTATACCTTCAGTAGTATCGAGTCCATAATATAATAACTTCATTATACCATGATCGAGTCTACTACCGGCATCAAATTTTATGGAATTCGTGTCCAATAAATGCGAGCAACATGGCCAATTTGGCCATTGGCTGGATACGCGAGGTTAATCGGCCTGGAGCCAATCATTACGCAGTTTACGTAAAGCATATTAAATCACGTTTATGTTATTGTGGTAATGGTAAAAGATTCGTCCGCTTTGCGCCATTTTATTTAGGCCTACCCTTCATAAAGGTTACATCATATATTGTTCATCTTACGCATAAATTAATAATGTTTCGCGTGTATTGTGTTTATTGTGCTTATCTGTGGCTTGTACTAGGCTTGCCAGCATAGCAGCAGGGTTAAAACATAGCTGGCTACTCGGACCAGCTGTCTTATGAAAATTACTGATCCGATGTGAAAACAACTGGCCTCGGGCCAACGGTCCAGCGGAAATTTCGCACGCTGGTGAACAGTTACCTTCATAACAAATGCCTTTTTAGCAATATGCAGATTTTTTCGATGTCGTATAGGTCTGAGGAAGGCCTTGCTGGTGGAGCAACGCGACCCATCTCTTATCGTCCCTTGAGGGATCATAAAACCTGTAGGAACGGTAAAGGAAGATAAGTGAAACTTTTAACTTAAAAATTTCTAAAATTTTTATTTAAAGTATTAAAAAAAATTTAATTTCAAATTTTATCGTTGACAAAAACATAAGCACTACTACTACTACTACTGCTACTACTACTACTACTACTACTACTACTAAATAATAATAATAATAATAATAATGTAACACTTTCATAATTAAAATTAAATAATAATTTTTTAATTTTTTAACTTTGATCAGATTTTTAAGTGAGACATATTAAATATAACCTAGGAATACAATAAAAACAACTAAATCGTACAATTTTAACTATATATATATATATATATATATATATATGTATACCTGTTTGGTATCGAGAATTGTAGTCCCTATTTTCGAAACCAATCTCGACGGCAGCTTCGATAAAGGCCGTAGCCAGGGGGGTTCTCCAAGGAGATTCTCCCACCGTCAAGTACCCCCCAGTCGAGTGATAATGAACTGGAACAGCAATAATTAGTTATAAACGGGAAAGACAATGCAGGAATAAATAAATTTTAGTGTTCAGGGTTACGCAACATCTCAAGGTCGCTACATCAACCGAACGCAAACGACGGTCACCCATCCAATTACTGAACAGACTCAACGCTGCTTAACTTCACTGTTAAGCGGCTAAATGGTAACGGCGTATCTCAGACAAAATATGAATAAACGAGAATAAATAAGAATAAACAGGAATAAATGTGAGTACACGAGAGTACATATGAAAACCTATTTTGATGGATCCGTTTTACGTATATATTTTGCTTTACTAAAGATATTACACACACACACACACACACACACACACACACACACACTAACCATTCTTGGCAAGGTAGGGATTCTTGTTATCTTCCGACTTCTTGAAGTAATAGAGAACATCTTCGAATCCCCATCCATGGTTACCCAGGGCTTCCCATTTTTCATAATCTCGGCGGTTTCCCCTGACGTACAGCATGTAGTTAAGGACAGAGGAACCTCCCATTACTTTGCCCCTGGGCCAATTGCACCTCTGAAATTGAAATAAATATATATATATATATATATATATATATACACACAATTTCTGTTACCAAAAAATGAATACATTCCAGAGAAGTACCCTAATCGTTGAGATCTGAGGTCCATACTCAGATCCGGACCCAAGACCTTCAGATAAACATCGGCCACTCTACCAATAGCATACCGTGGTATTATACCAATTAAGACAATATTTGTTAAGGAAATCGATACATTACGAAAATGATCGCTTAAATATGAAAATATTTGCTTGAAATTTTAATTTAAAAATACATTATTGGTATAAAAATTTAAAAAATTTAAAAATGAAATGAAAATACAAAAAGATTTAAATTATAAAAAAAATTTATTATTATTATATATATATATATATATATTATATATATATATAGTGAATTTCACACTTAAACAGGTGAAATGAATGAATGATGCAAACCCACAAAGAAAAAGACAAAATTATTCCAATAGTGCAGTCAAATACGCTGCAAAATCGTTAACTTTTTGATAAAAGTGCCAAATTTGGCACATATTATTTCGTGTAAGGATGGGTGCCATGAAAACCTTAAGGTTAAAGTGGTGAAAGGAAACCCTTGAAATAAGAAAAATTAAAAAGTTCGTCTTAGAATGCTTTTTTTTTCCCAGAATTTAGGTACATTTTATATTATCTCCAAAACACATTTAAATTATTCATCCGTCATGTCTGGGTCACTTCGAGTACATTACGAATTAATAATGGAAGATGTTTTCTCCATAACAAACAAACAACATTAAAAATAATGTCATATTTTGACGATGCTTTAACTGATATCCATCAACGAAGGTACTTTCAAGTTTATGTGGTAGGTATTACATTGCTTTGCTATCATTTTTCTCTATTATTTGCTTTAATGTTCCTTACTTTTAAAACAATAAAACAAGTCACATAATCAATTACCCCTTCTACAGAAATTAAGTAGGGATAATGGGCAGGGTGGCGTAGTATCGCGATACATTTTCTGTATTTTGTATTGTATCGCAGAAGTCACCGCTTGTAAAATTCAATAAAAATAGAGAGTAATTCAGTTGTTTCATAATATATATATATCGTATCGCGATACATATATTATTTATATATCTAGTATGGTAACGAGATACATTTTTGCCAATGTATCGAGTATCGTATCGCGTTACTTTTTTTGGCCTCGATCACCACCCTGGATAATGGGTATATACAATGCATAATGCACATTTTGCTACAAATGAGCAAATATTTGAGAGAATACACAGCAGTATACGAAGCAGTATAATTTTCAGGTTTAGAAGAGGACCACTTCATTGTTAATATTTAGAATTTTTAGGTCCTTATTTCTTCTATAACCAAAATGTCGGTTCTAGGGCAATTGCGTCCTGGTCAAGTGCGTCCCGGACAAATGCGTCCCGGTCATTGGCGTCCCTGGACAATTGCGTCCCGGACAATTGCGTCCCGAACAATTGCGTCCCGGACAATTGTGCACTTCTCCAACTACTATATGAAGTTTATTTATTAGAGAAGTGAATAGAAAGTTAGTATCGGAATTTCAATATACTTTTCATTTTAACCTATTAAACTTGTTATATGTTCATAAGTTCTGTTCGAAACTGTTCTCTAAAACTTTATCCATCATCAGCAACATCATTGTCAAATTGTATGGGTTACGTCCACTTAAGATAAAGTTAGTTTCGTTAGTTTTAACGAAAATATCACAACTTAACCTAGCAATCGTCAAGGGCATACAGTTGACCTAACTGGGCATTCAATTAATCTAACCGGCATTATCCCATACAAAATTACAATAACAAACATACTCGTCCCTCGTCATTGGCGTCCCTAGACAATTGCGTAGGTGAAGTCACAATGAACTTTCTATTCACTTCTCTAGACGCAATTGTCCGGGACGAAATAAAACCGGACGCAATTGTCCAGGGACGCCAATGACCGGGACGCATTTGTCCGGGACGCACTTCACCAGGACGCAATTGTCCTGTCACCAAAATGTCGCAGCAAGATACAATTCAATGGCCTACATATTCAATACATACAAGCTAATCACAATGCATTGTGATACTTTTTTGATGGTAAAAAGTATGCTTTGCAAAGTGGTGTGTTTTGTATGTACAGCATAAGTTGCTATTACGAAAGTTAACATGTACATTTTTACAATTATCAGTCATTAAATAAAAGGTCAATCAATCAAATAAAAAAATATTATCAAATAAAAACGCAATAATGTATGTATTTCTGTTTCAGATTGTGTACAGTCGCTGTCTACGCTGCGCAACAGGACTTTGAACTAATTCAGATATAGAAGAAGAATCAGCCTTTAATTAGCCTAATCTGCTAAATAGTTGGTGCTAAATTTTTTATAGCAAACATGGCATTCCAACAGGGTGCATCTCATGAACCACACAGTATCTTACAACAAACAGACTGGCCACTTTCTTTTCTTTGTCAGAATGACCTTAAAAGGACGCAAGACTTGTCCCGCAAATGCCAAAGGCAAGTCATGTGGCTATTACTCAATTGCTAACAACTTGCATGAATTCAAGCAAACAGGGAGCATTCCATTGAACATTAATTTGGCACCGCTAGATGGAAGTGGTGTTGCAGAAACATTAGTGGCACATGAAGCTTTGTATCATAAGTCATGCGACCTGAATTTTTCGAAAGAGAGAGTGCAGAGAGCCACGAAAAGGTCCTCTGGGACAGCTTTCCAACCAAGTCCCAAGAAAACTCGTTCTAGCCTCCAAGGCCCTGGAACTTCAAATCACGCACATGGTACACCAAAGTGTTTTTTCTATGACAAGTCTGAGGGTCCAATGCATCAAGCATGCACTAAGGACATTGACACTCATGTCAGAGAGTGTGCCAGAAAGCTCCGTGACACTAAACTACTGGCTAAACTTGCAATGTCAGACATGCATGCCTTAGATGCGCAGTATCATAGAAACCGTCTAATAGCTCTTTATAATAGTGTAGGCCGGGACTCGAACAAAGAAGGAAATACTAAAAGTGTATACTCCCTACCCGCTGAAGCTATTGCACTAGCTGAGTTAGCAGCCTACATTGAGGAATCAACATCAAGTGAAAGCACACTTTCACTTTCTTCTCGTGAAGAAGCTGATACCAGAACGATGCTACATGCTGCTCATGCAGCCAGACATGGACTCACAAAGCTTCTCTTGAAGACAGTTAACACAGATGTTGTAATGTCTGCAGTAGCCAAAGTGCATTGTCTTCAAGTAGCTGAACTCTGGGTTGCATTTGGAGTTGGCAAGTACTATCGCCTCATCCTTGCTCATACATTGCTGCAAGCATTGGACCTGAGAGGGCACTTGCATTGCCCCTTTTCCATGCATTAACTGGGTGTGACACAACGTCGGCATTTGCAGCACATTTGAAATAGCACATCAAAAGGGCTGCCTACCAAGCTGGTTTCATATGGGATCAAACACTGCTTCCTCGACCAGAGCTGCCATCCCCAACTAACTGGGGATCGGAAAAGAATGAGTATGGGTGGACCCCAAAATGGACACACCTTCCTGAGGCTTGCAAGGCCTATACTGAACTCATTCATTTTGGGTGCAAGAAAACGTGTAGGCGACTGTGCAAATGCTCCAGAGCCAACCTGCCCTGCACAGTTCTTTGTGTTTGCTCTGGACAGTGCAGTGGACAAGAGCACTTAGTGCATGGTGTTAATCATATACTCGTAGTACATTATGCCTGAAATTTGTGTTTGTTGTGTTAGACATACTATTTTATGACTGAAATGTGTATATTGTATTCTAAATTTTAAGTACCAACTTGAAGACAATCATGCTGCATTTGAATAAGTTTATGTATCAATTCATGCTTTGACAAAAGTGGTTAGATAATTTACTGTCAAATAGACTATAGAGTGATTGGTACCAGTTGTAAATAAACTTACTTTGAACATTAAATTCCCAACTTACGCAAAGTGAAAAATCAGATGTGAGTTGGTTGTCCTCTTAATCTTAAGAGTACTACCACTAAACCTTAAGTTTTTCTTGGTACCTATCCTTATATGAAAAAGTATACAACAAAATATACCTGTGCCAAATTTGGTGCTTTTATCAAAAAGTGAACGATTTCACCAAAATTTGGAGCTTACGCGATGGACTACAAGGTCTTTCGTGTATTCAGTAATACACCTCGTCAGGGAATGAAGGGAGAAGGCGAGATAACGAAAATATATACCTATGTACATTAAAACGGAGAAATAAAAAGAGATTAACAGAAAGTTAACAAGCGCTGATTAAAGGTAAAAGACATTTTAACAAGATTTGTCAATTTTATACATTCCAGAACTGTTATCGAAATTATTTTTTAAATGGATTAACAATTAACAGAACCTGTATTAGTTAATTTATGTATGAAATTTTTTGAAAGTAGAATTTTGTCCACTATTGTTAATTTTAACCTTGTTTGGTACCGGCATAGAAATGATATTTTATGCCTTTGGCCAAACAATTTGGATGTTGACGAATTTCTCGGTAGGCTCAACAATTTAGTCCCATCTATTAAATTCACTGTTCAAAAAGAAAATGATGGATGCCTATTCTAACCTTGATAAAATCTTCTATTTTTTCTTCTATGTTTCTCAGAACATTGAGAGTTGTCAGTCCTGGATTTTTAGATTCCGAGTTATGCAATATCATGAATATTGGTACTAAATTGTGTTATCCTATTTCATTTCTAGATAACTGCCTTAGGAAAGCTAAGAATAGGTATTATAATAGTGTAACTGTAAAGGAATTTGAGCGTGAAAAATATCCTGAGCCTACCTTACCATGTAAATTTTAAATATCTTCCGACCTTACTTAAAAGAATTGGTATCAACGTAGTCTTTAAGTATAATAATACGGTTAAATCTCGCCTATTAAAGAATAGCCCGGATAATGCGGTTGGCTGCGTGTATTCGATAGGATGATAGGATGTACAGTGACGTACACACTGTAACTCAGTATATATAGGTCAAACGGGAAAAACTTTAGATATTAGGGTAAAACAGCATAAATATGCGTGTAGAACAGCAAATAATTCTAATGCATTGTTTAACCATATGTACAGATGTAATCATAGTATTAAGTGGGAGAGTTCTAAATTTCTCGTTAAAGACATATTGAAAGGAATATTCTAGAATGTACATTTATCCATTTTAAAAATAATTTCAATAACAATTCAGGAATGTATAAAATTGACAATATCTTGTTAAAATGTCTTTTGCCTTTAATCAGTGCTTGTTAACCTTGTGCTAATCTCTTTTTATTTCTCTGTTCTAATGTACACAGGTATTATTTTCGTCATCTCTTCTTCTCCCTTCATTCCCTGACGAGGTGAATTGGTAAATATACGAAAGACCTTGGAATAATTTTTCTTTTTCCTTGCGGTTTGTGGGCGGGACGAGTAGCAGCGGACCATGACCACTAGAAAACTAGTTTAGATTTAGGTTTAACATTTTCCGGAATTGAAAGTATGCTTCTGAATGAGACGAGAGAGGATACAAGCGTTCTTCGGAAATATTAACCTATCCTATAAAATAGGCAACATACAACGATCGAATGATTTTTTCTAAAAGTTAAGTAAATAAAACTGTAGCTCGAAAGATGTTTTTTTTTAACTCATTAGATCCTACCAACTAAATTTTTTATATCTTTTCATATTTTGATGAATAGAGAGCAGATAAAGAGAAAATTTTACTCTAATTTATATATTTTCATTACAAAATTGGTTTGTGAAGCACTGTGATAAGAATTAACCTATTTATTAGGGTGGAATGAACAGTACCTGGCCTAAGGAGATAATATAAACCATTAACAGTGTTGCCAAATCTTCAACGTGTGCGGTAATGCCAAATTTAAAACTGCACTCGGGCGAGTACGATGGGAAAGACTGGGTTAGTGGGTTAATAGTAAGAAATCATTTTTCTAAATCAGTTTTTCTCAAACGGTAGATCGCGACACCCCCGGGTCGTATTTTGATTACCCCTGTAGTAGTGATTTGTGCACCAAAAAACAAAAAAAAAAATCCGCTTCATGAATTTGTTTACTTCTGTAGGATGATAAGGGGTCTCGCGCCGACACGTAGTTCGTGGGAAAATCCGGCTGAGAAACACTGTTCTAAATAAAATAATACATTTTTGCGAGTGTACCCTAGGGCATGGTTCTGATTAATCAGTAATCATTGTTTCGAATTTAATCATTAATTAATCAAAAAATATTTTTAGAAAATGATGGAAAATGATTAATTTTCCTCATAATTTCAACACCATTTTACCTTAAATTTTGTAATGTATCATTTGAATTTGGCACCTTTTTGCGTGTATAAACTGTTCAATCCGCCCATGCCTGATTTCTTGAACTAAAGCAAACTAAATATTTGAGCAAAATGTTTTCTTCGGTCTTATCTCACGCAACAGAAACAATAAAGCTCTTTCTTACTCTTTTCAAAAGTATTTAATTTTTAATAAATTTTAATCAGTTAATCATTGATTAATTAGAAAATTTCATCATTCATCACTTTTTCCTAAAATTATTAAGTAACTATGCCCTAGAGGCCTAGACTGTACACTATACAGTAGGTGATTCTAATTGGGGGACGCTGCTAGTTTTCGACCACTAATTTACGGTGTACAGAAATTTGAGATAAATTTGGGACATCTGTTTACCACATATAACGAAATGTTTATATGACGAAATATCATATCGAAATATTAAACATTTGACATGCTATACAAATCTGCAATAGATTAATTTCGTATACCAAAAGATATAAATTGAGTTTACAGTGAATAAAAGACTAGAAAATGAGTTTAATAATAATTAGCTTTTAGCAGAATAAAATATATATAAAAAAAGGATGTAAATGAGCTGGAGATTCAATGATAAACAGTGGAACGTAATATTCCAAAAAGGAGACTGCTCTTGAATGAACTTGGCATTCAATTTAAATAGAAATGCCCACTCCTCATTTACATCAAATTTTGGGAATATAAGTATTACAACGCTGTATAAGGGTAAGCTGACCAGACATCCCGATTTCGGCTGGCTGTCCTACTTTTGAGTTATATGTCCAGCTGTCCCCTAGAAACTTTAGGGGACGCGAAAATGTTCCCCTTTGGGAGATGATGAATTTAAATGTCCCGATTTATCAAACTTACTACCTGTAAGCAAAGGTGGGCACCCGGGCCTCAAAAAGGACCGACTGTCCGGTCCTTGCCTCAAACTGGACCGACGGTCCCGGTCACGGTCCTTTCTGAAGATAGGACCTAGGAACGACTCGGTCCTCGGTCCTTATATATAATATAAGTGAAAAATTTGATTAAAATGAAAAATGAAATTAAAGACACCGGAAATCTTTAATTTTATTAACGTAAATTATAATTAATACAATAAATAAATGATGAAAAAAAGTTATAAGTTAAATGCTTGAGTTTCCCTTCAAGAAGACTAGCATTTCAAAATGGCTGTCACTGAGCCCTGACCTTTTCGGCTTGAGGACGTCCTTCCCCAAAGAGAAGAGCCTCTCCACGGCGGCACTGGATGGTGCCAGGTGTTGAAACAAGTTTCAGTTCAGTCTCAGTCTCTTTCTGAGTCTTCTGGAGGAAACGATCCATCTTCTTTAGAACTTCAAATAATCACTAAACACACTAAAATCACTAAAAAAGACCGTCCGGACCGGACCGTCCGGAATTGCTTGAAAATGGACCGTCGCTTCTCATTTCGGTCATCACTGAGAAAAGGACCGACTTTCCCGCTCACGGTCCTTAAAAAGGACCGAGTTCCTGGAATTCGGTCCTTTTGGAACTCGGTCCTACCCACCTTTCCTGTAAGCAATATGAATTTGGGGAACTTTTGTTGCCGTAAAGCAAATACATGTGAAAAGTATGATAATTAAAAGGTGTAAGCAGGTTAGTTTTGAGCATTTAGTAAATATAATTTTACGTTACAACCTATTTTATACTAGTAGGTTATTGGATGAAAGCGAGCGGAATATTTTCTATTCATTATTCAAAAGATGTCCCACTTTTAACTCCAGAAAATCTGGTCACCTTATTCATGAAAAGGGTTGAACTGAAGAATTCATTAAATTGTATTGGGTCTGGCAATTTTTAGCAAAACTAGATACATTATGAGCATCCTAAACGCTTTATTGTATAACAGGTTTGGCAATTTCTTAGTGTTTTCATTGTATACATCAATGACAGTGGTTCAGAAATATTTAGCCTTATTCAAACGGGGGGTTCCTAAAAACAATTTATTGCACACCATGTTTTTGGGAACATCTTTTCTACATTATTAATATTATATAGTGTATATATTCAAATGAAACATTTAGAATTAATTTTTTTTATCTCATTTGTACGCAGATTGTCTCTAAAGTTCAGGATTATGAACAAAGTTTATTGCCAACAACGTATTTATTTCTTTGATGACGCACTTTATGGACATCCTGTAGCTCGTCATTAGCATATCGTATTTGGCAGAAATGTTACTTTTTCTTAATTTAAAGTTAATTGTTTAACCCCTTTAAGACCTAACTACGTAAGGCGTACGAATGAGCACCGCAGACTAACTACTACGTAACGCATTACGATCTTAATTTCTACGCCGGCATTTGAATGGGTGTAAAAGAAACGCGTCTGAGTGGCGTACGTTCCACCCGCACATCCAATACCGAAGGGTTAAGGAAATAGATGTAAGATGACTCAAATACCTCAAAATATACATAAATTTATAGAAAACTGTAGACACTGATCGACCAGGAAAGTACTCCGGGATGTGTGTGTGGAGGGCGGGGGGGAGGGACGTTAGGCAGGAGACAGGGAGTGCGGGAACTACCGTTTCTCCTGTCATTGTCCTCTTTAGTTGATCTTTATTTCGTGTTCCATTTACTCTGCGAGCAGTCCAAATTAAAAATAAATAAATGACACCATTTTCTGGGGCCTCGGAGATTTTGATTTCAGTTCTCTCCTTGAATTTCTGTGTGTGTGGGGGGGGGGGGGGATTTTTGCGTGCATTTCCCCTTGGCTCCTCCTTCATGCATAAAAAAAACACCTCCCTGATAAATAAGCCACACTTAATTTAGATACAGGGTCTTCAAGAAAGGATAGCTCATTCCTAAGCTTTTTGCTATATGGAACGAGCATGCTGACTTTTCTTTAAGAAATTGTAGCCTTACTTCATCTGATTGACTTGACATTCTATCAAAAAGTTATTATTAGGTAAGATTAAGTTAAGTCAGGTTAGGTTAAGTTAAGTTAGTGTTTTAGAGTGTCGATGTCTTGGTCTTGTCAATAAAATGGATATAGGTCTAGAAATTGTACACGAGTACTTTATTGTACAAACTGTTTAGGATACAAATATACAGGGTGACCCAAAAAAAAAAGTTTTCCCAGAAATAATTTATTGGGTATTATTTTCTTTGGGGGGAAACACTTTTTTAGGACCACCCTGTATAACTTTTGTTCCATCTACAGCGAACACAGTGTCATACTCTTTAGCACAAATTTTTCACATACGTTTAATAAGCACTTCACAGCTTCTGAACATGATGGACAGATTAAAAGTATATTTTAAAAGGACGCAAATTATTGTAAATAAAGATTTTTATATACAGGGTGTCCCATAAGTCCGGTCTCATAGGAAACTTCATTTTAAATTAAATTTACATTAGAATAAAACAAATGTTAAAATTGATGTCTTGTTTTGGGACCTTTTTGTTGCAGGTAGAATAACACGCAGTGGCTAATATGGAAACGAGTTACACTCGTGAGGAAAAAGCCTACGAGGCCTTTTCCTCACCAGTGTTTTAGTTCTAATGTATTACTTTTGTAATTTTAATTTAAAATAATTTTTTTCTATGAGACCGGACTTATGGGACACCCTGTATATATATATATATATATATTATATATATATATATATATATATCTCTCTCTCCTTTATAACCTGTTTCCGACCTTGTCTTTGACCTTCATACAAGTTTTCAAGTCTGAAGGTTAGGTCATAAATTATGGCCCAAAAAACACCTGGGTAATAATAATAATAATAATAATAATAATAATTCCATAGATTTTAAATAACAAAATCAAAGAAAGAAAACAAAAATTAACAATAAATATTTGGTTGGAAATAAAATAAAAAAATTTGCAAAGATTTTTTTTTATTTTAATTTAATTTTATTTTAAAAAGTAAATTTTATTTGCATTTTATTTTGTATTAATATTTTGTATATTTATCACATTACTGTGTTAAAAAGGCTAAATAAATAATGATATATATATATATATTTTTTTTTTTAGGATACGTTGATAACACGAGGGTTGGTTACGTTCCGAGAAACTCCTCGATATCGCGGTCCGCGTTATCTGTTGTTGAAGATCTTATGAGAAAAATAAAGTTCCGAAGACCTAAATAATACAGTAATAATATAATAAATAATATATAGATAAAATTTAGCAATAATTAAACCTATAATTGAACCATATGTAAAGTATGACAGGTCAGCGTCACGTGGCATTAAATTTCACTCACTCAGAGTTTCAATCTCTTAGCTAGCGTCTGCCCGCGTTTGCTAGACGTCACTCTTGAATTTTGCCCGTTTAGTTTTAAAAAAATACCGCGTTATTTGCGTCTTAGCCACGTAATCGAAATATTTGTTCAATATTTTTTGCCGCGTTATCGTCGTATTCTACTGTATATAGACTGACATTGTAGTTTTATATTTAATAGTAGAAATTATTACTAAAATTGTTTATATGGTGCATTATAAACAAACATTTACACGAGGTGGAGTGACAAGCTCGATCTTCGTCAGAAAGAACAATTCGGGCGGAAGCAAAACCAAGGTTAATATACATTCGCATCGCACCAAACTATAGACCATTTTCATATATATATACAGTATATATATATATATATATGGGAAAACGTAATGGGGAACTCCAACGCAAAACTAATGTGGGAATCGTTCGTAACGGTATTTAGGACTATAAATGAGGAATGTGTACAGTACAAAATTAAGCGTGCGAAAGTAAACAACAAGCCCTTGTGGTTTACTTGTAGAGTAGGAGACATTATAAAGAGTAGAGATAGGGCTTATAGGCTATATAAGTGCGATAAAGATAATCTGTTGTTACGAAACAACTACATATCTCTAAGGCGTGAAGCTAAAAGTGTAATAAAAAAGTCAAAACGCGAATTTGAAATCTCCATAGCTCGTGACGGTAGAGAAAACCCCAAGCGATTCTTTCAATACGTCAATAATAGAAATCCAGTAAAAAGTGTCTTAGGTCCATTAAAAAATGTAAATGGAGATCAAGTCTCTGAAAACAAGGAAATGGCTACCTTGCTAAACGAATTTTTTACGTCAGTTTTTACTATAGAAGATGTAACGAATATCCCTACGGTCATAGACATAATACCTTTTGATAATGGTAATATTTTGGATAATATTGTCGTTAGTGAAGGGGAAGTAATGCGCTATATTGATAAAATGAAACCGCGTAAATCACCGGGGCCGGATTCCATATATCCCATACAACTAAAAGAATTAAAAGATAGCATTGTTGTGCCGCTAACAAAGATTTTTAATGCGTCTATTTCTGAGGGGTGCGTACCAGATAATTTCAAGTTAGCAAACGTAACACCTATCTTTAAGAAAGGCGATAAAGGTGCGGCGGGAAATTATAGGCCAATCAGTTTAACGTCTGTTGTAGGTAAGCTTTTGGAATCAATAATTAGGGATCGTATAGTCGAACACTTAGAATACCATAAACTTGTTAGAAATACGCAGCACGGATTTAGGCGAAACAAATCTTGCTTAACTAATCTTTTAGAATTTTTCCAAAGCGTGGTTGACGTTTACGATAGACATCGGGCGGTTGATGTAGTGTATTTAGATTTTCAAAAAGCGTTTGACACCGTGCCGCACAAAAGACTCATTGAAAAAACTAAGGCTCATGGAATCAGGGTGTAGTAATAAATTGGCTAGAAGAGTGGTTGCGAGGCAGGAAACAGAGGGTGGTCGTTGATGGAGCGGAGTCGTGCTGGGCTAATGTAGCGAGTGGCGTTCCTCAGGGTTCTGTATTGGGCCCCTTGCTTTTTCTTATATATATTAACGATTTAGATGTCGGCCTAGTCAGTACAGTTTCAAAGTTTGCGGATGACACGAAGCTGGTGGTAGGGCGATTAATGACGAAGACAGAGGTAAAATTCAGGAAGATCTGAATAAAATCGTTGATTGGTCAGTCACATGGCAAATGAGATTTAACGTTGATAAGTGCAAAATTTTGCATATAGGTTCGCGTAACGGTAAATTTGCGTATAGTATGTCAGGGAAAGATTTAACAAGCGTAGAGCAGGAAAAAGATTTAGGAGTTATAGTCACTGGTGATTTAAAAGTAGCGAAACAAAGTACAGCAGCGGTCAATAAGGCGAACAAAGTGTTAGGTTTTATAGCTCGAAATTTTGAGTACAAATCGCGCGATATTATAGTTCCACTTTATAAATCATTAGTTAGACCCCATTTGGAGTACGCGGTCCAATTTTGGAATCCGTATATGCGCAAAGATATAGACAAAATCGAAAGAGTTCAAAGACGAGCAACTAAGATGATTCCGTCGCTTACGTCAAAGTCGTACGAGGATAGGCTTAAGGAGTTAAAATTGACAACACTCGAGACCAGGAGGTTAAGGGGTGATCTAATCCAGGTTTTCAAAATTATGAATGGGTTCGATAATGTAGATAGAGATAGCTTTTTCGAAATATCTCAATATAATAGGACTAGAAATAACGGGTGTAAGTTGACAAGTAGAAGATTCGAGACAGCAGTTGCGAAAAACTTTTTTACGCATAGAATAGTAAATAGCTGGAATAGTTTGCCGGTAGAAGTAATTAGTAGCACGTCTATAAACATGTTTAAAAATCGATTAGACGCATATGTTGATAGAAAGGGTATAGTTTAAGGTAGTAAAATTAAGGCTTTCTGGGGATAGATCCCACAGCTCAACACAAGTGTTGTGGGATATAGGGAGGCAGCGTCTTGGGTTAGGGGATACTCTCTGTCCTTACACACCCCATTTAAAGAGATTCCTCTGCCGAGCGGTGCCCCCCATAGTACTGTGAGGTATTGAAAAACTCATGATCTTCACTTGCCCCACAAACACCTTTAAATGGGAGACCCAAAATGGGTGCACACACATTTCTACATTACTGTACAGTCTTACAGCCACACCTACTCTTTTTCTCGTAAGTGTATATATTGTAATGTATATGATTGTAAATTTTGACTTGGTCCGCTATCGATATGGACCGTGACTTGATGGATACCGTAATGAAATTGACTGGATTCTTTGGATCCGATATATTTGCATGTCCTTTATAAATAGATATAGAGTGTAACATATTTGTGGATAGTAGTCTATTATGACTTGATCCTCTGGATCAGAGATTCTATCTTTAGTTTTAAATCGATAATTATTTAGTTTCGTAAAAATTGGTCGTTGCCAATTTACCGGCAGTTTTTACATAAATTTCTTATGTTCTTGTGGTTCGGAACCCACGTAAAATTGTAGGTCCCCTCCGCCACCACGGAGGACATGCACAATACACGAACACAGTTAGGTAGACCAGCCATGAGTGGATCCTAGGGTCTTTGTTGGTCTGAAACATTATAACATTATAACATTATTATATATATATATATATATTAGTTATGCTCATAAATGGAACACTTTTTACCTTTTCTAAAGAATCTACATGCATTATATTGTCCATCTTGAGGAAGCTACGTTCAGTTAAATTTATATGAGAAATTTCGACCCCATACAATCTTCCAGGAATTTAGAAAGTTGTTTTTGTTTTTTTTAGGTTGGGGTTCAAGGGGGAGGGGGACAATTGAAGATTTCCTTTCATGTTTTGCATTATAATACAGTAATTTATAAAAGACAAGATCCTGTAGCAAGGTTTCACATTATACGTCTTGCACGATAAATACTGTAGCGACGATGTAGCTAGGAATAAATTATATAGCTACGTTGTGGCGTGGGGTGGGTATGTCCACAGGGTAAGCGGTAGCTGCAAATATATATATATATTATATATATATATATAGATATATATATATATATATATATATATATATATATATATATATTATATATATATAAGCATCATTCATAACTTTATACATGTGACGTGTTATTTGATTTTTAACTGGATATAGCAGTGGCGACTCGTGACATTTTTGTTCAGGCATGCAATGTTATGGAATGGAAGAAAAACATCCGCCTAACCCTCTTGCCCAAACTTTGCATATTGTTTACATAGAACTTAGCAAATTAAAGGTGTTTTACAAACTTTTGGGGACCTCTTTGAAGGAAAGTTCATTTAATGTTAGGCTTAAATATGCGAACAAAAATTAGACATATTTATATATAGTAGTTACCGAATTGATCTAAAGAAAAAGATACAAATTTAAAATTTACCTTAAATAATTGTGAAGCATTATTTGAATTGAAATTCTGCTCTCCTAGTTTTCCTGCAAAATTCTTCGATGACCAAATTGTAAAAGTACTCTCGATTCTCCATAAGCTTCTTGAGGAAATTTTTTTCAATTGAAATTAAGGCAAGATTAGATAGCCTTTCTTCACTTTGGGAACTCCGTAAATAACTTTTAATTCTTTTAAGCGCAGAAAATGATCGCTCAACACTTGCTGTCGATATTGGTATAGTTAGAATAAAATTCGTCAATTTATATATTTCCTTAAGACCTTTGTGCATTTCGCTTTCCAGTAGATATTTTAGGAGCTCAGCAACATTCTTTTTGGCAAAAGATTTGTGCGAATATAAAACACAATTCAGAACGGAGACGAGGAAACTCAAAAAATGAATTGTAGCTTCTTTTCAAAGATTCAAAGCTCTCTCTGGAAAGTAACATCATAGAACTCAAATTTTTTGCAATCTAAAAGCTCAATGAATTCCAATTTTTCCATTGAACTGAAACGCTCTTTCATTTGAAGAAGTATATTATCGAATATTTCATGAAATAGTTGACTATACTTCTCTTGTAGAGAAAGACTCTGTTTCCTTTTACATACAGGTTCACCACATCTTTCTGTTATCAAGTCCCACATATCTGCAAATTTTGTATCCCTTATTTGTTTGATTTTTTTCATAGTGCTTTCAACGGTGATTGAGTATACACAATATCCATAGATTTTGTTTGCAGCACATTAAATAGATATTCAGTAAAAGAAAAATTGAAGAAAATACTTCTAATAAAAAATTTAAATCGAAAGTATCGATACCAGCAAGCAATCCGCGTGCACTATTTTTTGTTTTTTCATCAAATTTCTTTGGGTTTTCAAGAATGCTTTTTAAAAGATCTATTATATCTTCTTTATTTTCCTTAACTCTTTCAACTAGACGAGATGAATAGTTCCACCGCGTTGGAGCCAGTTTAGGGAAACGCTTTCCAACAACTTTGTCAAGCATTGAAGTTCGCTTAGTTGAACTGCTGAAAAATGATGACAAACTTCCTAATACTGAAACAAAATTATTACATTCGGAAATTTCAGCGACAGCTTGGGATAAAACAAGGTTAAGTTTATGGGCGTAGCAGTGAAGAAAAATAGCCTCTGGTACAGTTTCTCTAATCTTTGTTTGTACTCCATTAAGATCGCTCCCCATAACAGCAGCACCGTCGTAGGTTTGAGCAACTAATTTTTTCAAACACCCAGTTCACCTAGTTGCCTTATAGATAAATCAGAAATCGCTCCTGCACTTCTATCATTGCTGACGTCATTGAATTTTATAAATCGTTCACAAATCTCTCCATGTTTATTAACATAACGAACAACAGTAGAGAGTTGAGAAAAACAGCTGACATCAGATGTTTCATCTAATAAAATCGCCACATACATGCAGTCGATAAGCTCACGTTTTATTTGTTCTAACATAACTGCACTAATAGATTGAATTATGTCATTCTGAATAGCAGATGATGTTCCCTTAAAAACAGTCGCAGTTTTTAAATGGTTTTGAAGCTTTTCATCGAATTCTCCCATACAAAATACCAATTCAATATAGTTACCCCTATTGTCAGCGTTTTCTTCTTCATTGTGACCGCGAAATGCTAATTCTTGCATACCTAAAAAACATGTTATCCTACTCAAACGTTTCAAAATTTCTCGATTCTTATTAACTTCTTCGTTATGTCTGGAAATGGCAACTGATTTCTGCTTGTCGAGTATTAAATCAATTCCTTCTGACTTTCCAAATGTTTTAAGATCAACAAATGCATTTATGTGAGCAAGAGATTTTTCATGGCGAGAAATTGCAGTACCGGTATGTAAATTTTTAAATCGTCGTATCCACGACTAACAGAATTTGAATGCACCTATAAAACTGAATGCATGCCGTATTATTTTCATTAATTAAAAAAAAATCGGAACAAAGCTTTTTAATTATTTTTAGTAAAAATATTAAGTAAATTTTCTAAGCATATTTTAAAACATATTGCCTTTTGAATTTAGCTATGAGGCTCAAAAAAAATATCTTATGGATAGTGAGAAGTCTCCTTAAAAAATTGCCCAAGGCAAGGCGTGTAAACAAAATCATGTCTTATTTCACTAGACAATTAAGAACATTTTTCTGTACCCAGACTGAATTAGTGAATGCTTTAGCTACAAGTATTTCGATCTGTGTACAGAAAAATGTTCTTAATTGTCTAATGAAATAAGACATAATTTTGTTTACACCGCCCAATAGCCAGTACATGCGTGATTGAAGCCTTAGCCTATTTTTAGTTTCTGAAAATTATTTTTGTCAATTATAATCCTTACTTACATCTGAAAAGAGAACATATTTAACGCGCATGCATTGCATGCGTTGCATTCATTAAGAAATCGCCACTGGGATATAGTGTGTGTGTATATTATATATATATATATATATATATATATATATATATGACAGGACTTTTGACGTTTGCTGAGTTTGAACGACGGTTCAGGATCAACCTGCGGTCGACCCCTCTGCAGCATCCCGCCTCATTTGCGGGACTTACAAGGAGTTACAAGGAAAAGAAGTACCTCAAAAGGCCTTACGGCCCATACCGAGGAGGTACCAATGGCAACGGGTGCCAGGGAAAATTTCATACACCCTCAAATAGTGTGCAAGATTCGGTCTAACCTTTTCTTGAACAGATCCACAGAAGAACTGTTCACAACTTCTGAAGTAGCCTGTTCCACGTGTCACAGATCTTATACGTAAAGTAATTCCCACACACACTAGTCCTAAACCGTTTCAAATCCAACTTCCAACCATTGTTGCGAGTTGGGTTATCATTTAAACTAAACATGCTTCTAAAATCGACATCGTTGAACCGCGTAAGAGCTTGAAAACCTCAATGAGTTGACCGCGCAGCCTCCGAATTTCCAGCGAAAACAAGTTCAAAGCGCGTAAGCGTCGATTGTAGCCCATATGCCTAACGGAAGGGATTAACTTTGTGGCCCTCGCCTGCACTCGCTCCAGCCTCTCAATATCTTTCCTGAGGGTGGGCGACCAGAACTGCATAGCATACTCCAGGTGCTGCCGAACCAGAGAATTGTACAGAGAAAGCACAATCTCCTTGTTCCGAAACTGAAATTGCCTCTTGATATAGCCCAACAACTTCTGGGCTTTCTTTTCCACCTCTACGCACTGTTTCGTAAACTTAAGGTCGCTGCTAATTAGCACACCCAAGTCCTTTTCCAAATCGGTCGCCTCGATATTACTCCCCAACATCGAGTAGTCCGACTTGGGATTGGCGTAGCCAATGTGCATCACCTTGCATTTACCCAAGTTAAACGGCATTTGCCATTTTTCGGACCACTCTCCTATCCTACGTAGGTTCGCACGCAGCTGCCTGATCGCCTCTGGCGTCCCAACATTGGCCCCAAGCTTCGTGTCATCAGCGAATTTGGCGATCCTACTGACGATGCCACCGTCGATATAATTTATGCAAATGATAAACAACAGTGGCCCCAAAACGGAACCCTGAGGAACTCCGCTAGTGACCGAGGCCCAACCCGAACTAGCCCCTTTAATTACAACACTCTGCCGCCTATTCTTCAGCCAGTTTTCAATCCACCTACCTACTTCCCCACCGATACGATACCCAGCGCGCGCACTTTCGCCATTAGCCGCCGGTGAGGTACCTTATCAAAGGCTTTCTGAAAGTCGGACTTGGTGAAGAAGGGAAAATATATATATATATATATATATATATATATATATATATATGTTACGCCCAAACATCGAAATCGCTCAGTGAGCGAAAAAAACAGCCACAACGCGTTGTGGATGCACCTAAGTGACCACACACCAATGTTAGATATTTTTCGCTTCATGGCCATTCTCAAACAACCGCAACGCGTTGTGGACGATTCGGATATGATCACAAGGCGTTGTGGACGATTTAAAACGACCACACACCGATGTCTTTCATCAAACTCTATTTAAACACGACGTATATTCATCGACATATTCACCGATTAAAAAGCAAAGTTAAGCAGATATGCTAGAAAAAAGATGAAGTCCTTTAAAAAATTATCATCAATAATTTTCCCGTAGGTTTCGATTAATTTTAAGCAACTTTAGAATGAGAGGTAAATGTAAAAATTAACCAACTGGTGAGGTTAATTGAATGCCAGGTTAGGTCAACTGAGTGCTCGGTTAAGTTAACTGAATGCCCGGTTAGGTTAATTGTACGCCCTTGACGATTGGTTAGGTTAAGCCGTGATATTTCCGTTAGTTTTAAAGAAAATATCACGACTTAACCTAACCAATCGTCAAGGGCGTACAGTTGACCTAACCACGCATTCAATTAACCTAACCGGGCATTCAATAATTTTCAAATCGTCCACAACGCGTTGTGGTCATATCCGAATCGTCCACAACGCGTTGTGGTTGTTTGAGAACGGCCATGAAGCGAAAAAATATATAACATCGGTGTGTGGTCACTTAGGTGCATCCACAACGCGTTGTGGCTGTTTTTTTCGCTCACTGAGCGATTTCGATGTTTGGGCGTAACATATACACACACACACACACACACCTCGTTAACCTTGTTGCGGTTTCGTGCGTCGGTTTCTCTTCACACGAAGGTCAAGCTGGTGGCCCCGCCTCTAGGCCTGTCTTGGTGGAGGAGCGAGTTGCTTTCTTGCACTCTCCACCGCGCATAGCCAGGTACACCCGGCTCATCTGGTACCGTCTTGAGCCAGGCATGTAGTCTTCTCTTGAAGACTTCAACTTTGACCCCTGTAACGTTTCTGAGGTCCTAAGGAAGCTGGTTAAAAAGTCTTGGCCCCCTGACAACCAAGCTATTTTCTTTCAATGTTGAGGAGGTCCCTTGTCGGGCCTTTAATTTGGGAACACTACATATTCTGCCTTTCCTATTGTCCAGCGTTGTTTGGATGGTAATTGGGTTTAGTTTGAGGTTTGGTACCAGTTTTTCAACGTGTGCGGAAATTTGTACGTCAACATTTGTACGACGAAAATTTATACGCCAGCATTTGTACGCCAGAACGTTTATACGACTGGAAATTTATACGACTGACATTTGTACGACGGTAATTTAAGTATGCGCTCTACCGGACTTTTTTGACTTAAGTATGCAATCTACCCATGATAATAACCGTGACTTCATTTTTTTATATAAACATAAGCACAGGTGCAAAAAAAATAAATAAATAAATAAATAAAAGTAAACATTATTTAAATATTTTGAAAATAATTTCAATTTGAAGAATTTTAAATTTTATCATGTATCACGGCGCATTAAAGGATTAACAGGTAGGCAAATGGTTACTGAATAGGTACAGGTGGCTAGGTTATGTTTGGAGATTAATGAGAAAAAACTCGCAAGATTTGTTCTCCGATTTTTTAAATGGCATTCGTTAGGTTAGGTTAGGTCTGGAGATTAATGAGAAAAAACTCGCAAGGTTTGTTCTCCGATTTTTTTAAATGGCATTCGTTCTGTGTATCGCTAGTTACATTTTCTCTTAAATTGATAAGCTGAAATCTAGTTTCAATTATGCATTTAATTATTGTAATATGTAATTTCATAATTTGTGATAATTTGTATTTTAACTTACCTAGTTTCAAATTCAATTTTATTAACTGATCATGAATTTCTTGCGTATAACGTATAAATTACCGTCGTACAAATGCTTGGCGTATAAATTTCCAGTCGTATAAATGTTCTGGCGTACAAATGCTGGCGTATAAATTTCCGTCGTACAAATGTTGGCGTACAAATTTCCGGGTTTCGTTTTTCGATCATTTTCCGTACTATGTAGATTATAATATACCTTTCTCTTCTTCTTTCCAGGGAGTATAGATTTAGTTTATGTAGTCTTTCCCAGTAGTTGAGTTCTTTCCAGCCATCATCAACCTTGGCTGTGAAATGTCTCTACGTTTCTTCTAGTTTATTAATTTCTTCCTTTTTATATGAGGAAGTCAGAACTGAGCAGTATTCAAGTTTTGGTATGATCAGTGTTCTCAGCAGGGGAATCATTACTGTCTTGTCCCTCCTTTTCAACATTCTTAGTACCTGTCCCGCGACTCTTTTTGCTTTGTTTATTGCTATCTGATTTTGAGTCTCGAATTTGGCATCCTTGGTCATTATTACCCCCAAGTCGGCCGCTTTCGTGCTTCTCTGAATTTCCTGTCTACGAGTATCTGGAGCATAATATGCAGTCTGTTTAATTCCCTCATTTCTACCATATCTCAAGAGCTGAAATTTCTTGGTGTTAAATGTCATATTGTTGTCTTCTGACCACTTGTATATTTTGTTGTGTCCTTCTGCAAGGCCTCCACTTCATTTGCATCGCTGATTTTTCTGCTGATCTTTGTATCGTCCGCAAAGGATGTTATTATACTGTTGCTGTTAACTCCACTGTCTATATATATATATATATATATATATATATATATATATATATATATATATATATATTATATATATATATATATATAAAACAAACTAGGTTTGTATATATATATATATATATATATATATGAAAATTATTTCACGAAAGTAACACGTAAAAAGTATTTATGATGAATAAAACCACGAAGGAAAGGAAACACAGATGGTGCTCAAGCGCTTTCGTCTAATGACATCCTCAGGAACACTGAAGTACATAAAGAGTTACAACCTATATATAGGTTACAGAAAAAAAAAAAAATTATATATATATATATACAATAAACGGAAAAAACAAAATTAAAGGATTGTGGAAGGGGGCACACAAATTTATAAGGAAAAACTATCGATTTTTAGCACAAGATTAAAAGAATTGTTTCCAACCAATGTTATAGATAAAAAAAAATATATATATATACAAATTTATACTGGAAATCTGCCCGGGTTTTAGCACTCTGCTCTTTTTGTATAAAAAAAAAAATTGAACAATTATCGATTTTTAGCACAAGATTAAAAGAATTGTTTCCAACCAATGTTATAGATAAAAAAATAAAATATATATACAAATTTATACTGGAAATCTGCCCGGGTAAAAAAGCAAGCTCAAAGTGTGTTTTGAACCTTTCTTCGAAAAACATTAGTGACGATGCAAAAAGTGCCCTTGGATATGGTATGTCCTTTTTTATTGTTAAAAAACCTTCGGCTTTACAAATTTGTTACAGTCTCGCTTGTTTTGAAAAACAGTGTAATCTCCCTCAGTATTTGTTTAACATAGTTAAAGGCCTCGTTTATAGTGCGGCGAATAGTAATTACGAAGATAACTTTCCTAAACGTTTTCGCAATAGCCTCTCACAATTAAAAAAAGATGGGGAGCTCCATATTACTAAAGCAGACAAGGCTAACACCATAGTTATTATGGACAAAGTGGACTACATCAGAAAGATGAACGAGCTTCTCCAGGACCCCGCCACATACAGCAAACTTAGGAAGAACCCGCAGGATGACGTCATCAAATCATTTAATAGTGGCTTGAAACGCATTCTCAAAGATTATAAGGACTTAATTCCGCTTTTCATGTCCACTTCACCTTCTCTGCCCTACCTTTACGGTCTCATTAAAACCCACAAACCTGGCAACCCTATGCGCCCTATTATTAGCTCGGTGGGCTCTATTACTTATAAACTCTCTAAATGGCTTGTCAAAGTCTTGTCCCCCATTCTCGGAACTATCTCTGATTCACATGTAAAAAATTCCATGGATCTTACTGAAAAATTGAATAATGCACGTACTGAAACTAACGATAGATTGATCAGTTTTGATGTTTGTTCATTGTTTACAAAAGTGCCGATTGATGATATGCTTGACTTTCTCTCCCAAGAATTACATAAGTATGACCTGCCACTACCTTCACACATTGTTTTGGAACTTATTAAGCTTTGCATCAAAGACTGTAAATTCACTTTCAATAACGAGTATTATCAACAAGTTTTTGGGATGGCCATGGGCAACCCCTTGTCGCCCCTCCTCTCCAATATTTATATGGAGTTTTTCGAAATTACTTACATTCCGAGAATCCTGGGGGTTGGCATCCCTTGGTTGCGGTACGTCGATGATATTTTGTGTATCTGGCCCATGAATCGTGACCTGGATAACTTCCTCCTTCAGTTAAGTGATCAAGTCCCCTCGATTAAGTTTACTTTGGAAGTGGAACAAGACAATTCAATCCCATTTTTGGATGTGCGTGTACATAGGGAAAGCCCAGGTTTTAAGTTTAGTATCTATCGGAAAAAAAAAACAATTTGTCCTACGTACACTTTTACTCGGGACATGACACCCCAACTACGAAGGCCATTTTTTCTTCAATGTTTCTCCGCGCCCTTAGGATCACCAGTCCGGAATACATCGATGCCGAATTAGAAAAAATCAACGGTATTGGAAGTGATCTGTGTTATCCATCTGCGTTTATGGAATCTTGTCTCAACAAGGCAAAACGAACTTTCTATCGCGTCAATAATAACACTCGTACTTTGTCAAAAAATATTTTAGTACTTCCATTTTTCCCGGGCTTTTTAGGCATTGCTAATGTATTTAAACTTTTGGATATTAATGTAGTATTTTCATATAACAATATTGTGAAAAATATCATAGTAAAAAATAGCCCTACCAATAATTCAGGCATTATCTATAAAATTGGTTGTAAACAATGTGATTCCTTTTACATAGGTCAGACGGGAAAGGATTTGCACACACGTATAAAACGGCATCAATATTCCGTTAGAACAGGACAGTTGTCCAGTGCCCTTTTTGTCCATTTGTCAGAGTTATCCCACTGTATTGATTGGAATAATGCTTCAGTTTTATTTCACTCTAGCAACATTGTTAATAGAAATATTCTTGAGTCTGCCATTATCCAACTAACAAATAACTTCAACATAAGCAAAGGTCTTTTTCAACTCGATCCTGTTGTTTTGAATTCCTTCAGAACGGATTTAGATAAGAAAGGTAGAACGCTAAATCTTTGGTAAATTTGTATGCCACTAACTTTTATTTTTCAATTTTTATATACAAAAAATAGGGCAGTGCTAAAACCCGGGCAGATTTCCAGTATAAATTTGTATATATATTTTTTTTTATCTATAACATTGGTTGGAAACAATTCTTTTAATCTTGTGCTAAAAATCGATAATTGTTCAATTTTTTTATTTTTTATACAAAAAGAGCAGAGTGTTAAAACCCGGGCAGATTTCCAGTATAAATTTGTATATATATATATTTTTTTTATCTATAACATTGGTTGGAAACAATTCTTTTAATCTTGTGCTAAAAATCGATAGTTTTTCCTTATAAATTTGTGTGCCCACTTCCACAATCCTTTAATTTTGTTTTTTCCGTTTATTGTATATATATATATATATATATATATACACGGTGAACCAAAAGTAGGTGGACAGTAGGTTGAATACGGTTTGTGTTATATTATATTATAACTATGGTGTTCATTATAACTATGGTGTTTGTGTTTTATTATATTAAATATTATAACTAAATTTATTTAAATTTTATTTTGTATTATAGTATACAAAAAAATTAAATATGTATTCTCAAAATAAACGTTATCATTTACTGTCCACCTACATTTGGTTCACCCTATATATATATAATTTTTTTTTTTCTGTAACCTATATATAGGTTGTAACTCTTTATGTACTTCAGTGTTCCTGAGGATGTCATTAGACGAAAGCGCTTGAGCACCATCTGTGTTTCCTTTCCTTCGTGGTTTTATTCATCATATATATATATATAAATATATATAATTTTTATTATGATTATTATTATTCTTGGGGGGACGGGGGGGATATAGATATTTTAGGAGTCGAATTTTTAATTTAGGTCTACTGTATGTGTAAATTGTGTATGGAGCTGCAAGTAATATTCATCATATTCACTTGAAGTTTCTTAATATTTGTGAATAATAATAGTAAGGAGAGACAAAAACTGGCACAGCGCTCAGGCTAACTTATGCTGTCCATTACGCGAACTCCCGAATTATTGTTAACAACTCCATTGGAAGTCGAGCCCCCGACTCTCAGGGTTTGCACTTCACTTACAGTATAGTGAAACTGTGTTTGCCCACTGAATAACGAACGCTAGCGTAAGATATTATAGTATTTCGTTTTGTGTGTGTGTGTGTGTGTGTGTGTGTGTGTGTGTGTGTTTGCTTGGAAGTTAATTCGACTAACATTTTTGTTTAGACGGACAAAAATATTTGTTTACATCAACCAAATATATAGTTAATAATTAACTCTTTACCAACCATTGCACATTTTTAACCCAATTATGTTATAATATTTACTAACTATTCAAGTTTTGTTATTAGAATATAAGGGTACAGTTATATACAAAGCTGGGCACTTGCGGTATTTTTTGCGGTACTGCGGTACTGCGGTACTACCGCACTACCAAACCGGTACCGCATAACGCAGTACCGCAAAGGATCGCTGAAAGTACAGCAGTACCGCTACCGCATTCAAATTTCCCGCGGTACTTTCCGCGGTACCGACAAACACGACTTTTCAAAAAATTAACACTTTTTTTGAAGTAAACCTTATTACAGGAGTACAGTAAGACGAATGCTGCGTGTGTTGCATCAGCCTAACTCTAGACACGTTAAGTTTTCGTTCAGAACATGTTACGTTGCCATCCTATCACAACGCCTCAGTGCAGTGCTTGCTTTTGAGCCGGTTGCACGTGTGTTACATTTCTGTGACAAAGATCGATTTTTAGCCATTATGGCAGAAAGTTCAGGTGCGAAATCGCCGATATGCAATTTCTGAAAATATGTGCTATTACTTGTGTTGTTCTTGTGTGCAGTACCGCAGTACCGCAGTACCGCGGAACGCACCAGGGGGACCTGAAAAAGTACCGCAGTACCGCGTAACGCACTGGGCATGCTGAGGTACCGCAGTACCGCGTAACGCACCCCCAAATTTTGGTACCGCGCCCACCACTGGTTATATGACGCGTTCGGTGGAGAAGGGGCGAACGCCACAAAATTCGAAAAATGAGTTTTTTGTCGTATATTATCCTTTAAAACCTTTGCTTTACCTATGCAAAATTTAGATGTTAGTCTGCACTCTTTCATGGTAAAATTTAGGTTTAAAGACAGGTGATAAACTAGCGAGATAGGTTCATCGAGGAGTTCAGGTGGTGCATTGTCATTAGGAAATCAACAACTACTAAATTTACAGATGCAAGAAAGTTAATATTTGACTTTCAACACAAAGAAGGCTACGTAATATCTACTGCATACCGCACAACCCCAGATAATAGCCATCCCGTCAGACTGCAGAAAGGAAAAAATCCTACAGTGTCAGTTTATTCAATCTAGCCCAGCAGACACTGCAACCAAAGTATTCCCAATTGCTGCCAATAACTAAGGAAAAAATAAAAGATCTCAAAGAATTATCAGACCTAATGCCTGCAACTGCAGTGAACTATTATACAAGATTGTTAAAGGAACTGGAAGAAACCGAAACAGTTGAAGCAGGTAATACATACAACATTCGACGAAGAGGACCAAATAATGGATTACACCAGTTAACATCAGAAGCTATCAATAAATAATATTGTAAAATTTCTTGGCGTTTTATTATATCGACATATTACACAACAATATTTTACTCACATATGTGTTCAAATTCATACAACATTTCAATAAACCGGAAAAATACAAAGGTTTAAAGTTTACAAACTTTAACTGCATTTTGTGGCATAATTCGAAAATGTTGCGTTCGCCCCTTCTCCACCGAACGCGTCATATATAGTACAATCATACCATGGTTGGTTTAACCATTTATAGGTTGGTTGGTAAATACTTAATTAACCACGGATTTGGTTGTGTAACCAAATATTTACTCATGTGTGTTAACCGCGAAGGTAAAACAGTGCCATCCAGTCAATGTTTCTCAGCCGGGTTTTCCCCACGAACCCCGTGTCAGGGTTTTAGGTTGGCGCCCCCCGTTATCATCCTACAGGGGTAAACAAATTTACGAAGCGGGGAGGGGGGTTGTTTTTTGCGCACAAATCACTACTACAGGGGTAAAAAAACTACGACCCGGGGGTCGCGACCCACCATTTGAGAAATACTGAGTTAGAATCAATTCTCTGTTTTTAATTTTCATCAAAAAATTCTTTAAAAAGTAATACTTAGTTACTTTCGATGGGTTTCAACAACTGTAACTTCCCACCTCATTTGGGGGTTTGATGAAGGAGAGAGTTGCTTTCAATTCTCATCCTACATATACTCATTCCTATCCACCCTTTCCCTTTCTATACCCTTCGATAGTGGGCTGACGCGACATCTAGGTTATTTTGGGTTAAATTAAGTTAGGTTTGGTTAAGTTAGATTACGTTACTGGTTTAGTGTCAATAGAATGTTTTGTTGACCAAATGGGTATAGCACCTTCGTTACCAACGCCCAAAGCTGAATGTGTAAACGGTGTTACTGAAGAGAATGAGGTCGTGGGTTCGAATCTCGATGATACTGGTTAATAATAATCCAGTAATTATTGCAATGGGCCGCACCAATGCGCCAGTTTGTGGCACTCCTGACTGCTTATTATTAGGTCCTTCGAGGGTATGTATATACATACCTTTCCAGCGAAGCCCAGACACGCTGAATCTTGAGGTTCCGTTTTGTACTTCCAATCGAAGTCGGAGAGTTGAAGATACGCGGCTAACACAGGAACATCACTAATCTCATTTTCATCTCCTCCAGCCTCGATCAGGAGCACTTTTTCGTAAGGATTCTCCGTTAACCGGTTAGCCACTACAGCCCCAGCCGACCCGGCCCCCACTGGAATGAATAAAAAATGGGAATTCATTATTATTATTATTATTATTATTATTATTATTATTATTATTATTATTATTATTTTTTTTGGATTATTAGATTATAATAAACTATTTTCAAATTTTTAAACCTTTAATTTATGTAAATTAGTAGAGTAAATTAAATTTATTATATATATATATATATATATATTATATATATATATATATATTATATTATAAAACGTATTGTTTAACGTATATTATAAAGAATCTATATACAAAAATATATGAATATATAAAAAATATATGAAATATATAAAAATATATGAAAAATATATTAATAATTTTATTATTTCTCATTTCTTTACGTGTATTATTGTTATTTCTTTATATTACTTTTGTCCTTTCTTGCTTTAGTTTATAAAATTTATTGTTTAATTAGTTGTATCCTTCATTACCTTAATGGATACACTCTACCTTTTTATTTTATGGGATTTGTCTTCTGCCAGTAAACATTGTCATTATCATTATTATTACCACACATATATATATATATATATATATATATGATGCAAACCCACAAGGAAAAAGAAAAACGATTCCAAGGCCTTTCGTGTATTCAGAGCTACATCTCTGAATACACGAAAGGCCTTGGAATCGTTTTTCTTTTTCCTTGTAGGTTTGCATCATTCATTCATTTCACGTGTTTAATTGTGAAATTCATCCCATATATATATATATATATATATATATATATATATATATATATATATATATATATTATGTATGTATGTTGGTATTGTCGCTACGTGTACTTTTTTTTTCTTTTTGTAGTGTTAGATTTGGATAGTTTTTGTTATTACTTGTATATGTATATGATATGCATACGTCAGTATGTGTCTTATTTTTATTTCTCTTTTAATCATAATTTCTATTTTTTAAAGTTTATTTTTGTTTGATTTATCTTATTACGAAAAACAAATCGTTGCCCCCCTCCCCTTTAAACCTACAGCATAAATTCGATCCCTGTTGAGCGAGTACAATCGAACCAACTTCTGGGAATTACCATCGATTCAAGCCCCTCATTCAAAGAGCAACTGAACATCTACGCAACAAATTAGCGACACTCCTAAAACAGGTTCTTCGATCCATATATTTCACCATGGTTTACCCATATTTACATTACTGCATTAGTGTTTACGGAAGCACACGTCAAAATTCGCCGCAGTCATTGGTGGTAATGCAAAGAAAATTAATTAGGAAAATCTATAAGTCGAAGGAGCATAATGAAAGTACAGATCAAATGTTCCACGAGTTGAAAATACTCAAACCAGGAGAAATCTACGCACTAAACATTGCCTCATATATGTATCAAATCATCCCTAATAATACTGCACCAGAAATCATCCAAAACAAAATATCCACTTCCCAAACACAACATCGCTTTAACGAAAGACAATCAGACGCGTACATCGAAAAAACGAACTATACTCTAGATCAGTGGTACTCATTGCGCGACTCGCGAGCCAAATGCGCTATATATATCATATATATATATTTGGCTCGCGAGTTGCCCAATGGGTACCACTGCTCTAGAATAATCTAGATTGTGCGACTCGATCCTTATCCTGAACTGGTCCAAACGTTTGGAACACAATTGATCAAAAGATAAAACAATATAGAAAAACTTTCCAGAGGCAACTGAAAGACAAATTCATGAACCCATACAAGTCATAACTCTGTATCCCGTGTCGTATGTCAATAATCAAATTAAAGTACATACTCTTGTTTTCATATTTATTTCCATATTTTTGTATACGGTAACTAATAAAAAAATTATAACCAATAAAGTAAAACAAAATATGAGCAAGGTCAAGGTACCTAAGGTTGTTAAGCAGGGTTCTCAAGTGTTCTTATTTCTAAGATTTGTCCTCATTTCTGGCTTCAAATCTTATTTATTTTTATTTCTTAATTTTCATTTGAAAATTTTCAGAATAAAATATTAAAGATATATTATGGATATTCTTATTTTTGGGAGTTGAGGTTTTGATTTTAATTATATAATAATTAATTAATTTAATTAATTTTCGAGTCTTATTATATTTAATTGTATTAATAAGTAATTGTTCATATTAGCAATTAATGTCGATATTGATGCTATTAATAGTAATAATATTTAATTATATGATGTATATAGTCTTATTATATTTATATTTAATTATATTAATAATTGATTATATTAATGTCAATAATAATTAATATTGGTATTGATAATATTAATAATATTAATTATATTTAATTATATTTCAGCGTCTGATATCCCAATAAATATGAGGGTATAATCTTAGCTGATTACCCATATGTAATTATATGTAGTTATGTGAATGTGTAATCTTAGCTGAATATCCTAACTGCATCTATTTCTAAACACATGTTTGTAGCTCACAACAGATAATCTCAATGTAATCTCAATGTACTTCTCTCTCTCTCTCTCTCTCTCTCTCTCTCTCTCTCTCTCTCTCTCTCTCTCTTGCTTCTATCTTTAAAGCTACTCCGCGTTATCTTTCCAGATTTGCCATACAATTCCATTGTGCCAATAAAGCCTAAAATTTCTCCATATTTTACACCTCATAAGACGCTACAAGTGGTACGAAAAAAATATTTCGAATATTTATGAGCGTGACAAAAAATATATTCTGATAACTTTATTAAAAGAACATTAAACGAAACAACAACATACGAGCCCTCAAGGGATTTTTCGAGACGCTTTTCAGGAAAAAAGTAGCCTCTTATGAGGCGTAAAATACAGTAACTATATATGTATAATGTGTGTATATATGGACATAGGGCTTTATGTATGTTTATGTGTGTGCATATATATATATATATATATATGTGTGTGTGTATATATGTGTGCGTATGCCTCCTGTAGCACCTGATGGGCTTATCAACTCGCATAAAAACAATAATAAATTATAATATTTATATTATTATTGTGTTTATATTAATATTGTTTTATATTGTCTATTGTATTATACTATCTATACATATGCTTAGGAATGCATTATCTGTCGCACTATCATATATATATATATATAGATGTGTTTTATTATATGTCACTCCCTGTATACCTTTTTTATGCTTTATAAATGTAGCAAAGAACAATAAAATTATTATTTTTATTATCGTTTATTAACTTCAAGAGTATTGTACTATTTTATGGGATTTATATTTTGTCAATAAAGCTTATCATTATCATCATCATTATATGATTACGGCTTTGTAAAATACATGTTTTATACAGATAACAAAATTTCACACAGAATCTGTAATCAAATACAGATTCGCTAATAACTTTATCATCTTCTTATGTTTAACCATCATACCCACCCGTATACCGATATGCTTCCATTATACTCATCCCATGCCCTGAGGGATACCCATGGAAAGTCAAAGAAATCAGAAAATAATGAAAAAAAGGGTTAAGGTTCTTGAAAGAGGCTATGTCATGCTCTCTCCTTCTGCCGATACTTTCTTCAGTGTGGAAATACCTATTTTTACTTTCATTGTAAAGGTCAGGTCATTTTTATGTGAGAATGCTTCACTTATCGTGCATCAATCAACTCATCTCTCTCTCTCTCTCTCTCTCTCTCTCTCTCTCTCTCTTAGGACTAGTGTGTGTGGGAATTACTTTACGTATAAGATCTGTGACACGTGGAACAGGTTACCTTCAGAAGTTGTGAACAGTTCCTCTGTGGATCATTTCAAGAAAAGGTTAGACCAAATCTTGCACACTATTTGAGGGTGTAGAAAATTTTCCGTGGCACCTGTTGCCATTGGTACCTCCTTGGTATGGGCCGCAAGGCCTTTTGAGGTACTTCTTTTCCTTGTAACTCCTTGTAACTCTCTCTGTAGTACCTAACAAGCAACTTCTTTGGTCAAGTATGACATAATTTGACTTAATAGACGACTATATTAATTAATATACTGAAAACTGTCTGTTTGTTACAATAATATACAATAATGTATAACTGTATACGATAAAACACGATAATATACAATAATATAAAATCTCATGATAGAATTTGCGTGATTAAAAGACGAAGTATTTTTAAAAGAAGAAATTCTATGTATTTTTTTCTAATTCTAATTCTAACTCTTAATTCTAATTTAGAATTCTTTACGACTTTCTTTCAGAACTTGCATGACGGAGATTCACTGAGGCTATGCCTGTGGCTACGTCGCTACACCGCTTATTGATAGAGCAGCGAAGTTAAATGACATTGGATCCATTAACTAGCTGGATGGTTAACCGAACTCTGCGCCCATGCAAATGATTGCTACTGTGGTTACTCGGATTCCACTTCAGTTGTAGGTCACTGTATCATCACAACATTATTTATTATATTCAGCCTTTCGACATAATACAGTTTCGAAAACACAAAATTTAAAAGACCTTTATAAAATAAAAAAGAGATTTAGTCAGACATATATAGATGGACAAGAGAGAGAGAGAGAGAGAGAGAGAGAGAGAGCTGCATGAAGGATAAATGTGAGAGAGAAAGTTTTAAAAACTATACCATTTTAAATTTTATTCAATCAGTTATTGTAATAGCAACATAAAAGTCTCCCTTGAAATTCGTTTTCTTTATTAATATTGAGTCAGGTTGAATTATGAGAGAATGGTCTATTGGAGGATGCGCTATGATTGGTCGGTTTTATGTATTGAAATTTTTTCATTCGGTCATGAAAATTTATGGTTTCTTGAAATCTTTATAGAAATTTTAGTAATCACTAGAATTACTATAAAGTTCACTATTTCCAGTTTTCATTACTAACATTACTCCACATTTTGTATGAATTTAGCAAATTATATTAGTGAGTAGAAGAGGATTTGCCTAGATATGAAATCGGCCATTTTTTTTCTGAACAATCCTCTTTGAAATCACAATGTAGATAAATTAGAGCATTTGTATTAGATTGTAACTCGTCTAAAAGAATTTTAAACAAGAACAACATTAACTTACTACTTTAGTTTTTGTAAAGTTTGCTCTTTATTTTTATATTATTTAAAACAGTGCCTCCATTAGATGCTCGCAGAGGGCCGTCGGGGGGCCCCGAACAAACAGCCGCCCCCCCTCCATCACGTTGGCCGGGAAAATTATTTGGAGCTATTGAAGAATAGGGACCCCAGCCTTCTTTAGTTAGCTTTATAAGGCTAACTAACGAAAATATCATGACCTAACCTAACCAATCGTCAAGGGCGTACAGTTAACCTAACGATTGGTTAGGTTAGGTCATGATATTTTCGTTAGTTAGCCTTATAAAGCTAACTAAAGAAGGCTGGGGTCCCTATTCTTCAATAGCTCCAATTATTTTTTATATCACAGAATTCCCCCCTCAAGTCGTAGTGAAACAGTTTTGGAGAATTTTTGTTAATTTGTGTGTGTGTGGTGTGTGTGTGTGTGTGTATGTTGTTAATCTAGTTACTCATCGATTCTTATTGTAACTTTGTTTTCAGCCTTTTTCGCCACAAACTGACTTTAACTTCCTGCTGACCATTCTCAAAATTAAAGCTCTCAAAACATTATTCACGCTCTACAACAGGGGTTCTCAACCCACTTATTTCCATTACCCACCTGAAACATTGGAGCTCACCCCGTTACCCCTAATGGCGCGTAAATTAATCAAAAGTTAAAGGTGTTTATAATCATACAACTGGCTTTGAACATCACTTTTTCTAAAGTTCACGAAGGCTTCCATTACCCCCCCCGCTTGGATATCCCAAATTACCCCTTTGGGGGTAATTACCCACCGGTTGAAAACCCCTGCTCTACAACCTCCGGATAGGTTGTCAAATCTGGCTATTATCTCCACTGGAAAAACATTAGAGCGTCAAGAAAAAGCAGAAAAACCTCTGGAAGAGGTGTCGATGAAAAAATGTAGAAAAAAGTAGGAAAATGTAGAAGTATTACTGATTATTTTGTTAATTTTTTGTTACAAGATAAATCTTGTTACTCAAAATTAGAGCTGATATGAGGTCTCGCTCGCGGGGTATCCCCACTTACATAACGGAAGTCTTGACTCAAAGAAATTAAAACCCGTTAATGGATAATTATATATATTACTAATATTATTATTATTATTAAATAGGGAAAGAATTGTTACCCATTAAAAGTTACATTTTCTTTGAATAATGCAAAGTACAAAACTTAGTTACAAAAAACTAAAAAAATAAGTTTAAAAATTAAAGAAAACTTGTATTTCCACATAAATTTCACTTTGAATTGATTTTCATTCATTTTCTACTATTTATTAAACAATACAAATGTTCCAATTTATTTATATTTAAAGAATTGACTCGAAAAAGGATTGTAGAAAAACATTTGCAGTAGTTCCCAACTTAGGGGTAAATTACTTCACTGGGGTAATGACACGCGATCCGAAGTTATAAAAAATAATATTATGATAATCCAGACGTTATAAAAAATATCTAATGATTTGGGGGGGGGGTAATGGAGCTGAATTAGAATTGGGTTTTGGGTAACCCTACAAAAAATGTTGAGAACCATTGATTTAACGTATATGCAAATATGATTCTATATTAAAAAAAAAATTATATTTACTAAATTTCTATATGTGTGTGGAGTATTATATTGTCACTTTCAAAAGAATCTTTCAAGATTATTTTCTCCTCCGCGCGATTCAATTTCCCATTCGCGGTCTACAAATGAGGCTGCCCTAAGTGAAAAAATTCTCATTTGAGAAAAAGTTTTTGATTTTAGAGAGAGAATGTCACTCCGATTCGCATTCACGGTGAAGGCACCAAATGAGAATGGACTGTAGTTCCAAACCAAACTTAACCTAACCTAGCCTAAAATTAGCCTAACCTAACCTGGACGAAAGTGGGAAAATGGTGGATGAGAAGGAGAATGTCATAAAATGGGAATAAGTGTGATTATACTTTTATTGGAACGAAAAATGAAATGTGATAATTTAAACGCTTATTTAAATTGACATAAATCTCCCATGACAAATTATAAATTTCTCGCCTGACCCAAAATCCACCATGTTGCAGGATGCTATGACGTCACAGACTGGTACGTGACCAGTGTTCAATTACACGTTATCTATATAATCTTTAAATTAAATTTTATCAGTTTAAATGGTTATCTATCTATCTATCTATCTATTTATTTCAACGTGTGTGTGTGTGTGTGTGTGTTAAAAGTGACATTAAAAAAATATAATCGTAACCCGTAAGATGTAAATGATAGCATCTGCACTGTGTACTCGTGTAAATTATATGCCTCTCTCTCTCTCTCTGATCAGTATTAAATTGAAACGATGCTTACCACAAAAGCCAATACCCTCACTGGCCTCCTTCCGTGCTGAGTATGAAAACAGTGCCAAATCTAATTAATCTAACCCACTGAGGTTTGACTTCTTCGGACGTCACTCCAGTGTGAGAAACGAGATGGCTTAAAGTGTGAGTTCCGTTCCAAACACACTAATTTTTAGGAAATGAGTTAGGTCATGGATTGCTCTCTCTCTCTCTCTCTCTCTCTCTCTCTCTCTCTCTCTATACAGGGTGTACATAAAGTCAGGATCTATTTTTGTGAAGCACTTGGAAATTATATGGAATTCAATCATAAAATGATAAAGTGGTAACATTTATTAAATAATTAAGAGTAGGATTCGACGTGACGCCTATCAGTATCCCTGCACAGCTCAAATCGTTCCGCAGCATTTCTAAACACATTCTGGAGCATTTGCGGGGTTATGTTATCGGCAGCAGTTCGTATACGTGTACGTAAGTTTTCAAGACTCGTAATCTTCGTCTGATAGACGTGCGATTTGATAAAGCCCCATGCAAAGAAATCTAAAGGGTTAAATCTGGTGATCTCGCTGGTCAAGGTCTGTTGCTTCCGCGTCCGATCCAGCGATTTGGAAAACGTCCATTTAGATAATCCTGAACAATTTTGGCATAGTGACAAGGAGCACCATCATGTTGATAGACGACGGTACTAACAATCCTATCCCCAATCAGCTGAGGTTCAAGGAATTGCTGCAACATATCCAGATAAATAAGCCCCGTAACTGTAGCTTCAGCAAAGAAAAAAGGACCATAAACCTTAGATTTTGTTAAACCCATCCAGACATTAACTTTAGGTGAGTCTCTTTCCCAATTTTGAACGAAATCACTCGGTCTTTCATCTGCCCAAATTCGACAGTTATGGCGATTTACTTTTCCACACGTATGGAAAGTGGCTTCATCACTAAAGAGAATGTTGTCCATTAAATTATCACTCCAGATTTGTTCTACGAGATCAGCACACACAGCACTTCGTCGAGGGAAATCTTCCTCATGTAAATCATGTAAAACCTGCAAATGTTAGCTTTTCTTCTGCAAACTAACTTTCAGAATTTTGTGCACAGATGACGTCGGGAAGCCGAGTCTGTGTGATGCAGCACGAACGGACGTACGTGGCTCCTTAGTGATAATTCCGCGTACTGCATTCACGGTAAGATCTGACATACACGGTCGTCCTGATCTTGCTTCATCATTTACAGATCCCGTTCGTTTAAATTTGTTCACCAATTTTCGTATTGTCTTGTCTATTGGCCCCGGCTTATGAAATCTCCTTCTAAACTTCTCTCTGATGTCATTGTATTTCTTTCCCTCGATTCGCCAAATTACTATTGCCACACGCTCTTCTGTATTCATTCTAAGGGCTTCTGAAAAGAAAAATAGAAAAAAATAATTATTTCACAAAAATAGATCCTGACTTTATGTACACCCTGTATATAGGTTAAAGTTTGCCTATTTCCATACTGTGTTTCCGTGGCACTCATAAGCGAGACTCATCCACCGCAAGTAACTAGACTCATATTTGTATGACCTCAAATAAGCTTGCTTGAAATAAATTCAAGATTGCTTGAAACAAATTCGAAAGTGTGTTATATAATGTTAGTGTGTGTGTGTTCATTTAATTTAAGCTAAAAAATATATGACTAGCTTTATGCAGATTTTCTTCCTGGCACTTAAAATTTAAAAAGTTTTAATAGCCCTGTTTATAGCCTTATGTTGAGAGAGAGAGAGAGAGAGAGGATGAGAAACATTAGCCTTTAATATAAAAAACAATAATTAATATATAATTTTTAAATACATTTTAACTGTTTTATTTCCTTTAATTCCCGTTTTCTTTTCCGTTTTAAGAAGGGAAATTAATATAATTTTTAAATTTTTTAAATTAACGTTATATACATTATTTATTTAACTTATTCGTAATTACAAAAATTCGTACATTTTTAGTCGTAAATTTGAAAGTAATTTACGATAATTTAAATATCCGTAATTATCGTTCAAATACATTTAAAATATCTTTGTAAATACAGTAGGTTGTCAGGTGTAAGGTTATAAGTTGTGAGGTAGCTGTCTGGTTGTTTGGATATGAAGTATAGGGTCAGTTGTAGCTTTTATTATTATTATTATTATATATATATATATATAATTCTTATGGTAACATCGTACATCTGGAAAGTAAATTTAACCCCTTTTATATATACAAACCTAAATGTGTACAAAATCTCGAAAGAAAAATAATTAAATAAAAATTCTACACCAAATTCCTTCACCTGAATTCCAAATTCTAACCAACAAAATTTAATTTGATTTAACCTCTGGGAAGTGAAATAGATAAAGTTAGATTAAAAATAAGGTCCTTCACAGATTGAGGTTGAAGCTCCTGAAGCAGTTGGATTTTGAACTGCAGAAGCGAGATCCGAATATCAAATCAATTGGTACATATTTTGCATTAACAGAAAAAAATACATAAGTGAACTAATGAAACACACACACACACACACACATTACATTATATGTAAATAATAATAATAATAATAATAATGTTATTATCATTATTAGCAGACAGATTCATGGCTGCATTTCTTTAAAAAAAAATGCATTTAATTTTATTTTGAATCCTTTCTTATTTTTAAATTTGCGTTTTTTTTTGCTTTCTGGGGGATGAGGTGGGGGGACTTTCACTATAATTTTAACTTAAAGGTAAAAAAAATGGTAAAACTTTAGAGAAAAAAGGTAAAACAAATTTGTGAAATTTATTTGAATGCAATACAAATTTTTATACTAAATTACAATAGCAAAATATATCATAATTTCAATAACCTTTGGTTACTTTTGGTTAGCTTCCGTCCGAATTGTTCATTCTGACGAAGGTTAAGCTTTTCACTCCACCTTAGACCTACAGTTTAACGTGGAATCCGAACCACGCCCCACCAGCAGCCCAGTGTCTTAACCACTAGGCCAATTAGGGTACCCATTTATCTACCAACCACTTTCTTTATTGTGTGGAAGGATGAACAGCTGGGTTTTGCTGCGTGCCACCTGCCGTCACCGGGTATCGAACCCGGGGCCGATGGATTTGTAGTCAGCGACGCTAACCATACACCACCATATATACACGGTATATCCCCATTTCACGAAGGTCAAGCTTGTCGCCCCTCTATATGTTACCATATATACTGTATATATATATATATACACACACACAGTATGTATATATCTATATATATGTGTGTGTGTGGGTGGGTGTGTGTATATATGTATGTATGTATAACCTCTGATTTGCATTTAAAGTGCACCAGAGCGATAAGGAAACCTGATTCTTTGACTAAAAATTTTTTTATATTTTGTTATTGCAGAAGGCATGAATATAACTGTATCTGAGATACCCTCTGGGTATTATTATCGTGGGTATCTTCAGTTTGTGTTATGCCCATTAAACATTCAAATACCTTTTTTATTCTCGTTAACGTTTACAAGTGAACGCCATGCCCGTGCTAATGATAGTGTAATTGGGTATGTTAAATGTCTGTTATATTTTATTTTGCCGTTAATATATATTATTATTATTATTATTATTGGGCACGGGGTATGTAACCTAATACGCCCGAAACAAGAATACCCAGATATATTTTGGTTTCAAGGTACGATGCCCTTGTAAAGGTTTAACGAACATCTAGGCCTTGAATCAGGGTCATCTGTAAAAATGCCCGAAATGAGTGCATCAGAAAAGGTCTCCTGGCGTAGAACAGGTCAACAAGTGGTTTGTACCCAGCCCAGTTAGGTAACATAGTTTACGATTAAGAAGAAGTATAAAGAACAGGCGTGTTCATTCGGGTATCTTATTACACACACACACACACACACATATATCTATATATAAAACCGGTTGAAGGTCAGCAGATGATTAGAGGGGGATATCCCTCCCAAGCAACTCCAGCTTTTTGTACAGAGAAATCCTGTGACTGGAGATTTCTGCAAAAATTACTGTATATTGTTCCAAATACACGCGAAATTAATTTTGTAGAATTTCTTTTTAAAGTAGTAATAATAATAATAATAATAATAATAATAATAATAATAATAATATAGTGGCAGAGACGTTTTCAAATACTTTAGCGATGTTCCATCAACACAAATACGACCAAGATGACGTCACACAAGCACGACTAAGATGACGTCACATCACGAGGAACTACTCAAGGCATGTCCTTATGTTTTGCTTCACACCTCAACCTCGTTACAAAGACTACTTCAAGCATTCCACGCCACCATCGAACCTCGACTCTTTCTCTCCGAAGAACAGTGACACGAGAGTTACCACCATGTGAACACCATTTGCGCAGGCTCCATTTAGGCCTGGTTTCATTCACCTAACTTTATACAAAGACTAATCATTACCTCGCGCGTTATTAATATTGAGGTAGTTATTATTTCAACTGTAAACAATCAACATATTCTGTCTCATTCCTAAATCATTTATTTTGTTTAATAAAGGAAGAAAACTCATTCTATCAATCAACCTAATTAATAACTTAATTAATAACATTATTTGATCTGAAAAGATCACGGTCACTCCAGCCTCATTCAGCCTTATCATTAACAGTCAATCATGAACAATTAACCGTAATTATCATCATTATTATTATTATAGTGTCAACATTTAAGCAGTAAATCGGTACCTATAATAATAATAATAATAATAATAATATTATTATTATTGTTATTATTATTATTATTATTATTATCTGATTCTGTCTATCAATCTATCTATCTATTTACGATTTTAAGCCTGGAATCATAGTAAGGTCCAATAGAACCCCACTATGCACAATAATTCATATATGCAGTCTAGGGTTAAGTTGTACAAATAATTAATAATTAATTGTAAAGTATTTCCATATTTTATGGGTTTGTCAAAAGCATTGAACAAAGTGAACCACGATAAGTTGTTCCTAAAATTGGAGCGTTTATTAAATATTATTTTTATTTTTATTAATATTATAAAAACATGGCATAAGATAAGATATATGCGTCGTCTTTAAGGGAAAAACTTCTGAAACATAGGAAGAGGGTAATGGTGTATAGCAAGGTGGAGTACTTTCGCCCTTGCTATTTAATGCTCATATTGATGATATTTTAAATTTAATTTCTTCATATAAAATGAGATGGAGGGTTGGTAACATAATGTTACTGAGTAACATAATAGCTTATAAGGATTGACTTAGTCGTGCTATCTCCTTTAGTATCCGGTTTAAATGAGTTACTATTTCCTACAGAGAAGTTAGTGATTTGAATCTTAAAGCGAACTTGAAGAAAACTGTGTGTGTGTGTGTGTGTACAACATTTAAATAAAAAAAAGAGATTTACTTGAATAAATGTAGATTAACTTTTGTAAACACTGTAAATTATTTGGGTTACGATATTTGTGGTAAATTATACGATAATTTGATACAAAAAAGTGTAGGAATACATTTTATAAGTGATATTAATTAATAGTCTGTTAAAAAATGTTTCTTCTACTGGTTCGGATGTACGAGTATTTTTATTGGTAATTAAGTCTTAGTAACTCCGATTTTATGGATAATGCAGAATTGTGGTGTAATAATATTACCATAAAAGGCGTTTGGAAGAAGATATCATAAAACACTAAAGGAAACACTTAATGTATTGAGTTGAGAAAGTGATCATATGATACGCTAATTATGAGGATTGATGACCTTCAAACATTATTTGAATTATTTAATGATATTAGCATCTAAAAAGAGTTTTGAAATATTAAGTGGCCATTTATTATAAGAAATATATATATATATATATATATATATACAGTATATATACACACACACACACATTTTAACTGCAAACAACACAGTATAATTAATGTAAAGAACGACGCTTGTGTAGAAGAGCGTTCCGCACAAGATGAGGAGGGAGAACGAACAAATGAAAAATGAGGTACCACCCGTGAATCGAACCCGGGATCGTCCAATTGCCGGTCGGATATGTTAACCACTACACCAAGGACCCTGATTAGTCAGTACTCGTAATTCTCCTACATACGAGGGGGATCAAATGCCCTGAGGGGGCACCTTCGCATGCCGTACATATATACATTTTAACTGCAAACAACACACAGTATAATTAATGTAAAGAACGACGCTTGTGTAGAAGAGTGTTCCACACAAGATGAGGAGGGAGAACGAGCAAATGAAAAATGAGGTACCTCCCAGGAATCGAACCCGGGATCATCCAATTGCCGGTCGGACATCTTAACCACTACACCAAGGACCCCGATATGTGTGTGTGTGTGTGTGTGTGTGTGTGTGTGTGAAAACAGTAACATCAGTAAATTCTGATTTAAATATTAACAATTATCTTATATAGGATATGGACATGAGATGGAGACATATATATATATATATAATATAGAGAGAGAGAGAGAGAGAGAGAGAGTTACAAGGAGTTACAAGGAAAAGAAGTACCTCAAAAGGCCTTGCGGCCCATACCGAGGAGGTACCACTGGCAACGGGTGCCAGGGAAAATTTTTTACACCCTCAAATAGTGTGTAAGATTTGGTCTAACCTTTTCTTAAAATGATCCACAGAGGAACTGTTCACAACTTCTGAAGGTAACCTGTTCCACGTGTCACAGATCTTATAGGTAAAGTAATTCCCACACACACTAGTCCTAAACCGTTTCAAATCCAACTTCCAACCATTGTTGCGAGTTGGGTTATCATTTAAACTAAACATGCTTCTAAAATCGATATCGTTGAACCCGCGTAAGAACTTGAAAACCTCGATCAGTTGACCACGCAGCCTCCGAGTTTCCAGCGAAAACAAGTTCAGGCCGCCTAACCGTCGATTGTAGCCCAAATGCCTAACGGAAGGGATTAACTTTGTGGCCCTCGCCTGCACTCGCTCCAGCCTCTCAACATCTTTCCTGAGGGTGGGCGACCAAAACTGCACAGCATATTCCAGGTGCGGCCGAAGAGAGAGAGAGAGAGAGAGAGAGAGAGAGAGAGAGAGAGACCTTTTTCTTGTACCTCAGTTTGCGAAAGTCAACTTCTGTGAATTACATATTTGAGGTTGATCTTGTGTCCACTAAATTATGTCAGATTATTTCTTATATCAGCTAACATTTTGTATACGAGTATACAGTATAGTTAAAGTTACGATTACCAACTAACTTCTGTAATGATAATTTAATGTATGAGTAGACAGTTTTACACGCACACACACACACACACACAATTACATACACATAGACACAAATTGAAGCTTGTACACGTTATATATCCATACTGTATGTGTATGTATATGCTTGTATGTACGTTAATGCGTGTACGTTAATGTATATACTATGTGAAAGAATTATGTCAGTGGGGTCAAACGTTCAGTGTTTATATAAATATAAATTATGAACAGGATTCTGACAGGAACAAAATGAGTAAATATATAAATAACGGTTATTACGATGGCAAAAAAATATAGTTAAAAAAAGGACAATCCAATAGAAAGTTGTGAATTATACTCTCTCTCTCTCTCTCTCTCTCTCTCTCTCTCTCTCTCTCTCTCTCTCTCTCTAAGGAATTCTTCAGTTATGTTAATAGTAGAAAGCCCATTAGAAGCATGAAGCGACGGAAGCGGCGTTCTGCGGACCTCCGACGCGGACATCGCTAATGTGCTTAATGAGTACTTTGCGGGAGTGTTCACCAGGGAGGATACCCGCGTCATCCCCGAGCCAGGCGTGAGGCACGAAGGTGCTGGCCTGGATAGTGTTAGATGTACCGCGACAGTCGTTGCCGATAGAATAGACAAACTGAGCGCGTTTAAGGCTCCTGGGCCAGACCAGTTTCTCCCCAGAGTGTTGCGAGAAGTGCGCGACCAGGTGGCTCCCCACCTGGCTACAGTCTTCAACAAATCGTTGGAGATGGGCCAGGTGCCTGGTGACTGGAGGGAAGCCAACGTGACCCCTATCTTTAAGAAAGGGGATCACGAAAGGCCAGGGAACTATCGTCCCATTAGTCTCACTTCAGTTGTAGGTAATTATTATAGAAGGGATAATAGCTGATAGGATCGTTAACCATCTGGATTCCTACAAGCTGCTTGGGGACTCCCAACATGGGTTTAGACGGCATAGGTCGTGTCTCACCAACTTGCTCGAGTTTTTCCACGTCATGTTGAGTGAGTACGATAAGAGTAGGGCTATTGATATACTTTATCTCGACTTTCAGAAAGCCTTTGATAAGGTACCTCACCGCCGGCTAACGGCGAAAGTGCGCGCGCTGGGTATCGGTGGGGAAATAGGTAGGTGGATTGAAAACTGGCTGAGGAATAGGCGGCAGAGGGTGGTAATTAAAGGGGCTAGATCGGGTTGGGCCTCGGTCACTAGTGGGGTTCCTCAGGGTTCCGTTTTGGGGCCACTGTTGTTTATCATTTACATAAATGATATCGACGGTGGCATCGTCAGTCGGATCGCCAAATTCGCTGATGACACCAAGCTTGGGGCCAATGTTGGGACGCCCGAAGCGATCGAGGAACTGCGTGCGGACCTAGGTAGGATAGGAGAGTGGTCCGAAAAATGGCAAATGCCGTTTAACTTGGGTAAATGCAAAGTGATGCACATTGGCTACGCCAATCCCAAGTCGGACTACTCGATGTTGGATAGTAATATCGAGGTGACTGATTTAGAAAAGGACTTGGGTGTGCTAATTAGCAGCGACCTTAAGTTTACGAAACAGTGTGTAGAGGTGGAAAAGAAAGCCCAGAAACTATTGGGTTATATCAGGAGGCAATTTCAGTTTCGGAACAAGGAGATTGTGCTCTCACTGTACAATTCCCTTGTTCGGCGCACCTGGAGTATGCTGTGCAGTTCTGGTCGCCCACCCTCAGGAAAGATATTGAGAGGCTGGAGCGAGTGCAGGCGAGGGCCACAAAGTTAATCCCTTCCGTTAGGCATATGGGCTACAATCGACGGTTACGCGCCCTGAACTTGTTTTCGCTTGAAACTCGGAGGCTGCGCGGTCAACTGATCGAGGTTTTCAAGCTCTTACGCGGGTTCAACGATGTCGATTTTAGAAGTATGTTTAGTTTAAATGATAACCCAACTCGCAACAATGGTTGGAAGTTGGATTTGAAACGGTTTAGGACTAGTGTGTGTGGGAATTACTTTACGTATAAGATCTGTGACACATGGAACAGGTTACCTTCGGAAGTTGTGAACAGTTCCTCTGTGGATCAGTTCAAGAAAAGGTTAGACCAAATTTTGCACACTATTTGAGTGTGTAGAAAATTTTCCGTGGCACCCGTTGCCATTGGTACCTCCTCGGTATGGGCCGCAAGGCCTTTTGAGGTACTTCTTTTCCTTGTAACTCCTTGTAACTCTCTCTCGCTCTCTCTCGCTCTCTCTCTCTCTCTCTATATATATATATATATATATATATATATATATATATATATATATATATATATATATATATATGTTTTAATTTCTTAGTCAATAAAAACTAATATATACACACACACACACACACACACACACACACCTCGTTAACCTCGTTGCGGTTTCGTGCGTCGGTGCCTCTAGGCATGGCTTGGTGGAGGAGCGAGTTGCTCTCTTGCGCTCTCTACCACACATAGCCACTGTAGGGTGGATCGATTTTACATTTTTTTTCGATTTCCATATTCTAATAGAGACAAAAACTTGCGCATGCATGAGAAAATAGCCTCTGCAAAATCTTAGCTTAATAGGTAATCATCTTCTGCCCCCGGCAGAGCGATGAAAATCATATTTTAGTAGTCAAAAACGTATTTTTCTTATAATTTTTAAAATATTTCAATATGCATCAAAATTATTCCTAATAACTATAAAGTCGATGAAAAAGACCTCATATGATCGTTTTTCCAAGCGCGTTGTCCTACGTTAATATCTTTTGCCCCCGGCAACAACGTCAAATGTTGAAAAAATAGGTAATTTATATACATATTTTCAGATCGGCTCTTTGTCTTAAATAATGCATTTATATATTTCCCATAGCATTTATATCGTTGCTTAGGCATGAAATAACACACGCAAAATTTTATGACTCTAGGCTAGGGTTTAAAGGTCATCTCTGGTGAATGCTGCCAGCAGGTAAGATCCAGGTAAGATGGCGCATTCCAGGTGGCTGACAACAGCAAATAGATTTCTGCGCCTCTATGTTTCAACCAGTGAACCCTCCAGCACCTTCAACGAAATTGTGCGATTCATTATGACAGTTTACGCACCAATTTGGTTTAAGATAAAGAAAAACTCCAGTTTCACTGAGGGCGCAAAACATTTTTTCGAAATGATGCGTCTCTCTCAGACCATGCCTCAAAGATCTAAGACAATCGCCAACAAAGTCCTCCGTAGAAATTCTTTCTTTGCTCACCCAGAAAATATTTTGATCTCCATGCTACATGCCGATGAGCAACACATAAGAGAATTGGGATGGAGAAGAATATTAAAAGCACGATCAAAACAATCACCAGCGGGGGAAATTCGAGCCTTCGCCATGCCTGAGCTGCTCTACGATAGTCAAAACTATTACGAAATGATCAACTGGCAAACGGCTGAGGTGACCGAACCCCCCGTTACAAAAACAATACCTGATACCCGAATAAAAGAGTTTGTTGAGACGGGAGACCAGCCTGATGGACTGATCCCACTATTCCCTTGTCATACTCAAGCGGTCGAGAGACTCATCAAATTAGTAACCGAAGCCTCTGTCAGTGTAAGTGGAATAGAAGAGAGGACGGATTCATCCGCTCCCGTCTTCACTCCTGAACAAAAATTCCACGATTTGATTCTAAGAAAGATTACCGTATGTAAATCGACATGCAGCCAAAGGAAGGGTGGTTGGGGCTGGATAGGGTGGAACTCGACGTACAGCCACCTCCTCGTGGTGAGTTCTGGGTTGCTAATTTTATAAACTTAGCAAGCGAGGAGCTGTACTTAGTACTTATCGTACTTATAACATCGCATTAACGTAATTATAATCCACATTTAGACTTTTCTCGGGGACAGAAGATATTACTCTAGAGTCATAAAATTTTGCGTGTGTGTTATTTCATGCCTAAGCAACGATATAAATGCTATGGGAAATATATAAATGCATTATTTAAGACAAAGAGCCGATCTGAAAATATGTATATAAATTACCTATTTTTTCAACATTTGACGTTGTTGCCGGGGGCAAAAGATATTAACGTAGGACAACGCGCTTGGAAAAACGATCATATGAGGTCTTTTTCATCGACTTTATAGTTATTAGGAATAATTTTGATGCATATTGAAATATTTTAAAAATTATAAGAAAAATACGTTTTTGACTACTAAAATATGATTTTCATCGCTCTGCCGGGGGCAGAAGATGATTACCTATTAAGCTAAGATTTTGCAGAGGCTATTTTCTCATGCATGCGCAAGTTTTTGTCTCTATTAGAATATGGAAATCGAAAAAAATGTAAAATCGATCCACCCTAAATTAGCCAGGTACACCCCTGTTCATCTGGTACCGTTCTGAGCCAGGCATGTAGTCTTCTCTTGAAGACTTCAACTTTGACCCCTGTAACGTTTCTGAGGTCCTGAGGAAGCTGGTTGAAAAGTCTTGGCCCCCTGACAACCAAGCTATTTTCCTTCAGTGTTGAGGAGGCTCCTTGTCGGGCCTTTAATTTGGGAACACTACATATTCTGCCTTTCCTATTGTCCAGCGTTGATTGGATGGTAATTGGGTTTAGTTTGAGGTTTAGTACCAGTTTTTCGATCATTTTCCATATGTAGATTATGGTGTACCTCTCTTTTTCTTTCCAGGGAGTACAGATTTAGTTTACGTAGTCTTTCCCAGTAGTTGAGTTCTTTGCAGCCATCATCAATCTTGGATGTGAAATGTCTCTACGTTTCTTCTAGTTTATTAATTTCTTCCTTTTTACATGAGGACGTCAAAACTGAGCAGTATTCAAGTTTTGGTATGATCAGATTGATCACTGTTCTCAGCAGCGGAATCATTACTGTCTTGTCCCTCCTTTTGAACGTTCTTAGTACCTGTCCCGCGACTCTTTTTGCTTTGTTTATTGCTATCTGATTTTGTGTCTCAAATTTGGTATCCTCGGTCATTATTACCCCCAAGTCGACCGCTTTTGTGCTTCTCTGAATTACCTCTCTATCTGGAGCATAATATGCAGTCTGTTTAAGTTCCTCATTTCTACCATATCTCAAGAGCTGAAATTTCTCGGTGTTAAATGTCATGTTGTTGTCTTCTGACCATTTGTATATTTTGTGTGTCCTTCTGCAAGGCCTCCACTTCATTCGCATCGCTGATTTTTCTGCTGATCTTTGTATCGTCCACAAATAATGTTATTGTACTGTTTAGAGATGGAACCCGGTTTTAAAAAACCGGTTTTTAACCGGTGATGAAAATTTTTAATCATCACCAAAACCGACGATAAGAACCGGTTTTCACATTTTTGCGCAAGTCTTCGATCACTTTGGTCCATTTTCTATGAAACAAACGTTTCCAAACGTTTAAAAACAGAGTAATTACGTTTTGCATCGTTTCGTATCGTTTTTCGTTTGTTTATAAGTGTAAATAATTGATGCTTCAGTCTTCAATGTTATGTGGATGATTGCACATTGATCAGTTAAGATTCTAAGATTTAATACCCCATCATGTCAAAGAAATCAAATGCTTGGTATCATTTCACTCGTAAGAATAAAAAAGGGTTCTTTTGCATTATCCTCCCAACACTAATTTTTTTATATGATGTTGGTTTGGTTTTGGTTATGGTACTTTATTTTCCTTCCATTATAAAAAAAATTAGTGTTGGTATTAGGTTAGGTTAGGTTAGGTTTGGTTAGGTTAGGTTACGGTAAAAACAGCCCGCCGCAGGCGTTAGCCGTTATAAAAAAAAATTAGTGTTGGGAGGATAATGCAAAAGTACCTAAAAAAGAAGCAGAGTATATGACATGTCACAAAGTTTTAAAGTGTTGTGGAGGTTCTACTTCAAGTTTATCATCCCACATGAAAAATATTCATGGCATAAACATCGACCAGATTCATTAATCAGCCATTGAAGAAACAAAGAACAGTGGAAGAGTTTGTGCAAAAAAAGCCCAAGGAAGAGGAAATTTCGAAACTTGCGTGTGTAGATGGACTGAGTTTCCAATCAATTGCTAAAAGTGAATTCATTCAAGAAAGCCTAAGAAAGATTAAATACGACAAGCCTCATCCAACTTCCCATAATGGTGTCAGAAAAATGGTGCTTAGTTTTTATGAGAAAAAGAAACATGAATTGGTCAACTACTTCAAGAATCAGGTGAGACAAGGAATCCGCTATTCATTAACTATGGATAAGTATTGAGTATACATCTTTGCAAAACCAAAGATATAGGTATTAATATTAATGTTCATGATGAAAATCAACATTGGTCTCTTGGTCTCATGAAAATAAATGGTTCTCTCTATAGCACCAAAACTATTGCAATCGTTAGGAAAAGAGTGGAAGACTTTGGCTTGGACCTACTGTCGGTAAGCATATCATGGGTTGCACCACCGACGGTGCCTCAGTAATGGTCAAATTTGGAAGAGAAATAGTACCTGATCACCAGCAATGCATTGCATATGCTATACATCTCGCGGTTTCGGATATCTTGTATTAAAAAACTGCTGAAAATTCAGTTGAAGGGGAAAGTGACCCTGAAGATGAAGCCATCGAAGAAGATGAACACTCTGCACATGAGTTAAGCGAAGATGAGTGTGAAATTTTATGCACTGATACAATTTTTGAGTCCGACATAGATGACGTAATTGTTCTTCCAAAACTTCGAGAAGATTACTTAAAAGTAATAAATAAGGTGAGAAAAATCTGCCGCATATTTCGAAAGTCTCCTTTGAAGAATGAGAGATTGCAGGATTTTGTCAAAGATGAATTTAATGGAAAGGAAATGAAGCTTATCCTTGACTGTAGAACGAGGGGGAACAGTCTTTTGGCCATGATAGAAAGATTTTTGAAACTCAAAAATTGCATTCCAAAGGCCCTCAGAGTGATACGCTCAACAGAGACGATTTCAGATGAAGAATGGAATGCTCTAAAGAGCCTCTTTGACATGCTTCATCCACTGGAAATTGTTTTGAAGGGACTGTTCCGAAGATGCAAATTTGCTCAAAGCTGAATCTTCCATGAAGTTCATTGAAAGCAAAAACAATCCTTTAGCTTTTGAGTTACGTCAGTGTCTCATTGATCGCTACTCATCGAGAAGACAAAAAGAAGCTGTCGCCTTGCAGAGTTTTCTCCACAATCCCGAGGTCTTGAAAAATAAATCATGAGCACCGTTCCTCTCTCCTTCAAGACAAGCACTTAAGAAGTATGCGGATCATACATTTAAGAGGCTTTTTCCAGAAGCTTGCCAGATTTCAGAAACAGACGACCAAGTCTAATCAATTGCTTCGAAACTCGAAGATTCACAATGCAGCTCAGGTCGTGAAGTAAAATGATGACGATCAACTTATGAACGAGTACCTGTGTGAGATGAACAAACTGAAAATGAAACCCAAGAAAGATTCTTCTGAGACCTTTGACGTAAACAATGAATTCAAATATTTTGAAGCTACTTTGAATAGAAGCGAAAATTTGGATCGAATGTACGAGGCGTTGCTTACAATAAAAGCCACCAGCGTAGAGTCCGAGAGAGTTTTCAGCTGCTGGTTTATTCGTCACAAAGATTCGATCAAGAATGTCAGATCAGACACTTAATGCTCTTTGTTTTCTCAAGTGTTATTTCAAAAATCAAGTTCGATAATAAACTTTTTAATTCAAATGTTACACATACTTGATTGAATCAATTAAAACCTTATTTCTGTTTAATATTTTGATCATTTACCTCCCTAGAAAGCATACAGAATCCCATCGGTGAAAACCGGTAAAAACCGGCTTTAAGAATATAGCGACGGTGAAAACCGGTTTTACACTTTTCGGTTATTTTCCATCCTTAGTACTGTTGCTGTTAACTCCACTGTTTATGTCTGTTAGCATGATAATGAACAGGAGTGGGGCCAGCACTGTACCTTGTGGTACTGAGCTGCGTACTTCTGATTCTGATGATGATACACCTTGAATTTTGACCACCTGTAGTCGTTCTCTGAGGAAGTTTTAGATCCATTTTCCCGCTTTACCTGTTATTCCCATATGTTTCATTTTATGTGCTATTATACCATGATTGCACTTGTCGAAAGCTTTAGCAAAATCCGTGTATATGACATCATAATTTCCTTTACCTTCAAGTGCATCTAGGATATTGTTATAATGCTCTATAAGTTATGATAGGCATGATCTTCCCGATCCAAGAAGTCGTAGATTTTCTCTCTGACTCTTCTTTCAAATATTTTGGTGAGTGGGACGTCAAAGACACTGGTCTATAACACTGGTCAACACTCATTTTATTGCCAATCATATTAGAGTGATTTTGGGGTAACTTTGTGGTGCTGATTCCGAATATGACATCAGTTTTGCTAGATTGGCTCTAATTTATGAGATAATTGGTACCCATTGAAACACGTAAAAATGCAAAAAATTTAATGTTCAGGCGGAGCCTACTTACAAATCGCATTGAAATTGTCTCAAATCATACAAAAGTAAACACATGAAATACATAATGGCATTTTATTCGGTCTCACCATCTAGAATGTTCCGGTAGTTTCCCATATGCACGCGTTATGGTTACGTTTCCTATTAATTGAGGGTATTCATTATCTCAAGAACTAGAGCCAAATCGGAAAAACTACTTTCATTTTGGAATTCAGCAACCCAAAATACTCTAAATTCGTACGAATTTCCTTGGCAACGAAAAAAAAATGTTTTTTTGTTGACCTGTGATAATTCTTTGCTTGAGATCTATCCCCGCCTTTATATACAGGGACAATGTTTGCTCTTTTCAAGATGCTGAGTATTTGCCCAGTGTCCAGGGATTTCTCCATATCCAGTATAAGGGTGCAGCAATTTCATTTTTACAGTTTTTAATTAATAGTGCGTTCCATTTGTCCGGACCTGCACAGCTGAATGTGATTTCATTTGTCCTATAGCTCTCGCTACATCATATAATATATATATATAATATATATATATATATAATATATATATATGTTTTAATTTCTTAGTCAATAAAACATTATATTACAGTCATAATTTCTCAGGGTGGGGGGAGGGGGGGATTGATTTTTTTTCACAGTTTTTATAATTACATTGTTTTTTTTATGTAGGAAATGTAAAATAATGCGCCTCGGAGATGTATTGGTTAGCATCGCTGACTACGAATCCATCGGCTCCGAGATCGAGAACCGGTGACGGCAGGCGGCGCGCAGCAAAACCCAGCTGTTCATCCTTCCACACAATAAAAACAAAACAAAACTGGTTGGTAGATAAATGGGTACCCCGGGGTAGCCTAGTGGTTAAGACGCTGGGTTGCTGATCGGGAGATCGTAAGATCGAGTCCGGGCAAGGATTTTTGTAATTTCTGACCGTGGGGGAGCGTGGTTCGAATTCCACGTTAAACTGTAGGTCTAAAGTGGAGTGACAAGCTGACCTTCGCAGAATAAACAATTCAGGCGGAAGCAAAACCAAATTTAATGCAACGAAATGTAAAAATCCTTTTTTACATCTTGTTTTCTTTTATTGATTATAATTTACAGGATGAAGGTTAGGTTTTTTATTCAAATTTCTTCCCAGTTTTGACAAATGATGTAAATTCTTTCGAAATGATGTAACTCTTTGATGCATTTGGTTCACGTAAGAGAACAATTTAATACCTGCCACCTATCAGAGCTGGGCAGTATTTAAATACATTTGTATTTAAATACGTATTTAAATACATTTGTGTATTAGAACTGTATTTATAAATACATTGTTTTTCATGTATTTAAATATAGTATTTAAATACTTTAATGAGTATTTAAATACAATGTATTTAAATACTCAAAATATAAAAATGTAAATACTTTTACTGGTTTAATACACGTTCTGTACTAGCACAGTACGACGCGTCGACAGTGTAGTACAGCATGGTTCATGTTTCAACGTGTCAGTTCAATCAGTTGTGTGCCACTCCAAAAGAAACTCTCTTTCAGACAAAACTTTTGAAAGAGTGGTTTTGATCCGCAGCAACCGTGAAATAAGAGAGAATTCGTAGGTGCCTTATGTTTATGTTTACGTCTTATGTTTATGTTTATGTCTCATCTACTCATTAATTGTTACTCATTTTGCAATGATATAATGAGTATAATATGTCACTGGTTGAACATCGTAAGTTCTAAGTTCTTTTGTTTTTGTTTTGTTCTAAAAAGGGAAATATATAATCGGAAATTAGATTGTACTATTTCTTTATCCTTTATCAAGCATTTTATATTGTTGTTACTCATGAATTAGTGTACAATTCCCTTGTTCGGCCGCACCTGGAGTATGCTGTGCAGTTCTGCTCGCCCACCCTCAGGAAAGATATTGAGAGGCTGGAGCGAGTGCAGGCGAGGGCCACAAAGTTAATCCCTTCCGTTAGGCATATGGGCTACAATCGACGGTTACGCGCCCTGAACTTGTTTTCGCTTGAAACTCGGAGGCTGCGCGGTCAACTGATCGAGGTTTTCAAGCTCTTACGTGGGTTCAACGATGTCGATTTAGAAGTATGTTTAGTTTAAATGATAACCCAACTCGCAACAATGGTTGGAAGTTGGATTTGAAACGGTTTAGGACTAGTGTGTGTGGGAATTACTTTACGTATAAGATCTGTGACACATGGAACAGGTTACCTTCGGAAGTTGTGAACAGTTCCTCTGTGGATCAGTTCAAGAAAAGGTTAGACCAAATTTTGCACACTATTTGAGTGTGTAGAAAATTTTCCGTGGCACCCGTTGCCATTGGTACCTCCTCGGTATGGGCCGCAAGGCCTTTTGAGGTACTTCTTTTCCTTGTAACTCCTTGTAACTCTCTCTCTCTCTCTCTCTCCTCTCTCTCTCTCTCTCTCTATATATATATATATATATATATATATATATATATATGTTTAATTTCTTAGTCAATAAAAACTAATATATATACACACACACACACACACACACACACACACATACACACCTCGTTAACCTCGTTGCGGTTTCGTGCGTCGGTGCCTCTAGGCATGGCTTGGTGGAGGAGCGAGTTGCTCTCTTGCGCTCTCTACCACACATAGCCACTGTAGGGTGGATCGATTTTACATTTTTTTTCGATTTCCATATTCTAATAGAGACAAAAACTTGCGCATGCATGAGAAAATAGCCTCTGCAAAATCTTAGCTTAATAGGTAATCATCTTCTGCCCCCGGCAGAGCGATGAAAATCATATTTTAGTAGTCAAAAACGTATTTTTCTTATAATTTTTAAAATATTTCAATATGCATCAAAATTATTCCTAATAACTACAAAGTCGATGAAAAAGACCTCATCATATGATCGTTTTTCCAAGCGCGTTGTCCTACGTTAATATCTTTTGCCCCCGGCAACAACGTCAAATGTTGAAAAAATAGGTAATTTATATACATATTTTCAGATCGGCTCTTTGTCTTAAATAATGCATTTATATATTTCCCATAGCATTTATATCGTTGCTTAGGCATGAAATAACACACGCAAAATTTTATGACTCTAGGCTAGGGTTTAAAGGTCATCTCTGGTGAGTGCTGCCAGCAGGTAAGATCCAGGTAAGATGGCGCATTCCAGGTGGCTGACAACAGCAAATAGATTTCTGCGCCTCTATGTTTCAACCAGTGAATCCTCCAGCACCTTCAACGAAATTGTGCGATTCATTATGACAGTTTACGCACCAATTTGGTTTAAGATAAAGAAAAACTCCAGTTTCACTGAGGGCGCAAAACATTTTTTCGAAATGATGCGTCTCTCTCAGACCATGCCTCAAAGATCTAAGACAATCGCCAACAAAGTCCTCCGTAGAAATTCTTTCTTTGCTCACCCAGAAAATATTTTGATCTCCATGCTACATGCCGATGAGCAACACATAAGAGAATTGGGATGGAGAAGAATATTAAAAGCACGATCAAAACAATCACCAGCGGGGGAAATTCGAGCCTTCGCCATGCCTGAGCTGCTCTACGATAGTCAAAACTATTACGAAATGATCAACTGGCAAACGGCTGAGGTGACCGAACCCCCCGTTACAAAAACAATACCTGATACCCGAATAAAAGAGTTTGTTGGACGGGAGACCAGCCTGATGGACTGATCCCACTATTCCCTTGTCATACTCAAGCGGTCGAGAGACTCATCAAATTAGTAACCGAAGCCTCTGCCAGTGTAAGTGGAATAGAAGAGAGGGACGGATTCATCCGCTCCCGTCTTCACTCCTGAACAAAAATTCCACGATTTGATTCTAAGAAAGATTACCGTATGTAAATCGACATGCAGCCAAAGGAAGGGTGGTTGGGGCTGGATAGGGTGGAACTCGACGTACAGCCACCTCCTCGTGGTGAGTTCTGGGTTGCTAATTTTATAAAATTAGCAAGCGAGGAGCTGTACTTAGTACTTATCGTACTTATAACATCGCATTAACGTAATTATAATCCACATTTAGACTTTTCTCGGGAACAGAAGATATTACTCTAGAGTCATAAAATTTTGCGTGTGTGTTATTTCATGCCTAAGCAACGATATAAATGCTATGGGAAATATATAAATGCATTATTTAAGACAAGAAGCCGATCTGAAAATATGTATATAAATTACCTATTTTTTCAACATTTGACGTTGTTGCCGGGGGCAAAAGATATTAACGTAGGACAACGCGCTTGGAAAAACGATCATATGAGGTCTTTTTCATCGACTTTATAGTTATTAGGAATAATTTTGATGCATATTGAAATATTTTAAAAATTATAAGAAAAATACGTTTTTGACTACTAAAATATGATTTTCATCGCTCTGCCGGGGGCAGAAGATGATTACCTATTAAGCTAAGATTTTGCAGAGGCTATTTTCTCATGCATGCGCAAGTTTTTGTCTCTATTAGAATATGGAAATCGAAAAAAATGTAAAATCGATCCACCCTAAATTAGCCAGGTACACCCCTGTTCATCTGGTACCGTTCTGAGCCAGGCATGTAGTCTTCTCTTGAAGACTTCAACTTTGACCCCTGTAACGTTTCTGAGGTCCTGAGGAAGCTGGTTGAAAAGTCTTGGCCCCCTGACAACCAAGCTATTTTCCTTCAGTGTTGAGGAGGCTCCTTGTCGGGCCTTTAATTTGGGAACACTACATATTCTGCCTTTCCTATTGTCCAGCGTTGATTGGATGGTAATTGGGTTTAGTTTGAGGTTTAGTACCAGTTTTTCGATCATTTTCCATATGTAGATTATGGTGTACCTCTCTTTTTTTCTTTCCAGGGAGTACAGATTTAGTTTACGTAGTCTTTCCCAGTAGTTGAGTTCTTTGCAGCCATCATCAATCTTGGATGTGAAATGTCTCTACGTTTCTTCTAGTTTATTAATTTCTTCCTTTTTACATGAGGACGTCAAAACTGAGCAGTATTCAAGTTTTGGTATGATCAGATTGATCACTGTTCTCAGCAGCGGAATCATTACTGTCTTGTCCCTCCTTTTGAACGTTCTTAGTACCTGTCCCGCGACTCTTTTTGCTTTGTTTATTGCTATCTGATTTTGTGTCTCAAATTTGGTATCCTCGGTCATTATTACCCCCAAGTCGACCGCTTTTGTGCTTCTCTGAATTACCTCTCTATCTGGAGCATAATATGCAGTCTGTTTAAGTTCCTCATTTCTACCATATCTCAAGAGCTGAAATTTCTCGGTGTTAAATGTCATGTTGTTGTCTTCTGACCATTTGTATATTTGTGTGTCCTTCTGCAAGGCCTCCACTTCATTCGCATCGCTGATTTTTCTGCTGATCTTTGTATCGTCCACAAATAATGTTATTGTACTGTTTAGAGATGGAACCCGGTTTTAAAAAACCGGTTTTTAACCGGTGATGAAATTTTTAATCATCACCAAAACCGACGATAAGAACCGGTTTTCACATTTTTGCGCAAGTCTCCGATCACTTTGGTCCATTTTCTATGAAACAAACGTTTCCAAACGTTTAAAAACAGAGTAATTACGTTTTGCATCGTTTCGTATCGTTTTTCGTTTGTTTATAAGTGTAAATAATTGATGCTTCAGTCTTGAATGTTATGTGGATGATTGCACATTGATCAGTTAAGATTCTAAGATTTAATACCCCATCATGTCAAAGAAATCAAATGCTTGGTATCATTTCACTCGTAAGAATAAAAAAGGGTTCTTTTGCATTATCCTCCCAACACTAATTTTTTTATATAATGTTGGTTTGATTTTGGTTATGGTACTTTATTTTCCTTCTATTATAAAAAAAATTAGTGTTGGTATTAGGTTAGGTTAGGTTTGGTTAGGTTAGGTTACGGTAAAAACAGCCCGCCGCAGGCGTTAGCCGTTATAAAAAAAAATTAGTGTTGGGAGGATAATGCAAAAGTACATAAAAAAGAAGCAGAGTATATGACATGTCACAAAGTTTTAAAGTGTTGTGGAGGTTCTACTTCAAGTTTATCATCCCACATGAAAAATATTCATGGCATAAACATCGACCAGATTAATCAGTCATTGAAGAAACAAAGAACAATTGAAGAGTTTGTGCAAAAAAAGTCCATAGAAGAGGAAATTTCGAAACTTGCGTGTGTAGATGGACTGAGTTTCCAATCAATTGCTAAAAGTGAATTCATTCAAGAAAGCCTAAGAAAGATAAAATACGAGAAGCCTCATCCAACTTCCCATAATGGTGTCAGAAAAATGGTGCTTAGTTTTTATGAGAAAAAGAAACATGAATTGGTCAACTACTTCAAGAATCAGGTGAGACAAGGAATCCGCTATTCATTAACTATGGATAAGTATTGAGTATACATCTTTGCAAAACCAAAGATATAGGTATTAATATTAATGTTCATGATGAAAATCAACATTGGTCTCTTGGTCTCATGAAAATAAATGGTTCTCTCTATAGCACCAAAACTATTGCAATCGTTAGGAAAAGAGTGGAAGACTTTGGCTTGGACCTACTGTCGGTAAGCATATCATGGGTTGCACCACCGACGGTGCCTCAGTAATGGTCAAATTTGGAAGAGAAATAGTACCTGATCACCAGCAATGCATTGCATATGCTATACATCTCGCGGTTTCGGATATCTTGTATTAAAAAACTGCTGAAAATTCAGTTGAAGGGGAAAGTGACCCTGAAGATGAAGCCATCGAAGAAGATGAACACTCTGCACATGAGTTAAGCGAAGATGAGTGTGAAATTTTATGCACTGATACAATTTTTGAGTCCGACATAGATGACGTAATTGTTCTTCCAAAACTTCGAGAAGATTACTTAAAAGTAATAAATAAGGTGAGAAAAATCTGCCGCATATTTCGAAAGTCTCCTTTGAAGAATGAGAGATTGCAGGATTTTGTCAAAGATGAATTTAATGGAAAGGAAATGAAGCTTATCCTTGACTGTAGAACGAGGGGGAACAGTCTTTTGGCCATGATAGAAAGATTTTTGAAACTCAAAAATTGCATTCCAAAGGCCCTCAGAGTGATACGCTCAACAGAGACGATTTCAGATGAAGAATGGAATGCTCTAAAGAGCCTCTTTGACACGCTTCGTCCACTGGAAATTGTTTTGAAGGGACTGTTCCGAAGATGCAAATTTGCTCAAAGCTGAATCTTCCATGAAGTTCATTGAAAGCAAAAACAATCCTTTAGCTTTTGAGTTACGTCAGTGTCTCATTGATCGCTACTCATCGAGAAGACAAAAAGAAGCTGTCGCCTTGCAGAGTTTTCTCCACAATCCCGAGGTCTTGAAAAATAAATCATGAGCACCGTTCCTCTCTCCTTCAAGACAAGCACTTAAGAAGTATGCGGATCATACATTTAAGAGGCTTTTTCCAGAAGCTTGCCAGATTTCAGAAACAGACGACCAAGTCTAATCAATTGCTTCGAAACTCGAAGATTCACAATGCACTCAGGTCGTGAAGTAAAATGATGACGATCAACTTATGAACGAGTACCTGTGTGAGATGAACAAACTGAAAATGAAACCCAAGAAAGATTCTTCTGAGACCTTTGACGTAAACAATGAATTCAAATATTTTGAAGCTACTTTGAATAGAAGCGAAAATTTGGATCGAATGTACGAGGCGTTGCTTACAATAAAAGCCACCAGCGTAGAGTCCGAGAGAGTTTTCAGCTGCTGGTTTATTCGTCACAAAGATTCGATCAAGAATGTCAGATCAGACACTTAATGCTCTTTGTTTTCTCAAGTGTTATTTCAAAAATCAAGTTCGATAATAAACTTTTTAATTCAAATGTTACACATACTTGATTGAATCAATTAAAACCTTATTTCTGTTTAATATTTTGATAATTTACCTCCCTAGAAAGCATACAGAATCCCATCGGTGAAAACCGGTAAAAACCGGCTTTAAGAATATAGCGACGGTGAAAACCGGTTTTACACTTTTCGGTTATTTTCCATCCTAGTACTGTTGCTGTTAACTCACTGTTTATGTCTGTTAGCATGATAATGAACAGGAGTGGGGCCAGCACTGTACCTTGTGGTACTGAGCTGCGTACTTCTGATTCTGATGATGATACACCTTGAATTTTGACCACCTGTAGTCGTTCTCTGAGGAAGTTGTAGATCCATTTTCCCGCTTTACCTGTTATTCCCATATGTTTCATTTTATGTGCTATTATACCATGATTGCACTTGTCGAAAGCTTTAGCAAAATCCGTGTATATGACATCATAATTTCCTTTACCTTCAAGTGCATCTAGGATATTGTTATAATGCTCTATAAGTTATGATAGGCATGATCTTCCCGATCCAAGAAGTCGTAGATTTTCTCTCTGACTCTTCTTTCAAATATTTTGGTGAGTGGGACGTCAAAGACACTGGTCTATAACACTGGTCAACACTCATTTTATTGCCAATCATATTAGAGTGATTTTGGGGTAACTTTGTGGTGCTGATTCCGAATATGACATCGGTTTTGCTAGATTGGCTCTAATTTATGAGATAATTGGTACCCCATTGAAACACGTAAAAATGCAAAAAATTTAATGTTCAGGCGGAGCCTACTTACAAATCGCATTGAAATTGTCTCAAATCATACAAAAGTAAACACATGAAATACATAATGGCATTTTATTCGGTCTCACCATCTAGAATGTTCCGGTAGTTTCCCATATGCACGCGTTATGGTTACGTTTCCTATTAATTGAGGATATTCATTATCTCAAGAACTAGAGCCAAATCGGAAAAACTACTTTCATTTTGGAATTCAGCAACCCCAAAATACCCTAAATTTGCACGAATTTCCTTGGCAACGAAAAAAAAATGTTTTTTTGTTGACCTGTGTAATTCTTTGCTTGAGATCTATCCCCGCCTTTATATACAGGGACAATGTTTGCTCTTTTCAAGATGCTGAGTATTTGCCCAGTGTCCAGGGATCTTCTCCATATCCAGTATAAGGGTGCAGCAATTTCATTTTTACAGTTTTTAATTAATAGTGCGTTCCATTTGTCCGGACCTGCACAGCTGAATGTGATTTCATTTGTCCTATAGCTCTCGCTACATCATATATATATATATATATATATATATATGTTTTAATTTCTTAGTCAATAAAACATTATATTACAGTCATAATTTTCTCAGGGTGGGGGTGGGGGGGGTGGGGGATTGATTTTTTTTCACAGTTTTTATAATTACATTGTTTTTTTTATGTAGGAAATGTAAAATAATGCGCCTCGGAGATGTATTGGTTAGCATCGCTGACTACGAATCCATCGGCTCCGAGATCGAGAACCGGTGACGGCAGGCGGCGCGCAGCAAAACCCAGCTGTTCATCCTTCCACACAATAAAAACAAAACAAAACTGGTTGGTAGATAAATGGGTACCCCGGGGTAGCCTAGTGGTTAAGACGCTGGGTTGCTGATCGGGAGATCGTAAGATCGAGTCCGGGCAAGGATTTTGTAATTTCTGACCGTGGGGGAGCGTGGTTCGAATTCCACGTTAAACTGTAGGTCTAAAGTGGAGTGACAAGCTGACCTTCGCAGAATAAACAATTCAGGCGGAAGCAAAACCAAATTTAATGCAACGAAATGTAAAAATCCTTTTTTACATCTTGTTTTCTTTTATTGATTATAATTTACAGGATGAAGGTTAGGTTTTTTATTCAAATTTCTTCCCAGTTTTGACAAATGATGTAAATTCTTTCGAAATGATGTAACTCTTTGATGCATTTGGTTCACGTAAGAGAACAATTTAATACCTGCCACCTAATCAGAGCTGGGCAGTATTTAAATACATTTGTATTTAAATACGTATTTAAATACATTTGTGTATTTAGAACTGTATTTATAAATACATTGTTTTTCATGTATTTAAATATAGTATTTAAATACTTTAATGAGTATTTAAATACAATGTATTTAAATACTCAAAATATAAAAATGTAAATACTTTTACTGGTTTAATACACGTTCTGTACTAGCACAGTACGACGCGTCGACAGTGTAGTACAGCATGGTTCATGTTTCAACGTGTCAGTTCAATCAGTTGTGTGCCACTCCCAAAAGAAACTCTCTTTCAGACAAAACTTTTGAAAGAGTGGTTTTGATCCGCAGCAACCGTGAAATAAGAGAGAATTCGTAAGGTGCCTTATGTTTATGTTTACGTCTTATGTTTATGTTTATGTCTCATCTACTCATTAATTGTTACTCATTTTGCAATGATATAATGAGTATAATATGTCACTGGTTGAACATCGTAAGTTCTAAGTTCTTTTGTTTTTGTTTTGTTCTAAAAAGGGAAATATATAATCGGAAATTAGATTGTACTATTTCTTTATCCTTTATCAAGCATTTTATATTTTTATATTGTTGTTACTCATGAATTAGTGAATGCATATGTTAAAATTTGTATGTATTTAAAATGTATTTACAAATGTATTTAAATACAATTGATGTATTTTGTATTTAGTATCTAAATACATTCGTAAAATGTATTTAGTATTTAGTATTTAAATACATTTCTCCCATGTATTTAGTATTTAGTATTTAAATACATTCAATGTATTTATTGCCCAGCTCTGCCACCTATTACATCTTTATGTCGGATATCTGATTGTTTGACTTTATTATATGGACAAGTACCTCTTGTGGACAAATTGTGCGGTATTGAGATAGTAGAGGTCAGTATTTTTTCTCTTACTGAGACTATGATACAGTTCCCAGAATGGCCGTTCTTCACATATGTGTGAACACTGTAAGAATACATGAAACTGTAAAAAATAACAAACAAGCCAGTCAGGAAGCTCACTTCCCCACCAAGTGGGAGTAAGTGTGCCCCAAGGTTCACCTTTAACCCGAGCAATGACAGGTTAAACAACCAACTCAACCCAACCCAGCAGTCAGTGGGCGGAAAGAAACCAGAACCTCACCTCTAATCCTAACTAAAATTGTATAAAAGAGTTTAATTAAGTTAATTTATATTAATAAGTTCAAAAACAGGAAGATACAGTCAATTACAAAAGCCGGATACACTTAACCACATTTACCTTACGGCACAGCGATGTCAATTTCTGGAAACTGACTACTTCAGGCACTAAAGGGTTAGTTTTTGTGTTAACCAATTTTCTTTTTAATTTAGCCTGAAAGTAGAGCAGCCTACGGAACACGTGTTTGGTTGTAATAAGGTTGGGGTTGGGATAAGGTTAAATACTAGTCAATTACTTCATTGTAAAAATGTTTTTGTATTGATACCATATTTAGAAAGCATTGAAGCAAGTTTTTGTGTAATTTTTAGCCTATGAATGTTACGCCAACCAATTTCAATGGCAAATCGAGCTTATATTATACAAACCAAAATTGCAAATCATTATTTTATATATATACGAGTATATGAAGAGAGAGAGCGAGAGAGAGAGAGAGTGTTGTGATTCTGGTCTGTATTGAGCTTCCAATTTGCTTGTCACCCTGCTCTACTTTCTTTATATTTCGATATAAAAAATACGAAAGAAACGATAAAAAATATATATATAAAATTTAACATACGGTCGGAACTCAAGAAACGCGATTCAGGAGAAAGTCCAGTCTTACTCATCTTGGGGTTAAAAATAAAAAAAAATCGTATTATGTGTTAATTACGTGTTAATTACGTGTTACGTGTTAATTAATTGTTTTATGTACGTACATTTTGATGTACATCTAAGTATTTTTATAGTACATCTGCTACTTTTTATTTTATTATGCTACGTTTTTTTTTTTTTTTTTTTGATGGGGGTGGGTAGAGTGTATGTTCATTGGGGTATCAGAGCGGAAAAAAAGGATAGAATGAATTAGTACTATTTCAAATCTCTCTCTCCTCTCTCTCTCTCTTTCTCTCTCTCTATATATATATATATATATATATATATTTATTTATATAATGCAGGAAGGAGGGGCCAAGGGCGATGCCCGCAAAAGCGCCCCACCCATAAAAGAAGAGGAGAGCTAAAATCAAGGTCTAGGGTTTTCGAGATGCCTAGACACTCTGCGTTTGAAAGATTGGAGGGCATAGATTGGACGTTATAGACTTTTATATATTTTTATATATAGGGTGGCGCAAAAGTCGCACACCATAGGAATTTTCAGTGTTGACTATAATTAATATATTATTTTTTTCTTTTAGGGAGAGGATGGCTGCGAAATTAATAATTAATAGATGAGAGGGTGAACCTGGTTTTAATGTATGGAATACCAGGTATAACAAATCGATGAATCGGTACAGAATTTAAATTCTGTACCGATTCATCGATTTGTTGTACTTGGTATTCCATACATTAAAACGTGTGTATATATATATATATATATATATATATATATATATATATAGAGAGAGAGAGAGAGAGAGAGAGAGAGAGGAAACGGAAGGTGAAGACTACTGGTCTCGACTACAATCCCTGGAACTCTACTCTCTTGAAAGAAGGCGCGAGCGGTACACAATAATATACATATGGAAAATACTTGAGGGCTCTGTCCCTAACCTCAGAAATGAAATAGAAACAAACTGGAATGAGAGAAGAGACAGATTTTGTACGGTCCCAACTGCGGTGGGACAAGAAGCCATGAAAACGAGGATGGAAAATACCCTCAGAATACGGGGCCCAAAGCTTTTCAATGTCCTTCCAAAAGAAGTGAGGAATCTTCAGCACACCGACCTGAATAACTTCAAGAACCAGCTGGACAGATTCTTGTGCAAAGTCCCTGACCAGCCATGCGTGGCTGGCTACGAAGGCAGGAGGCGATCAGAGAGCAATTCCCTCATTCACCAAGTCCCGCAAATGAGGCGGGATGCTGCAGAGGGGTCGACCGCAGGTCGATCCTGAACCGTCGTTCAAACTCAACAAAAGTAACAAAAGTGAAAGTATATATATATATATATATATATATATATATTGTAGTCATTGTGCGAAACCAGTTATTTTTCTTAATGCTTGTGACCCTTAATCGCAAGCATTACACACCGCACACTGATTTCAATACGAAAACTAATCATGCAAATCAACCGGTTCGGACCATTTCTAACCACTAGTTTTCAATTTCTGCGAACATAAAGCGTGAATTTTGGTTAAATTACTTGCGTGCTTTCTTGCTTGCTTTTTTATGTAATACGAATAACGGTCGGATGGCACGTTTCTGCATAGACTGTGACCTAATCGTGTGAAATAAGCATATTTGAATTCTGCACCGGTCCGGACTGGTCCAAGGATCTTAAACTGCATCACTAACGGAGACTGAAATAAAACGGACAGCACAGAAAAGGTCGTACCCACATCGGGTGGGGCACGTTCCAGAGCATGCCTCTTACCATGTTTTTAAGGAGTGTACTAGGTCACCTTACTGTGATTATTTATTATTATTATTATTATGAGAGAGAGAGAGAGAGAGAGAGAGAGAGAGAGAGAGAGAGAGAGAGAGAGAGAGAGAGAGAGAGAGAGAGAGAGATAATTACTGAAAGGTTAACTAGTACATTTCGAAAAAGCACATGGGGAAAGAAATAAGTTGCACTCAAATGCTTCGCTTGAAATATATATATATATATATATATATATATATATATATATATATATATATATATATATATATATATATATATATATATTTACCGGTTTATAGCGTGTGTTGGCACTTTGATAATAATGGTTAACTGATTGTTAATGATTGATTGTTAATGATAAGGCTGGAGTGACCGTGATCTTTTCAGATCAAATACAGTAATGTTATTAATTAGATTGATTGATAGAATGAATTGTTGTTGTTGTTGGTTAGCCGATCAGCCCACCCTGATCGAGCAAGCCGGCGGCACGCGGGTAACCGATCGTCCTCTCCGGAGTGGACCAGAGGTTCAGCGCACTAGTGATGTTGTGTTGTGTTCTATGTTGTGCTACAGCGGTACAGTCTGTCATAATGTGTTCAATTGTTTGTGGTGTGTCCTGGCACAGGTGGCAGGTGTCGTCTATAGAGTTGTCTAGTCTGTGTTTATATGTCCGTAAGTTGGGGTGATGTCTACATCGGAATCGTGCTAAGTTAACTCGATCTGATCTGCTCAGCCTGGTCTCTGACCTGTCAATGGGTGGCGGCTTCGCACCTAGGACTGCATTCGGACTGAGCCGTGTCAGTGCTTTGTGGGTTAGGTGTGTGTGTGTGTACGAGTATGTGTTTTCTGTACTGTGTGATGTCTGTGGGGCGTGGTATGGAATGGAGTATTTGGTTATAATGTCTCTCTGGTGTTACCTTAATGGTGCGAGGTGTTGGTGCATGATTGTACATATAGTGGCAAGGGTGTTGTGGGTTAGTTGTCGCTGCTGCCATGAAGTGTGTTCCCCTCATGTCTAAATGTTCCCTAATTTTCAGTATTTTTGTTTTCGTGTGGGGTGTTCTATTGGTGTTGTTTGAGTACATCCTGTAATGATACGAAGTGCGTTGTTTTGTATTGTCTGTAAGGTGTTTATGTGCGTGTTTGAGATAATGGGTGCCCAGCATGGGCTAGCATAGTCCATAACTGAGCGAATATATTGTTTGTATATGAATGATGTTGTTTCCTGCTGGTGTCCAAAGTTTGTGCCTGTTAGTACCCTAAGCGTGTTAAGTCTTGACGTACATTTGGTTTTAATGTCCTGAATGTGGTTTGCAAAAGATAATGATGTGTTGTATGTGACCCCAAGTATTTTGGTCCTGTGAGTGTGTGGAATGTTGGTGTTGTTTAGTGTAAGCTGTGGAGTTATCTGGTGTTCTTTTGTTGCTTGTTAGCAAGGTGATGGTTGATTTTGTTTATGAATATAATGAGTTTTCTTCCTTTATTAAACAAAATAAATGATTTATGAAATGAGACAAAATGTAAGTTGGTTGTTTACAGTCGAAATTAGATGTACACTTGAATAATGACTTCAATATAATAATGACCTCGATATTAATAACGCGCGAGGTAATGATTAGACTTCATATAAAGTTAGGTAAATGACACCAGGCCTAAATGGGGCCTGCACAAATGGTGTTCACATGGTGGTAGTTCTCGTGTCACTGTTCTTGGGAGAGAGAGAGTCGAAGTTCGATGGTGGCGTGGAATGCTTGAGGTAGTCCTTGTAACGAGGTTGAGGTGTGAAGCAAAATGTAAGGACATGCCTCGAGTGGATCCTCACAATGTGACGTCATCTTAGTCGTGCTTGTGTGACGTCATCTTGGTCGTGTTTGTGTTAATGGAACATCGCTAATTTGAAAACGTCTCTGCCACTACATATAATATATATATATATATATTATATATATAAAATTGACAATATCCTGTTAAAATACCTTTTGCCTCCAATCAACTCTTGTTAATCATGTGATAATCTTTTTTTTTTATGTCTCATTGTATATATTTTTGTCATCTCACCTTCTCCCTTCATTCCCTGACGAGGTGTACTTCTGAATACACGAAAGGCCGTGGAATCATTTTTCTTTTTCCTTGTGGGTTTACATCATATATATATATATATATACACAAACTCAGAATGGTTCCCTGAGAACATTATATGTTAAACACAGACCGTGCATGGAACAAGGAACTCTTCTGGGAAAATTAAATCCACTATAGTCCGAATAAGTAATGGTAAATGACAAATACCATAGTTTTTTTCCTTTTTCATGATTTTAGCCCGACGTGGGCAACGGGTCTATCGCAAAAAGATCCCATAAATATAGCTTCCCTCACCAGCTATCTGCAAAGCAGACAGGATCCAGCTTTGGGACGTGGATCTAGGGTTTAAAGCAAGCCTAGATCCCTACACTCAGAACCTCTATATAAGTAAAAGACTCGTTGCATTCACGTCGTGTTGAATAAATCAAAGAAAAAGGGGGTAACTATTGTATTTTTAGCCAAAAAAAAAAAACCAAAACTTAAACCTCAACCGGGACATTGAGCGTCCACTTTTCAAGGCACGAAACACGTCCGTTTAGTATACACAAACTCAGAATGGTTCCCTGAGAACATTATATGTTAAACACAGACCGTGCATGGAACAAGGAACTCTTCTGGGAAAATTAAATCCACTATAGTCCGAATAAGTAATGGTAAATGACAAATACCAGGGAACCATTCTGAGTTTGTGTATACTAAACGGACGTGTTTCGTGCCTTGAAAAGTGGACGCTCAATGTCCCGGTTGAGGTTTAAGTTTTGGTTTTTTTTTTGGCTAAAAATACAATAGTTACCCCCTTTTTCTTTGATTTATTCAACACGACGTGAATGCAACGAGTCTTTTACTTATATAGAGGTTCTGAGTGTAGGGATCTAGGCTTGCTTTAAACCCTAGATCCACGTCCCAAAGCTGGATCCTGTCTGCTTTGCAGATAGCTGGTGAGGGAAGCTATATTTATGGGATCTTTTTGCGAGAGACCCGTTGCCCACGTCGGGCTAAAATCATGAAAAAGGGAAAAAAACTATGGTATTTGTCATTTACCATTACTTATTCGGACTATAGTGGATTTAATTTTCCCAGAAGAGTTCCTTGTTCCATGCACGGTCTGGTTTTAACATATAATGTTCTCAGGGAACCATTCTGAGTTTGTGTATACTAAACGGACGTGTTTCGTGCCTTGAAAAGTGGACGCTCAATGTCCCGGTTGAGGTTTAAGTTTTGTTTTTTTTTTGGCTAAAAATACAATAGTTACCCCCTTTTCTTTGATTTATTCAACACGACGTGAATGCAACGAGTCTTTTACTTATATAGAGGTTCTGAGTGTAGGGATCTAGGCTTGCTTTAAACCCTAGATCCACGTCCCAAAGCTGGATCCTGTCTGCTTTGCAGATAGCTGGTGAGGAAGCTATATTTATGGGATCTTTTTGCGAGAGACCCGTTGCCCACGTCGGGCTAAAATCATGAAAAAGGAAAAAAACTATGGTATTTGTCATTTACCATTACTTATTCGGACTATAGTGGATTTAATTTTCCCAGAAGAGTTCCTTGTTCCATGCACGGTCTGTGTTTAACATATATATATAAGCGATAACGGTTAAATCAAAGTGCTTCTATAATTTTGCAAAAAGGAAGTCGAAAAACCACACGCCTATCGGACCTTTGAAACAAAGACAGTGCTTTATCTGATGATCTAACAGAAGTATTTGAAATATTAAGAGCTCAGTACGAATCGTCTTTCAGTATTCCAAAAACTGACAAACTGATATGCGATAGAAACGTGTTCTTTGAAGAAAACTGCAAAGGGAAAGTATAACGGATATGCAGACGATCACTAGACACGGGAGAAATACCTGGCATCCTGAAGAGCGCGAACATAGTCCCAATATATAAAGGAGGAGATCGATCCGAGGCCAAAAACTATAGGCCAGTGTCGCTTACATCTCATCTCACTAAAATATTTTAAAGAATAGTTAGAGAAAAAATCTATGACTTTTTGGAAACTCAGAAAAAAATTAAATGATAACCAACATGGATTTCGGTCAGGCAGATGATGCCTATCACAACTAATGTAACACTACAGGTTGTCCATAAGGTCACGCATCATAGGAACATAAGCAATGTCTATTTATATGTCTCCATCAGGCCAAATATGTTGAGGAACATTCAACGAAACCTGCTTTTTCGTTTACAAACATGTTTTGAGATTGGTGGGAATCATTTCGAACAAATAAATAAAACAAAATAAATAAATAAACAAAATAAATGTATTTTCCTATGATGCGTGTCTTTATGGACACCCTGTACAACATTATTATTGATGCACTGGAAAGTAATGAAAACTATGATGTAATATACACAGACTTTGCCAAAGCGTTCGACAAGTGTGACCATGGAATCATAGTACATAAACTGAAATATATGGGAATAACGGGAAAAGTAGGGAAATGGATATATAATTTTCTTAATGAGCGGCAGCAAGTCGTTACAGTACAAGGAATATCTTCATCAGAATCAGAGGTCCTCAGCTCAATACCACAAGGAACAGTATTAGCTCAACTATTCTTCATAATCATGCTATCTGACATAGATGAAGACGTTACCAGAGACAGTACAGTCATATTCTTTGCCGATGACACAAAGATCAGTAGAAAAATAAGAAACCCAGAAGATATAGGATCTCTACAAACCGACATGAATAGAATCTACAATTGGACGGAAGACAACAATATGAAGTTTAACACTGAGAAATTTCAGCTGTTACAGTACGAAAAAAGAGAGGACCTAAATTCCATGGAATATTATATCCCAAATGGACAGGAAATTCAGAGAAATTTAAAGCAAAAGATTTAGGGGTTGTAATGACTGATGATGCGAAATTTCAAACACAAAATAAGATAGCAGTAAACAGAGCAAAGAGAATAACTGGGCAGATACTGAGAACCTTTAAAAGAAGGGATAGAAATATAATGATGCCTCTATTGAAAACACTGATCATACCCAAATTTGAATACTGCTCGGTCCTAACATGCCCATATAAAAAGATATTAGACAGCTAGAAGGGATTCAGAGAAGCTTCACAGCCAAGATCAATGGGTGCAAAGAACTAAATTACTGGGAAAGGTTACGCGAATTAAACCTATATTCATTGGAATGGAGAAGAGAGAGATACACCATTATTTACACTCGGAAAATAATGGCGAAACTAGTCCCTAATCTTACTCTGAACCCTGTAACTCCCCAAACAACAGTGGGAAGTAGAAAAGGAAGACTTTGTCGTGTTCCCAAATTAAGGGCAGACAGAGAACATCCTTAACCCTGAAAGAAAATAGTTTTGTTGTGAGAGGACCAAAACTGTTTAATCAGCTGCCCAAAGAAACACGAGTATGTTGCGGTGGACATCTTCAAAAGAAGATTAGACGCCTGGCTCAGAACAATCCCCGATGAGCCGGGCGTACCTGTCTATGGTGAGGTGGAGAGTACAAGAAACCAACTCACTACTTCACCAGGCCATCTCGAGAGGAGGAGCGACAAGCTTGACCTTCGTGAAATGAGGAATCATCCCACGGAGCATTTGAAAGGTTGAAAGGTTATATATATATATACACCCCAAATTTTGTTATACCTAAAAGAAGTAACTTGCCTGCTGGACATTTGTGGTATTATTATGGTACTGTGTTGGTATTATTATGGTTTTTATGGTTTCTTTTGGGCTTTGCCTTCAGTTTTACATTATTTTCATTTTCTCTCTCTCTCTCTCTCTCTCTCTCTCTCTCTCTCTCTCTCTCTCTCTCTCTCTCTCTCTCTCTCTCTCGCTTTCTTTGCTGACGCAGCATCTTTAGAGTTAAGGTGTCATCACTCTTATTCATGTTAACAGATGTGCACCACTAATGAAAGGATTCATCACTTGAGGAGTGAAGCTGAGTGAATAAATGAATAATGAATAATAAACCAAATGGCATAAATGAACGGCAAAACTTATAATAACATAACCACATGACATGACCAAATGGCATCGAATGAAATGACCAAAAAACACGATCGAATGGCATGAACAACTGATTGATACGACCAAGTGACACGATTGAATTACATGGTCAAACAATATGATCAACTGAAATAACTGAAGACATATCCGACTGACATGATCAATTGACATAATGAATGACATGACAAACTGAAATAATTGAATAATGTAACTGAATAATATAATTGAATGACATGACCAGATGACATGACCGAGGAACGAATGTGAAAAAAAATGAAGATCATATAAGGTATAATAAGCATATTAACTAATGGTGTACCGATTCATCGGCATCGGCCAAATTTAGCCGATTCTCACCGATTCTTTGAAATTTTAAAATTTTAATTACAAAACAAAATCTATTTTTAAGAAAATTGAACATACAAAAAACGCTATTTATGATAATTTATACTAATTTCAAAGTGTAATTATATGAAAATATTTTACATTAACGAAAAAGGCAAACTGTAATAAATTAAATTTCTCATAAATTTACATTTTCTTTAACTAACTAATCTTTACATATTATAAGCTATTGTAATCTCCTACTCTATATTAGTAATAATTCTATATTAAGTTGTACTTTAATATTTTTATATTAAACCATCTTATTATGTTGATTTTATTTAAAGTATTTTAATAATTTTATAAACACAAATTGTAAATCCATTTTTGGATTCAAATTGGCCACCAGGGACTTGAAATTTTAATGAACATTTATGTTGTTGTTTACATCAATGTTGAAGGAAGAAAATACTTTCAACATAAGGAAAAACAACTACTTTAAATACTGGTTATCAATTTATGAAACTAAAAATTATTTTAGTATTATACTGAGTAATAAAACTAATTTAACATCATTTTTAGCTACAGTAGTATATGAGTAATAAATGATGAAGGGAATATATATATATATAATATAATATATATATATATATATATATATATATATTGTGGATGAGCTAAGGAAAAGCATTTTAAACAAATCTGAAATGTAAAAATATGAAAATTGAAAATTTTCAAATTAGATTAGTAAAATTTTTGAAGGGAATTGATTTTTTTAAAAATATAGGCAAAGAATCGGCATCGGGCTAAATTATGGAATCAGTACATCACTAATATTAACCCTCTTGCGCCTATTGTTGCTTTACTGAATTTGTTCCAGTTAACACCGAACGATTTCATTTGATCTCGGAAAAGACCTCCGGGCGCTGAAGGGTTAAACTGCCATTTGCAAACACAGTAAAATATAAACGAGATACTTTGCCTTGATTAAGTTTGTACAGCATATACACAGTATATATATATATATATATATATATATATATATATATATATTCATGAACTAGATTGGATAATGGGCACGAAATTTCTATTTTAACATTGGGAACTTTCCTCCGCTTTTCGTTATGAAATGGGGAGAAATTAAACAGCAAAAGACGAATAACAAAGTTAACAATTTTTATTACCTTTGATTTAATGCCTCACCGCGTCTCCTAAATTGAATTATGGCTTGAGGGGTAGAGAGAAGGGGCAGAGAGTGGGTGGAGAAATGACCTATCAGAGCCCATGCCTCTTGAAGTATCAAATAAACGCAGTAGTTTAAGAAATTGGGTAGGGATGGGGCCTTAAAAAGTATGTTTTTTTTTACTCGTTTGGTAATAAAATCAGTCGAATTAGGCCCAGTGGCGATGTTTTAAGAATTCGGCCTTTTATTTATTTTTATTTTTTTTATGCAAGTAGGGGCTAACGGTAAATGTCCGCAAAAAGCACCTCCTCCTCCTCCCTCAATAGGAGAAGAAGAGAGCCAAAATCAAGGTCCAGGGTTTTCGAGATGCCTAGCCACGCTGCCTTTGAAAGATTGAAGGTCATAGACAGGGAGGAAAGATCGATTGAGAAAGATTGTTTCAGAGTTCACTGGTTGAGCAGATAAAAGACTGAAAATACCGATTAACTTTTGCGTTAGAGTTGGACAGAAAAGGGATGAGAAAGTGTCGAAAGTATGGTGCTGCGGCGTGCTCTCCTTAAAGGAGGAGGCATGCCGTTAGAGAGTTCAGAGGAGCAGTGTCCGTTATAATAACAATAGTAAAGAGAGAGTGAAGCAACACTGCGGCGAAGAGAGAGAGATTGAAGACAGTCAGTAAGATGTGGGGAGTTGATGAGACAAAAAGCTTTTGATTTCATCCGGTCAAGTACGACTGCGTGGGTTGAGCCACCTCTTACATGAGAAGCATACTCCATGCAGAAGCGGACAACACCCCTATACAGAGACATCAACTGAGTGGGGGTGAAGAAACTGCATAGGCTGTACAGCACACCTAACCTCTTAGAAGCTGTTTTTAAAAGAGAGTATATGTGATCTTTCCAGGAGAGATTACGAGAAAAAGGAAACGCCAAGAATGTTAAGAAAAGAGGAAGGATTGAGTTGTGTGTTGTTGAAGGTAAGGGAATAGTCGTGTGGAAGAGTGTGACGAGTAGACAGATGGAGGAACTGAGTTTTGAGGCATTGAAAGCCACAAGGTTTTCTCTGCCCCATCAGATATAGCAGAAAGAATCAGAGTCAGGGTGTTTCATAGCCGTCCTACGCGAATCATCGAGTGATGTTGAGAGGAACGCTTTGTGAAGTGGGTGGAGAGGTGAAGAGTGGAATCATCGGCATAGGAGTGAATAGAACAGGAAGTGTGAATTAAAAGATCATTAATAAATAAAAGAAAAAGAGTGAGTGACAGGACAGAACCCTGAGGAACAACACTGTTGACAACTTTAGGAGAAGAATACTGGTCATCTACAACCGCAGCTATGGATCGGCTAGACAGGAAATTAGAGATGAAGGCACAGATAGAAGCATAGAAACCGAAGGAGGGCAGTTTCGAAATTAAAGTTTTATGCCCGACTCTATCGAAAGCTTTCGATATGTCTAGCGCAATAGCAAAAGTTTCACCGAAATCCCTAAAGGAGGATGATCAAGAGTCAGACAGGTATGCAAGAAGATCGCCAGTAGAGCGTCCCTTGCGGAACCTATACTGACGATCTGAAAGAAGATTGTGAGAGTAGAGGTGTTTAAGATATGGCAGAAAGAACATCTTTGAAAGAGATTCTAATTTCAAACATAATAAAATCAGAGGGAAGAGGAGATGGAGGAACAGCACCGGAATCGTCCATGCTTGAGTTGGAAGCGAAAGTTTGAGTGAAGAGTTCACCTTTATCCAGAGAAGAGACGGGAATTGAGCCGTCTAAATGGAAAAGAGGAGGGAAAGAAGAGGAAGTAAAGTTGTTGAAGAAGTTCTTAGCTAGATGCCAGAAAGACCGACAAGAATCAAAATTGGATAGGTGTTCACATTTTTGCCTGATGAAGGAATATTTGGCGAGTCGAACAGATTTTGCACGATTCCGGGTAGAAATATAAACTGAGTGAGAGTCAGGAGTTGGATGGCGACGGTACCTTCTGAAAGACATCTCTCCGTCGCGAATAGCATTAGGACAAGTCAAACCAAGGTGTTTTTGCATTAGTAGTAGGAATAGAATATGGAATGTACGCCTCCATGCCCGAGAGAATCACCTCCATGATGCGCTCAGCACTCTCGGAAAGGTCCCGACTACAGAAGCAGTCATCATTCCATTGGAAATCAGAGAAGTACTGCCTAAGGGCCCTCCAATCAGCGGCGCCTCCTCTTGGGAAGATCCAAAGTCAGGATTGGAGTAATAGGACAGGAAACAGATATAAGATTGTGGTCGGAGGAGCCCAATGGAGAAAAAAGTTTGGCAGAGGAAGAAGAAGGATGAGAGGTAAGAAATAAACCCAGAATGTTGGGCCTATCTCCAAAGCGATCCGGTATACGAATAGGGTGCTGCGCAATCTGCTCTAGTTCATTTAGGATAGAAAGGTTGTAAGCTAGTTAACCATGGATGTTAGTGAAATGGGAGGAAAGCCAAAAGTGGTGGTGAACATTGAAATCTCCTGAAATGGAGATTTCAGCAAAGGGAGAGCGGGATAGAATGTATTCCACTATGGAAGTGAAGTAATCAAAGAATTTTTGATAGTCAGTAAAATTAAGGGAAAGGTAAACACCATAGATGTATTTAGTTTGGCATTGGCGTGTAAGCCGTAGGCAGAGGTTATAGAATTCGGAAGATTCGAGTTCGAGAATACGAGCACAAGTTAGGTCATTGCGTACATATACGCAACATCTACCTTTGGAGTGAAATTGAGTAAGAGAAAGCAAGAGAGTGGTACAGTTAAATTCTCTTTTCTGTTTTATGGTCCGGTTCGCTTGTTTTATTAAGTTTTTGTGAATATATTTGAAGTAAACAATAAATTTATTAATATTTAATATTTATTTATTTAAAATATCATTTAATTATATATATATATATTATATATATATACTAGATATATATATATAATATATATATATAATAATTATATATAAACAATGTTGCCGAGAACCGCTATGACATAGAAAGTTTATACGATATGCCAATATGCAGAGCAACTCGTGCGAAATGTGAAGAAAGTCGTCTATGAACTGAATAGGTTGGTCGATTTTACTTAATATATTATATATATATATATATATATATATATATAAATAAAGTAATTATATTTGGCTGCAGCCGACGTTTCGGGCAACTCAACCCATCTTCAAAGCCTTAATTAATAGAGAGCTAAAATTAATAAATGACACAAAAGATATAAATGACGACAGTTAAAACGTAAACAAATGTACAAATTAAAATGAGTTTGAATTTCTTACTGAGTATTTCTTTAAAAATGGTTTTGCGCGGTTGTTATAGGTATATATAGGTTGTTATAGGTTGTTATAGGTAAATTTCTTAATAATGTATATTCCCCTAAAATTGTTCCAACGTGTGATGTTCCTAAGAATTGCAAATATCTTGTTTTACCTGATGTCTACCATTTTAACTCTTTGGTGAGGATTACCTTCGTAAATAGTAATACCCTGGATTGTTTTTTCCGATGTAAGGACGAAATCCCCCCCCCCCCCCGCAATGAGCTGTTCTGTCGTTTATTTGTTTACCTGCCCTGGGTGTTCGCAGGGAACTACGTTGGTAGTACAGTTCGTTCTTTGCGGGCGAGATTTTGCTCCCATATGGGTATTAGTCATAGGACGGGGAAGGTTTTGTTGAGAAAAGCAGAGTCTGCTATCAGAAGTCATTCCATCAATTGTAAGACTGACGTTTCTATTGAAAATTTTAAATTCTTAAATCATTAAAATGATCGTCCTTGCTTCGTATTTATGAATCTTTATGTATTAATAAAAACCCACTCTAATAGAGAGAGTTTATTTCCACAACAGTTTCGATGCCTACTGGCATACTCTTCGTTTTTCTGTATCCACCCGAAGAGGATGCCAGTGGGCATCGAAACTGTTGTGGAAATAAACTCTGTCTATTAGAGTGGGTTTTTATTATCATATTTTGACCTTCACGTAGAAAAGTGAATCTTTATGTATTAAGTTTTTGAACCACCCTAATCTAAACACTGATTCTGGCTGTTAAATCCTTTCCATTAACTAAATCAACTACCTTCTAAATTTTCTTTGCGATCCTGTCTTTTTTTGCTTCAGTTTCTTGTGGCTGTTCTTTGAATACAGTGTGGCGGTTTATTCTTGTAGTTTTCCGTTTAATTTTTTACTTGTGAAGGTTTTTTTAACAGTTTTATTTTTGAATGATTTTAGTTTTAGGTTTTACATCTATCATTCCTATATTTTTTGTGTCATTTGTATATTTTACTTTTGATTTTATCTTGTTTTAGCCTTTTTCTAATTTGCATTTTCTATTTTGAATAATTTTTATTTTGTACATTTGTTTGTTTTAACTCTCGTCTTTTATATCTTTTGTGTCATTTATTAATTTTAGCTCTCTATTAATTAGGCCTTGAAGACGGGTAGAGTTGCCCGAAACGTCGGCTGCAGCCAAATACAGGGTGTCCCATAAGTCCGGCATCATAGGAAAAACAATAAAAAAAAGGCAAAACAAAAGCTTTTATTTACAGAACGTGCTCGATATGTCCACCATTGTTTTCAATACACAAATTCAGACGTGATACCCAGTCAGCAAGCACACGGTGAATGATGTCGGGAGTAATGGTGTTATATGCCCCAATAATGAACTGCCGCAAATGTTCAAAACTCCTAATTTTCTCTGCGTATACCAGCGCTTTCAAATGGCCCCAGAGATAAAAATCTAGTGGCGTGAGATCCGGGCTTCTAGCTGGCCATTCCACAGGCCCTCGACGTCCTATCCAATGACCAGGGAATTATTGGTACAGGTATTCCCTTACTTGGGTGCTGTAATGCGCGGGAGCGCCGTCTTGCCGGAACCATGTTGGGAAATTTCCTTCTTCGTTCAAGACACTGGGAAATGCTTCTTCCTTGAGCATACGTAGGTAGGTGCCTCCAGTGACATGTTCATCGAAAAAGAGGGTGGCCTATGATGCGATCTTTCCAAATGCCACACCATACCATCACCCGAGATGCACCTCGTTCCTTTGAAGAGGTATACCAGTGAGGGTTGTTTTGAGACCAGTAGCGGGTGTTCTGTCGATTTACCTCACCATTTCCATAAAAAAACAGCCTCGTCACTGAACAGAATGGTGGACGGGAAATTGGCATCCCGAGCATAAGAAAAATATGAATTATGGTTTGTAGAAATAGAAAAATATGAATTTCTCATATGATGCTGGACTTATGGGACACCCTGTATAATGACCTTTTTTTTATTCAACGTCTTCATTTTTATCCTGTATATATATATATATATATATATATATGCAAATAACTGCAATGACCGCGCAGTATATAAATGAATAGAAACGACATAAGTATTAAGGAACGTTTCTGCACACGAGGAGGAGAGATAACGAAATAATGAAAAATGAGGCGAACCGCCTGGGAATCGAACCCAGGGCCTTCCGATTGCCGGTCGGACGCTCTACCATTATGCTACGGACCTCACTCAATCACAAATCGAAATTCTCCCAAATAGGGCAGAAACCAATGCCCTCAGAGAGCACCCTCGCAAATCGTGAATATGCGCAAATAACTGCAATGACCGCGCAGTATATAAATGAATAGAAACGACATAAGTATTAAGGAACGTTTCTGCACACGAGGAGGAGAGATAACGAAATAATGAAAAATGAGGCGAACCGCCTGGGAATCGAACCCAGGGCCTTCCGATTGCCGGTCGGACGCTCTACCATTATGCTACGGACCTCACTCAATCACAAATCGAAATTCTCCCAAATAGGGCAGAAACCAATGCCCTCAGAGAGCACCCTCGCAAATCGTGAATATGCGCAAATAACTGCAATGACCGCGCAGTATATAAATGAATAGAAACGACATAAGTATTAAGGAACGTTTCTGCACACGAGGAGGAGAGATAACGAAATAATGAAAAATGAGGCGAACCGCCTGGGAATCGAACCCAGGGCCTTCCGATTGCCGGTCGGACGCTCTACCATTATGCTACGGACCTCACTCAATCACAAATCGAAATTCTCCCAAATAGGGCAGAACCAATGCCCTCAGAGAGCACCCTCGCAAATCGTGAATATGCGCAAATAACTGCAATGACCGCGCAGTATATAAATGAATAGAAACGACATAAGTATTAAGGAACGTTTCTGCACACGAGGAGGAGAGATAACGAAATAATGAAAAATGAGGCGAACCGCCTGGGAATCGAACCCAGGGCCTTCCGATTGCCGGTCGGACGCTCTACCATTATGCTACGGACCTCACTCAATCACAAATCGAAATTCTCCCAAATAGGGCAGAAACCAATGCCCTCAGAGAGCACCCTCGCAAATCGTGAATATGCGCAAATAACTGCAATGACCGCGCAGTATATAATGAATAGAAACGACATAAGTATTAAGGAACGTTTCTGCACACGAGGAGGAGAGATAACGAAATAATGAAAATGAGGCGAACCGCCTGGGAATCGAACCCAGGGCCTTCCGATTGCCGGTCGGCAATATAATGTATATAATGTTACGGCATGCGGGAGGTGCCCCTTTGGGGCATTGGTTTTCTGCGCGTATGTAGAGGAATTACGACATTTGTTTGGGTGAAGCCTGTGGTGTAGTGGTTATCATATCTGACCGGCAATCGGAAGATCCCGGGTTCGATTCCCGGGTGGGTACCTCATTTTTTCATTTGTTTCGTTCTTTCGCTCTCATCTTGCGCGGATAATTCTGACCGGCAATCGGAAGGCCCTGGGTTCGATTCCCAGGCGGTTCGCCTCATTTTTCATTATTTCGTTATCTCTCCTCCTCGTGTGCAGAACGTTCCTTAATACTTATGTCGTTTCTATTCATTATATACTGCGCGGTCATTGCAGTTATTTGCGCATATTCACGATTTGCGAGGGTGCTCTCTGAGGGCATTGGTTTCTGCCCTATTTGGGAGAATTTCGATTTGTGATTGAGTGAGGTCCGTAGCATAATGGTAGAGCGTCCGACCGGCAATCGGAAGGCCCTGGGTTCGATTCCCAGGCGGTTCGCCTCATTTTTCATTATTTCGTTATCTCTCCTCCTCGTGTGCAGAAACGTTCCTTAATACTTATGTCGTTTCTATTCATTTATATACTGCGCGGTCATTGCAGTTATTTGCGCATATTCACGATTTGCGAGGGTGCTCTCTGAGGGCATTGGTTTCTGCCCTATTTGGGAGAATTTCGATTTGTGATTGAGTGAGGTCCGTAGCATAATGGTAGAGCGTCCGACCGGCAATCGGAAGGCCCTGGGTTCGATTCCCAGGCGGTTCGCCTCATTTTCATTATTTCGTTATCTCTCCTCCTCGTGTGCAGAAACGTTCCTTAATACTTATGTCGTTTCTATTCATTTATATACTGCGCGGTCATTGCAGTTATTTGCATATATATATATATATAATATACAGTATATATATATATATATATATATATATATATATGGGATGAATTTCACAATAAAACACATATATATATATATGCGGCTTCTGATTCCTCCCAGTCCCAGCCAGCACAAAGCGGTGCAAGTTGTTCAATTTTATGGCTGCTCCAGCTCCCTCTTGTCAGCCAGGTGGACAGCTACCTTGACCAGCCCTGCATTGATGAGGACTGCAATCCCCTGACATGGTGGAGGGACAATGCACATCTGTATCCTGACGTATCTGTTCTTGCTGCAAGCATCTTCGCATCCATCCCTGCTTCCAGTGCACCGGTGGAACGCTTGTCAGTATATTCAGTATTGTAATGATCATTACAATGATAATGAAGGGCTTGTAATGATAATGAAACAAAAATGCTGTAATGATAATGAAAAATTTCTGGTAATGATAAATAATGATAAACCTTGTAATGACCCCGTGTCTGTCTCTCATAGGACTGGTCGACCCGCTCTAGTACAGAATTGTCAGCTATACGTAATCATTCTGTTAATTGTAACCAATCATTTAATATCAATAATTTTACCGTTTCATCATCCTCCATTTACGTTGTTGATTTAAGAGTATCGGAATAAATAACTCCGTCCTTCCCTTAATCATTTGACTGCTTCCATAAAATTAAATATTCTATAACCAACTAACTTTTACTTGTCTGGAGTGAAATTTCTTTTTCCAGTATTTTTTTTGTCTCGTGCGCCACACGGCGAGATTCCCTCCATTTGTAACATTTATTTTATAGCTTAACTTGGGTTTCTTTTTGTTGCTTTTCCATATAAAGACGTTCTTATCAATAAAACAACAGTTTCGGAAGGCAAAAGCTACTCAATTATGCAAAGCCATGTTATCGTTGGATGCCACAATGGATTGAAGATAATTTTTCTTTTTTAAGTCTCTCTCCGAACACGGATCAATACTGGCCAGTCGCTGTCGTGTTAATACATGTTTATGTGCGAATATTTGTTGACTGGTTAAAAAACGTACTTATAAAAAATATACATATTCTAATGTACACATGTTTATACCAGGAACTTTGCTTTATACATTTAATTTTATGTGACCCTTTGCTATCATCTCTCTAAAAATACTTTAAATAGATAGTTGGTCGAGTCTGTTAATATATCTATATATTTAGTCTGTTAATATATCTATATATTTAGTCTGTTAATATATCTATATATTTAGTCTGTTAATATATCTATATATTTGGTCTGTTAATATATCTATGTATTTGGTCTGTTAATATATCTATGTATTTAATTTGTATCTGATGTGTATTCAATTTTCAGTAATTGTTCACAACTTGTAATTTTGTTGTTATTCTCAACCAAATTAAGCGTTCTGTTGTTGAGATTTTTTCTTTTTTAATGATTGGTTCACTTTGGTTGACCTTATATTTACTGTAAATTTACAACCTATCTGTAACCTATCGTATATCTTGGGCTTCCTTAGCGCTAGGTCTTGTGTAAACAGATATATGGGATGAATTTCACTCTTAAACACGTGAAATGAATGAATGATGCAAACCCAAATAAAAAGGAAAAAAATGACTCCAAAGCCTTTCGTGTATTCAGCAATACACCTCCTCAGGGAATGACGTATACATATATATATACGTCACTGATACTGGACTGTTTTTGTTACTCGTTTGGATTTCCCCAAGACTTTCCCTAAAACTTAAATGTCATAATGTCGTGAGGTGTCCGAAATCGAGCGCATGTCAATAGAGAGACGTACAATAGTTATTAGGTAATAGAAAGTACAGAGGCGTATTTAGTGATTTCAAACGGATGTTAGAATGTTAATCTGGTCAAACAGATTAAGAGAAATCAATCAGTCAACGCCTTCATGAATAGACGAAAAGTGAACGAGTGAATTTACTGGGATTGGAATTAGTTTGAGACGGGGATAAAACCCTTTATTTTCACTAGCGGAGGGAAAAGATGTTAATTTTGAAGGCAGGAAATAAAGCGGAAATTATCAAGATAAGCTGAAATTGCATCTAACATGTAATAAGTAGATTTAAGTTAACGGGTCTCCTCTTCTATCTATCTATCGTACAGTATATTTTTATATTTTATATTCTTGCTGTGTATATATATATATATATATATATATATATATATATATATATATATATATATATATATATATATATATATATATATATATGGTACTGTAATAAAATATGGACACAGAGGGAAAGGTGCAAATATTGTGCAGAATTTATTAAGCCCATCTGTGGAAACAGACGTGAAAAATACACAATCTATTAGAACAGTAAAATGTACAAGTATCAAGTAGACTTGGTTTGTGATCCCTTTACCATATAAAGAACTTTTGAGATCTTGTTTTCATGTTCCCTTACAGTTTATTAGTGTAGGACTCTGGAAGGCTGGTCCAAACATCCCGTAATACTTTCCATAATTCATGGGGTTGTTCGGATGTCGTTTAACCTTCTCAGCATCCATGGTAATTTTCAAATGGCTTCTGTGATGTTCAATATCGTGGACTCTGTGCAGGCCAAGGGATCTCCGTAAGTTTCCATCAGCCTTTTTACGTTCCAGCTAGGTTCATTACATTGGCACTACGTTTTGGGTCATTGACATGTTGAGATACGAATTCTTGTCCATTCAAACGCGTTCCTGAGGGTACTGCAAGGTGGATCAAACTCTAGTTGTCGGCTTTTAGGGTATCATCGATTTTATGTAAACTCCCGACTCCCCCTTGACCGAGACGCCATCCAAACGTGCAATAATCCGCCTCCATGCTTCACTATAGCTGTTGCACACTGAATGTTATATCACTCTCCGACCCACCTTCGAACAAACTCCAGTCGACTGTCTCCAGACAGCTCAAACTTGGACTCATTTGTGAAGAGCACCTTTTTCCGTGCCTGATCATCCCACTGTTTCATTTCTGTCGTCCATTTCAGCCTCTTTGATTGGTTACTACTTCTCAGCAAAGGTTTCGAGCAGCCACACGCCCACTGAGGCCATTTCGCGCTAATATGTATCTTACTGTCCTTGATGAAACATAAACAGCTGTACTTACTGCAAAGTCATTCGCAAGATCTCTACTGGAACGACGCCTATCACCTAGAGAATTTACTCTGAGGAACTTAACATCACATTCGGTGAATTTGGGCCTTTCCTCACGACCACGTAGTCCGTTATCAACAGTACGTGTTTCACGAACCCTCTTCAAAGTCCTACAAACCGCATTAGATGAAACATGAAGTCGGGCTGCGGCTTGCCAATAATAGTAGCGTTCTCCAGCAAAAATATTTATTTCGATGCGTTTGTCATGTGATATTTCCATAACGGGAGTTCACACACATGTATCACTGCTTATACGTACATAGAATCTGTCCTGCAACCTTATACGTACATAGATTCTATGGTGCAACTCTGCAACCTGTGCTGCAACTTCTTACTAGCTGCTGACGACCAGTCACGCTGACACACAATATAATACAATACTATGTATCATGACATTTATCTACAAAATATGGTGTATCACCATACATAATTTATATTACATTCCTACATATGTGTGTGTATGTATGTATTAATAATAATAACTGGTAGTATTTATTAAGTCCTTTTTTGTATTATATAATTAAAATTATATTATATATATATATATATGTGTATATATACGGAGTGTGCATAACCTTTTGTTAGGGGGGGGGGGTGCTAACTTTATTGGAGTACCAAAGTAGATGTGTTATACATGTTTTAATCGATAATTTTACTGTGATTTCAGATCAATAATTGAAAATAACGATGGCTGGTGTCGTTGGAGATAATGAAGAACAACGTGTGTTAGACCGAATTCGAGCAAATGCCTATCGAGAAACAATGGGAACGATTGTAACTTTCATCAATCGGAAGTGGATTACCCAAAAAGTTCATCGTAGTGAAAGATCGGTGACTGACAACTGGAGGAAGGGATACGACTCGTGTTTTACAAAATTCGGCGAAGGCAGGCCCGAAAAACTGTCGCGGGAGAGCAAAGACCTTATAACTGAAAGCAGTTGTAAAAGGCGATGAAGCTGCATTCAGAGTTTGCCAAAATCATCTTGGAGAGACAAAAGAAGGCTGTTGACCGGTCAACGATTCAACGATATCGCAAGAGGCAAGGATTGAAGCTTTTCCATGTGATCCCAAAGCGAACGATATCCCCAACAAGCATTGAGAATCGACTTTAGTTTTACGATTATATGTGGGATGAAGATGATGTCATGCACCTGGTACCAAGAGATGAATTCTTCGTTTGCACTGTCCGTTGGCCAAATTATCAATTATCAAAATGACAGTGTGGAGTCACTTTCCTTAGAAGGTACTGTATTAAAAACCATGATCACTATCAACGGCTTTGCAACAAATCTCGTTGCATTGGGATATTCATTTGTTTCACTTCTGTCAAAATGATGTGGGTGATCAAGGAAGAAGGCGCTTTATGGGGTGATGCATATTGTGGGCACACTATTCTTACAGAAAATAACCTTCTATTTCTTTCGAACCCACAAAATGTAATGAACACCCCGGAAGTGGTTTATCTTCATGATAGAGCCCCGTGCCATTGTGCAGATACCACCCAACAACTTCTGAGAGACTCTGGAATTGATTTCTTTGATCGAACTCAATGGCCAGGAAATTACCTGATTTGAGCTTAGAGAGCACTTTGGAGTGATATTCAAGGTCAAAAAGTGGGAGATTTGATGCTGCAGGAACTTGGTTCCAACCGATATTCTCAAAAATTCTCAGCACATTCAAACTATCCTCCAAGAACTTTGAACATTTAAAAAATTTGTTTGAACGTTTGCTGAAATAATACCCTGAACATCTGAGAGACCCGCGCGTAAGGTTAATGGCAAACATACGAGATAGTGATACTTTTTGTATTCACTTTGAATAAAGCTTTCAAATGGTATACTATTTTTTATATATCTTTGTTTGCTTTGGTTTGTACTCCCAAGCAAACGGTTAGGCACAACCTTGTATAATATATATTATATATACTGTATATATAATTTTAAATTTTATATACAAACGAAAGAGCTTAATAAATACTCGTAATGATTAATACACACCACACACACACACACACACACACACACACACGTACATTAACATCAACTCCATTAACCTGAACGAAAATAAATATTTTAGTTTCTCTGCAAATTGCAAATGTAAATAAAAAACCACAATTCTTGAATTTTTTATAAGCAAATTTTATGATTCTCAATGCATTAAGTTGTGTCCCCATATTCTGACGTAATTGAAGACGCAAAGAATGACAGTATATTTAACAATAATGCAAAGTTAACACTATTTTGAACATATTTTAACAAAAAAAAAAAGTAAAAATGTCTTTTATATAATGAATATATTAATGTGACTTTATTATTATTATTATTAATTTAAAGATAATATATATATATATATATATATATATATAGTTTCCGCCCGAATTGTTCAATTGTTCATCCTGACGAAAATCAAATTTTTTACTCCACCTTGGACCTACAGCTTAACGTGGAATCCGAACCACGACCCACCACGGATGATCAGAAATTACAGAGTCCTTGCTTGGGCTCGATCTCACGACCTCCCGATCAGCAGCCCAGCATCTCAACCACTAGGCCACCCAGAGGAACCATTTACCTACCAAACTATTTTTTCTGGAAGGATGAACAGCTGAGTAAGCTGCGCGCAGACTCGGGGCCGGTGGATTCGTAGTCAGTGATGCTAACCACTACATCACCGAGGTGCATATATACAGTATATATATATATATTTTAACTGCAAACAACACAGTATAATTAATGTAAAGAACGACGCTTGTGTAGAAGAGCGTCCGCACAAGATGGGGAGAGAGAACAAGCAAATGAAAAACGAGGCACCTCCCAGGAATCGAACCCGGGATCATCCAATTGCCGGTCGGATATGCTAACCACTGCACCAAGGTCTCGAATCAGTTAAAATGTATATATGTGCGCTCTTACTTTTATGTTTTGGATTATCATCTTGATGCAGTACTCAAATGCGAACCATTCGCAACATTTTTATAAAATTTCCTGATATTTCTTCGAATTCAAGATTCCATTGATGACAACAAGCTTTCCTGAATCAGAAGGACTAAAGCATCCCTAAAGAAGCAAAGTACCACCTCCACGTTTAACCGTAGGAAGGATGTATTTTTTCTCGAATGCAGTATTTGATTTTCGCCAAACATACCGTTGCTCGTTGTTCCCAAATATTGTAATTCAATTTTGATCTCGTCTGTCGAGAGAACTTTCTTCCAGGATGCAAATCCATTTATTTTGATGATCTTTGGCATACTTTAAACGAGCTTCTTTGCGCGCTTTTCTTCGTGCGAGTCTTCTATGCGGATCATTCTTTCTCAATGTACGACGTACGGTAGAGAGATGGACATCGACCATAGACAGTCTTAGTTTTTGGCTTCTTTGGCAAATATCACCCGCAGTCACTCGTGGATTCGCAGAAGCCATTCTTTCAATCCGTCTAGCTGTACGTCCTGAAATTTTGCGAGGTCGTCCACAGCTTGGTAGAGTTTTGATTCTTCCAAAACCTTTCCATTTCTTTACAACTGCAGCAACCGTCGTAAATGGAATTCGAAATTGTTTTATCTTCCTATAACTCTTTCCAGACTCACGCGCAGCAATAGCAGATCCCTTAAGATCCGTAGACAGCTCTTTACCCCGATGACCCATTGTTTACTAATGGCTCGTACAGTCATCCGTCTTCATTGAAGATTCACAGAGAAAATTCTAGAATTCAGAATTGCCAACAGTCTCTAATCACTAAACAGCCAACTACTGATAAAAAATTTTAATTCTTCAAGGCTAAGGTGGACACAGAAAGTATTAAATAATTTTGTAAATGAATGTACGAAAACTTTTGCATTTTAACGGTTTTTTTAATTTTCCTCAACTTCTTTGATATTTTAAATTATATGTTGGACCTAAATTAATTTTTTATTTTAATTTTTTCAAACGAACGGCAAACGTTTCATAACTATCGTATGCACGATATAAAAGCTAAGGACGAATATAACTGAAATATTTCTCTGTACGAATACTTATTAGCGCCACTATATACACCGGGTGATTACAAATGATCTTCCCGATTTTAAACATTTATTATGAAAAAACTAACAAAGCTACAGCGAAAAGCAAGATATACAAATATAAAAAAAACTCCAAAATTTTGATTTACAATCTACTGAAGTTCAATATGAGCTCTTTTTGTGGCTCCTTTTGAGGTTACAACATTCCTAAATGAGCAATTGGCTGATCATTGGATCGGGGGGCGTGGGGACCCATTCCTCGGCCGGCTCGTTCGCCCGATCTAGTCCCTTTGACTTCTTCCTCTGGGACTATGTCAAAAATGACGTTTTTGTTCCACCAATGGCAACAACTTCAGACATTTGAAGGAAAGGATACGAGAGGCTGTTAGAAAAGTTCAATATGATATGCTACAAAATGAATGGAGGGAAACAGAATACCGCTTTGATGTCTGCAGAGCCACAAAAGGAGCTCATATTGAACTTCAATAGCCTGTAAATAAAACTTTTGGAGTTCTTCTTTATTTATATATATCTTTCTTTTCGCTGTAGCTTTGTAAGTTTTTTCATAATAAATGTTTAAAATCGGAAAGATCATTTGTAATCACACGGTGTATATATATATATATATATATATATATTATATATTATATATATATATATATAGTGGTGGACCGATATCCGCGTCATTTTTAACATCCGCACTTCTGACTGCGGATGTTATGCGGATATTACCTCTAATAAATTATGTAATTTACAATTAAATTAGGTTATAAAGTAGCTTATAAGGCCCAGTCATGCACATTTCTTATAAAGTATTAATTATTAATGAACAAACAAATATATAAACCTGAAAATCTAAATAGGTGGTAACACAGAAAATTGAATGAAACTCGTTTCATTGAATTTTCTGTGGCTGAAACTCTTGAGAAAGTTATTATTTTTATCATAATGAAAACATTAATATTAATTTTAATTCTTATGCATTGCCTGCCATAATAGTAATATCACGAAATTTGAAAAATTATGTCATATATTCATAATTCTATATTATATTGCTAGATTAACTAAATATCCGCATCCGCAGCCGGATATTGAAATTAAAAATCCGCATCCGCAGATGTTGAAAAACTGACATCCGGTCCACCACTAATTATTTTATATATATATATATATATATAGCTCCGCTAAACAAATGTTAATAAATTAAAAAATAGAATATTGACTTTTAAGTTAATTATAACATAATATTCACATAAATAATATAATTAAATATAAATAAATATAAATAATTATATTTATGTAATTTTTAGTAAATTTTAATTAAAAGCTTAAATTTTCTTAATGAAAATTCTCATACGATAATTACGAAAAAAAAATATTTTTTTTAAATTCCTTCCGTATATATATATTTTATGTAATATAATTCTGCAATATATATATATATATATATATATATATATATATATATATATATATATATAAATAAAGTAATTCAAAAGCCCTGCCTCAAAGGTATTTATAGTAATTTATAGTAATTATTATATATATATACATGGCAGGAAACATGGAGTGCTGGAACTCCCTTTTGTCCTGTCACTGTCCTCCTTAGCTGATCTTTTTCCGTGTCTCATCTACCGTGTGAGCAGTCGAGCATGCTCTCAAACACACACCTCTCTCACTATTCCTTACTACATACATGCATTTTACACATTACACAAATCTTTTCAAAATTTATTGAAACATAAAATACAATAAGATGGCATTGTGGCCCTCACAGACTTTGATCTTGACATTCTCCTTTTCATATAGGGGGGGGGAGGGGGGGGGCGTTTTTGCGTGCTGCGCTCGCCCTTGCTTCCTCCTTCCTACATAATAAAAAATATATATATACACACACACACACGCGCATATATATATATATATATATATATACATACATACTGTATATATACACACATTATATATATATATATACACACTGCATATACATATAGATAGATAGATAGATAGATATACATACAGACGCAGAGAGAAAAACACGATTTTTACTGTACCTTATCTAGACATGGGAAATTAGTGCCCTATGTGAAAAAGATGCTCTATGTAATGTCCTTTCAACCCACGATACTTATACGATACTTTCGATGGAAGAGTCCCCTTCCCCCCGCCCACCCCAAAAGATTTCCTAGTTTATGATAAAGGAATATTATGGCTCTGACGTCCCCAGATCTAAACCCTTGTGACCTTTATACGTGGGGTTATTTAAAAAATAGGGTGTTTAAACACAACCCCCATACAATTGAAACACTGAAAACATCAAATGAACATGAAATGTTTACATTTCAACAGATACTCTATTCACAGTACTGCAAAATTTTGTTGTTCTTGTGCATAGAGTTAATGAGCTGGGAGGACATCACGCAGAACATGTTTCGCACTGGAGGGGGGACTAATTCCCCATGTGTAGAGGAGGTGCAGTAAATATTTCCTGCTTTTATTTTAGTTAATAACAAAAATACAAACTTTTTAAAGTGTCAAATGTTAAAAAATAACCATATATATATATATATATATAATATATGTAACATAAAGGCCGTTGTAAGACATATACCCAGATGGTACCCAGAAGGTATACAGCACTGCTTACCTATGATAAAATCGTATTCCTTATATAGTTTTTCCTGGTTGTAGGGATGCCCTTCTACATTGTCATCGACGTATCTGTAATAGACGACAGCCAAAACCAAGGCAGGTAAAAACCAGAACCCAGGACCCAGAGAAGTTAAACCCAGGGGTAACTGAGCAATCGCTAATTCAGACATCTTGAGTTATGGGTATGCGTTTTCCTTTTCTGATGTATATATATATATACACACGAGTATATATAGATATATTCTCTATATATATGTATATATTACACTTATATTTATTTCACTTCCGTTCGTCACATATATATAATATATATATTTTTCTTAACTGCTATATATACATATATACACACTGTATATACATATATATATATATATATGTTGTCTGGCTCAACTAGTTAGGTAATTTTGGTGTATATAGTTTTATATATATTATATACGAGTCATTAAGATTATTTATATATTATTTTTTTTAAAAAGAAATATTTAAAAAAAAATAATTATCACTTCGTAAAAGTTGCTTTGAAGAATTTCATAATTTCGGGACTAATTTTGTTTCGGAACTGATTTGGATCATTTTCTGTGGTGCATTCAATGTCCTTACCATTTTCTTTTATTCTGAAACGCTGGAATTTTTATTTTCGAAGTATTAATTTGGTTTCGCACACGGATTATAAATTATAGTCGTACACACACACACACACACATACACATCTATATATATATATATATATATATCCTTGTAATATTGCTATATCCTTTTAATATTTTATCTATATTTCTATGTTTTGAAACGTACAATAAATTCTAATTATAATTATATATATATATATTATATATATATATATAATATATATATATATATATATATATATATGAACCAGGCATGAAACACAGAAGAAAAAAACAACCGCCGACCTCTCACTTCAACGTCTCTAACGACACTAAACCGAGAAAGGATTGTGGAGGTTTGCAAAGCATTTTAATTTCCTTTTTATGCCAGACGAGTACTTTCTTATTTTATTATTCTTCATTTTTTTAAGAACCTGTTATATTTTGCGGTTTCGGTTTAAAGTTGGAGCGGGTAGAGGTGCACACGAAAGCGCTCGGTTAATTTTTTTAAAAATTTGTTTGTAGTTTTCTGTGCATATATAGTAATACTATATATATATATATATATACAGGGTGTCCCATAAGTCCGGCATCATAGGAGAAATTCATATTTTTCTATTTCTACGAACCATAATTCATATTTTTCTCTTTCTTCGGGCCATAATGTCTGTGAGCAAGGAAGAACGAATCCAGATAATTCTACTCATAGGAAATCGGAGTCAAAGAGAGGCCGCTGCTGAATTTAACAGACTACATCCAGACCGCGAGCCAATAACGCAGAGTTGTGTTAGGAGACTTGTTGCAAAGTTTAAGGAAACAGGATCCATAGAAGATAAACCACGCAGTGGAAATTCAAGGAGGTCCACTGACGATGATACAGCGACTGCTATCCTGGTTCATTTTAACAGAAGTCCCAATAAGTCTCTTCGGCGATTGTCCGCCGAGACAGGAGTGTCGAAAAGTAGCATCCATCGCATTCTTGAGGCTCACAAATGGCATCCATATAAACTTCAGATCCTACAGAAATTAAGCGAAGATGATCCCGACCGGCGGATGGAATTTTGTGAATGGGCTACGGAACAATACATATTGAGCACGTTCAGTAAATAAAAGCTTTTGTTTTGCCTTTTTTAATTATTTTTCCTATGATGCCGGACTTATGGGACACCCTGTATATATATATATATATATATATATTATAAGTTAAATGGTTCTTTTCGAACCATTGTGACATCATAGAGACCATAATCTTAATTATTTATTAAGTATTAGTCGTTCATTAGTTTTGAATTTAATAGTATTAATAACTGGATATATTATTACGTCAATGAGTTAACGCTATGACACAATAAAGGGTCAGTGAAAAGCCTGTTTTGGGTTACGTAACACTAAAATATCTTGCCCAAAATGCCCAAACGAGTCACGTGTGAAGAAATTGAATATATATATATATATATATATATATAATATATATATATATATATATATTAAATAGAAACATACATACATACATACATAAATACATGCAGAGAGAGAGAGAGAGAGAGAGAGAGAGGTCGTTACTGAATCACAGAGGAGCTCGTCTCCCGAACGAAGAAATAAGAAAATCAACGGATAACATAAACAACGTAACGTTGATGCCCATTTACCCATCAGGTATAACCTAAATACCTCATCTCTCTCTCTCTCTCTCTCTCTCTCTCTCTCTCTCTCTCTCTCTGTTGGGACGCCCGAAGCGATCGAGGAACTGCGTGCGGACCTAGGTAGGATAGGAGAGTGGTCCGAAAAATGGCAAATGCCGTTTAACTTGGGTAAATGCAAAGTGATGCACATTGGCTACGCCAATCCCAAGTCGGACTACTCGATGTTAGGCAGTAATATCGAGGTGACTGATTTAGAAAAGGACTTGGGTGTGCTAATTAGCAGCGACCTTAAGTTTACGAAACAGTGTGTAGAGGTGGAAAAGAAAGCCCAGAAACTATTGGGTTATATCAGAGGCAATTTCAGTTTCGGAACAAGGAGATTGTGCTCTCACTGTACAATTCCCTTGTTCGGCCGTACCTGGAGTATGCTGTGCAGTTCTGGTCGCCCACCCTCAGGAAAGATATTGAGAGGATGGAGCGAGTGCCACAAAGTTAATCCCTTCCGTTAGGCATATGGGCTACAATCGACGGTTACGCGCCCTGAACTTGTTTTCGCTTGAAACTCGGAGGCTGCGCGGTCAACTGATCGAGGTTTTCAAGCTCTTACGAGGGTTCAACGATGTCGATTTTAGAAGTATGTTTAGTTTAAATGATAACCCAACTCGCAACAATGGTTGGAAGTTGGATTTGAAACGGTTTAGGACTAGTGTGTGTGGGAATTACTTTACGTATAAGATCTGTGACACATGGAACAGGTTACCTTCGGAAGTTGTGAACAGTTCCTCTGTGGATCAGTTCAAGAAAAGGTTAGACGAAATCTTGCACACTATTTGAGTGTGTAAAGACATTTAGGACCTCAGTCTGCGGAAATTTCTTTTCCTATAAAATAGTTAATATCTGGAACCAACTTCCCTCAGAGGTTGTTTCCAGTCAAAGTGTAAATCTGTTTAAAAATAGGCTAGACAAAGTACTGAACACACTCATAGTTTAAGATTAAAACCTCAGAAAACTCTGCAGGAGTTCGCTTGCTCAGTGTCTCTGTGAGCAAGCTAAATATAGAGCTATTTATATATTCTCCACTTTCCTGTAAAATTTCCTTGGCTACTTTTCCAGGGTCAAGGTATTTTCTTCAACCTTTTTCCGTACCTGCCTCTGGCAGGGAGGGAGCGGAGGGTGGGGAGAGAGCCTTCTACTTTTCTATCCAGTTTTCTACTACTGCTAGGATAGTTGAAAGAAAAATAAACTTTTACCCGGTGCCATTGGTACCTCCTCGGTATGGGCCGCAAGGCCTTTTGAGGTACTTCTTTTCCTTGTAACGCCTTGTAACTCTCTCTCTCTCTCTCTCTCTCACAGAAACCGGAATGAAATCAGTGAGAATTTCAAATCGACGTTTTTTTTTGTTTTTTTACATTTACATATAAATTTACATAATAAAAAATTTACATTAACGAAGAATTTTACATCATAAATAATTTTTCTGTAAATTTCCATGTACCCAAACTTGGTAATTCGGTTATTAATTAATTATTCTTCATTTGCGGTTTTATATTAATTTTATTGAAAAACGAACTTGGTTGAAAAATTCGATGTTTTAAATGCATTTTTGGTCAAACCAAATGTTAAAATATTTATTTTAATTGGAGTTATCAATTCTTCTTATACATACGTACGTGTGTGTGTGTGTGTGTGTGTGTGTGTGTTTAAGTAACTTCATACTTTAAAATCAATAATGTTTATGAGTTACTTTAAATAAGATATTAATTCAATCTATTTTAAAATTATAATAATTAATTATTATTAAGTATATGCTTGTATATTTTATTAAAATTATGTATTATATATACACACCTTGGTTACCTTGGTTACCTTGGTTTTTGCTTCCGCCCAAATTATTTATTCTGACGAAGGTCAAGCTTGTCACTCCACCTTAGAACTACAGTTTAACTTGGAATCCGAACCACCCCCCACCAGTGCCAGTCAGAAGTTACAAAGTCCTCGCCCGGACTCGATCTCACGACCTCCCGATCAGCAGCAGCAGCAGCCCAGCGTCTTAACCACTAGGTTATTCAGGGTACCCATTTATCTACCAACCTCCATGAAGGAGGAGATTGTAGACACCAATCGACCAGGAGAGTACTCCGGAGGGGGATGTTAGACAAAAGATAGGAAGTGCTGGAACTCCCGTTTCTTCTGTCACTGTCCTCTTTAGCTGATCTTTTTCCGTGTCTCATCTACATGAGCAGTCCAGCATGCTCTCAAACACACACTTTTCTCCCTATTCCTCACTACATATACATGCATCTTACACACTACATAATCTTTTCAAAATTAAAAAAAAAAAAATGGTATCAACTTCAAGAGCCTCGGAGCCCCCTGGGGATGGGGCCATAAATGTCCCCACTTCTGGCTCTCCCGCTGTCGATACCGGGAACGCAGACACATAGCAGGGCTGGATCTGCTACCGCCCGTTCGAGATGTTCTGGACCTCTGCCTGACTCATTTTTTTAAACTTCTGCAACATTCGTGGCCTTTTCTTAAATTTTCAATCTGTTGAACACCACCTCTCCTCCTCTAAACCTCATCTTCTTTTCCTCACTGAAACTCAGGTGTCTGGGACGACTGACAGCACCCCCTTTTCTGTACCCTCTTACTTTCTCTATACTCAATTTCACTCCAAATGTGAATGTTGCGTATATGTACGCAATGACCTAACTTGTGTTCGTATCCCCGAACTCGAATCTTCCGAATTCTATACCCTCTACCTACGGCTTACATGCCAATGTCAAACTAAATAAATCTGCGCTGTTTTTATCTTTCCCTTAATTTTACTGACTCTCCAAAATTCTTTGAGTACCTCACTTCCAAAGTGGAATACATTCTATCCCACTCTCCCTTTGCTGAAATCTCTATTTTAGGAGATTTCAATGTTCACCGCCACCTTTAGCTTTCCTCCCATTTCACTAACATCCATGGTGCACTAGCTTACAACTTTTCTATCCTAAATGACCTAGAACAGATTGTACAGAACCCTACTCGTATCCCCGATCGCCTTGGAGATCGGCCCAACATTATGGATTTATTTCTTACCTTTCATCCTTTTTACTCTGTCAAACTTTTTTCTCCGTTGGGCTTCTCCGACCACAATCCTATATGTTTCCTGTCCTATCGCTAAAAATCCGGCTTTTGGATCTTCTCAAGATGAGGCGCTTTGGCACTTTGGCGCCGCTGATTGGAAGGCCCTTAGGCAGTACTTCTCTGATTTCCCATGGAATGATTACTGCGTGGCCGGGACCATTCCAAGTGTGCTGAGTGCATCACGGAGGTGGTTCTCTCTGGCATGGAGACGTACATTCCACATTCTATTCTTACTACTAATGCAAAGAAAACTATTGTTTTAACTTTGCTTGTTCTAATGCCATCCGCAACAGAGACGAGTCTTTCAGAAGGTACCGTCGCGATCCAACTCCTGACTCTCACTCAGCTTATAATTCTGTCGGGAATCGTGCAAAATCTGTTCTTCGACTCGTCAAAAATTCCTTCATCCGACAAAAATATGAAAACCTACCCATTTCTAATTCTTCTCCGTCTTTCTGGTATCTAGCTAAGAATTTCTTCAACAACTTTACTTCCTCTTCTTTCCCTCCTCTTTTCCATTCCGACGGCTCAGTTCCCGTCTCTTCTGACAAAGTTGAACTCTTCACTCGAACTTTCGTTTCCAACTCAACCATGGACGATTCCGGGGTTATTATTCGTTTTTGACCCAGTCACACCCAGCTATAACAGCAATATATATTGAATAACCAATCAAAACTGAATAAGAAAATATATATAGGGCGTCCCAAAAAAATGTATACACACTTTAACAGCTGATAGCTCAATTGATGTTTCTTTCTTTCCAAGTTAAACCCATTAGAATTAATAATGGCAGTCAGACTAAGCTTTGAACAAAGGAAATTCATTCTAAAATGCTACTGGAAGTGTGAAAACGCAGTTGAAGTGCAAAGACAGTTTAGGAGGGAGTTTCAAACAGATCCACCAACGCGACTTACCATCACTCGAATTAGAGATAAGTTTGAAGCCGATGGAACTGTTCAGAATGTCCACAAGAAGCGTTCCGGAAGACCACGGACATCGACAAGCCCCACAAAGCAAGAAAGAGTACTGGAAACGTATCACCAAAGTCCAAGAAAATCTGTGCGGCAAGCGAGTCGTGAGGTAGGAATTTCAGAATCGTCTGTCCAACGCATTTTGAAGCGCTGTCAATGGAAAAGTTACATTCCAAGATTAGTCCATGCTATTAATGAAGATGATCCGGACCGAAGAGTGGAGTATTGCGAGTGGTACTTGGCACGATGTGGATGTGGATTGGACGAAGGGGTTTCGTAGAATACCCTCCGCGTTCACCAGACCTCACACCACTAGACTTTTTTTATGGGGATACTTAAACAAAGTCTACGCTATAAAACCTGCAACAGTCGCTGAATTGAGAGCAGCCATTGAACGAGAATGCACACAAATACCAAACGAAATGTTTCGTGATGTTTGCGATTCCATTGCTTCGCGTTATCAGCAGTGCCTGGACCAGAACGGACGTCAGTTTGAAAACAGGCGTTGACAAAACAATTAAATAATGTCTGTAGATTCTATTACATTTTGAAAATGAAATGTATTTTAATAAACACTGCCTTTATAATTATTTAAAGTGTGTATACATTTTTTTGGGACGCCCTGTATATTATCTTGTGCAAATTTGTATAAAATGTGTTTTTTTATTAAAATATATTTCCTATTTTTGTTTTTTTTCAATATATATATATATATATATCGACTTATTTGTGAATATTTCTTATTTTTGGTGATTCTGGCTACTTCTGCGTAATTCAATTTGTCCTGTTTTACAAATAAATCATTTTTAGCAACTGTTCGTCTATTCAGTTCAGTTTTTTGGTGACTAGAAGTATGACGTGTCAGTTATGCATATTTGATTTTGAAGACGTGATCCGCCATATTGCCCTCGATGAAGACAAGAGTTTAGACCTTTTTTTCAATCACGGAATAATTAAGACATCCGTGACCTGCCCTAAATGCAATAGTGCTTGTATTTTAAGAAAAGACCAGAAGGTCTTTAAAGGTGCCGTAAAAAAAATCCTAAAAATAAACGTGTGTCGTTTCAGTTTAAGGGCACGCGAAATTTAGCAGACTACCCATGCAAGGTTGGCACATGTTATTTTATTATCATTTTTATAATTTAGGTCTCGGGGGTACGGGGGCGGAGCCCCCTAAAGATCAAGCATCACAAATTGATCGGTCCTAATGTTTTGCGGACAGTTCAGTACGTGACACCGGTTAGGTCAACTGTACGCCCTTGATGATTGGTTAGGTTAAGTCATGATATTTTCGTTTAAATTCGTTAATTTAAACGAAAATGACGAGTGCAAACTTTTCTGGTTAATTTTGAGGTGTTTTGTACGAAACTGCCATCCGTTTCCTGTGCAAATGCGTAGTTTTCAAGATGACGATATCTCGAAAACTACGCATTTGCACAGGAAACGGATGGCAGATTCGTGCAGAACACCTCAAAATTTACCAGAAAAGTTTGCTCTCATTATAAAAAGAGACTGGGTCAAAAAACGAATAATTACCGATTCCGGCGCTGTTCCTCCATCTCTTCCTACCCCTGACTTTATTACACGTATGTCTGAAATTAGAACCTCTTCCAAAGATGTTTTTCCTGCCTGTCTGGGCTCAACTCTAGGAAGACGTACGGTCCTGATGGTGTTCCTCCTGTTGTTCTCAAGAATTGTGCTTCTGTGCTGACACTCTGCCTAGGCAAACTCTTTTGTCTTTGCCTTTCATCTGGCACTTTTCCTTCCTGCCGGAAGTTTGCTTTCATTCAGCCTGTCGCAAAGAAGGGTGACCGCTCTCAACCCCCCCCCCTCAACTATCGTTCAATTACTTTGATTTCTTGCCTTTCTAAAGTTTTTTAATTTTTCCTTAATAGGAAAATTCTTAAACACCTCTCTTCTCATAATCTATTTTCAGATCGTCAGTTTGGGTTCAGCAAGGGCGCTATACCCGCGATCTTCTTGCATATCTCTCTGATTCTTGGTCATCTTCCTTTCGGATTTCCGTGAAACATTTGCTATTGCGCTAGACTTATCGAAAGCTTTTGATGGAGTCTGGCTCAAATCCTTAATTTCGAAACTGCCCTCCCTCGGTTTCTGTCCTTCTATCTGTGCTTTCATCTCTAATTTTCTTTCTGGCTGATCTACAGCTGAGGTTGTAGATGGCCACTGTTCTTCTTCTAAAGCTATCAATAGTGGTGTTCCTCAGGACTCTGTCCTATCACCCACTCTTTTCCTTTTATTTATCAATAATCTATTAGGTCGCACTTCCTGTCCTATCTATTCCTATGCTGATGATTCCACTCTTCACTTCTCCATCCACTTCACAAAGCGTTCGTCTCAACAGTCACTCCATGATTCGCGGCTATAGTGCATCTGACCTCTGATCTTTTTTCTATCTCTGATTGGGGGCAGCGAAAACTTTGTGGTTTTCAGTGCTTCAAAACATCAAGTCCTTCATCTGTCTGTACAGTAATAGGAAAATTAATTAAGTACAACAATATAGTCAGAAGAAAAATTAGAGGCATATTAAATGTGCTAAAACTCAATTCACTTTTTCATTGTTCCTTATCACATCAAAAGGGGAGAAATTTTCAATATCATTAGGAAATTTTATTTCATATGTTTCTTACTCATTCCATTGGGCTTTCCATTCAAACTTGGGCAGTTTTCGCCTTGATTCTAATGAGTTTAACCTCGAGCCAGGTTTTGGCTTACCACAAGGAGGTTACATGGGCCATACACATTTTTTAATTCAAATTCAAGTGAAACTAGGAAAACATAGTTAAGAATTTGAAGATAGTTCCTGCTATTCTAAAAGCAGAAACAACATTGGTTGTACAATAACTGTCATTATAATAATCAGCATTATAAAGAAATCAATGTTGCGTACATATTTTTGCAACGCTAACCTGCAGAATAATACTTCAATGTTTACATTTTTAACAAAAGTTTCTGGAGCATTTAAAGCAATTACTAGAGGAACACCCTATTTTCCTTACATATAAAACTTATTCGGATCAATAAAATCTCTCCATATAATAGAGTAATGGATCAATGGATCAATTATGATCTATTCATGCATGATTAGATGGTCGGACTATATACGTATATGTACATTTTCATGTCAGCCACAAATTGACTACTTGGAAAGCGTATTCTAAATATAAACAGGAATACCAGAGAGAACATTAACATTTATTACATTTTTATTCGGGTCCGACGTTTCGGAATTTGTCAGTCTTTCTCAGGAATTTATTAAAAATAGGAGAAATTATAATTACATATTTAGAATAAATTTACAATATTAAAGATATTAAAAAGACTGAAAAAAAACAATAAACTTTGATTACACTGGTCAACAAAGATTTTTCATCAGAGTAAATTGTGTGGCTGGATAGCATTTTTCACGCTTATTCCAAAACTGCATTCAGATTTTTTCTAGCACGTATAGTTTTCAAGATGAAGGCATATATATAACTACACAGATTTAACCATTTTAAATAGGCAAAATACTAATATGTCAACATTTGATTGTGTTTATTTTATTGTGTTTTTTTAGTTTATTCATCTTATTTATTTCAATTATCTTAATTATACATCTTATGTATTTCAGGTGTGAGCTTTTACGTCTAGCAGCATTGTGATTCACTTTGAAGGTAGACATTTAGAGCCTAAAAAGTTAACCCAAGACAGTTGAATGATCTTGTTAGAGACTTATCGCTGTCTAAAGAGAAATCAGCTTCTCGCCTCAAGACTAAAGGAGAACAATTTACTTGAGAACATGTTCGTATTAGTTACTACCTAAAGCGGAATTTTGAATTAACAGCATTCTTTTCAGTAGACGGTCCTCTCTGTTATTGCCATGACATCAATGGACTATTTACAGCCATATCTCAGACGTATGTGGCTCCGAGTGGCGCCTCTTTATTGATTCGTCGCAGAGAAGCCTGAAAGCAGTTCTTTTGCATAATGTAATATAATGCCATCCATCCCGCATTGCCCATTCCGTCCATCTAAAAGAGACATATGACAATATGGATATACTACTTAAGGCAATCAAATACGACAGTCTCAATGGAATGTTTGCGGAGATCTAAAAGTTATAGGAATGCTTATGGTATGCAGTCAGGATTCACAAAATTTTGTTGCTTCCTTCGCCTGTGGGACAGTCGCGCCACTATAGAACATTACACCAAAAGTGACTGGCCACTTAGGTATACATATGTCCCAGGGATAAGCAATGTCCAGTTCTGTCCCTTTAGTGGATCCCCAAAAGATCTATCTGCCACCTCTTCATTAAACTTGGTTTAATGAAGAATTTTGTTAAAGCAATGGGTAAAGTCAATTCTGAAGGGTTCCAATACCTTCAAGGAAATTTCCGAAGGTTACTGCAGCAAAATTGAAGGAAGGAATTTTTGTTGGGCCACAAATAAGGGAGGTTTTGAATGACACTGAATTTGAAAAGTCCTAATTGTCCTAAGTCCGCTGGAATTGAAGGCTTGGCTGGCGTTCAAATGGATATGTGAAAACTTTCTTGGAAGCAACAAGTCACCTGCGTATAAGGATGGAGTCAAGAACCTCCTTGATGCCTTCAAAGAAATGGAGTGTCGAATGTCGTTAAAATTCACTTCCTGCATTCCCACTTAGATTTCTTTCCTGAAAACCTTGGTGCAGTGAGTGACGAGCAAGGAGAGCGCTTCCATCAAGATATTCAGATGATGGAGAAGCGCTACCAAGGATATTGGAATGAAAGCATGATGACGGACCATTGTTGGATGCTGTATCGTAACAATCCAGGCCAAATTTACAAAAGGAATCACACTCACAGCGCTTTTAATAAAATAATGTATATTTCTTTATTTATAAGTACATGAATAAGGTATATGATGTATTTGTTGTTTAGCATCCTAAGTGTGATCTATACATCCATAAATTTTCTTATAGCATAATCAAAAACTTAAAAATTCAAAACCAGTGTATCTATATAACTATACGTGCTAGAAAAAACATAAAACCAGATTCGGAATCAGCGCGAAAAATGGATTAAGAAAAGTGTGATCATGTTTTGTGATGAGAAAAAAAAGTTTAATTTTGTTGGCCAGTTTTATTATTACACACACACACACATATATATGGTTGACTATAGTAGTTAAATCATATGTTTACATGTACGTATGTTGCTGAACATTATATAGCGTAATGGATGGATGGAGTATTATAGATATATATGCAAAGGAAGTAAAAAATAGAAAGGAATGTCTAGAAATATTTCGTAAATACTGCTTTTTGCGCATGGTCAGCTACTCTACTGATATAGTTCACTAAAACCCAGTGATTAGTTAAAAGATGGGTTACCGGCATAACCTCTGTAAATATATATATATATATATATATATGAGAGAGAGAGAGAGAGAGAGAGAGATTAAAAACAACAACATAAATTAAGATCATTAAAAGCGACCATGTGCATAACAACACCATAAGAAAAACTAAGACTGGATTTTCTTAATACTTTTTTTTTGTATTTTTATTTTGTAACAAAACTAGAAATTTAAAAATATTTAAAAAGAAATTTATACCAATATATATATATATATATATATATATATATATATTATATATATAATATATATATCTATCAGGTTTACTTAATATGTTGAATTTGTTACCAAAAAAATTACTTTCTTTTCGTACGATATATATATATATATATATATATATATATATATATATATATATATATATATATACATATATATATATATATATATACACTATAAAATTTTCAATTCTCAATTATTTCTTGTGCCAAGAATAACTTAAATAATACGAATTTGATTGTCACAGAAAAGGAGGTAACCACTTTTTGGGCAGTTTTGGCAGGAGTGAATTTATATAAAAAAAATGTTAACAAATTTTCTCTTCCCCCCCCCCCTCTTTGGGGGTTCTTCTTTATTGCGGGGCCCTTGGGCTGTAGCCCCATTAGTTTATGCCTTAATGTGGCTCTAATAAATGTCTATAAATATTTATAAGTATCTATAAATATGTCTATACCTGAAATGCTCGGTTAATCAACTAATCTATCATTATATTAAAATTATCTTCTTATCTCCTGCTACGGTATGTATTGACTTCTATATGTATCCATGTCTGTCTATTTCTACATGTATTTATCTATTTATAAGTTTCAGGAATAAAGTGACCTTTAAAGTAAGTTCTTAGGTGCGGACCAGCCCCGAATATGACTGTCAAAGATATATATTCTTCTTGTTCCATGAAGGAAGGGTTCTTCAACTGGTTTTTACCTGAAGGAGGGAGGAATTTCGAGAATATATATACACCTCGGTGGTGTAGTGGTTAACGTCGCTGACTACGAGTCTATCGGCCCCGGGATCGATACCCGGTGACGGCAGGTGGCGTGTAGCAAACCCAGCTGTTCATTCTTCCACACAATAAAAATTGGTTAGTAGATAAATGGGTACCCTGGGTAGGCTAGTGGTTAAGACGCTTGGCTGCTGGTCGGGCGTGGTTCGGATTCCACGTTAAACTGTAGAGCGAAGGTGGAGTGACAAGCTTGACCTTCGTCAGAATGATCAATTCGGGAGGAAGCTTAACCAAGGTTATATACACTTTTGCTAACCTTGGCTTTGCTTTCACCCGAATTGTTCATTCTGACGAAGGCCAAGTTTGTTGTTCCACCTTGGAACTACAGTTTATCTTGGAATCCGAACCACGACCCAACGCGGGTGGTCAGAAATTGAAAAGTCCTTGCCCAGACTCAATCTCACGACGTCTTAACCACTAGACCACCCAGGGTACCCATTTATCTACCAACTTATTTTTTTTCTGGAAGGATAAACAGCTGCTGGGTAAGCTGCGCGCCGCCTTCTTCCGCCAAGAATCGAGATGAGATGTCATTAGTCAAGAACAAGTACTGCATTGTCCATCAATAACTGCAAACCAATCGAAGTGTCTTTCCGCTTCTCAGGATTGTCTAAATAATAAAAAACAACACCTTTTGAATGGACCAAATCTGCCATTCATATATATCTTTCCTTCCGCTGACGATGACAAAGAAAGCTTCGTTTACAACCCAATTCAAAGAGTTCAACGCTCAGCTAAACCTTTAATCGTACTTGGCAAGGTCCATTCTTGTCATGCATCCTCGAATTATGGAGAAGATGGTGGAACGAGATTCGTACATAAATTCTATTTCACGTCCAAATCAAAATAAATTTCTGCCATTTTATTTACATTTTTATTTAATTTAATTTTATTTAATGGTTATCTTCTGACATTATCGAAATTCTTGATATTTCTTTCAATATATTTAAATTTTTATCATTATTATTTTATTTTTTTCTATTTTTCGGGGTGGGGGGGGGTGGGGGGGGGTGACTTTGGAACAAGTTATTTGCAATGTAAGACTCTATTGTACTCTATTTTTTTTTGATTGTCTACTTAATATGACATTGCTTCCTACTCTCAATATAGGTTGTTATAATCATTTACATATCTCTCTCTCTCTCTCTCTCTTCTCTCTCTCTCTCTCTCTATATATATATATATATATATATATATATATATATATATATACACAAGAAAGAAAAATAAATGCAGGAGTCACACAAGACAATTCTTTATTTGAGTGTCTGGTGGTACCACTTTTTGCACTGACAAATACCTAAACTATCTGTGGCACGTTTCCCGTTAGATCAGGGAAGTTCAGCAACGTTAGATCTGTTCAGTAGTTGGATGGGGGACCGTCCTCTGCACTCAAATGATGTAGTGTCCTGTAAAGTATGATATATAACGGTACAATGGCGTCTAATTAGTGTCTAAAAATTGTCAGTCATAGTGACGTATTTGTACCATCATATTGGCGTCATAATATAGATTAAACTTCAATAATAACGTAACTATGATGCTAATATGACTTCACAATGATTGCATCAGTATAACTTGACAAATGTTTAGATACAGTTCGATCTCCAGCTGCCCCTCATTTCGTCGTATTGTTGCCCGTATTCCACGTTAAGCCGTAGGACCCCTCTACGTAAATAGATTTCCTGGATGACCCAAGCGTTAGTCCTCAACCAACAAACCAACCAACCTTTTGTCCTCGTTGCTGGTGGTGCGAAAGCACAACCCTTCTGGAATATGCCGTTATGTCGAGCTGACCACAATGCTATTATGTTTTTGGGTTGTCCAACCTCCTTTACAACGGCGAAAGTCATGTGAAGGAAGAGACCTACAACTTTACCTAAAAAGATGGACATATAGACAGACAGACAGACAAACAGACACATAGACAGATAGACAGAAAAAAAGACCTATTATTGTAACCAAACTTTCTCTTGTTCTCTTATGGCCTTTTAATTTGCTTTAGATCTTATCTTTCCAACACTGCGATCAAGCCATCTGTCCACCACACGATATATATATACACACAGGGTGTTTCAGGAGGAAAAGTCAATACTTCTGGAGGTGATAGTATCGGTCATTGTGAAAAAAAAAGTTCCTATGAACATGTGTCTAATTCTGAATGGTTACGGAGATAGAGCTGTTTGAATCTATAAATACAAAAGCATTGTTAATGGCAATCAAGAAAGAGAAACCAATTACTGTTTCTAACATTTAATGTTTAAACATTGGCATTTTGAATGGTATCAGATACAGAAATGACAAATTTGTTACAGTTTACAATACGTTTTCAAAAATCCCACCGTCAACCTCAATGCACTTTGCAACTCGTGTGCGAAGATCGCGTGTTGTTCGTCTGAGTTGATCTTGACGTTCCTTTATGCGGGCAGCAGCATCCAAAATGCGTGCGAGCAATTCGTCTCGTGTATCCACCTTTCTTTTGTAAACTTGACTTTCCATCCCCCACAAACAATAATCTAACGGAGAGGTGTCCGGAGACCTCGGTGACCATTGAATGGGACCACCGCGGCCGATCCATCGACCAGGGAAAGTTTGATTTAGGTATTGCATCACCAGAAGGGTAGAATGTGGAGGAGCTCCGTCATACTGAAAGTACATACCAGCGCGTGTAGCTAAAGGAACATCCTCCAATAGTCCTGGCAATTCATTTTGCAGAAATTCTAGGTAACTTTGTCCCGTAAGACGATTCTCTAAAGTAACAGGGCCAATCAGCTGATCATGGATGATACGCACCACACATTGGCAGAGAAGCGATGTTGAAAATTTGTTTCCATAGTGGCATTTGGATTTTCGCCTGACCACCGATGAGTTACGAGTGTTGTTGATACCGTCACGGGTGAAAGTAGCTTCATCGGTGAACAGTATTAATCGAAGCAATCGGCGATTAGCATTTACCCAATGACAAAATTCCAGTCGCATGGCAGCGTCTCCTGGTTGAAGGTGTTGTACACGCTGTACATGATATGGATGCAAGCCTTACTCACGTAATGTTCGCCATACTCTCGTGTGTGGTACACCGAGACGCGTAGAAATTCTTCGTGAGCTAGTAGTAGGACTACGCTCTACCAACTGAAGAATGTTTTCCACTTCATCCACACCTTGTTGACCTTCACGTTCAGATGAAACATGAGCGCTGGGAAGTGTACCAATCTCACGCAATGTGTTGAAAACCTTGGTAAACACTCTTCGATCCGCAATTCTGCGGTTCGGAAACCGTCGACGGTATTCTGCAACAGCAGCTGTTGCACTTCCATCGCAAAAACCGTAGACATACACCATATCTGCATATTCGGCATGTGTGAAGGTGTGTGGCATTCTTAACACCGCTTCAAACACCAAACAATGTCACTCACAACAGTCAGCTGTCGATTGGCTCATGTTACATGCTTACATTACAGCTTACATGGTTCAAGGTTATAGGGGAGGGAAGGGGGAGGAAGGAGCTGCGCGCGCATCAGATTCAAACAGCTCTATCTCCGTAACCATTCAGAATTAGACACATGTTCATAGGAACTTTTTTCTCACAATGACTGATACTATCACCTCCCGAAGTATTGACCTTTCCTCCTGAAACACCCTGTATATATATATATATATATATATATATATATATATATATATATATATATATATAATTAAATTTTTTCAGTTGTATAATCCCCTTTGTAGTAATAATAATGATAACGGGGGAATTATTAGTACTAATATTAATATTAGTGGTTCTAATAGTATTAATAAAATTAAAACAGAACCAATTAATTTAATATTATTATTAACACTATTATTATCAAAACAATAACAGGACCAATAACTAATTATTAATATTATTTTTGTTGTTTTTGTTGTTATTATTAGAATTTTACTACTATCATTACTTGTAGAGAAATAAGCTAGTTTACTTGTGTACGTGACCAACGCCATGGCTACACAGACATTAAGAAAGTCTTCGTTCACCAAATAAAACTTTCTTAAAAAAATATTTTATTTTTTCTGCCGTTTTGTTAATTGTTATTTTATACAATAATTTGAGTTGTTTTTTTTAATGTTATGCTCAGTTATTATGAATTTAATGGAAAGTTGAGTGTTGTTTCAGTTAGTAGATAGTTGTCAAAATCATTCAGTTTTATTGTACAATATGTACAACGTGTGTATATATATATATATATATATATATATATTATATATATATATATATATAGAGAGAGAGAGAGAGAGAGAGAGAGAGAGAGAGAGAGAATATTTTGGTAATATTAATTGTCATTATTTTCTTTTTAATGCGGGAAGGAGGGGCCTAACCTGTTTTAAATCGTTAAGTTTATTCATTTATCAATTATTATCAGTTATTATTAATTAGTTAAAAATTGTTAATTTTAATTAACGAACAACCAGTGCGTTGTTATTTTTTTTTAAGAACGAATTTCCAAATGAAGAGAACAGTTATCTTTTTTTTAAATATTTGTGCATTACACCAACTATCATAGGTTAGGTTAGTTAACAGTAGGTTGTTAGGTTAGGATAGTTTACGTTTAGGTTAGGTTAGTTAACATTAGGTTGTTAGGTTAGGATAGTTTACGTTTAGGTTAGGTTAGTTAACATTAGGTTGTTAGGTTAGGATAGTTTACGTTTAGGTTAGGTTAGTTAACATTAGGTAGGATACTTTACGTTTAGGTTAGGTTAGTTAACATTAGGTTAAGTTAGGATAGTTTATGTTTATGTTAGGTTAGTTAACATTAGGTTAGGTTAGGATAGTTTACGTTAGGTTAGGTTAAGTTGGAAAGTCTTCGATGTTGTGGAAATAGATACAAATGTAGTTAGCGTTTATCATTATAAAAAATTCTACGCAAACTACAACCGCGTAAAGTCGAACCTGCGTAATGTCGCCATGAATAATGGCGACAGTGATCTTATTAAATTCCTCTTACTGCGATCATTTTATGATGTATATAATTGGCTGAAATGAATTATTTCCATGGTTTATATACCAATAAATAGATAGACAGATAGATAGATAGATAGATAGATAGACAGACAGACAGACAGACAGGTAGACAGATAGATAGATAGACAGACAGGTAGACAGATAGATAGATAGACAGATACACAGACAGAGAGATAGATAGGTAGTTTCTTTATTTCGAAGTAAATATAACATACCTTCAATATTAGCATCTATTGAAACTTAACCCAATAACGAAAGACTAAAACAAGAAAATATTACCTAACCTAAATTAGTAACTACATTTCCCTTATCATTAAATGATATCTTATCACGCTTAAGGGTGACTAAATGCTACAAATTGTTATAAAATAAAATAATTTCTTAAAAGGTAAAAATTAGAAAAGGTAAAATTAATTACCCAGATCATTATCTCTTTTTTTGCGTGCAAATAATAAATTTCTGAGATTTTTGCGTTCTCATCATCGCCAAACACTGTCGAGGGAATTTTGTCAATTTCACTCGTAAATCTACAAACATCTGAAATTAAGTACTCTTCTGGAGCAGTTTAGTGAAACATTTTGTGGGGTGTTTAGCAGCCAAATTGGGGTGAAAGTTTTTTCTTTTAAAGGAATACCGAAATTGTGAATACGTTTCTTTACAAACTTTGTGGTTACTGTCCTCCTTAGATACGCTCATTATCGTTTTAGTAAATTTATGATACGACAATGCAAACTTTCCTAAAATTACTGAAAAATTAACGTTAATATACCAAAATTGAGCTTCGTTAAACTTCAAAAACAATGTTTTAAACGGCTAATGTAAAATTTTCGAACCCGTAAATGAAGATGTCCTAAATATGTCCTAAACTTATCCAAGAATGTAATTTTGACGCCTTTCACTATTTTTTATATAAATGATTGTGATAAAAAATTTTGGGCTGCGTTGACGCCACGTTGCAACACCACTTCCCGTTACGTCAGCGAGGTTAATCGTTGATATTGGGTTTGTTTAGTAGTTGGGTGGATAACCGTTCTAGACTGCTTTCAGATGATATAGCGATCCGTGGCTCGGATCATATGACCTTAAGTGTTACGAAGGGAGGGTGAATAACCCCCAAAATATGGTCATTATATTTTACTCCATTCCCAATTTTTCATAAATCCGAAAAAAATTTAGGGATGCAGTGATCTCACCGCCCGCTGAAAGGTACAGCTACCTCCGCGATACGGAAGGAGGGCGGGGGGGGGGGGGGGGGGAAGGATTGGGCTGGGGACTCATTCTTCCGTGTTTCTCCTCAAGAAGGGTAGCAGTAGATTCGGACACGGCCGCCGCGCCTGCCCGGACTGCCCACGTAACTCCAGGCAGGCACGCGTGGGTGTGGAATGTAAGGGAAATAAATGACGAGCAAAGGGAGCAGAAGTGAGGCAGGTGTTCAAGAGTGGAAAGTCTGATGTCCTATAGGGATGTGTGAAACTTCTTGACAAGTCCTGGAAGCGCTAGCGCGCATGGCGTCGAAACGCCACAGTGTGGAATTTAGCCATGTTGGGGGACGGTGGTCTACCAAGATGAATGTGTGAATGGGTGTGTACGCTTTATTTTTTTTACCTTTTCTCCTCTTCTCTACCTCTCTCTCTCTCTCGCACCCGAGTTATCTTCTGCTTTCTCACCCCAACTCGTTGGGAAATGAAATAATGATAATGTATATATGTAGGAACAAAATTACGAAATAAACACAAAACTCTTTGATTTCTGCAAAGTTCATATAAAGTATTTATTAAATAGTGGGGCATATACCCACTTTCACACATTTTTTCAGTACCCTTATAATAATTCGCTGACTAAAATGCAGTTTTGCAGCCACCAGATTTTTGACAACGTTGAAAGCCATTTCCATTTTATACGTGATACGAATCAGGATAACTTTATGAATCGTAAATTCTAACAATTTACAATTGCTAACAAATTCGTTAGCAATTTTCCGTCATATCAACTTTCGGTTATATATATATATATATATATCTATATCGTAAAGAACGACGCTTGTATAGGAGATATTCCGCGCAAGACGAGAGAGAGAGAACGAAACAAATGAAAAAATGAGGTAACCACCCGGGAATCGAACCCGGGATCTTCCGATTGCCGGTCAGATGCGATACATTACACCATGGGCCTCACTCTTCCAAATGCCGTAATTCTTCTACATACTCGCAGAAACCAATGCGAGTATATATATATATATATTCACCAAAACTTCATATATTTACCAATTCACTCTGTCCAAATCCTTACTTAAGTTCAAAAATACTGCGAATGGAGACAATCCTTTAGGAGAAAGTAATCAAAAAGGAAATACCATTACGTAAGCAGGACGGTGTAAGTTAAATTAATAGTGTTAGTTAAATTAACAGTGTTAGTTAAATTAATACCCTCTTCTCCCTTTGATTAAAACAAATAAATATATGCTTAACTACAGTAGTGCAACTGTATATTTTACTTCTTACAAGCACTGTACCTAACCTCCCAAACCTCAATATTATGTTGATACATACCTAAGCAACCTCCCTCTTATGACTTTTTCATTTGAATGGCTAAATCGAATCATAAGTTCATACAAGAAATTATTTTAATAAATTATTATTAATTTTTTTGGAGGAAAAAAATTCACCAAAAAAAAAAAATATTTTAAAAAGTGTTTACTTAGTTTTGGTACTGGAAATATGATACTTACAAAAACATTTTACCGTGCGCCTTGCCGGATATTCATTCATTTCCGGTTTGGCGTACCGAACCTTACCGATCTACTTTCACCACTGGTTAGCTATTTGCACCCGTCCAAATGGCTAATTCAACTGTACTATGATTGGAGCTAAGAGCAGGCAATTGAACAGTATTCAAAGAATTTTTTAAAAATGTATTAATAAATACATTAAATACATTAATACAAATACATTAAATACATTTAAATTTCCAAAAGTAAATAAATAGATAGACGGACAGATAGACATATTTTTATTTCGTAAAAATAACTATTTTTTTTATGTAAATAATTTATTAAATCACAAAAATCAAAACACCAAAAGAGATTACCAAGAATGAAAATCACATTAATTCTCTCTCCTTCCTCCTCTGAACAAATTATATTCTTAATAACGCATTACCTTCATCATTAGCCAATAACGACTCAACATTACATATAATTCGACAAAATTCCTTTTAACATAAGCTACAGATATGAATCATTAATAATAAACTGTTTAACATGGAGCAAGATAAGAACTATCAATAATTTGCAATCTATAAAAAAAGTTAAATTTGCCTTCAATGAATTAAATGTTAATGTAAAAGATTTACAAATCTCCCGATTACTCCTTCGAGAAGCAATACCCACGTTTTTATTAAACATTTATGATAAGATATCTCTAATCTTTTCGGTTCACGAGACCAATTAATTTTATTAGTCCAATGGTCACTATACCATAAAATTCAAAACAACGCGACTTAAGTAATATTATCGAGAGACATTTTTGTCAACGGAACCCAACTTTCTGGGCAAGGTATTAAATTCTTTGAATAATGTATTCTAAATATTTACAAGATTGGTTTAATTACATAATATTATTGGTTAGTGTGCTTCGGTGGTGTAGTGGTTAGCGTCACTGACTACGAATCCATCGGCCCCATCCCGGAGACGACAGGCGGCGCGCAGCAAAACCCAGCTGTTCATCCTTCCACACAATAAAAAAAAAAAATTGGTTGGTAGAGAGATGGGTAGCCTAGTGGTTAAGACGTTGGGCTGCTGTTGGGGCGTGGTTCGGATTCCACGTTAAACTGTAGGTCTAAGGTGGAGTAACAAACTTGACCTTCGTTCAGAATGAACAATTCGGCGGAAGATAAACCAAGTTCTATTCCTAAATATTTAACTGAGTCAACGCTATCTACATTTTCATTAATCATTTTAAATATCAAATCATCATTTCGATAGACTGATAGACAGATATTTCCCATCAAATATACAGCTCAGACGTGATGTAATAAAACCATTACAGAAGGCTAGATCATACACACTACAGATCTTAATCCAGAGAAAGTATACACTTATACTGTGTATATGTACTGTATATATATATATATATACATATATACTGTTACATCAGTCATTTTAGCTATTTCATTCTTCTTCAGAAGAAAATGACCAAATGATATTAAAAAAAGAAAGTAAAAAAATAAAAATAATGACAAAATACTATTTAAAATTTCATGAGGCACTGTTTTTGGCACCGGAGATCCGGTTGATACCCCTTTTTTAACTTGTGATGTTTGACATTTTTTTTTTTAAACTCTCACTTCTCTAATACGTCATTTTAAGACTTTCGTTTTAAGGTATCAGTTATGAGAAATGAGCAAGTATGTAATGGTAATTTAACAATTATTATTTTAATTAGTTTTTAGTGTTCAAATGATTACGGCAAACAGTGAAAAAGAAAGTAATTTTTTTACTCACGTACATCACAGCACGTGTATGTACGTATAGGGTCGTGTGTGTGTATGTCTGTATGCATTTTCGTGATAGTATATATATATATATATATATATATATATATATATATATATAGGGTGTTCCAAAAACTTCTCCTACTTTTATTTGACCGTTATTTTATAATGGCTGTATATTTTTTATTAATGGGGTTGTTGAGTTCGGCTCTCTCTCTCAGGGTGACGTCCCTTCCCGGGTGACCCCTATCAATGAAAATGATTAATTCATTCGTTCATTCATTGTTCCGTTTGTGGGTAGATGTGACGACACAATTTGCACTTGATGTGGTAGCATAAACCCATTGATGTCTTTTTTTGTAATAGTTTTTCACTTAATTTCAACTGAGAAATTAACATTGTTTATCTTTGTCGTAATTTCAGATTTTACCTTTAAATTACTAATATAAATGTACGTAAATATTATGGAACGCCGTTAAAGTTTTATACGTTTAAGCTTATGTTCTTTCACAAATTAAATTAACTTTACACTTACGTTTACAATTAAAATAGGCCTAAGGAAATGAAGAATAGGCATACATTTTCTTAATTTCTACGAAATTAGGAAAGGACGATACAGCTACCAAGAGACTATAGCCTAATTAGTATTAGTAAGGCTGCATGGTTCTAGGCGAATTCACTCCCGGTAAATTGACTCCCGGTATTTTCGCTCCGGCAAATTTACTCCCAGTAAATTCACTTCCCCTGTAATTTACTCCTGATAAATTCACTCCCTGTGCCAATTTATGAAGATAGATATATTTTTTGGTTTCCATATAAGGGTTTAATGGTTTATTGATCAATAATCACCACTAAAAATGGAACCTAACCTAACCTAACGTAAGCCTAACCTAACGTAAACCTAACCTTACATAACGTAAACCTAACTTAATATTTTTTAATTTAAACTACTTAAATTTAAAACTACAAGGAAGTAAAATTACCTGAAAGTGAAATTGCTTGGAGAGAAATTAGTGAGTCAATTTCCGGAGTGAATTCACCGGGAGTGAAATTACCGGTCATCGGGCTGCATTACTCCAGATTCATACTGGTTTCAGCAGGATGGAGCACCTCCACACACTGCTTGCGAAACTCGCAACATTTTGAGGAAGCATTTTTTCGGGCGACTAATCTTCTTTCATGAGCCAGTGGAATGGTCCCCATACTCACTTCACCTCACACACCCCTGACTTATTTTTGTGAGGTAACATAAAAGATAGGATCTATTCTACGAAGTCTAAGACACCCGAAGACCTAAAGACCAAAGTTTATGAGGTAATCAGCAACATCTCAGCTGAACTATTGCTAAAATTTATGTCAAACATTTGTGTAAGGTTAAATATTGTATTAGAAAAAATGACGATTACACCTGAACATGTTCTTCAATTAAGGTTAATGAAATTCTATGATTTACGTACCTATTGCCGTTTGTCTTTGTGTCCATATTTCTTTTCTTTTTTTCAGCTTTTTACATTTATTTAGAAGTAGGGAAATTTTGGGGGAAACACCTGGTGTGTGTGTGTGTGTGTGTGTGTATATATATATATATATATATATATATTATATATATATCGTAAAGAACGACGCTTGTATAGGAGAACATTCCGCGCAGGATGAGGAGGGAGAACGAACAAATAAAAAATGAGGTAACTACCCGGGAATCGAACCCGGGATTTCATTTGTTCGTTCTCCCTCCTCATCTTGCGCGGTATGTTCTCCTATACAAGCGTCGTTCTTTACGTTAATTATACTGCGTGTTCTTTGCAGTTGAAATGTATATATAGGTGCGGCATGCGGGAGGTGCCCCCTCGGGGCATTGGTTTCTGCGCGTATGTAGGAGAATTACGACTTCTGATCGAGTGAGGACCATGGTGTAGTGGTTATCATATCTGACCGGCAATCGGAAGATCCCGGGTTCGATTCCCGGGTGGTTACCTCATTTTTTTCATTTGTTCGTTCTCCCTCCTCATCTTGCGCGGGATGTTCTCCTATACAAGCGACGTTCTTTACGTTAATTATACTGCGTGTTCTTTGCAGTTGAAATGTATATATATATAAATATATATTTTTTTTTTCTGAAGTGGTTTTTACAAATTGAGAAAAAATAATTAAAAGTCGGTAAAATATCGAACTATTAATGATAAAGAACAAGTTGTAAAACTAATTATGTTATTTAAGTTCGCCTCTTCAACTAGGAAGTGAATATAGGCAAGTCATTGGGAGAAATATATATATATATATACACATATATATATATACACACACACCAACTGGTGCTATATGTAAAAAGATGTTTAACTTTTCATATTTACACTTAAACTAGGAATACATCGATGATTTTATATATATATATATATATATATATATATATATATACACTATATGATCAAAAGTATTCGGACACCCCGGAAAATCCGCATTCCTACAAATATCACCTTCGCCGAAAGGTATGCTGGGAAAAAGCGTGGCGAAACTATAATGCTGAGGTGTTCTGTTAAGTTATCAGTAACTGTTGTGAAGCCATGCCGCGCGGACGTGAACTCTCCGAGTTCCAACGTGGACTCGTCATCGGATGTTATTTAAGTAACGTTTCTATACGAAACATTGCAGCCAAACAGGATATACCAAAGTCGACTGTAGCGGATGTTATCATGAGATGGAAGCACGACGGTGAAACTAACGCGAAAAAACGTTCCGGACGACCACGCAAACTGACGGAACGTGATAGAAGAAGTCTGGTACGACATGTCAAGAAGTCCCGCACGTCCTCTGCGCTTCCATCGCTGAGGAGGTAGGAAGAGCATCCGGTACCTCCGTTAGTACTGTAACTATCCGCAGAGAGATGCACAGACTCGGTTATTATGGTAGAGCAGCTGCACAGGCCACTGATTACAAAAGTTAATGCCACGCGTCGTTTGGCCTGGTGTGTCTCCCGTCGTTCCTGGACCGTGGAGGACTGGAAAACTGTTCTTTGGAGCGACGAGTCGCGGTATTCACTCTTCCAGTCTGATGGCGTGTTTGGGTGTGGCGACAGCCCGGAGAACGGCTTCTTCCTGACTGTGTACGTCCAACGGTGAAGTTCGGTGGAGGGTCCATCATGGTATGGTGTTGTTTTTCCTGGCTAGGGCTCGACCCGTTGGTTGTTATACCCACTACCATGAACGCTGACGTTTATCTCAACGTTCTGGACAATTCGGCCCTCCCTACACTGTGGCAATACTACGGAGATGGCCATTGTTTGTTTCAACAGGATCGAGCTCCCTGCCATACTGCAAGGCGTGTGCAGGACTGGTTTCGTGAAAATAAGGTGGATTTGTTAGACTGGCCTGCTCAGAGCCCCGATCTCAACCCAATCGAGCACATGTGGGACGAACTGGAGCGACGGATACGAAACCGCACACCACGCCCGGCTTCACTTGCATCTCTTGCATCAGCTCTGCAGAGGAATGGCGAGCCATTCCTGCACAGACTTACCGAAAACTGGTGGAAAGTATGCCTCGGCGTGTTGACGCTGTAATAAAAGCAAAGGGTGGACCTACTGGTTACTAAATGCCATAATAAAACCATTTTTCCCAAAACCATGCGGTGTCCGAATACTTTTGATCATATAGCGTATATATATATATATATAAGCGGAAATATGGTATTTACCATTCAAAAGTCGGAAATCCGGTATGACCTCATTAAGACCAAACCAGAGAGGCACCTTTTACTCGTCTTACGGAACTTCAACCACTCTCTCTCTCACATCCCGTCCACTGATCATGTATACTTCCATCCCCTAAAGTGAGGAAAACGGGGGGAGGGGGGGAGGATAGTACCCGATCGTGTCCATATAAGGCGTTTTTGGTTTTCTGATAACTGATAAATAATTGATAATTGATAATAATTTTAATAAATAAATTTGGTAAATAAATAAAATAAATTTTCCAAGTAATTTTAATTACATTTCACTAAAGTTTTATTAGTCTTTTAATAGAATAAAACATCTCTCAATATTACTTTCAGAATTTATTAACTAAACATTAATTCTTATATATATATATATACATACAATTTCGTTTATTTAGATTTGGCTGTTATCGTGGTATCGTTCCCACACGATCCTGGCACTGTTCTTACACGATCCTGGCACTGTTGTCAAAACGAGTTTGTAAAAGTATATTTAATGTTCCAGATAAGTTTTCATTTTCGGATTATATATATATATATATTTTTATTTTATTTTATTAATTTTTAATTTTATATCATTATTTATTATTGTTATTATATATTTTAATAATATGAAATCTTATATTACCTGGAAACTCATTTTTTTCACAGCGTGGGGGTGAAAACCCCATGGGTCACCTGAGCCCGAGCATTGACTAGTTGAGTGGCCGGCCCAACCCAACCCAGGATCCGGCAGCCGGGAGCGAACCCAGAACCTCACCGCCCAGAGGCCAACGCAGAGAGACAACTGAGCTACCAGGAGCTAAATCTTATACTGAAATAAAATATAGGAATGTTATAAAAAGTCTGCATTCAGTGAGCCCGGGTAACAATTAAATTTTAGTCATGGTCACTTGACTTCAGCTAGCTAACTAATCTAATTAACAAACCTAACCTAATCTAACCTTAGTTCCATCTAACCGAGAAGTATGTTATTAAGGGTGCGAACAAAAATTAAGGGTTCTAAGGGTGTTTTCTGTGAAGTCCCTAAATAGTGAGGTAACAGCTAACATAACTTAACCTAATCTAATCTAACATGACCTTGCCTAATCAGGAATGAGACATTTTTGGGGCACTAAAATTTTTAATTTGTCTAAAAAACACAAGTGTTACCCCTATTTCATGAAATGGGCACTAAGTTGCCCATTTCATGAAATAGGTATTTATATTGCCCAGTTCGTGAAATGGGCGGAACTTTGCATCTGTATGAAGGAAAATTAAAATTTGGACTGAATCATTTATTAAAAAAGTAAAACATTAAAAAGAGATAAGGCAAGTGATAATGATTAGTCTACATTCTCACAGGATTTGTGACTGTGACAGGCGCTGTTGTAACGAAGATTATTTTTCAAACATAAACATCGTTTAGTTAGACAATTACTTCTACAATGGCACTTCTTGAACCCTTGTCCTCCACAAACACTTTGTAGTTTAACGAATTCGCGAATGCTTAGTTTGTTTGAGGGAATATCACTATATTTAAGACCAGTATAGTGAACAGATTCAAACTGATTCCTTGAAAGTTTACCATTCATTACTCCGACTTTTGTTCCTACTGTGTAGCCACCGTCGTCCTTAGCAAGAATTATACCTATTATATTAGGAGGATCACCTTTACTACGATCAAATTGAGATACTGTAATTGCTACATTATGACCAACGTCGACCACTGGCAACGTTTTTTTTACTTCGCGTCAACATTTTTCCTGCTCGTAGCACTATGCCCTCATGAGCTTTTTGCCGTGCGAGTACAACAGGGTGTACAGTAGCATCGTCTTGTGATAGGTCCTTAGGTGATACTTGCAGCACGGCTGTTTCATGCGCAGGCGAGTGGTTTGGCTCTAGCAGTGGTGGTGCAGGTGTTTCAGCAACATTATCTTCTGGTACTTCCTTATGTGATACTTGCTGCACGACTGGTTCATGCGCAGGCGAGTGGGTCTGGCTCAAGCGGTGGTGGTGCAGGTGCTTCAGCAGCATTTTCTTGTGCTGGCAATGTTTAGGCGTTGCAAATGGGCAACTTACTGCCCATTAAATGAAATGGGCATTTATATTGCCCAGTTCGTGAAATGGGCGGAATTTTGCTTGCCTATTTTGTAGAATTGTATAAGATTTTAAAGGTCATACACGTGATTGCCCATTTCACGAACTGGGCAATATAAATGCCCATTTCATGTAATGGGCAGTAAGTTGCCCATTTCATGAAATAGGCAATTATATTGCCCAGTTCATGAATTGGGCGATTACACAAACGGGGTGTAACATATATATATATATATATATATATATATATATATATGGGTCACAGTTAACAGGCGCTCTCCACGGAGGGTTTCTCAACCTGTCAGTGCGGCAAGGCCACCGGTAAGGAATCTCACCCTCTTTGTCGCGAATTCAGCTTTCGAACAAGGGAAGCGATATTCGACACATGATGGAAGAGGTCTGTGGTGAACACAGTATATTGTTAGTTAATAAACTAAACACAAAATCACCATATTATAACTCATTTAAAGTAATAATTAAAGGTGTAAATTCACATTTCAACCCGTATAATATGAGTCAGTGGCCAGAAGGTATTGTTGTTAAGGAGTTTATTCACTTTTCCAAGAGATTTGATAACAGGCAAAATAATAATAATAATAATAATATAATAATAATAGGCGCCCTAACGGTAATGCCTGAAATTTGTACTGTGTATAATAATAATCAGATTAATAAGTTTTCTATCAGTCATGGCGGATAACTTGTTCAAAAAAGTCTCATATAACGTAAGGTCAGTGAGGAATTCAATTGTAGATGTTCATAAAATCTGTGACTGCAGATTTGATACTCCTGCAAGAGCACTGGCTACCTAAGCAAGAACTAAAATTCCTCTCTACCATCCATGATGACTTTATGTATACCATGCGTCATCGGCAGTAGACTTGCCAGATGAATCAATGTACGGTAGGCCTTTTGGTGGTGTTGCTTTCTTAATAAGGAAAAATTTGTCAAAACATAAAATTTTTAACAAGCGATAATGTAAGGTTGTTAGGCATTGAATTACAAGTAAACAATGATTGCATATTAATTGTAAACTGCTATTTACCATACAACAACGGCGGTAATCTAGATGAATACATTGATTTGCTTTATAAAATTAAGTCATTATCAGATAACCCCAAATATTCTCACCACTGTATAATAATGGGGACTTTAACGCGCACGTGAACTCTGAATTCTTTGTAGAATTGGGTAACATGTGCGAGTCGGCCAAATTAAGTATAAGTGATGTAGATGTATTAGGGGTAACTAGTGGTAATTTTACATACGGTAGTGACATGAGTGGTACCACCATCATTTCCTTCTTTCTGATCATAGACCATTAGAACTATTAATTAATTTTACCAATTTATGCGCAACACGACATAGCAAGAATTCAATAGGTAAGAATAATCGCGTCGATTGGTCTAATGTTAATATGCAACAGAGAATAGAATACAAAGACAGAACAGGTCATCTCTTTAATAATTTAGAAATTTTGCATCTTGCCTGTAATGATCCTTGCTCAAATGATTCTCACTGTAAACTCATAGATAGGTATTATAGTAAGATAGTATCCTTGTTAAGAGAAGCAGGAAGCCCCCTGATTAAATCTTACAACTATCATACTAAGATTATTCCTGGATGAAATGATTTTATTGCCCCCCTGAAGAGGGAATCGAAAGACGCCTATGATTTGTGGTGCATTCATGGTAGACCCGGATTAGGACCAGTATACATAAATATGTGTAGAAGTAGGGGTCAGTATAAGATGGCCATAAGGCGATGTAAACCGGAAGAAGAGTCTTTTCGAGCATCAGAAGCCTGTGAAGCTCGCATAAATAACGATAATAATAAATTTTGGAAATTTGTTAAGGATCAAACGGGTGTCAAAAGTGTCCTCCCTCCGACAATTGATGGGGTGTTGGGGGAGGATGAAATTGCAAGGCTGTGGAAAACCACTACTCTAACATTCTTAACAGTGTGAATAGGAATAGATTGCAGCGAAACGCCTGTGGGAGGGACAAGGGAAAATTCTTTGATATTAGTTCCTGAAGTAAAGAGGTTAATAAAAGAGTTAAAGACTGGTTCTGCGTCAAGGGTAGATGACCTATCGAATGAGCACTTAAAATATGCCAATGACGTAATATGTCTACATATATCATTGCTCTTATCAGCCATGCTTGCTCATAGCCATATCCCTGCAGAGTTCATGAAGGTATATATATCTTGCCCCTGGTCAAAAATAAGTATGGAGACATTCTGTCCAGCAATAATTACAGGCCTATTACTGTCGCTTCCTGCTTCTCGAAACTACTAGAAAAACTCTTGTTACTCCGATTGAATGATTACCTATGGACATCTCCTAACCAGTTTGGTTTTAAAAGGTACCACTCAACTGACCTGTGTATCTATGTACTTAAAGAAACAATTTCTAAATACATTGACAGTAATTCAACTATTTATAGCTGTTTCCTAGATATAAGTAAGGCATATGATACAGTGAACCACAATATTTTATTTAAAAAACTAGAAGACAAGAAGGTTCCCATGTACATATTAAATTTATTGAAATTTTGGTATTCCCACCAATCTTTTACCGTTAGGTGGGGAAATATATTAGCCGAATGTTTTGGCTCCTTTTGCGGGTGAGACAAGGCTCCTTGCTCTCCCTTATGCTGTTTAATGTGTATATTGACGGATTAATTGCTCCACTTAATAAAGCAACAGTGGGATGTTGTATACTGTAGATAACACAAGGATAAATAACTTAGTTTATGCCGATGATATGGTGTTAATAAGTCCTTCTGTTAAAGGTCAGGATCAGCTACTAAAAGTCTGCGAAGTGTATTCGCAGAAACATGATATTCTTTTTAATGTTACCAAAACTAAGGTTATGCAGTTTCATCCTAAAAGCTGTAATCAGAAGTAATTGAGGAAGTACGAGAGTTTAAGTATTTGGGTCAAACTATTACCAGCTCCTTGAGTGATGACTCGGATATGAGAAAACAATCTCGAAGCCTTTGTGCTAAAGCGAATATGACTATAAGGAACTTTCGGTTCTGTACAAGTGAAGCTAAAGACTCTCTTTCGTACTTTCTGCAGTAATATATACGGACAGCAACTGTGGGTGAATTATAAAAAAGGTTCTGGCAGAACTCTAAATTCGCTGTACAACGGGTCTTTTAGACTCTTACATAAATTACCCCCGAGATGCTCAGCTTCGCAAATGTTTGCTACCCGCAATGTCCCGAGCTTCCCGGAGGTAACAAGACGTGCTCAATACAGTCTAATGCAAAGAATTAAAAAATCAACCAACCCGATTATCCAAGCTATCCATGAGTCCTGCCGTTTATACTCTAAGCCAGGAGTCCCCAACCCTGTGCCCGCGAGCACCATGGTGCCCGCCGACCCTTTTGCGTGTGCCCGCCACTGACTACTACGATTGATAAGTTTTTATTTAAATTTTTAATAAAATGTTAAGTATGTTACATATTTTAAATATTTAGTTACTAAATATTTAAAATATGTAACATACTCAACATTTTATTAAATTTTAGTAGTTAATTACAGAAACAGATGCTCATTTATTTGAAAATAATTATTTCTTTATAAATAAATTAAGTTATCGTTTTGATAATTTTTCTAAGATTCTTAGTTAGCCCATCCTTGTTCATCGTACTGCCTTGAATTTGTCTTGTAAAAGTAAATGGTACCCGCGGCACTACCGGTAGTCTTGAATGTGCTCTTCGGCACAAAAAGGTTGGGGACCCCTGCTCTAAGCTCTGGACTTCTTGGTACGAAAATGTCTGTCTGTAGCTCCACTTAACTTGGACATTACTGTATTATTTCTAATCAATTGTGTATATTTTTATCCTTAGTATGTGGTGTCATTGTATTAATAATATTTGTCATATGGACTATAGTCTACCAATAAAGCTTTTCATTTCATTTCATATATATATATATACACACACACAGTATATATATATATATATATATATATATATATATATATATATATATATATATATATATATATATATATATATACAGTATATTTGGATCAAGTAAAGCTAAGCACCCCCAGCCTTCTTTAATTAGCCTTATAAGGCTAACTAACGAAAATATCACGACCTTTTTTTGTACGCAAAGCTGTAGTAGATCTCCTTCATCACGTGACCTTTCTCGTTACGAAGAACATCAAATAACCCCAAACATCATCATCAAATATTTAACATGTCAATACATATACAGGGCGTCCCAAAAAAATGTATACACACTTTAACAGCTGATAGCTCAATTGATGTTTCTTTCTTTCCAAGTTAAACCCATTAGAATTAATAATGGCAGTCAGACTAAGCTTTGAACAAAGGAAATTCATTCTAAAATGCTACTGGAAGTGTGAAAACGCAGTTGAAGTGCAAAGACAGTTTAGGAGGGAGTTTCAAACAGATCCACCAACGCGACTTACCATCACTCGAATTAGAGATAAGTTTGAAGCCGATGGAACTGTTCAGAATGTCCACAAGAAGCGTTCCGGAAGACCACGGACATCGACAAGCCCCGCAAAGCAAGAAAGAGTACTGGAAACGTATCACCAAAGTCCAAGAAAATCTGTGCGGCAAGCGAGTCGTGAGGTAGGAATTTCAGAATCGTCTGTTCAACGCATTTTGAAGCGCTGTCAATGGAAAAGTTACATTCCAAGATTAGTCCATGCTATTAATGAAGATGATGATCCGGACCGAAGAGTGGAGTATTGCGAGTGGTACTTGGCACGATGTGGATGTGGATTGGACGAAGGAGTTTCGTAGAATACCCTCCGCGTTCACCAGACCTCACACCACTAGACTTTTTTTTATGGGGATACTTAAAAGACAAAGTCTACGCTATAAAACCTGCAACAGTCGCTGAATTGAGAGCAGCCATTGAACGAGAATGCAAACAAATACCAAACGAAATGTTTCGTGATGTTTGCGATTCCATTGCTTCGCGTTATCAGCAGTGCCTGGACCAGAACGGACGTCAGTTTGAAAACAGGCGTTGACAAAACAATTAAATAATGTCTGTAGATTCTATTACATTTTGAAAATGAAATGTATTTTAATAAACACTGCCTTTATAATTATTTAAAGTGTGTATACATTTTTTTGGGACGCCCTGTATATATGATTTCGTATGATTTTCTTTCATTAAAGAGAATTGAGAATGAACCACTTAATAAAGTTACTAAATCACTTGACGAAATAAATGTACCAAAAAACGTACATCATATAAATTCTACCACACGAAGTTGTTAGGTATGTGAGTTAAAACAAAAGGTATGTACAATATTTAAATAAATTTTGGTTATCATTTTATAAGACAAAAATAATATTGGAACACGTTCCAAACTTTCTTTAAAGTTATATGTATCACGTTACGTAGACGAATGTTCGTATATACGAACAAACCAACAATGAATGAAATAGGAATACTGTACGTGGTTTTAAGCACGTGTAAACATGTTTCAACGCATTTGATACTTTAGTACATTTGAAAGACTAAATAATTACTTATCTCTCTCTCTCCTATTTGTTTTAAAGGGATTATATATACACTTTCCTTTAAATATTACTATGTCATCAAATCTTTAACTAATTGGCACTTCGTATGAGTGCCAGAACTGAAGGGTTTTGTTCTTATTTTTTACCACTTAGAAAGAAAGTACAAATTAGAATCTATTTTAAGGGTGTGAGGAGTGAGACAATAGATGCTGGGATAGGAAAATTATATAGCATTCAGTTAATAATGAAAAAAATTCTAATAATTAATAATAAATAAATAAAGATGGCATAGATTGAGTACATAATTAATAATAAAATAAAGAAGTAAAATGTTGACATAAAATGTAAATACTGTATATAGAATTAATAAACTGTAAATTTTGTTCTAAGAAAATAGTGTAATTTACAATAAATAAATAAATAAATATATGGATCAAGTAAAGATAAGCACCCCCAGCCTTCTTTAATTAGCCTTATAAGGCTAACTAACGAAAATATCACGACCTAACCTAACCAATCGTCAAGGGCGTACAGTTGACTTAACAATTGGTTAGGTTAGGTCGTGATATTTTCGTTAGTTAGCCTTATAAGGCTAATTAAAGAAGGCTGGGGGTGCTTATCTTTACTTGATCCAAAAACTCTTCTATGAACTTCAACCAATTTATTTTTAAAACAATTTATTTTTAATAGTTGTTAGTTCTATTAGTCATTATATGAAATTAAAATAAAAACAATACCTGGCAACTTTTTCAAAGAGATATCGTCAGCGACACTAACCACTACACCACCGAAGCGCAATCATATATATATATATAAATATATATATATATATATATATATATATATATGCCAGTTGAGGTTTAAGTTTTGGTTTTGGCTAAAAATATAATAGTTACCCCTCTTTCTTTGATTTATTCAATCCGACGTGAATGCAACGAGTCTTTTACTTATAGTGAGGTTCTAAATGTAGTGGGGCTAGGCTGCTTTAAACTTTAGATCCATGTCCCAAAGCTGGATCCTCTCTGCTTTGCAGATAGCTGGTGAGGGAAGCTATATTTATGGGACCTCTTTGCGAGAGACCCGTTGCCCACGTCGGGCTTGCATCATGAAAAAGAAAAACTATGGTATTTGTCATTTACCATTACTTATTCGGACTATAGTGGATTTTATTATCCCAGAAGAGTTCCTTGTTCCATGCACGGTCTGTGTGTATCATAAAAACTCAGGGAACCATTCTGAGTTCATTCCCATATATATATATATATATCCTGATGTATGAAATTAAGTAATTTAGAACATACCCTCGGGCATAACGAACTAATAGGGTATACTAATTAAAACAGAAAACGGTTTATGGTACAAACACAAAAAGTTAAATATTATTATTAACTAACTATATAATTAACAAATTTATTATTAATATTTTCTGTTATTTTATTCTTTCACGGTTGAGCTGACATCGTTGGTCAAAGCAGCTGCTCCGCTGGTCTGTTATTCGGTGCTGCACAAGTCTGTTAAAAGTGTTAGTCATGCGTTGAAGTTCCAATATACTATAAAGATTATATGAAAATATACATAAGAATTATATACAATGTGAGCCATAAGTCGCTTTACCGAAATGAGTTTAGTTATAATACGAAGGTAAAGCGAATTATGGTTCACCCTGTATATAGTTTTGTTTTAGTGCAAACCATATTCTATGAGCCTATGTGACGTTCTCTCAGCTCGTTAACTCTTTGCACAAGAACAATTTGTTGAAATCTGAGAAATTTCTAGTTCAATTGATGCTTTCAATTCTTCTGTTGTGTGTATCTTTAAAATAAGCCCACAAGGTAAAAGTCACAGGGGTTTAGATCTGGAGATATTGGGAACCATCATATTCCTTTATCATAAACGCCATGAAATCTGTAAGACAGGACTTTCCCGTCGAAAGTATCGTATTAGTATGGTGAGCTGAAAGGACATCACATAGAGTATGTTTGGCGATAGGGGGCTAATTCTTTATACGTAGAGAAAGTAAGGTAAAAAATTCACGCTTTTATTTCAGTTATTAAAAAAATAAAAAGATACAAACCTTTCAAAGTGTCAGATGTTTAAAAAAAATCATCCGATATATAAGCGATTATTCGACTTAATCCAAATAATTCAATGAAGTGAAACTCGACTCTTACTCGTTCAAATCTTTTTATTTAGAACTTGATTGGTAGCCTCTTATCAGATTTCTTAAAAGCAGTTTTAGCTCCTTCAGATATGAAATCTGTGCAAAACGGATTAGTCACAATGTAATAACTACTTTCAACTGTACAGGTATATTATATATATATATATATATATATATATATATATATATATCTATATATATATATATATATATTAGTAGTGGACCGGATGTCAGTTTTTCAACATCTGCGGATGCGGATTTTTAATTTCAATATCCGGATGCGGATGCGAATATTTAGTTAATCTATCAATATAATATAGAATTATGAATATATGACATAATTTTTCAAATTTCGTGATATTACTATTATGGCAGGCAATGCATAAGAATTAAAATTAATATTAATGTTTTCATTATGATAAAAATAATAACTTTCTCAAGAGTTTCAGCCACAGAAAATTCAATGAAACAAGTTTCATTCAATTTTCTGTGTTATCAGGTATTTATATTTTCAGGTTTATGTATTTGTTTGTTCATTAATAACACTGGCCAACAAAATGAAACTTTTTTCCCTCATCACAAACATGATCACACTTTCCTTAATGCATTTTTCGCGCTGATTCCGAATCTGATTTTATTGTTTTTCTAGCACGTATAGTTATATAGATACACTGGTTTTGATATTTTTAAGTTTTTGATATTGCTATAAGAAAATTTATGGATGTATAGATCACACTTAGGAATGCTAAAAACAAATACATCATATACCTTATTCAATGTACTTATAAATAAAGAATATATACATTATTTTATTAAAAGCGCGGTGAGTGTGATTTCCTTTTGTAAATTTGGCCTGGATTGTCACGATACAGCATCCAACAATGGTCCGTCATCATGCTTTCATTCCAATATCCTTGGTAGCGCTTCTCCATCATCTGAATATCTTGATGGAAGCGCTCTCCTTGCTCGTCACTCACTGCACCAAGGTTTTCAGGAAAGAAATCTAAGTGGGAATGCAGGAAGTGAATTTTTAACGACATTCGACACTCCATTTCTTTGAAGGCATCAAGGAGGTTCTTGACTCCATCCTTATACGCAGGTGACTTGTTGCTTCCAAGAAAGTTTTCACATATCCATTTGAACGCCAGCCAAGCTTCAATTCCAGCGGACTTAGGACTTAGGACTTTTTCAAATTCAGTGTCATTCAAAACCTCCCTTATTTGTGGCCCAACAAAAATTCCTTCCTTCAATTTTGCTGCAGTAACCTTCGGAAATTTCCTTGAAAGGTATTGGAACCCTTCAGAATTGACTTTACCCATTGCTTTAACAAAATTCTTCATTAAACCAAGTTTAATGTGAAGATGAATGAATGTTAACCCATGAGTGATAGGTGTTGCTCTTACTTAACCCCTTATTCTCTTTTCTCTTAACCCGCTACTCTTTCCTTTCTCTCGGGCTAACCTTAGAGTGGATCTTAGGGTCTTTGTTAGCCTTAGCTTCTGTAGATCTGTAGATGACTGTCGTATTTGATTGCCTTAAGTAGTATATCCATATTGTCATATGTCTCTTTTAGATGGACGGAATGGGCAATGGGGATGGATGGCATTATATTACCATTATGCAAAAGAACTGCTTTCAGGCTTCTCTGCGACGAATCAATAAAGAGGCGCCACTCAGATGCCACATACGTCTGAGATATGGCTGTAAATAGTCCATTGATGTCATGGCAATAACAGAGAGGACCGTCTACTGAAAAAATGCTGTTAATTCAAATTCCGCTTTTGGTAGTAACTAATACGACATTGTTCTCAAGTAAATTGTTCTCCTTTAGTCTTGAGGCGAGAAGCTCTGATTTCTCTTTAGACAGCGATAAGTCTCTAACAAGATCATTCAACTGTCCTTGGGTTAACTTTTTAGGCTCTAAATGTCTACCTTCAAAAGTGTACTCTGGTTCTGTAGATGGTCCGGAAACGCCAGTTGCACCTTCATCACTTTCCATGTCATCTATGATAGAATCTAGCCTATCACTTGGGGAATTGGAATGGGCAATGTTTCATCATGTTTTACTGGTCTACGTGCTGAATCCAAGTTGGATATACAATCTGGTGTTTGTTCTTGGCAGAAAACCCCATTAAGTTCACACTACAAAAATAACAGTCTTCATGATGATCTCTCGGCTCCCCCATATCATGGGTATGGCAAATGGCATTGAAGCTTTCTTTTTGTTAAGCCAATCACGTAATCCATTTGAACAGCCAGAACAGATTTGATGTGGCGCCCATGGTTTATCTTGGTCACCTAGATGGCAACCAAAGTATAGCTTGTATATTTTCTTAATGTCGGTTGTAATACTTCGTCGCTGTGTTTTAGTTGTCAACTGGCCGCATACGAAACAGAACTTGTCGGGGTCATTCTTACATTGTCGAGGCATGTTGACTGACCTGAGCAAACTATAAATTCAAAAAAAATGTACACCAACTTGACACAACAAGTTCTTGGACTGGACTGATCTTTTGACACACAAAGCACGGCGTTGTTGCCTGAATCACAATGCTGCTAGACGTAAAAGCTCACACCTGAAATACATAAGATGTATAATTAAGATAATTGAAATAAATAAGATGAATAAACTAAAAAAACACAATAAAATAAACACAATCAAATGTTGAAATATTAGTATTTTGCCTATTTAAAATGGTTAAATCTGTGTAGTTATATATATGCCTTCATCTTGAAAACTATACGTGCTAGAAACATTCTGAATGCAGTTTTGGAATCAGCGTGGAAAATGCTATCCAGCCACCACAAATGTTACTCTGATGAAAAAACTTTGTTGACCAGTGTAATTAATACTTTACATGAAATGTGCATGACTGGGCCTTATAAACTACTTTATAAGCTAATTTAATTGTAAATTGCATAATTTATTAGAGGTAATATCCGCATAACATCCGCAGTCAGAAGTGCGGATGCGGATATCCGGTCCACCACTCATATATATATATATATATATATAAAACACTGATATACCTGTACAGTTGAAAGTAGTGTGCATATATATATATATATATATATATATATATATATTATATATATGAAAATTATTTCACGAAAGTAACACGTGAAAAATATTTATGATGAATAAAACCACGAAGGAAAGGAAACATAAAACGGTGCTCAAGCGCTTTCGTCTAATGACATCCTCAGGAACACTGAAGTACATAAAAGGTTACGGCCTATATATAGGTTACAGAAGAAAAAAAAAATAAATAAATAAATACATACACACAAACATATACATATATATATATATATACATACATATCTACACTACACATATATATATATATATATATATATATATATATATATTATAATATATATATATATGCAATAAACGGAGAAGTAAAAATAAAAATTAAAAATTAAGGATTAGAGGATTAACAAAGAGGCATATCGATTTTTAGCACAAGATCAAATGAGTTATAAAATAATACAAATTTATACTGGATACGCCCGGGTTTAACACTTTGCCTTTTAGAGTCAAGTTTCGATATATATAAAAATAAATGAAGATTAAAAGTTAATAAAGTAGCTTACAAGTTTACCAAAGATTTAGCGTCCTACCCTTTTTATCTAATTTGTTTTGAAGGAATTCAAAACAACAGGATCGAGTTGAAAAAGACCTTTGCTTATGTTGAAGTTATTTGAAAGTTGATAATGGCAGACTCAAGAATATTTCTATTGACAATGTTGCTCGAATGAAATAAAACTGAAGCATTATTCCAATCAATACAGTGGGATAACTCTGACAAATGGACAAAAAGAGCACTGGACAACTGTCCTGTTCTGACGGAATATTGATGCTGTTTTATACGTGTGTGCAAATCCTTTCCCGTCTGACCTATGTAAAAGGAATCACATTGTTTACACCCAATTTTATAGATAATGCCTGAATTATTGGTAGGGCTATTTTTTACTATGATATTTTTCACAATATTGTTATATGAAAATACTACATTAATATCCAAAAGTTTAAGTACATTAGCAATGCCTAAAAAGCCCGGGAAAAATGGAAGTACTAAAATATTTTTTGACAAAGTACGAGTGTTATTATTGACACGATAGAAAGTTCGTTTTGCCTTGTTGAGACAAGATTCCATAAACGCAGATGGGTAACACAGATCACTTCCAATACCGTTGATTTTTTCCAATTCGGCATCGATGTATTCCGGACTGGCGATCCTAAGGGCGCGGAGAAACATTGATGAAAAAATGGCCTTCTTAGTGGGGTGTCATGTCCCGAGTAAAAGTGTACGTAGGACAAGTTGTTTGTTGTTTTCCGATAGATACTAAACTTAAAACCTGGGCTTTCCCTATGTACACGCACATCCAAAATGGGATTGACTTGTCTTGTTCCACTTCTAAAGTAAACTTAATGGAGGGGACTTGATCATTTAACTGAAGGAGGAAGTTATCCAGGTCACGATTCATGGGCCAGATACACAAAATATCGTCGACGTACCGCAACCAAGGGATGCCAACCCCCAGGATTCTCGGAATGTAAGTAATTTCGAAAAACTCCATATAAATATTGGAGAGGAGGGGCGATAAGGGGTTGCCCATGGCCATCCCAAACACTTGTTGATAATACTCGTTATTGAAAGTGAATTTACAGTCTTTATGCAAAGCTTAATAAGTTCCAAAACAATGTGTGAAGGTAGTGGCAGGTCATACTTTGTAATTCTAGAGAGCAAGTTCTTCCCAAATCCCTGCTTCCGATTCGCCTCAGACAAATTGACGACCATCCGTTCAACAACTTCAGCAGATTAATTTTAAAGAAACATATTGAAGTCACCAGACAAAATGAGTGGTCCGCCTTCAAAAATTAAACATCGCCAAACATAATTTTGTAACCGTTATTCCCCAACCGTGGATCCAACCTTTGTTTGATGAAATTTACAACGAGTTGCGTCGGAGAACTACTTCACTTCGTAACATTTTGGATCGGAAAATTAAAAGTCTCATTCGAAATAGTCAGTGGAGTAAAAAAGCAAGCTCAAAGTGTGTTTTGAACCTTTCTTCGAAAAACATTAGTGACGATGCAAAAGTGCCCTTGGATATGGTATGTCCTTTTTTATTGTTAAAAAACCTTCGGCTTTACAAATTTGTTACAGTCTCGCGTGTTTTGAAAAACAGTGTAATCTCCCTCAGTATTTGTTTAACATAGTTAAAGGCCTCGTTTATAGTGCGGCGAATGGTAATTACGAAGATAACTTTCCTAAACGTTTTGCGATGGCCTCTCACAATTAAAAAAAGATGGGGAGCTCCATATTACTAAAGCAGACAAGGCTAACACCATAGTTATTATGGACAAAGTGGACTACATCGGAAAGATGAACGAGCTTCTCCAGGACCCCGCCACATACAGCAAACTTAGGAAGAACCCGCAGGATGACGTCATCAAATCATTTAATAGTGGCTTGAAACGCATTCTCAAAGATCATAAGGACTTAATTCCGCTTTTCATGTCCACTTCACCTTCTCTGCCCTACCTTTACGGTCTTATTAAAACCCACAAACCTGGCAACCCTATGCGCCCTATTATTAGCTCGGTGGGCTCTATTACTTATAAACTCTCCAAATGGCTTGTCAAAGTCTTGTCCCCCATTCTCGGAACTATCTCTGATTCACATGTAAAAAATTCCATGGATCTTACTGAAAAATTGAATAATGCACGTACTGAAACTAACGATAGATTGATCAGTTTTGATGTTTGTTCATTGTTTACAAAAGTGCCGATTGATGATATGCTTGACTTTCTCTCCCAAGAATTACATAAGTATGACCTGCCACTACCTTCACACATTGTTTTGGAACTTATTAAGCTTTGCATCAAAGACTGTAAATTCACTTTCAATAACGAGTATTATCAACAAGTGTTTGGGATGGCCATGGGCAACCCCTTATCGCCCCTCCTCTCCAATATTTATATGGAGTTTTTCGAAATTACTTACATTCCGAGAATCCTGGGGGTTGGCATCCCTTGGTTGCGGTACGTCGACGATATTTTGTGTATCTGGCCCATGAATCGTGACCTGGATAACTTCCTCCTTCAGTTAAATGATCAAGTCCCCTCCATTAAGTTTACTTTAGAAGTGGAACAAGACAATTCAATCCCATTTTTGGATGTGCGTGTACATAGGGAAAGCCCAGGTTTTAAGTTTAGTATCTATCGGAAAACAACAAACAACTTGTCCTACGTACACTTTTACTCGGGACATGACACCCCCACTAAGAAGGCCATTTTTTCATCAATGTTTCTCCGCGCCCTTAGGATCGCCAGTCCGGAATACATCGATGCCGAATTGGAAAAAATCAACGGTATTGGAAGTGATCTGTGTTACCCATCTGCGTTTATGGAATCTTGTCTCAACAAGGCAAAACGAACTTTCTATCGTGTCAATAATAACACTCGTACTTTGTCAAAAAATATTTTAGTACTTCCATTTTTCCCGGGCTTTTTAGGCATTGCTAATGTACTTAAACTTTTGGATATTAATGTAGTATTTTCATATAACAATATTGTGAAAAATATCATAGTAAAAAATAGCCCTACCAATAATTCAGGCATTATCTATAAAATTGGGTGTAAACAATGTGATTCCTTTTACATAGGTCAGACGGGAAAGGATTTGCACACACGTATAAAACAGCATCAATATTCCGTCAGAACAGGACAGTTGTCCAGTGCTCTTTTTGTCCATTTGTCAGAGTTATCCCACTGTATTGATTGGAATAATGCTTCAGTTTTATTTCATTCGAGCAACATTGTCAATAGAAATATTCTTGAGTCTGCCATTATCAACTTTCAAATAACTTCAACATAAGCAAAGGTCTTTTTCAACTCGATCCTGTTGTTTTGAATTCCTTCAAAACAAATTAGATAAAAAGGGTAGGACGCTAAATCTTTGGTAAACTTGTAAGCTACTTTATTAACTTTTAATCTTCATTTTTTTTTATATATATCGAAACTTGACTCTAAAAGGCAAAGTGTTAAACCCGGGCGTATCTCCAGTATAAATTTGTATTTTTTATAACTCATTTGATCTTGTGCTAAAAATCGATATGCCTCTTTGTTAATCCTCTAATCCTTAATTTTTAAGTTTATTTTTACTTCTCCGTTTATTGCATATATATATATATATATATATATATGTGTGGTATGTGTGTAGATATGTATGTATATATATATATATATATATATATATATATGTTTGTGTGTATGTATGTTATTTATTTACTTTTTTTTTCTTTCTGTAACCTATATATAGGCCGTAACCTTTTATGTATTCAGTGTTCCTGAGGATGTCATTAGACGAAAGCGCTTGAGCACCTTTTGTGTTTCCTTTCCTTCGTGGTTTTATTCATCATATATATATATACACAGCGTGTCCCAAAGAAATGTATACCCACTTTGTTCGATAATACCAGCTATGAGGATAATAAATATTACTTTTTATATGTTTTTTAATAAAGAATTTTCTCCTGAATCTAAATATGTAATTATTTTTATTAAAATTGAAAAACAAAAAGGTTACAGATGTTTAAATTATAATTATTATTTTCGAGACTCATGTGCGAATATTTTCAATATTTTTGCACGTATACGAGATAAGTTTGAAACGACGGCACTGTGCAAAATTTACAAAAACAACGTTCTGGAAGACGTCGAACATCTTAGATAAAGTGTCATTTAACCATGGAATTTGTAAATTTTTTGAATTAACTAATAATTACAACATTTATGCTTCATATCAACACTAAACATAAGTATCTCAAACAGTCGGTTAAAATATTAAAAATACGCACATGAAGTCTCGAAAATAATAATTATAATTTAAACATCTGTAACGTTTTTGTTCTTCAATTTTTTAATAAAAATAATTACATATTTAGATCAGGAGAAATTCTTTATTAAAAAACATATAAAAAGTAATATATTTATTATCCTCATAGCTGGTATTATCGAACAAAGTGGGTATACATTTCTTTGGGACACGCTGTATATATACACACTGGAGGGACATAAGTATCGTATATCGCTGCGTACAAGGCGACTGGCGTATAAGACGACCCCCAAATTTTCAAGTTAAAATGTAGGTTTTGGCCTATACTCGCCATATAAGACGACCCCCCTGATCGTGCACTTGATTCGGGGAACCAAATGAGCCAGTGAGGAATTACTGCTCCAATAGTCCTTTCGTTCACTAGGCCTACCACTAGTCACTGACCAGCGGAGCAGTGCTGGTAAACAACACAGTCTACCTAAGCTAATGGAGTGTTCGTATTGTTTACGCCAGCATATATGGTATCTATTCTTACATCTGTGTGTATATATATAATGAACTATTATTAAAATGGTACATAATTTTTAATATATATTTTTATATAGTCTCTATTTTTTTAAATCTTAAAAGAATACCCCCCTACCCCTTTGGGAGGGGGGACTTTCATTCTCGTTGGCAACATAATCGTAAAAAAAAAAAATGAAACCCCACTAGTGTAATAGTGTGGTTTGAAATGTTAAACTTGACATTATTCATTTTTTTTCCTTCTGTAAAATTGAGGTTTTATACTTGCGAGGTCTGCAATATTTTACCATCGATGTAATGACTACTTGGAGGATAGTCATTTTCGTACTACTGAATAGTTTTCGACTGATTACAGTACATCAATCACTTCAAGGGACTAAATTTAACTTTAGAAAGTTAACATAAATTTTCTGTAGCCTATTATAAGTTAACAAATGTTAAAATATTTGAAAACTTATTTCAAATCGGTTGATAAGTAACGATGTAGAAAAGTAATTTGAATGTGGTGTTAAAAAATAAATTAAGATACGTCTTTTCTATGTTAGAGTCATTGAAATATAGTTAAATTAATTTAAGTTAGTTGTTAGGTCATTGAATTTAATGTATTATACACTACTGTTTATATGAGAGCTTTTCTTTTTGATATGTACGCTTAAAATAGAACTTATAACTTCATTTTGATGGTGCATTCTTGGGGAAGTTTTTCTTCTTCTTTTGAGTATCAAAGATTTTTGTCAGATGATACAGTAACTTCTTTTAATGATGCATGACTTCTTTAGATAGAAGAAATGGTCTTAAAAACTTCTTTTTGGAGTGATTGAGACGATAGAAGGTAATATTTGTTATAGAAGGTTGCGATTTTCTGTACAAATTTCTGTTAGTTTTAATATTTTCTGTTATTATTGTTAGTGAATAGAATTTTAAACCATTAGATTGGAATATATAGGGTGAGCGAAAAGTTCCTGTGCACCTGTCCACTTCCAATACTGCAGGTACAAGTTCACTACACTTCTTGCAGGTGCACAGGGACTTTTCGCTCACCCTGTATGTGGATTTGACAATATTCGGTTGTATAACGTTCAATTTTAGTTGAATTGCATGTGTGTTGGTTGAGCCTAGTTAGTAGCCTACTGTATTTACCAATGAAGGAGGCCTTCCTCACTGCAATTAAGAGGTATACCGCGTTGTGAAGTATGATTATAGGTATTTTTTGGTCGCTTTAAAAATGGGTTTTTTAGTTTGGGGGCGTCTGTAGTATAGAGATATCTATCTTTATTTATATATATATATATATATATAATATATATAGGTGCTCTTCCACGAAACTGTGATCTACCATATTCCAATACGTGCTCTACCGTGAAACTAGCCTTATAAGGCTAACTAACGAAAATATCATGACTTAACCTAACCAATCGTTAGGTCAACTATACGCCCTTGACGATTGGTTAGGTTAAGTCGTGATATTTTCGTTAGCTAGCCTGGAATATGGAATATTAGTTGGAATATGGTAGATCACAGTTTCGCGGTAAAGCACATATTGGAAGAGCACCTATATATATACACACACTTGTTTACTTTTGTTGAGTTTGAACGACGGTTCAGGATCGACCTGCGGTCGACCCCTCTGCAGCATCCCGCCTCATTTGCGGGACTTGGTGAAGAAGGGAATTGCTTTCTGATCTCCTCCTGCCCTCGTAGCCAGCCACGCATGGCTGGTCAGGGACTTTGCACAAGAATCTGTCCAGCTGGTTCTTGAAGTTATTCAGGTCGGTGTGCTGGAGATTCCTCACTTCTTTTGGAAGGACATTGAAAAGCTTCGCGCCCCGTATTCTGAGGGTATTTTCCATCCTCGTTTTCATGGCTCCTTGTCCCACCGCAGCGGGGACCGTGCAAAATCTGCCTCTTCTCTCATTCCAGTTTGTTTCTATTTCATTTCTGAGGTTAGGGACAGAGCCCTCAAGATATATATATATATATATTGAATAAACGTTATTAAAAAAATAGTTTTACAATTTTCGTTTTGTTTTAACAAATAATTGTGAAATTGGACTATTTATTTTTATTTAATTTGGTCCTTAAACTTTAGGCTTTACTGGGCTCTTAATTAAAAATAAAACATAGTTGTTAGTATTATTAATAATACATATATCATGAATAAGAATTATTAATTAGGGTAAGTATTAATTATTATAGATAAAAACAAATACAAAGTCATTATTGAAGGTATGATACCAATACTATACAAAGAAATCAAAATTAGATAAGAGAGATAAACAATAAGTAATGTACAGGGCTATTCAAACTAATTCATCCGATTTCAACTGAGAATACTTCCGTACCTATCAACTGTGCATCAACTGGGCATATGCCACATGAAAGAGGAAATCTCTGAGTTTTACAAGATCACCGCGAGAGGCTCCAAAGTCACGCCGTGGCATAGCCTAGCAGCAACAGTCAGTGTGAAAATGGCGTCCGCACAGCAGAAGGCGTTTTGTGTGTTGCAGTTTTCGAGCTGTAAATCGGTAGGTCGCCGAATCTTACACCGTGCGACTTCTTCCTTTGGGGGTACGTTAAGGATACTGTGTACGTGCCACCGTTGCCCACATCTTTGGATGAGCTCCGAACTCGCATTGTTACTGCCGTAGAGTCAGTGACAACGGACATGCTGGAGCGAGTATGGGAGGAATTCGACTATCGTGTCGACGTTGCTCGTGTAACTAGGGGAAGTCACATAGAGCATTTATGAGGTGAGAGACAAAATTTGGACAGTTTTTCTTTTGGTTGATGTATCACAAATCACTCTGTATTTGTAACATTAAAAAATATTCTCATTTGAAATCAGGTGCATCAGTTTGAATAGCCCTGTACATTTAATCCTAGATTATACACAAGAGAATTGAATAAGTAATAGAGTAATGTCCATTTAATCCTAGATTTTTATTAGTATTCCATTTATTAATGGAGATTTCAATTAGGTTTTAAACGAATTTACATTCACAATATTTTTATTCCTGTTCACATAGCGATCGCGATGGATTTACTGTTATCTTTTGTTTTGATTACTGTAATACTAATCTTATCGACTGTAATACTAATCTTTTTATTAATTAATTAGTTACTGTTGTACATTAAGTTATGTCTGATCCTATTTACCTCAGTATCAAATAGGTGCCATATAGGACAAATGCAGTACCATCGGTACACGACGATCTTAATGACTTGCAACTGACACTCAATGGAAGGTAGAAGTTATATATTCAACACACAAGTTGACTTCATTCTTTCGGTTGGTTGGTTAGTCGTGTGTGAAGTTTGAAACAATGATCAATCGGAGATTATCACCAAATAGGTTTATATGTTTCGGTCTTTGAACAGCACCACCGACCTCAAGGGCAAACGTATCGTCAACGTCAAGTGACCACCCACAAACCAATTATTATATTGTTGTTTACAACAATGTTAAGACGAGTGTGTAAGTGATAATCTCTCTCTCTCTCTCTCTCTCTCTCTCTCTCTCTCTCTCTCCCCGAAGTAATATTCAAGAAGGGGCCCAAAAATGAGCTGAAAGTTATATTATAAAACTAAGAAATTAAAAATTAAATTTGATTTTCATTGTAGTTAAAATGAAATACCTTTCAACCTTTCAAATGTTCCGTGCGATGATTCCTCATTTCACGAAGGTCAAGCTTGCCGCCCCACCTCTCGTGTTGGCCTGGTGAAGTAGTGAGTTGGGTTCTTGTACTCTCCACCTCACATAGCCAGGTACGCACGGCTCATCGGGGATTGTTCTGAGCCAGGCGTCTAATCTTCTTTTGAAGATGTCCACTGCAACACCACTCTTGTTCCTTAGGTCTTTGGGCAGCTGATTAAACAATTTTGGTCAAAAAAACTATTTTCTTTCAGGGTTAAGGATGGTCCCTGTCTCGCCTTTAATTTGGGAACACGACACAGTCTTCCTTTTCTACTTTACACTGTTGTTCGGGGAGTTACAGGGTTCAGATTAAGATTAGGGACTAGTTTTCTCCATTATTTTCCCCAAGTGTAAATAATGGT